>OX421896.1:26219516-27419516 GCA_949128065.1 Beris chalybata | reverse complement strand
TTTAAAGGATTCAAAGTTTCGGTGAAATAATTCTTCGCCGTATAATCTTCATTTCGCTTAACATTTGATTTTAAAAACATAGAACCCGTTCCGGATATAGTGAAAGCTTTCTTCTCGTCTTTCCTCTCTTGTAGCAATTCATCAGTCTTTCTATTTAGATCTGAGCTATTCGCAAAGGTACTGTTCGCCATCATGGCCAATCCGATTTGTGGATTAGTTCTGACCACTTCAAAACGTGAGGTCCGAATTGGGTCAAGACCCGCAGGTTTCTTTCCTTTCATGCCTAAAAATTTGCTGCCCAAGTTCATTTTAAAACTAACTATTGATGGTTTATCGCTGAAATTCACATCAGAATCGTCATTACCCTGTAAACTCCTTATGCCAGAGTCTAGCTGAGATACTTCATCAGATGTATCAGCAGCAAAAAGCAGACTAGTTTTGAGCTTTTGGCGTGTTTCTTCAACTATTTTTCTATATATTGCATCTAGCGGATGATCCCATTGAGTTGCTTGTGTTTGTCTATTGTAGTAGTAGGTAGCATGTATTTTATCATTATAGCTGTAAGAGAAATAGGAAGTTAGTCATTTTTAACAAAATATTCATTATGAAAATATGTCTATGAGTTTATCAGTAATACAAGCTTATGGACTACCTAGTACTACTGGATGCAAACTCTTTTATAATAGGCTTTTTTTTGCGATTTTATCTAGAGCAGAGAAGAAGCTTTGAACTTTCCATGAGCCAGAAAAGCTGCACCACTGTTTTAAGTGATGTAGTAGCTCTTCTCTCTTTGCATTTTGTTGTTGTTTTCGCATTTCGCTAACCTGCTCTGTACTGGATAGAAAGTAAAAAACACGCCTACTACTAATAGTTGTTATTTTAAGAAAAATGGAAATCAATCAATGAAATGGATGTATAATCATTATATGTAGTAGGTTTGTTTTTCTTGCGCATTTATTCAGATCAGAGTAGTGATCAAAATTTACATTGAAAACACCATGAATATTGCTGTTTTCGTTATTTTTTTATTGCTTTTTCCCTGAATAGAATAGGTGCGTTTTAAGGATCTCCAGAGTAGGATAGGAAGTGTGGAATAACAACATCCGAAATAGTCAACCTACTCATTTAACTGGGTTATAAATCCTATTCCGGATAGAATGAAATGGTGAGTCTAGGATGAATTCGCTTCAATTCTCTTTACTCGTTCCGATTTTAATGATTGTCACCATTTGCGTTTATCGCAACACAAATGCAGCGGAACTGCAATAAAATCCAATCCGGTGACAGATGTATTACCGTTCGTTTTAAAAGAAAGGAAGGAAAAAGAATCGTATAGTTGCAACTCAACGAAACGGAAATGTCATTTAACTTCAAACTTAACAGTGCAGGACTACCAAATTTTACCAATAAAATTTACTTATTTTTTTCACCTGCCGATTAGGTGTTCTATTCTGAAGAGCATTAAAACACACCTAATATAGATTTTAACAAGAATAGCTGCCCCAGAAAGCTTAATGGGACAGCTATTCGCAATAAATTCTCTAATCTCATCTACTAACTATGGAAAAAAGCTATAAAGAATTATAAAAACAGCATTGATGTTATTTTGTATATAAATTTTCTAACCTACTCTGTTCTGGATAAGTGCGCAAGTAAACACACCTAATAATACGTAGTATAGTAGCTTCGTAAATGTGTGTTTCTATTGGGGTTATTATTTAAATAAAAACACTGAAATACGATTCCTTCCATTTACCTTCTTAAATGCCATTTCGATTAATTATTATTTGAGCTTTGTATAGGGTCTACCAATAGAAACGATAGTATTTTTATAGCTCATTCCGGCCATATTTAAATTTTAAAATTTGCCAGTTGTCATCAGTAAGGTTTGCCATTTCATCATGAATCGTTGCACGTTGCCCAAGCGTTTGGAAATTATTCAAATATTCTATCAAAGTTCGAGAAGTTTTGTTGCTACTCAAAAAGCATTTCGTGCAAAATATGGTCGTCATTCTGCTCCTTCTGAGCCCGCTATTCGTCACATAATTCAAAAGTTGGATACTGAATTTACTCTACACGATAGTAAGCCACGAACACGACTTCGTAGCGATATTAATTTTCAGCAAGACGGAGCAACTTGCCATACAGCGAGTGTTACGATGGAGTTATTGCGTTAACAATTGGTTATTTCACGAAATGATCCTCACAACTGACCAGCAAGATCTTGTGATTTAACACAACTAGACTATTTCCTGTGAGGCTATGTTAAATCACAGGTTTACAACAACAAACCCAAGAATCATGATGAGCTCGAAGCCAACAATCGCAGCACCATAGCGGCTATACCATCCGAAATGCTGCACAAAGTCATCGAAAATTGTCATTGTGAAAATCAGTGCAAAAAAAAGTCGTGGTGGTCATTTAAACGACATTCTGTTTAAATGAATGGCATAGCACGTACCATCTAATAAAACAATTCCGCAACTTTTTTGATCGAATTTACTGTGTTTTATTTCAATTTTAAATCCTATCGTTCTTATTGGTAGACCCTATACTTTTATCGTTCATTAAAACGAAAATAATGAAATTAATGCGAAAATTGAGAAGGAAGTACATACCAACGAATGACAAGGAAATTACTTATTAGTATTACTTATTTAAATAGAGCAGATCGCCGCAAAAAAAGATCATTAGATGATATTTGGTTCGTTTAAACGTTTGCGTGTTACGATTGGGCTATTTAAGCCGCAATGTAAACTTCGTCTTTGAAATCCAAACCCAACTGCCTTATTTTTGTGGCTACGTACGTATGCGGTTTCACTTTCTTGCATAAAGCGCTAATTGTACGTAGAAGTTATATTGAATTTCCCTTAAATTTATACGGAGATCAATAACTTATTGATGTTTCGATCTTTCATATTGACTTAAATATTTAGAATTTAAGTAGTTTTTAACTTTTTGAATAACAGTATTGATTTTGTATAATGAAATTAAAAAATAATAAATTTGTATCTAGTTTTTTAATTGAGATAAATAATTAGTAATAAATGATTTTCGCAATGTCTCGTTGAATTTTGGTGAAGTTCACTATAACTTCGAATGTTTCCAAACATTCATTGAGATCCACACTATCAATTTTGTAGCTGAAACTAAAGTCTATGCTGGTCAAACTAATTAAAAATAAAAATACATTTTAACAATTTCTTACCATACTTTCCAATCGGATGGTAGTGCCTGCATAAGTCCTTCTTTTGCCAAGTAGAGCAATTGCGGTTCCTTTTCTGGATCAATGCCAATTTTTATGGCATATTCATTTATTTCTATAATAAAGGAAAAAACGCGAAATTAAACGTTATGGCAAAAACAAGCTAACTATGGTATTTTTTTCATAATTAAAGGACAAGTTGTACAAAAAAAAACCTAAGTTGTGCAGTACCTATACGAGTATCGGAGTACGTACTTGAAATTGGTAATTTCTAGAACGTCGGATGTAATTCAGCAAGTCAAAACCGACATTCCTGTTTAGTTCTCAACAGTGTTATGTGCATAGTGTGCACATTTTATTGATTTTCCGCCCACCCATAATACACATTACTTATGACTTGCAGCCGGTAAAAATACATGCTGCCTCGTACATACTCAGGTGTTTATTGATTTTCAGTAATCAGGTGAAAACTTAACATGTTTTTAGTTTATGTTTTGTATGTCTTCAATTTATGTATGATTTCAAACGGAAAGACTATGTCCTTCTGCATTTATAGAAAATTCAAGGTTTTAATTCCTAAATATTTTTTTTAAAGTAAATTCTATTATCTAGATTTAATTTAAAACGGCAATGTTATCCATAAAACTGGAAGGAAAGCAATTACATTGCTTGCTAGTGACATGTAAGATAAAATATGTTTCACATGATCTTCGAGCATTAGAAATTTAACTGCAATGCAATTAAATCAGAGATTTAATCAAAGAGGTAAACTTGCATGCAAGGATAAGCTTTTGGGTGCTATGTTGACCGACAGTCGAATGACTTCCTGGTAGAAAACTTAGGTGCATGTTTGTAGTTTATAGTTTATAGTATAAAGCTCTCCATAGCTAAACCATTTCAATTCAGGAAAGATGTTACTTTTATACTTTTGCCATCAAGAAGTGTATGCCCAGGGAGCAGTTTCTCCCCCTAAACTCAGTGATCCCGGATATGACATTCAGATTTATATATTTGTATTTACAACTCTTTGAATAAAATCCAAAACTTATATTACAAATTAACGAATGGAAAAATTATAAAATTACGTTGTGTCGTACTTTTAAATTATTTGAAATTAATCGTTTGAAAAGGCGATTGCTTCCTTCCTAGCGGTCGTAGAGGGTTGATAGTGGGGTGGTTCTAAAGAATGGGAAGGGACGTTTTTTAGTACTTGGTTTCAGTCGCACTCCGACAGGGTGGCAGTATGGTGTGCGGTATCAAGAATGAGGATCAATGGCCCTTACTTATTTGAGGAAAATGATCAAGCGGCTACTGTGACTTCTGCACGTTACCTGACCATGGTCCAGGATTTTTTCTTGCTTTTTTTACGGATACCGAACTGGACTTACGAGGTTAGCCTTTAAAACACTGTAGTGTACAGTCCAGTCAGCTAAGGGATGGGAGGTCAGAAATCTGGCTGTATATGACAGTGTACTAGCAGGTGTTAATAGTTATAATTTTTCAGTACTATTGACTGTGGCATGATCTACCAGAACAGCAAAATTGCTTGGATTGGAACCTATTTTACAACTTACATACGCATTTTATGCTAATGTTGCAAATCAATAATTGCGATCTACAAAGGTAGATCGGACGAATAATGTTAATATGAATTATATTCGCTAATAGTTAAAAACTACTATAATATCACTACAGAACATTAGTTCTTCGACTTTTTTGACCCCGATCCCATTGAGTTCATTTTTTAGTAGGTAGTTCGAAAAACAATATTTCCTACGAAATATAAAAAAATAAAAAAAATAACCGTTTTGAGATATTCAAGGATAAAAGACAAAATATTTGTCCATGAAAAAAATAAAATAAGCTATATTTTATTATTCTAGGATAAAAATTACCAGAGATATGCATTTTCAAAGAGGATTCGGACACCATCGGCTACAGCCAATCGTAGAAAGGACTCACTCGATTTCTTACATATTTATCCTTTTCCTTGGAACCATTCAAAAATTGTGTACAAAATTTAAAGTTCATAGGTTGACGCGTTCAAAAGTTATCGGAAAATCTTGTTGAACACATGTCTTAAGAAGTGTTAAAAGGATTTCGCTGACTAGTTTACTACTCGATCTTTGTTTTCACTCAAACAAAATTCCAAATTCGTAGCTAAAGGATTACTTGAGTTATAGTGAGTTCCGTAAATTGAGTGTACATATTCACATGATATTTGTATTTCAGTTTTCAGTAAAAGTACTACAGTTAAACAACATTCTGTGGCAATTTCAAAGGAAAATATCAACAAAACAGCCAGTCTCGTGAAGTTGACCATGCCAAAAAAGTGCCCTCGCGGTAGTCATCGTAAATCGAGGGCATAAGCCCTTAAGGACATTTTGTATGGCAGCTACCCGAACGAACTTAGCCTTACAAATTCAATCAAACAACCAGATTCAATATTTGAAAATCCTTGGTCAAGGCGTTCTTGAGTTATCAGATTTTCAGATTTGGAGTTTTTAGCCACAAATAAACAAAAAATAATATAGGTATAACTTTTTTTCGTCCCAGGCTCGCACGCTCTGCGATTCCCACGATTATATGCAGGCGGTTGATTGAAAACAAAAATTTCAAAATGAAAACCTATCCAAAAATAATGTGTGAAATTTTGTAAATAATCGGTTCAACCGTTTTCCGACGATTTTGGGAACCGTCTTTGAAAAGTACGTTTCGAGATAATCGCGTTTGAATGACGTTCTATATAGAGAATTAACGAAGAGCCCATTCCGGTTAATTGCCAATAACTTTCAGAACTATTGGAGTTTTAATATGAAATTTGCAGACAACATTCTAAAGACTGCAAACTTCAAAATGAGCGAAAAAAAATTAAAAAAAAAAAAATGTCTACTCAGATGTTCCTCCTTAAACTTATAATACTCTATTTGAATTCATCTAGATTTTGGAGTATGAAAATAAGATAGAACCAAAAAATTTAATTTCAATTATTTTTTTCACTACTTCTTAAAGTACAAAATTTTTCAAAAGTACCGGAGATGATAAGGTTACAAATTTCGTCATTTTTGGTGATTCTTGATGAAATAACCCTATAACCTACGCAATATGTTGTCTTGTAGAATTTTTATCACCTTCTGTTTACTACAGTAAATGATAATTACAGTCAACATTGCAGTGGAGTGAAAAAAATCGGAGAATGATTCAAGTACTTATGTATGTTTAGAAAATTCGGCATCGCTATTGGGGGGGGGGGGGGGGGCCGGTCGCCTCCTCCGCCCTCCTCTGTATCCGCCACTGGCACCGACGCTATCATCTACATATCTTGAAGGGCAACTTGGAAGAGATGGTAATACGGTACTCCACATCTAGTAACATGTGGAGTACAGTATTACGTATGGTTTTAATTTAGCAGATTTAATATTCACAACGCATTTACGATAATGGAGATAGTAATATATAAGGATTCTGATGAATCAAATAGGTTTCTCGAGAGCACCACAATTTTACAAAATTTAAAACATATAGGGCGCCAATTAAATTTAACTAAACTGAAATATTATTTTATAAAATATTGATTAACTTATATACTTTCGCACCCGCATCCTTATATATTTCTGCAATTTTGATCCACCTTATGATTTGTGTTCATCTTGTATCTACTCTACTTTGTGCCAGTAAAATTAATAGTCCCTAAGTTGAAATAGGAATAGGTATTTTTCGTAGGAAGGAGTAGAAAATATTCCTAGTTGTTATTTAATATTCGGAAAATCGTGGTGATCTAAACATATTTAATAATAATAGTAGTAGTAGTAGTTTTTTACATGCCATTTTCCAAAGCTGCAGGCACCAACCGCATACACAACTTTGCCGCCCTTGAATAGATTAGATGAGTATGTATGCTAACAACAAACTTGAGTTTCAATATGTGGCAACTGCTCCTTCTTACCCTCTCTAAGGCCGCGCTTAGACGAGAACACGTAATGCCATAAAAATGGTTGCATTTGGAAACCCAGAAATAAAGCCCGAAAAATTATTAATATCAGAAGCCAGAAATTTGGTACCGTAAATACGAAAGTATTTTTTCAGTTCTGCTTGTCGTATAGGGCGCATCAATACTAGAGTTGTCAGTTTATTTTTGGCTTTCTTGATTTACATATTAATTTAAGCTACTGTTACCATTTTCACGACCAGCTTCACTCTTCCGAGACCATTAACCTTTCACTCGACATTGTTAGAAACGTATCTAAAGCTCGCTTTCATTCATTCAACTTCTATAACATTTCTAACAGCTCTTCAATAGACCAAAAGTATCCTGTTTGATTCCTCGCTTCAAATATATATTCTACTCCAGACAAAAAATTCCATTTTTCCCATCAAATCCTTTGTCATAAAAAACGAAATGGGTTGACACTATTTTACACTCTCTTTTAATAGAAATAACAATCAATATGCTCCGATATCCTTCTTGTATAGGATCGAGAAGAAGAGCTCATATAAATGTCAAGTTCTGCTCTAATTTACGGCTACGATGAATCCATGAAACATCCAGATACGAACCGCAAACCATATGCTATCCAATGACCATAAATAGATAATAGAATATATCGTCCTGATAGAGAATGAGAATGTGGAAAATTTATTAATTGGATGAGAACGAGAGAAAAGAACCAACCGTATCATTACAGATAGTGTTTTATGCCATGCTATCAGACACCATTATTATGGCCATTGCAGTCGGTTTGGTACCGGTGACTAGTCGACTAAAGTCTATTGGCACAGTTTATTTACAGAACTCCCACTTGACATTGCTAATGTAATCGAATTACGAGTATGTTTTAATCGATGATAATAGTTAAATATTACGGACAACAGTTGCAAAACAAGGTAAAACGTAATCCCGGTGCATTAGCCTGCTAATACTAGGAGATCGTAAGTCGAATTAAACCTTATCGTGGACCCGTAGCTTTAAAAAAAAATTACTCACGACGAAAATTTTAATCCATATCACAAAGTTTCTACCTTCTTACGAGAACCGTTCAGACTATCTCCCAGCTTTCGAGCGTTTCCACATATCGACCATTTCCAATACACATGCCTACACTACCTACTCTCAATAAATTTCAAGCGTTAGCCGAAATCTAAAAATCAAAAATGTTCGTCTAAAGCGCTCCTCCTCCCCCTTCCTACCTATAAAAGTTACCTCCTAAAGGAATACATCCAATCTACCAAGCAAAAAATTTTGAACTTAATATCTCAACGGGTTTTTGATCTACGCGCCTTCAAAGTCGTTTGCCTAATGCGTTTACGGTGGAGAGACGGACATATTTATTTGGCTTTTTTTGGATTCTACAAGTCACTGTAAAAAACCGAAATTTCAGAGTTGCAATTACTTTTTAAATTGCAGGTCGATCAAAAAACATATGTTCTTTATTATTAAAAACTCGGTCAACAGTCTGGGCGCAACTTTGTTTATAAAAAAAAAACCCCCTTCCAAATAGCCTCCTGGTTATTCCTTAGGTTGTGAGTCCCATAGCCACCCACACCGCGTCTTAGCATTAAACACATTTCGGATTTAAACCCATAAAATAATAAAGTTGCGCCCAGACTGTTAAGCGATTTTTTTTAAGTTTTAATTATTCTAGTAGTACATTTGTAGTTTGGGTGGCTTAGTGGCTAGAGCACATGCCTTCGGTGCACCTGGTACCAGGTTCGAGTCTGCTCTGCGACAAGTAATTTTCGAGAATGAAATTGGGTGCCGAACAACCAGTGAACTCAACTGTAAATGAGTACCAGAGTAAAAATCGGGGTAATAATCACGGACGAGCGTGTAGCTGACCACTTCCCCTCCTAGTGTTCCGTTGGTCTCGTAATGAAGTTACTCTAGCCTTACCTCAAGGCCTAGGCCCGATTTGGGCGTTTGCGCCATTGATTATTATGGTAGAACATCTACACATAGATACTAAGTTTCAAATTTTTAGCATAAGCCGTTTCTGAAATATGAAAAACCACCCTACACCCCCGTACCTTGCTACCCCTATCAAATATTTTATATTTCTGTGATGTCTCAATAGTACCTCTATACAGTTTTAAATGTTTAGCTTTCTATCTTTTGCGGCTTGCGAGAAAATAAAATCCGATTTTTTTTTTTATTTCCACCCCCTCCCACTATTACTCCCTACAATACCCACACCCTAAACATTTTTATCTCCACTAGAGTTCTACTGGTCCTAACTCCTGTAGATCAAGATCACATCTGATCCGGTTCATGAGATACACAAATTTAATTTTTTGGAAAACTGTTGCGCCCCACCTCCCCCTCAATTATTTTACATTCAGTAGGGTCCACTGCAGTGGCGGCTCGCCGTATAAAGCTAGTGAGGCTGAGCTTTAAGCTTGTGTTACACTGTATGATCAAGCTGTCAAATTGCATGCGAATGCATTGCGAAGTAGGCGAATACAAATAAAACTCACAACAGTGTAACACACGCTTAAAGCTAAGCCTCACTAGCTTTATGCGGCGAGCCGCCACTGGTCCGCCGGTAATGCTATATACAGAAACTATATTTTTTCTTCCTGGCACAATTGAGTCGGAAGATATTGTTATTCAAAGTTGTTCACCCCCAGCTCACAACTTACCACCCCCCCATAAAAATATTCACCCTTAATCTCCCAGTATTTCTTAAGATAACTACAAAGTTTTAGCCATCTGGCATAAACTCTTCAGGAGATATGGATTTTAGAATGTTTCAATCCCACCTTTCAAGCGTTTTTGCCGCATTGTTTTTCACCCACCCACACACCCCTCACCCACTATCGAAATTTTTTTTGGAAATGGGATCTCTATCATAGTACATACTACAAAGTTCCACCTTTCAGCTTCCTAGCATGAGCGGTTGCTGAGATCTAGAAACTAATATTTTTTAACCTAAAACGCTCTCCCCTCCGACCTACACCCAATTAAAATATACCACTCGTAGGGGTTCACCCTTTCTACCTATCATAAAAATTTCAACTTAATATCTCAAGGGGTTTGTGAACTACGCATCTTCAAACGGCTTTGCGTACGGCGTCTACGGCGGACAGACGGATATTTTTTTTTTTTTGCCTTTTTGGAGTCTATGTATTAGTCCTGAACCGTGAAAATACGTAATTTCAGGACGATAACAATAATTTATTATTAAAATAATTAAGTAAAACAATAGAATAAAATAAGATGTAGGTATCTACAGCGGTAGAGCCCATTCCTTACGTAGCGACAATAATCAGATAGAATTTATAGCCCAGGCATGGACACTATACGTAACGTCTGGAACAAAACCCATAAAATATAGTTTCAAGAAGAATAGAAACGTAATAAGTCCTTTTCCCTGAATGGTGGTAGGTGGTGTCATACTATAAAACAGAAGCGTAGGCTGACGATTCGAGATGACGGGCTAGCAGAATAAGACCATAAATAATACGATAAAATTCATGTAGTTAGCGTTATAACTACGCTTTATAAATGAACAGCTCCTCGAATAGTTAAAATACAAAAGGATAATTCAAGCAGGGCACGTCTTAATATTTTCTGCCGGCACTAAAAGAAATCTTGTCTTAGGTCCTGGGGAAATGCGTGTGCAAAGTGCCAGATACACATAAGTGTATGTATCTGACAAACTAGCGGGCATAATCGATCGATTCGAATGCAGAGAACCGACGGTATGCCTGGGAGTTAGTATGACATCAACGAGTTCGAATAGGCAAAACAAAAAACATATGATTCCATACGCCAAGACGATTAGAAAATCTTAAAATTCTCGTCGAACACTAAACATACGGAAGTACTTACCGTCAGCCAACGGTTGATAGCCGTCCTCGAAGACTTCCTCGCAAATAACCGATGCAGAATTCGGGCTCTCACTTGTCATATTCCTCACCTTTGGGCAATAACTGCTTTTTTATACAGCTGTGCTTTGTATGTTGTGCGACTCTTGAGGTATGTTTTTTTGTTTTAATTAGCGCACTGCGTGATGCAACAATGGAATTAGCAAATTAATTAACACGCACTTGTTATTCCCGTTTGTAGTATATCTTAATTAAAAAAAAAAAAAAAAACAGAAATTAAAACCGGGCAGATAGATCACAACTCACACGACGCCAAAAAAACCAACTTTTTTAATTAGAGCAATCCTTGACTTTTTGTTTGTTGGCCGTTGCGCAATTTTTTATTCACCGGCAAAAATGTCTCTTTTTCGGGACTATAAAAAGATTTTCTTTCCGCCCCGCGAAACTAAATTACGTGCCGAATTGCCGGCAGTTATTTCATGTCCAACAATTTTCCACCAGCAGCAATTATTTTCCCAACACACGCCCCCATCGATAATTGAAGAGAATTTATTGAAACCTTTTCTTTTTTTAGTGATTTTATCAGGGTAGTTTAGGATCTGCTGTGGAGGACAGACACCCAAGGATTGCTCTACGAGTTTTCTATTGCACTTCCGAACCAGAACTGAAGAATTTTTACACGGGCCAATTTCACCCCAAATGTGAAAAGGAAGAAAAAATCGTTTCTGTT
Organism: Beris chalybata; assembly: GCA_949128065.1. Lineage (NCBI taxonomy): Eukaryota > Metazoa > Arthropoda > Insecta > Diptera > Stratiomyidae > Beris > Beris chalybata. The sequence goes on along the minus strand of OX421896.1, from coordinate 27,407,757 downwards.
CCGAGAAATTTCATTCCCTTGTACGACGTTGTCCAGCCAACAAACAGCCCTCACATTGACATTTGTGGGGTTGTGCGATGTTTTCTTACATTTCATCGAATGGGGGAAAAGTTTGGGGTGAGCGTGCGTATTACTTTATGAAGTGTTCAGCATTTATGCTGTCACCATCGCGAAGGAAACAAAACAAAATGATTGGAAATATCTCATTTGAATATAATAGGTATACATTATGTATTAGTAGCTATTAAGAAAAAGGATTAAGAATATTATTATTTAAATATTAGAGTAAGGTTCCAATCGACCAGACATTACAAAAAAAATTGCTAGGCTGAAAATTTGTATTTTCACGTTTCAGGAAAGTAGATCTAAAAAAAATCCGTTTGTTCGCCGTATACGCCGTAAGCAAACTGCTTTAGTGTTCCAGACTGGGAGATACTTTACCAGACTTGAAATTGCTGCAGATTGACGTGTGAGGGAAGAGGTGCAGGTAGGGGAGATTTTTACATCTGAAGAATCCAATTCACGCTAGAAAGTTGAAACTTGGAATTTATATTTGTTGGCATAGACGACGAGGTTGGAAATAGGCTGAAAACAATATCGGAAGAGTTCGACGGCCGAAAGTATCAAATTCTGAAACAATATCTCTGGAGCTATTTATAGGAAAATATTCAAATTTATTTATCATATATATTATTGGGCCATTCCATCAAGAATCGACCATAAGTGTAACCATAAAGATCTATGTACCTACTGGAGATGACGATGGATGGACGATTTTACGCAAAAGACCGCAAAGAATATAGTATGCTACTTTTAGCATCTTAGTCATTTACATTATACTCCGGTCGTGCACGTTAAGTGCGATTTTGTTGATTTATGACTGTTTTCATGCCAATTTTTCACGTTAACAGCAACAAAAAAACAAAACAATATAACATTACTTTATTAGCTAGTATGTATGTTGGTCGCCCATAGAGAAAAATACAAAACTATATTTGGAAACATTGCTATTAGAACAACAACCCTTTTTACATTTTTTAAAATGTGTAAACCCGAGTTTTTAAAGGGCAATTATTACCTATTTCTTGTATAATTAACATGTCATTTTTATTAATATAATTGTAGAAAAAATCTTAACCCTTTCAGTCACCGTGTCTACAATTGTAGACATCAAATTATAAGGAAGATATCGCACGAGCTAAGCCGGTTTGTGTATTGCATCCTTAAAATTTCTTTAGTTTCCGAAAATGATTAATTCGTTGTGGTTCGATGAACAGGGCAGACGTGATACAACAAAATAGTAAAGTTACTCAACAGAAAAAAATTTAATTCGTGACCGAAAGGGTTAAAGAATATCCTCCATAGATCAAATTTTAAAAAATTTTCATTTTTGTTTATAATATATGAAGTCAAACTGAAGCAATTTTTAACGATTTTCAAGTCAGGAATTACATAAGAACACCGCATTTCATTGAAAATTATCATAGATAGTATAATTAATTGGTATTTCTAGAAGATAAATGAATGAGAGAATTTTTGATTTTTAATAGTTATGCGTTTCAAATAATTTGAAAGCCTATAACACTATTTATTCTGTAAATTCAATATTAGTTCGCTGATAGACAGCAAACGATGCAGACGTATTGTCCACGTCAAATTACACGAACGAAAAACGATTTCAATCGATTAAAATCCTCTCAAGAAAGAAAAATCAAAATGGGATAAAAAATTGTCGCACCGGACTCATGGGGTCTTAAACACAGAAAACACCAATTATTTGAATACTACGCTATGTATGGTATTTGCATTCCACTGCCACCTGGCATGAAACGTTCCATACAAAAACGTTCAGTCTGGCTGCAAAATGCTTCAAACAAAAACGCCGTGTTGTCGTTATCATTATTTATATCTCTATAGGTACACGAGCGATTTGCTCGATTTGGAGAAATATTCGTAAATTTTTATGAAACGGAAATAAGAAACAGCACACAGCAACAGGCGATATGGACTTTACATCAACTCGTTCCTGAATTGTGATGAGCGATATTTACCAATATCTAGCAACTCAGCAATAAGGACTTACACGAACAATTCAGTCTATGAACAACACGCAAGAAAACTTGACAAACAAATAGAAAACTTAAAATAAAGCATGATAATATTTGATTTCCAAGCCATAACAACAAGAAACTTGACAAATAAATGCGAAATTCGAAACAAAAATAGGGCGAATAATACTAGCAATCTGTGAAAAAATTACCGAAATATTGCCGCAACTAGCATGATATTGCCCTGTATTGCTCCATTAATTGCTCTACTAGTTTTGGCAATAGTCGTCGAAAAATTGCCCGTATACGAGCACCTTACGGCTGTTTACATTGCCGATATTTTTGAAACTTTGTATACTTCAAGAATTAGTAAAAAAAAATATAATATAAATTTTTTGGTTGGTGATATGTAGTATGTTGTCCGAGTCCGTTAATTTTTATCGCAGTATAGTGAATTAGGGTTTAGTTTAAAGGAAAAGATGACTACAATAGGTGTGTTTTTTTGCGATTTATCCATATCGAGAGTAGTGATTCAAATTTGTATAGAAAACACCAAGAATACTGTCGTTTTTTAATTTTTTTATTGCTTTTTCCTGTAGATAGTAGGCTAGAATATAGATTTTAACCGGAATAGTAGCCCCAATAAGCTTACTGGGGTAGCTTTTCGCGATAAACTCTCAAATCTAGCCTACTATCTACAGGATAAAGCAATAAAAACATGAAAAAACAACAGTATTATTGGTGTTTTCTATACGAATTTGAATCACTACTCTCGATCTGGATAAATCGCAAAAAAACACACCTAATATAGAAAAATAAAAACTATCGTTTCAAACTCTTTTCAAGAATAACGACTCCGTCTTCTGTCCGTGAATATCTTAAAAAGCCATTTTTTTTTATTTATTGTTTATAATACCGTTTTTTAAAACATATCAACAGCTTGGGTCTCAAAGGGTTTAAAAAATCGATGAACAGCAGCGGTTATTAATTACTTCAAAAAAAATTATTATTATTTTAATTACTTAATTGTTAGGGGGATTTTAATTTCATAATGCCAGATATATATATGGGCCGCTCGTAAAATAAAAAACTTAAGTAAGTTTATTTCTCAAATATCTTAGATCGTCTTACTCCTTTGAGTTTGAGATGGTTGGGTTGGGTGGCGTTTGAAATGGTTGGGTAGTCTTTTCTTCGAGAGCATCGACGATTTGAGGTCGTTAGGGTATGACAAACTGATTGGAATAGCCCACGAGGACCTGAAGGGATCGTAATGGGACCGCATGGCGCCCAGTGAGCGCAGTGGTTCTAGTGCTGCGCCCCTTCTTAAACCTAACCTAACCTACTCCTTTGGGTAGCTGCCATACAAAAGGTCCTTAAGTCACATGTTCAAGAATATTGAACGAGAATTGTAGAATTTAATTAAATAATTGCCAATAAATGCAGCTAAAGGTGTGAATTTAAAGAAAGTAGCAGCATAAGTCGTTCGAATAGCTGCCATACAAATATCCTGTAAAAATTTCTTCACAATAAATTTTTAACCAATTAGTAGCACTATTAAGTTATGAGAAAAGTAAACTAACTTAAATTTATTATTTTAAGAGCTGCCATATATGTATGTGGCATCATAAAATTAAAATCCTCCTAAATTACGATTAAGTAATGAAAATATGTAATTGTAATTGTTCAATGAAATAATTCAGAACCACTAATGTTCGTCGTTTTTTTTATCACGTTATCTTTGACATCCCCTAAGTTGAGATTTTGATGTGTTTTGAAAAATAGTGTAATATGCAATGTATAAGAAATAAAAAAAAACAAGTGGAGTTTTAAGATATTCAAGGATGAAGGACTAAATTTTTCTTTTAAAAGATTGTTATTCCCTTATCTAATCTAGTTGCTTGGATTTTTCCACGAATCTTCATTGCCGCTAGGTCAGTTTTATAATACAAACGGATATAAACATATCCTTTGATTTTGAACGTGGCATAAGTCACTTTTTCAACAACAAAAAAAATTGTTGTGACATTGTAACGATGTTTTATACAACACGAAGCAACTTTCTGAAAATCTATTAATGCAATTGTTTCATCACACTTTTAAGGGGTAATGTCTAGTCGGAAGCAAAAAATGTGACGGTTTTTTGTGAATTTTTTGTGTCCTTATTAAAAAATCGATTAATGCGAGATATTGAGGGATCATTACACTTATCTTGAACTACAAAAAAACATTTTTTATTTTAATTTTTATGAAAAAATGGCGGTTGAGCAGTGCACGGAACAAAGGTCAATTCTTTGTAGGCGTCCCGCGGCTAGCAGCACAAGTTTTTAACGAGCGGATCTGGAGCAATGACAACATTTTTTTCATGATATGCACGAGTTTTACTATTGAAGTACACATGGATATTTAAAAATTTTAATTTTTGAAAATTTGCGGGCACTTTGAAAAAAATTTCGATTTTTCAACTAATAAATCGGCCTCAGTTTGTTTATAAAAATCGTAATTGCTTATGAAACTCAAAAATCGTGTGTACTTCACTAGATAATCTATCTAAGAAAGTACAGCCAAAATTTCATATCGATCAGATAAAAATTACTCGAGTTCTACTGCTAGCCGTTTTTGAAAACATGGTTTCGAGAAAAACGCGTTTAAAGTTTCACAATGTGTTTACTACATGAAATTTTAAAGATACAGGCTTGTTGATTTTTTTACCTTTACTCTGCTATCCCAGCACCATATAACTGGCCTTCTGCGTCGATTTGACTGCTGTCGATTTTTTTTCTCGCCGATTTAGCGTCACGACGGCTGGTTTTTGCCTCATGAGACAGTGCGCGCTCGGCCAGTTCAATGCGGCGCGAGTCGCTTCCTTTGCAAAAATCAAAACATTGACGACCAATAGTTATACCGAGTACATCCATGACCTTCATTACACCAGATAATCCTTCATTGAAAATTATAGCCGTTTATTCCCGTTATAGGTCTATTCCAATGACTAAAATGGGGGTTTGAACCCCCAAACACCCCACCCCCTGCGTTCGCGCCTGAAACTACATATTAATGCCATCTATACCTCATTTAGAAACTATATAGTGTACCTTTGCACCGCCGGTAAAGCCTAGTACTGTGTTCAGCGAAACGAACACGAACGAAAAAGTCACCTTCGAAGTGGAGTGAAATATTCTACACACTTCGCTACTAGATGTCATTGATAAAAACACGCGCGAAATTTGAAAATATTAAAAAAATGTCAAGTAATTACTATTCCGGCACATAACACAACAAAATATTGCTCACACAAAATTTCCCGAGCACAAACTCACTGAATTGACAGCGAACTATTGAAAATTTTGAGTTGTCAATTATTTCGCTTGTCAAAAAGCCTCCGGTACCATTAAAAACGAAACGAAATCGCCACGAGCGCCATCTATTAGTGACTACGGCAAATGTCCATTCCGTCCCCGAACACAGTACTGCAAAACGAACGAAATATTTCGTCGGTGAAATGTCAACGAAAATTCCATTTTTTTTATATGAACTTTGACAGTTCATTTCGTTTCGCTCGGAGCACAGTACTAGGCTTAACGAGTAAAACGGGCGAGACTCACTCCGAAACTCAATTTGTAATTTTCAAGCGCTCCGCTTTGCTTCGAAAATTCGTCTTTAACGACCACTTAAAATTTGTTTTCAATAAAAAATGATGTCAGACATCACTCTTGACATGTTTTTCAAGCCAATAAAAAAAAAATAAAAAAAAAATTTCGACTAGATATTACCCCTTAACAAATATGTACAAGTAAATATTTACGAAAGTTGGAATGAATATTTTTCAACATGTTAAAACGCAAACCCTTAAGCATGTCGATATAAAAACGAAAGTAACTTCTTTCACTTTCAAAATAATCGGCTGATATGTTGCTCGATACTAGATCCGAATCTAGTAATATTAACCGAGCGAAACAGAATTGAGTAATTCCCAAAGTGGAACGTTGTACTCAATTCCGTGTTAATCGGCAGTTTTTTAATATAATAGTTTAGTCGTAGCTAGCAGTAGCTCTCAGTATTTTTTAACCAGAAATCAAGCAACAAATTCTAAATTTCTATCTAGAAAACAGGCGCTGCTCGCTTGATAAGACCACGAGCATGCGTTGCCCACAACAGTACTACTCTCCGAACTAACCACGTGTTTTGGACGGGTATCGCGCATACCCACAAAAACACAACAGGTTAATTTTTATTTTATTCATATTTCGATTTTCAAGGATACGGACAAAATCGTTGTCTTAGCTATGAGAACATGCCTGTCGGCAGCTATAAAGCTTCTTTTAGACCTGACTCCGCTATATATCTATGGGTCGAAGTAAAGCAAGAATCAAAGAATAATAGATTGCGACACACGCACCTTTTGTGACGTCGCTAAGAGCGTTGGACTATGGTTGCATTCTCCATTATATGCCTCTACTAGATGTATCGTCTTAGCAACCGTTTGTTATTTATTAATTTATATGAAAATGTACGCTCTTGATGAAGGGATGCGTAGAACTTTTCCCATTTTCTTCGCTAACTGTCGCAATCTCTTTTTCTTTGATTCATGCGTGGAGAACTATTGTGGACGATAGTATTATGGACGATAGTATTATGGACGTTAGTATGCAAAAAGAGACCAACACCAACTAGAAAGATTCCTGATGGAAATAAAGTTGGACGAAGATCTCTAGGTTGAAACCAGAGGAATATCTCCGCTTCCGATGAACTATAATCTAAGCTTCTTAGAGCTACTATCAGTTTTAAGTTGTTTGTAACGATTTTTATATAAACTCTTGAAAAATATATTTGTTTTAATTTTTTTAAAAATCATAATTTAATTACAGCGGTTGAATTGATTATGCGCCATCTATAAAATGGTTCTGAAATGTCAAAACAAACTTGACAGTTCAAATTTTCACACTAGGAGTTGACATTTAGAAGGCAGTTTCAACGAGATTTCCGAATTTGGTTTTAGTGGTAAATATCGCGTATACGAAGTATATAACCCATCAATAGGGTTTATTTATTTACCAAAAAGATAGACGAACAGCAATAATAATAAACCACATTAACCTCAACTTTTAGATTCTGTACCATGTCCATTGCACTGCGAGGCCTTGCAAAATCATTTGCCCTTACGAACGGTTTCCACACGTCGGCACCGTGCAATGAAATTCGTAAATTGGCTCGTTTACGAGTCGTCGACAACAGCGACATCGGAAAGCGAGCCATGGCCGAAGGAAAACCACCACGATGCATTCACGTCTACAATAAGAAAGGTGTCGGTATGATGGGCGATAAAATTCTGGTGGCCATCAAGGGTGAAATGAAGAAGGGAATCCTGGTCGGTCTGAAGCAAAAACAAAAGCCTAAAGTACCGAAATTCGATAGCAATAATCTGGTACTTATCGACGATAATGGAACGCCGTTGGGTACGAGAATACACGTTCCGATTCCTACTGTTTTGCGAACGATTTTGAAAGAGAAAACCACTTCGAAAGGCGCGGATTATACGAAGTTGTTGGCTATTTCCACTAGGTTTTTGTAGTTATAAAAAGAATAGAATCATTAAAGTTTGTTTATAGTAAAATTATGTTTTTATTTGACTTTAACCATGATTTGGAACGAATTTTCCGCTTAATCGCGATGTAACCATATTTCAGACGTTCTCATATACGAGGAAGTTGGCTAAGAGTCAGACATGTTACAATCTTACACATTTATCAACCAGGACACGGCGGCATACCTACCGACTACGAACTATTCTATTGAAATCTCCCAAAAAAAATGCGATATCGAATGTTTTTAAGACGTCGTTAAGATCCCGAAGAAATGTTGCGTGACCATAGCTGACCCTATTGGTTTCAAGATGATACTTTACTGGCAAACCGTGTTCAGAAATAAATCACAGTTCCTGATTGTATTATAGAACTATATGTTTGATGCCTCGCTTGATTCATCATAATCCATGACAGGTGCGACAAATTTTAGTACACAATTAGATAACAAAAAGGAAGAGCTATCGAAACAGTCTAGATGTATATATATATATATATATATATATATATATATATATATATCTTTCGTCTCTGTATCAATTTGATGTAGAATCAATTTATCTAAATGTGGTGGTGAACTTACCTAGACATTTTTTTTTTCATAAACTACAACAGTACGCACTAAATATATTCTTGAAATTATCGTTTATTATTTTGAGGACTAGTGGTCATTTCGTCATCACTTAGCGTAAATCTTTTCCGTTTTTTCGCATGTTCCTGCACCAGTTCGGATGGTCCAATGCTCGACGTTTTTTGTTGCAACCAATCGGTAAACTACGAAAAAAAAACATTTTTCAATATTATCTCTTGTCATTTTGTCAATACAAAACTTACCAAAGTGTTTGTCCGCAGTCCCGCATCGTACAATTTGTTTTCAATACTTTCCAATCGATGCTCGATCTTTGCATCGTCAACGGTATTTTTCGAAAGAATTAGCAAATTACGAACTCTCTGGCGACAGGTTTCGTACACGACACGGCCAATTGCATGATTACGATCGTACGGTGCCAAATACCGTCCGTACTCGTAAAAATGTGGATTCAATTTTCCAAGTTCGATATTCGTGCTTTCAGCCTCGCAAATTGCTTTATGAACATTATTATAGAGATCGGGAATTTCTACACTGTGGAAGAAAAGGTTCTATAGTTGCGATAAAACGCACAACAATATCGTGTAATTACGCTAGGTATGGATTGTTGGATTTTAACTCTTTGATGTACCAAAGCGGAAGATTCACCGACTTTCCTGGCTCTAAGTGATCGGTTTCTGATCCCGGATCCAAGAATCCTGTAATTACAACATTTAAAAATTTGCTTACACTACGCATAAAGAATTTTACCCATTTTTAAAAGGCGGCTGTTCACTTGGCATGTTACTCGCTCTTGTGTTACCAAAATGTCCTCGATTGAATAATAATTGGGAAAATAACTCCGTGAAGTCATCACTTTATGATTGGAACTAGCCTAAAAATTTAGGCGGGAAAAGAATGCAAAAACTGTCAATTCCCTCCGAATGAAACTGTTTTGTTTTCTTGGTTCTGTTTTGGTTCCAGATCTCTTCTTCTTTTATAGAAGTGTTTCGATGTCTATGAGAATAATTGAGCTTATAGACATGATTACGTGGACACGTAGTTAATCTCTTCCGGTTTAACGATTCGCGTGATACATGTTTGATTGAAACAACAGCCATATGGAAGCCTGAAGGTGGGTAACTTTTGTATTAGTGTTATTCTTTGCTAAAAAACGCGTTATACCTGTGACACAAATGCATGCAAACGATTTAACCAACATTTAAAGTGAATGGTAGCTAGTTTTATTACACATAATTATTATCTGGTTTTAGGTACGCGCACCTGCTAACATAAAAACAGACGCACTTAGCACTAACAGAGTGCTTATCAGGGAGCGCGCCCCAGACGCAGCGCATTCAAGGTGGGAGCAGCTGATGAGCTGTAGCCCTCCAGGATGTCTAGGACATTCTGGCCAAGTCGGGACAGACAACGGTCTAGGGAAATATGGAATAGGGAAAGATTGCGGTTACTCATCGGGACACTGACGGGGCACTGCTTGCTAGAGAAGGATGCTATGCGGATATGAGATAAAGCTGACTCTGACGTGTGTTGGTACTGCGTTGACCTATATGCTGAGGAGGACATTACCCATATTTTGTGTGAATGTCAGGTAGGTGCAAGTTGGGCAGTCTCTTCTTCGACAATTTGGAAAATCTGAGGTTGATAGGGCATGACAAGATGGTCAAATTTATTAGGGATTTAGGATCTTTTGGGATGATTAACTGGTTAGTTCCACTATTTTTCTGAAGGGATCTCTATGGACCCTCTTTTAGTGTCTATTGTGCGCTGCAGCTTATCGTGGCGTCCCTTTCTAAAACTAAAACCGAAAAACTAACTAACCTAACAGAACCACTGTATTACCACAGGATCACAGAAATTGATCCAACTCGCTAAACTATTTAGAGCTTTCAGTGAATCGTTAAATTATAGTAACCTCCATTACAGCAAGGTCACAGAAACTGCTTGAAAGTAAGGTTTCCGCCTCCTCCTTCTTCAAGCAGTTCTCCAGAAGTCGTTTGAAAAGAGACCGAGTATTTTAGCTACCCGGCCTATAACAGTGTTCGATGTTGATATCTACCCTTCGAAAATCACTCTACTGCACTCACAGATCTGTCTCGCAGTTTGTCATGCAATTCCCTCTGTCTATCTTGACTTAGTTTTCTTTTCTCAATTCAAGTAGCAGCTTACAACTGAAAAGGGGTACACCCAGAATCCGATATTCCGGAATTATCTGAAGGCCGCCTAAAATATATCTGTGCCCTGGCACACCCAGCACAGATGAATATTGAACTACTCTGCCATCTCCTTAATAGATGATCGACATTTCACTGCAACCCACGATGTTGTAGAGGCTGATTCCATCGATCTTGTTGTTAAAATGTTAATATCCCTAGCATATGTTACATTACACTTCTGCCAGGACAAGACTTCCTCAATCACTATAAGCGCCGCCTGATAGGCCTGGTATCAGTAGTCCGGAAGGTGAAAATAGCTACTAATGTTATACGTATATTCTCAAATAACGCATAAAAGCATATAAAAAAACGCCCCCACCCCGCCTTCTGTTTTGGAGCCATTACTACATTTTTGAACGTTTTTCTCCTTCTTCAACCCCCGCTCTCCCATACCGAATACCGAATCTCTTTCCCATTCTACACGTACACTGGTTGGTATAGTTAAATTGTTATCAACATCAAAACTGGATGAAGTTCAGACTGTGTTTTCGGGAATATTATTGAAGTGTTTGAAAAAGTGACCTGCAAGTCTACTAATCTTCTGCGTAGAGGCTCTATGTTGAATGGATGCACTGGCTGCCATTTCTATGACAAGAATGTCTCGGGGTAGGCAGATTGTATTGCATGTACCTTCCCTAGGAACGTGCGGTTAATAATAATGCTATAGATTAGTATAGACCCGATGACGGTCACATATAGTTTGTCAACTATTCGGGGCATACCCTAGTGTCTTCCAATGGTCTTTTTGCAGGAGTAAAGCGCAACTGTCGCTTTCATTACTCGTCCCAGGATGTTAGGTCTCCAGTGTAGCTTTCTGCCCAAAACTGCCGGAGAAAACTAATTCCGTTGTACGTGGACTTCGGCAAACCCACATTCACCAACCCATATAGAGATTTTTGAGAAAGCATTCTGCAATATCTTACTTAGCGTGTTAATATTCTTTTTCGAGGCAATAATCACAGTATCGTCAGCACTAGATATCACTCTACAGTACACTCCCTCCATATTCAATAATACAAATAGTTTATTGACCACTTAATTACAAAGAAGGGAGAGTTTGATACCTTTTGTGTTGCACGTCTACTAACAAACCTCCGGGCAGAGGATTCGTTCTTCCCTGACAACCCCTATTAAATATATTAGAGGGTCTCTCACGACCCCTCTTAAGGTGTGTGTATTTATTGTTCACGTTTAGATGTACTTAAAAATAAAACCAATATAAACTAAGCAGTTCAAACGAAAGACTTTATCCTTTCGATAACTGGTTAAAGAGTTATTGCCCGACTGCAATGATTGGCGCATGCTGAACTGATATTTTGTCAACTGTGTTCATCATTTACTTCAAATGTACGCACGTAGATTTAAAATAAACTCAATACGTAGGTAGCGAATCCACTCTTCATTCGCACCTATTCGCTACACCACTTAATACCCTGTGCCACGACCTTTGTTATCTCTTCCTCTGTAACTGCTTGGAGAAATTGATCTCAAAAGAAAGTAGAATGAAATGAATAAGTCTCTTATTTTTCACAAAACATGTCCATTTTATTTACATTTTTTTTTTCTTCATTTTATAAATTTTTCATTCAAATACAATTTTTGTTTATTCAGAAAATAATTACAGCAGTAAGTACTATTTTTTCCATCTTTTCTTTAAAATTTCTCTTTTTGTCCACCAGTTTATCAGTAATCACAATCCGCTCTTTGCTTCTGAGATTGATCAGCAATCCGTGATGGAACATTCGTCATATCGAATTCAAGTTCATTCCTTCTCTCTCTTAAACACTAGTAATGTAGATGGTATAAACTAAGAAACAAATTGGAGATGAGTTCCTCTTTCTTTGAAATAACTTATGTACGTGGTTTTTCACAAATAAAAAATAAAAAACTACTATTATCGAGAGGTATTTTACATAAATATGTTTTCTGTAAGTTTTTGTAGGTTTTCTATTCAGTTTTCTTTTTCATTTGTTTTGGTAACTAGAGGCACTTCTTGTTTGTATTTTTTTTTTTTTAACGTTCGAATATTTTCTTATCGAAAATATTTTTTTATATAACTTTGGGTCAGATCAAGTGTTTTGAAAAACTAGACAAAAAGCAATACACCCTAAATTAAATGAATGATGTAGAATTCACAGCCTTTATAGCAGCTTTGGGACAATTATTAGACCACTTGAATGGCTATAATAAATTAAGTATAGCCGTTCTAGTTATGAGAGGTTGAAAAATACGATTTTACTACAAAGAGGTTTGTCATGGAAACGATATTCATAGAAGAACAAAAAACGTAAAAAAAGCTTATGCATATCGTTGTTCAACCCGATATAATTGGAGTCTAGTTTAAGATCTAACACTATCCTCAATTTAACTGGGACATTAATGAGGTATATTAAACTAGAATCTATTTTGCAACCAAACGGAACGCGGCTAGGAATGTGCTGCATGCTAAAAAGGAAAGTCTACTGCACAATATTAAAAAGATCAGTAAGATAACTTCGAACAAAATCTATTGTAAAACAAAATCTCCTTTTCTCTAACCTATTGTTTTCTTTCGAATATCAATTCTATCCTTTAAACACTTAATAGTAATTACAAAATATATTTTATTATATATCTATGTTCAGTTATCTTAAGTGTACACTCCTTAAAGTTATTTAAATATATATGTATGTATATAAAAAAAATTATCAAATAAAAAGTATTTTTCTTAAAAACAAAATTAACACAACAGTTTTTCTTTTTATCATAATAAAGTCGGAAAATATTTTAGAACTTAAAAAAGAATAAATTATGAAAATTTTATAAATTTGTTTTGTTTGCTTTAATATATCGTGAAATCTTACTATAAAATTTCCTTTGCTAATGACTAATCCGTTTTTGTACTTGATTTCTAGTTTGAACTGCAGGACAACACCAGGCACTACTACGTGACGTTGACGAACGTTTTGACATGGATGAAGAAGTAGCTGCTGATTGCGATGATGATGACGACGGCAACGAAGATGATGTGATACAGCTTCGATCGTTTGCTATGGTTGCTAACGACGTTACTAATCGTTTATTTAATAATTTATTATTATTACAACTATTAGAATTACGATTAATTGAAGTCTTTGGTCTACTACTACACACTAATGATTGTTTCAGTTTAACACCATTGCTGCTAGCTATCTCATTATTTCGATTGCTCGTATCACGTGTCGATAACGATGACATGGGAACGGGTTTAATCGGTTTTTTTTGCTGTCGCGCTGACCAAATTATTGATCGTTGGTTTGTACTAGACGACGATGATGATGATGATGGCGACGAAGAGCTAGATTTTAAAATTTTCGCAACAACTGAACGTTTCAGATGAATCCGTTGTCGCGCCGATATTGCTTTTAGGTCTTTACTTAGAGAATTTCTTGAGCGTAGCGTCCGCTTATTGTAATCGACTGTAATAAGAATGCTGCTACGAAGCCGTCGGGGCTCAGACACAAGATTATTTTCATTTTGTTCGACTACAGCTGCCGTCGTTGAACAATGTGGTTTGGAAGATTTTTTTTCGATTTTTCGTAATTCTAATTCGTTTGTAGGTACTAAAATGTCTTGTGCACTTGTTTCTATTATACTCGATGAGATTTCATTGATTTGAATACTTTCATCGAAACCTAAAAGGTCCTCTTCTTTCTCTTTACTATCATTCAGATCTGCAATTCCGTCCGCGATTGAGTTCTTCTCACAAAAATCTTTTTCCTTATCCGATGACTGTGGACCTTTGCTAGAAACATCTGCCGATTCTTCGCCCATTTCAACCGAAACATTTTCGGACGGCATTAAGTGATGCTGGTAACTACTCGATATACTGTTATATTGATTAAAATTGCTTTCATCTCCGAAATCTTGAAATGACACGTTATCTGGTTGACTATAGCTTCGCATCGAATTGAATTGTTGTTCGCCACGCGTCTCTAATTTTGTTAAACTGTAACCTTCTTCGCCGGCCATACACTGTTGTTGATATTGATGCTGCTGGTATTGATTGTGATGCTGTGTATGATCGGTTTCAACTAGCATACCTCTGTCCACGCCTTCGTCATAATTGTAATAGCCATTTGTCGAGGAATCGTGTCGACTATTTTCGTCATTGTCAGTATCGTCTTCGTTCTCATAACTAGAAATTAGAAGCGAATTATACGATTCAGCAAAACTGTTCAAGTAATGATTGTTGTACGAAGACGAGTTCACATATGAATTGACATCAGAGGACGAAGACGACAACAACGACGTATCACTACCGTGACTATCACAGTCAAAATCGTACCGAGTCATGACAGCGTATCCATTCGCAGAAAAACTATCAATGACCATCGAATCACCTCCGACACCCACAACCGGACGATGATGATTTGGCTCATACAGCGTTTCACCTTCACCATCATCGATTCCATAAGAATTCGGTATGCTACTTACGAAATCCGGCTGTAAAGTATTATACCCCCCGTTTTGAGTATATTCCAGTCCATACGATGCTGTGGGACAACTTCGTATCATATCCCTTTTCGGTGGTCCCGGTGGATCCAACATTATCGTAACTACTGAGGTATTATCTGCGCGCATTCTTCTCATACTCCACTGCTGAAGCGCCCTATCAACTAAACTCTTACTGGGATTTGTCCATTCCGATGTTCCGCCACCCAATGCAATCTGTTCGTTTATAATTTCGGCATCATAAACCTGATCGACCGCATCGTTTGGCATTAAAACATTCCATAAACCGTCTGTACCGAAAATAAGGCATCTGAAATTCAAATCCACAGTTAATTACAACAATCAAGTGAATTTTTATATTTTCAAAATTTTTACCTGAAACTCTTTGGATCTATATCAACGACAACAACATCCGGATCGGGACTAACTACGAATTCATTTAATGCAGAATTGTAGCTCCATAAATCACCTAAGCTGCGTGCTACTGCTAAAAATGGAATTTCGTCGATAGGCGTACTACGTCGAACCGGCCCTTTATGACCTGAAACATTAAAAATAAATAAATGTTAAAATAAAGTTACACTTTAAATCTGTGCGACTTACCGATTCTAGGTCGATTCCACACGACGCGAGGTACGCCCGATTTTGTAACAACTTTCCCGCCTGAATTCATAATACGCGCCTTTTCCACATTGCACTCTGGTTTATGGTCATGAGTTAGGGCCTTCGCTCGCCAACATTTCTCACCTTCTTCTTGATAGCCTAGTACTATGCCCGAATCACCGACATGACCAATGAAAATTTTTCCGCGACGAATGAATGCCACGCTTGCTGTTGTACCTGCAGTACTTGGTAATCCTGTTGAGGTTTTTGGCCATTTTTCTGGAGATCAAGAAGTAAACCAAATTATAAAATTGAACTTGTACGTTAAGGATTAAATGATATTTTAATTTTGCAACTTAGACAACTATACACCGTGTCGACCCTATGGTCGAAATTTTATTGCCTTCTTCAACGAGAAATATCCAAATCTGTCTCGTGAATTTTTGAATTAAAAAACATATTACTTATTTGATTTCATCCCTTCATGCAAAATGGGATATTCCTTCCCAACTCAAAACAATCAGTGACAGTATAACATTCCAACTGGAGACAGAACGGTCCAATACAGCCCTTCAACTCAGTGAAACGGAAAACTATACTTCTTTTTAAAGAACTGGAGACAATGCTGTCACTCAGTTCAATGAACTGGAAAGTTTTTACGGTGCTGAACTTGGGACCCATGTCTAATTATCTACCCGAAAGAACTTCCAGTCAGTACAATGCACTGGTACATAATATAATGTAGAGATGAACTTATAGGGACTTCGGTTCGAAAGATGCAATCGCCAGGGCTACGGATGGTTGCTATCGCAGTTGCAGCCGCTAGTGAATTCTTTAAAATAAAATCTGAATATTTTACATTTTATTTATTCAAAATATTCTCCTCCAGTTTCAATACACTTGTTACAGCGATTCAACAGTGATTCTAATGCATGTTCTAGTTCATTTTATGGAATTGCTTCCAGTTGTGTTGAAGCTGTTCTGATGGTCGAAAACATCCTTTCAACATCAATTCCAATTTGAGAATAGTGAGAAATCGCATGGAGCCAAATCACGTGAATGCGGCGTATGATTCAACACATAGACTTGATTATGAGCCAAAAATTGACGAACAATGAGTGATGTTTATGTAACTCGGTGCATTATCGTGTTTATTGAGTTTCGATATTCGGGTCGAATACGACGTATTCTGACCATTGTTCGGCCAATTGGAATGAATTCCCTGTGTCCAATTCCTTTGCAATCAAAGAATGTATCATTGTGTTGACTTTTGATGGAATTTTCAACATCGACAACAAAGTTTTATGGGAGTACTGTCATAACTTTGCTATCTATCGATAAATTTAAATAAAATTGGTATTGCCGGGAAGAGGAGTGTCACAGCTTTCAAACGCCGGTCTGTATACATAGATGGCCCTATCAGTTACTCAGATATGGTCCGAGTCTCGGAACTTATTTGTAGCACTGTGTATGTACATACTGGAAACGACAAGCCACCGGATTTGTATAAACCGTTTTGAAGCCCGAGAATTAAGATACAGCAGTGGTCCAGTGTCAAATTGTTTTTGTTTAGCATGTTTGCAGAGCGGGACATAATATAAATGTGAGTGAGAAAAAACAGTGACCTAGTGTCCAATTATTTTTCGTCTGAGTGAATGCGATGACGTCCGCCTGAACACAGTCGCTGCTTGGCATCTCCAGTACATATATCTATATGGGCTCATTAAAACGAGATAGAAGTGAGATAACGTTTTATCTCACTTCCATCTCGTTTTAATGCGTCAAATTGTTGGTTTGCGTTCGAGTGCGTTCTGGCTTTGACTCACTTACCTCCCGTCATCTCCAGTATATTCATCTCTATGAAACAAGTTATATATTTTGGTCTTATTCCCATAAGCATAAGGCTCATAATCGATGGCGCGACAGCCCGAATCGTGACAGGGCCTGCAGGATACATTATCTGAAGTCAGCTCGGTTCAGCGCTCGCTTCCTCCAATTTATGCATCTAAGAAGCAATCTGCATCAACTGAGTTCTCGTATCATTTTCGCGGATTTCCGACGGGTCTTTTGCTCTGTGTGCTCCACCTATCAGTGTTCGTTTCTGTATTTTTCCGTCGTGCACTCGCCCAACATGGCCTACCCATTGTAGAGGCTGAGTCGTTATATAACTCATTTTATTGTTATGCCAGATACGCCATTCAGTGCCTTGTCTTACTGGTCCCAAAAATCTTCAAAGAATTCGTCGTTCAAAGCGTCTATTGATTTTTCAGACGCTTGGGTCAGAGTCTACGTTTGACTTGCATATACATAGTAGCACAGGTCTTATTATGGTCTTGTATATGCGAATTTTGCTCTGCCTGTTCACTTTTTCGATTTTAAGATCGGGAGAACCGTGTAGTATGCCTTTTTTGCTAGTGTGATCCGTTGTTTTACTTCGTCCCGTTCATTGCCGTCTATTATGTATGCTGTGATCCCAGGTATGAAAAATGATCTACATTCTCCAGGTTGTAGTCGCCCATGTTCATATTCTGTCCAGTTGGCGCGTTACTTCTTGTTTGGGTCATAAACTAGTTCTTATTCTCATTGACCCTTAACTCGACATCCTTCGCCGCTGAGCCTAGACAGTGGAAGACTTCCTTCGTGTCTGGCCATGATGTTTATGTCATCCGCGTACAACACTAGTCGAGTGACTTGTTAGACTTGAATTGTAGGGTACTTCTGGTATCAATTTCTGGTGCCTTTCCGATGACATATTCCAGGGCGAGATTCAAGAGCATGAGAGCGAGTCCTGCTTCCTTGCTTCAAGCAGGATTCTGTTCGGAAGCTTTGGGCTCGTTTTGTATTCTTACTTGATATTCTGTGTCAGTCATGGTCATTTTTGTTAATCGGACGAGTTTTGAAGGGATTCCAAAGTCAAGTATTATTTTATATAGTACCTACATTACGATCTATACTATCGTATGTCTGTTGGAAGTCCACGAAGATCTGGTGCACGTCAATGTTTGTTTGACTGAGAATATCTGGTCAATAGTAGATCGTCCGGTTCTGAAACCACCACGCTATTCGCCGATAATACTTTCTATATAAGGTTTTAATCGATTCTGAATTACATTCGTCAGTATTTTGTAGGACGTACACAACAATGCTATGCCTCTGTAATCTTCACAGTTTATCTCCTTTGTTATAGATTGGACATATAATGCTCTGGCGCCAGTCGTTGGGTATATTTTCTTCAATCCAAATTTTTGTCATGATTTTGTGTTGAAGATTGGTGAGGTATGGACCACCTCCCTTTAGGAGCTCCACTGGTATTGCATCAACTCCAGGTGATTTATGTATTTTTTGGTCGCACAGGGCTTCTTCCACTTCTGACAGTTGGTGCCGTAGTTGATGCTCGCTCATCAGATGGTGCGCTTGGTGTAATAATTGAGTCGGTGTTCGTCACACTGTTCTGTTAGCAGCTTTCAAGGTACTCAATCCATCTTTGTTTAATTTGTTCTGCGGCTCTAAGGATACTCCCTTCCTTGTCTTTACAGAGGTTTGTTCGTGGCTTATAAGCTTGCCATATTTGTTTGGCGGCAGTATATGCGGATCATAGTTCATGTCGGTATTTGGTCTTATAATTATGTCATTGTTCTGTTTTCGTTCTTTCATCTGCAGATTTTGTTTGCTAATGGTCTAAGCTCGTCGTATCATATCCCAAATTTTAATTTTAAAACAGATTTGATGAGACAGTAGTACGAGTTCGGGACTTCAGCTGTTGCAGAACCGGACGAATAGTCACCCTACGATAAGTAGATGTGTATGTACCACGAAAATTAAAAAGAAAGTAGAAGGAACTGTTCTCATTTATGTCAAGTCCATTTTCCTTCAATAACAAATAAATTCATTCAGTCGCCTTCCTTTGTTCCATAGTCCCACCGAATTTTAGCGCGAAAACCACCTGCTTCGAAAATGACACAAATCAACAAACTCCCCCTCGACGAAGTAATCAAAACAAAACGCATTACAAGAATCGCATTGACAGCAAAGAGACGAACAAAAAAAGAAACACTTGCTTTTGGAAATCGAACTGTCAATAGCAAAACCACACTCACACACATCCGCAATTCAACGAATGAAATAAAAAACCAACCATCCATCGAGCAAAACGCCATGTTGAGAAGCACTGTCCCATATTTCTGTCTACCTCATTCGCTTATATAATTGCATGCAATCGTCTCGTTTACTCACCCTGCTCGCGCCACATCGCATAGTGTGTGGAAATGTAACCTTCGCGAATCGCTCGCAAGATATCCTGATCGGAATCGGACCAAAACAATTTCTGACTGACAATTGCGTTCATCAAGTGGTCCTTGGCGAAGCTGGCCGCCTCCGTACCGCCGTGTCCGTCGTAGATCCCGAAAAACGCATACTCCAAGTCTTTTTCGTCCTCGGACTGCTGATAGGCGACCGAAAAGAAGTCCTCCATGTACTTCCTGCCGCCCTGGCTACAATGTCCCGTCACCCGCAGGTTTATTCCAATCGACGGCGGCATTTTCAAATTAAACGCTATTCGCTTTTTCAACACTGCACACGAAACAACCGCGATACGTAACTTAACTTCACATTTATTAAAACCGTTCGGCTATTTTTTTTTATTATTCACAAAATCTCGCGCTTCGTCTATGTACTAGAAAACATTTCACAGAAATGAAACTCGGCGCGGAGGCAGCAGCACAAAAAAAAAAAACTGGCTCCGAGCAGCAGCAGTCACTCGGGGGCACAGTGTATCTGTGTTCGGTTCTGTGTACTATACACACTGTATGTGCCAGAGGCCAGGCCAACAGTCAGTCCCCCGTGCGGTTTATTCGATGGACTTGCGTTTCGTTTGCGAACACCAAGCAACTTCAACACAGCGTTGTTTCTTTTTATCACGTCCGTTCGCCTTCTTTATTTTTACTGGAAATGGTTGAGTAAATTTCCCATACACGCAATCACGTTAACGGAAAACTCAATACGATGGCAAATTTCGAAAAATGAAACGCTACGACTTAATTCAATTTTGTCAGTTCGGACCGAAAAGATTTGAATCTTAGCGGTCAACTTTTGACATGACACGACTCGGTTAAGAATTACGCGCGCACACACAACGTGAAATTATTCAAAAATATCGAAGGCAATTTGAAACTGCACGAAATGCAATTAGTGCGAAAAATAGAGTGGCTTGTAAAATTCACTGTGACTAATAAATGTACTGAAAGTCGTGGCCGACTGTCGTCGAATCAATTCAACTGCCGTGCCGTGTGCCGACACGAAAACGTAACGCTCGAAATCGAAAAAGTGAAGTCGAGTCGAGTCGAGACAACTTTTCCATTCCACTCCACATAGCAATAGCACACAGAGGAGGCCCCGACCGAAAACTTGTATACAGCACTGTACCTACACAGTGTAGCGAGGCAGGCAGGCGGCCAGCGTATATAATCGCCGACCTACCTACACTCACCGCATTTATTATATTTTCACTTCGTCGAATGCCGCTGTCTCGTTCATGCGCGCAACCGTTTCGCTATGTGGTGATTAAAGCCACTTTATCGATAATCCGACTACGTCAGTTGGTTTTTGTTGCTCCGTCTCCTTCGGTCACATGATAATTCCAATCGTTCTGTCTCACCCGAACGGAAAGTTTGAGGGTGTGTGCCATTGAATGTCATGTTTTTTCACCATATCGAAAAGTCGACTGTAAAATAAACATGAGCCGTGTGAGGGCATCTACTATGGCACCACGGGCACGGCACGGGAAGCAAGCGAGTAGAGCGACCGACAACAAGGCAACGACGGCAAATCGAAGCTAAATGGCAACGAAGAAAATATAATCGTGTAAAGGCGGTGCGGCGAGACGGCGGTACGGCTATATGCGAGTCGTCGAAGCCGAGCGATGTGTGCGGTGGGATTGTGCTTTGAGGCGAGTAGCAAGCAAGCAATTTTGTTCGAGGTTTTCTCAACTCGATACGACGGTGGGTTTTCCAGTTTTATATAATTTGAAATTTGAACAAAGACGGCGCAGCTGTACTGAGCGCGATTTTATATTTATTTCGATCTTATGAATTTGTATGGCGTGTGTACACTGCAGAGTAGCAAGAAAAGTTGTGGGTCGATTGTGGCAGGAAGCCAGTGGAACGGATGTGAGACGAACACTTTGATTTTCTTTTCTCTTTTTTTGGCGCAATTTTAAGGAAATGTCAAGCAGTAAACACTATTTTGTTCAATACGATTAAATGCCTCAACTCGTAGCTGGCAAACTGTTGGATATCAACAAAAAAACAAGATAAACAAATCACTAATCGGCTTTTGTAGCAATCGCCACACGTGTTTCGACAATCTCAGAACTCTGCAAACCGACCAACGGTAGCCTTGGATTGGAAGTCGATACATTTAACACATCTGCGTAAGACTGCCGGGATCCGGTTCCGTTTGATGATGCATCGGAGTTTTCCTTGAAGTAGGGTTGTCAGAAGATGGTTGAAATTTACAATCGACTTAAGGCCGTCGTCTTCTGGACTAGGGAGCCGAAATTTAGGGGTTTTTTGAGGTGCGATAACAAAAAAACAACAGATATTATTACTATCCATTTTTCTACCACATATTTATTTATCCTTTAATATTATGTACAAAATTTGTAAAAAAAAACACAATTTTGCGAGTTCCAAGCGGTCAAACTAGGGGTGGAAAAAAACAGCCTCTCCTGGCTGACACGATTGCGCCTCTCCTGGTCATCTGAGAAAAAAATTGAAAACAGATTCTTAATTAGTATGGATGTCATTATAGTCCCAACCTCAGGTAAGAAAACAAAAAAAAATCGCAAAATGGCGGCTGCTTAAAAAAAGTCATTTCCTCCGTTTTTTCTCACGATTTTCAATTTTTTAAAAATAGTTATACAGGCCTGTTCAGGATCAGAGTCTCATATCAAAAAAGTCTCAATTGAGCCGTTTATTTTGAAAGTGGGCCAAGTCCAGTTTTATCTATTATTATCATTATTTCCATTTTTTTAAAAAATGGACTTGCCCCACTTTCAAAATAAACGGCTCAATTAATTCAATATTCATACAAAACTCTCTCAACCTTTTTTGTGACTTGTGACTTGGTTCTGAATAGGCCTGATAAACAAAATTTCGCTATAAACTTGGTAGGGACTAAAGAATTTCAAATAAATCGATTCATTACAACATAAGATATCATGTCAACCGTATCGCAAAAAGTGGTTACGAGAAAAACGCGTTTAAAAATTCATGTGAAGTTTCAGGCAGTCTAAGTCATATAATGGGGCATATACTAACATTATTATAAGTATTACTGACCGCAGTGACTTTGAACTTTTGCAGAGAGATCAACACGGTTCTTGCTTAAGAGTTAGGCTGTTCTGATCCGGAAGTAGAATGGTCATATCTTCCTAGAATGATGCAAGTGCTTACGCCTTTTTATGAAAGTAAGCGAGTTGCCTATTTAAGAATGTAAACAGAACTCATCTGCTCAGTGTTTAATCCTTTGGTAGTGATCCTATTAAACATTCCGCACTATTCACTATTTATATTAATAAGTTCAAAGCCAATAGCAACTGAAAAATTGCTACAAAAAATTTATGCGTAGAGTGGGAATTGAACCCACGACATCGCGTTTACAAGCCTAGTAAGCTACCACTGGACTAAACCCGGCCTTTTTATGAAAGTAAGAGTTTCCGCGATATTGCAGTTGTGTCGATTTTTCATTTTAAGGATCTCCACTAAAGTGGATAAACGCTGTATTTAGTTGACATTTCATGAGACATATCTCGATTCCGTGAAACGTCAATCAAAATCCATCTGCTACACGTATACACACTAAAACTATGCTATTTAAGAAACCTGCGATTTTTTAAATTCGCAGGTTTTTAGACTACTAAATGGATGTTTGTGTTAGTTCTTATACAGTGACTCTAGCCCTGAAGAACAAAACCTTGTCCACTCGTTGCCCTTGAGCTCACTTCCTAAAAGGTTAGCTCCTTTCGGCACTGTTTGACAACGCGGTGGAAGCTGAATCTAATGCCTTAATTGCGTCTTGGGAGTCAGTCGGAATATGTACTATATTTTGTTTGTTTGTTGATTCTGGCTTCATCGTCCGAAAGGCCTCCGGATATCCGGTATATGCGCCTGGTATAGTCAGGTAGTCGGTAAGATTTTGCGACATTATGTTCGGTGAGGAGACAACAATGTTGTTGTTTATATGCGCTTGCTTACACATTTGTTCTCCGCTAAAACAAATCCTTCACTGCTCTACCGAATATCCACTACAGAAGTTTGTAGCTGTCTAAATTCTATCATCCCGAGCTTCGGGTACGACTATGCCACTGATTTGTCGGCAGCATAGAGCTATAACTAACGGAGATCACAAAGCGCCTTTTCTGTATAAAGCACTTTGAAGCATTTTGATGCAAAATTGAACATTTTTGTATGGAGTGTTTCATGCCCGGTGACAGTGAAATGCAAATGGTAGCGAAGTATTTAAAGGTTGGGCTTTTTTTCTTTTCAATACCGGAGTATAACATACATGTGAGTCAGATGCTGATAGTAGCATAGTGAATATCGCCGGTCCTTTGCGAGAAAACCTCCGGCTTCAAAAAAGTCGCTGCACGCTACCTCCATTATACATATAGCTCTATGGTCGGCAGCCACTGCAAGAATATCATCGCTCTTATCGCGTTATAGTGATCAGTTGAAAATTATCGATAATCCTTCGGTTATGCCGGTTTCCTTTCGTTTCGAAGCACACACACTTTGATTTCTTTGACCTACTTACAGTCGTACTGTGAAATTTGATGATTCGGTCATATACCAAGCATTGTGTTGCCAGATCGTTATGTAGCGAATACCCTCTAGTTCCGGTTATACCTACCATAAAAGCATTACTCGATATTCCGATGACTAGTAACGTTTCGATATTCGAGCAACATTCATCGAGATCAGTCAACATTTTCCTATCGATTATCGAATGGAACGCTCATCGAAATTTCTCAGAACTCTGAAACGAAAAATTTCACAATTTCCAACTCCAACCCATAACAAAACCGAAAATTACTCACTCAAAGCGACCGTCCCATGACTAAACGAAACCATATCAAAACAACCAAACCAATACATGAGGCATATACCTACAACGACATCTGTTGTACAACCGCACCTTCACTCCACTCGAACTCGAAACAACCGAAGCCGACGAAACTTTGTGTTTTCTGTTTTTGAGGCCAAGCGGTAGTTGCATGAATCAGAATTTCAGAATCGCAAAACTGTGGAAGTTTTCATGTGCCGTGCGGCCGTGCCTGGTGTGCGTTCCACTCCGCAAGCAAGCAAGCAGCAACCCAGCAAGGCAAAGGCAAGCAAGCGGCGAGCTGTAAAATAAGCCAAGCCATGCCATTGCCACTTATCGGCTCACACAAATCTCTAGAGATCCGAACGTGGAACCGACGTACGTCCCGTGCCAGTGCCACTGTTATTTATAAAATTTTAAGTATCGCGTACGAGCCAACAGTCGCTGATTAAAATGGTTGAGGATTGAGGAAGTTGGTGCTTAGCTGAAACATTGGATTGCGAATTGGCCTGAAACACGAAATGATTTCGCAACACGTACACGCTCTGTGCCACTGCGCTGTTGATGTGCCCCTGTCCAGAGTCCGCTTTCTACGCCCGTTTCTCGTTTCGCGTACATTGGAACTACGGAAATACCCCAAATGTTCGCAATAAAGAGTTAGCGACGCCATCTCCATTTAGTCAGGGGAATTTATCGATTACGGTCGTTTCTAGAAGCGGCAGACGGACACGGAAAACGGAATGTTGACGGGCTCCACTGTGCTGAGCAGTGAACGCCGACGTGCACCCTCTTCGGTCTGTGCAAGTGCTCAAACCTGTTTGGTTCGAGGGCACCACCCCTGAGGGATTTCCGGTGAACCGATAAGTACAGAGTCCACACAGCGTTCCGTGTAGCGTTACCCAATACAACGACGATGGTATTATTTCGTCATTCGCTTCGTACATAGGGCGGCCGCTCTATGTACGCTACGTTCATGGCTGTGTGGCCGAAAAAGAAAGGAAGCGAACTCGACGAAACAAGACTTTGTTCTTTCACTTTAAATTTAACTTTTGCGGATGCTGTGCTGTTCGGTCTTTTGACCGTTTGTTTTTTGACTATACAGTGAACGAGAGTCGAAAGTATTCACTTCATTAATAAACATATGTACAAATTGATACAAAGAAAGCTGAGCTGTTAACGCAGTTCGCAAAAAAAAAAACTCAACAAGGACATAGAACTATGAATGTAGGTCGACTGTGGTTGACTGATTTTATTTTATTATTTTTAAATAATCGATTAAAAAAAAGAATCTGCTATCGTGTAAAATATTTTTTAAACGTTTCATGAGTCACCAAAAGAGCATATTTAGTTATAAGAAATTGTTAAACTAACTTGACCCCCTTAACTAGCTACTACCTTATTAGAGGGATGTTTTTTTTCTTCTCTTTTTCTATGTGTCAATACTGAAATATTTGTAAACTATATTTCTCGGTACTACCCCTTATACCAGTGAGTTGCACTGACTGGGGAGTACCTCGGGGTTAAGGTAATTTTATTGGACATTGAGCCAATATCGGCATACATGCATGAGTATGTCGATACGGTGAAAATTTTTCCAGTTCATTGAGCTGAGCGACAGCATTTTCATCAGTTCTCTAAGCTGAGAAAGTGCGCCCAAATGGGGATTTCTTCTATAACTCTTGAGTTGGGAAGGAATAGCCCATTTTGCATGAAGGGACTAAATCTATTATTATTAGAGGGATGTCGAGTTTCTTGGGAAAATGAATATCACAAATTTGTATACAAGCGTAAGTGGAAATATTAATAGAAAGAAAACCAACTCTGTGAATATCATCCCATTTTGTTGGACCCGACACCGCGGCTACGCTTACGTTGTTCCGTTACTACCGTTTCTCCGGTTGATCCATTGGTCCACAAATTCGGAATGAGAGAAGCAAGTTCCAGTAGTAATAGTAGTCAGCAAAATTCTTATGTTTTTTCCGGTAGTTCACATACAAAAAGTCCTTGAGACACGTGTTCAAACATTTTTTCCGATATCTTTTGAATGCTTCTAGCTTGGAATTTGAAATTTTGTACCATTTAAGTAGTTTCAGGTTAAAGGATAACTACATACTAAAAATCGAGTGATTTCTTCCTGTAACTCCCTTGTAAAAGTCCTTGAAAAAGGATCATTTTACTTTCGTTGACTAACCTAGTTCCAGATATACAATCGAAGACTGAATGTATTTTCCTTTACGTTCGAGTAGCAACCGAACGAGGTTACGTAGGCTGCCTTTTATGTTTCGGGACTTGGCAACCCTGGTGGTGCAATCTGGTAACTGACAGCTCTATCGTAAAGTTGGACATTTTTGAGGTTAAACGTACTCAGAACGTTTTGACATACGAGCGCTATTTGTGTTGTTTGCAGTAAGTTAAAAGATTTATCTCAGCTCAAAAATTATTCTTTACAACTTTCGACGTGGATTAACTCAGCAACAGTGTATAGATGAACTTAATTCAATTTTGGGCGATGAAGCTCCATCAAGGACCAGTGTTTATCGATGAAATGGTGAATTCAATCGTGGTCGTAGTTCACTTCAAGACGAATTTCGTGAAGGTTGTCCAAAATCAGTTGTTGTTCCGGAAACCATTGATGCTGTGCGCAAACTGATATTGGAAGATCGTCATTTGACCTATCGTGAGTTGAGACAACCTTAGGCATTAGTGGGACCAGCATACATTCAATATTGCATGATCATTTGATTGTCAAAAAAATTTGTTCGCGTTGGATCCCGCATAATTTGACAAAAGCTCAAAAAAATGCTCGTGTCAATTGGTCCAAAGAAATGCTCAAAAACATCGATTTGATGAGTCATCCACCGTATAGTCCTGACTTGGCACCGAATGACTTCTTTTTATTCCCGTACGTAAAAAACAAACTGAGAGGTCAACGTTTTTCGACACCTGAAGAAGCGGTTGCCGCATTCAGAATGCATTTTTTGGAGATACCTCAATCAGAATGGCAAAAGTGCTTCGACAATTGGTTCAAACGCATGCAAAAGTGTCTAGATTTTCATGGGGAATATTTTGAAAAACAATAAAGTGGTTTTCGATGATTAATATTTGTTTTTCTTCTCTAATCCCGAAATATAAAAGGCAACCTACGTAATAAAGGACAAACTACGTGTGCACTCATTATTTTACAGCTACAATATAAATCGAAGTTCAGTATTGCATCTACAGTGTGGTACGATTGGCTTGCAACCGATCGGGACTTTTTTTTTTTCAAATTAACTGGTAACTGCAATTCCTTCAATTCGTAAGTGTTGGAGCACCGAGTGCCATCTACCAGTCAAGTAAGCACTACTTCCCGTTCATATCTCATTAGTGCGCATATTCAAAAATTGATGTCCCACATAAAAGTCGGTGTCCTTGTGTACAGTGCACTTCATGCACACTGTATTGTTGCATATTATGTTCATCGATTAATCACCTGTTATCACACAAACTCGGTTCAAATTAAGGTTAACATTGATGCAGTGATAGTTTTATTCCAGTTTTAAATTATACAATATAAAAAAAAATATTAATATACAATATAAAAGTTGAAATTTTCCATTTGTGGTGCTAATATCTACCGGCAGCAAAGAGGTAGTTAATAAAAATAACTGTATTAAGGATTTTCATAAAGGACCTCATATTTGTTAATAACTATAACATACCCACGTAATTATTTCATTGCATGCAATAATATAATTTTATTCTTATGATTTCTTTAGTGTAATTTTTGATTGTGTTATTTTCGTTTTTCTCGTTTTCTGTTTCCTCAGTTTACTTCTGTCTTTTCTTTTCCTCAGGCCTGTGATATGACTTCATGAGCAAGACAGTTAAGGCAACGTTTTCTGATAACATTAAATTGAAAATTCGTTGGTAAATTGTTTATTTTCGATACGCAATTATTTTCCAAACCCTGCTCAGCATCCCATTTTCTAGAAATAGAACATACTAATATTCAATTATATGTGCAATAATGTTTAGTGATTGAAGCATCCTAATGAAACGAATGATTTATTCCGCCGTTAGCATAATTAATATCCATTTCCCTATTTGTTTATAATAATTAATTACTAATTTATATATTATCAATTGTTGTAATTTGTTGTGATCTCATTGGCATGCTATAATAAATGTTTCATAGTGTATAAGAAAAAAAAAAATAAATATACCAATTAATTTTACAATCCCTTTATTTAATTACATACTTTTTCATTAGTGTTCTATGCTCTTTTATTGGTGAACGAAAGAATGAAAATTTGTTAGTGCTACTATAGTTGCTTTTGGTATCAGATAGATGGTGCCGCCGTTCTGTTAGTACCTTAAAATATAGTAAAATTCATTAAAATAACAAAATAATTCAATAATGATATTGACATAATTAAATAAATCTGGTCGAAATCCGTGTCTACTTGTTGAGCAGTAAATTGTAATCGCAAGCTCTGTCACAAGATAAGTGTTCGTTAATGGGTTTTATAAGGGACGTATAACTCTACGCGAGGTCCATTTATCAGAGTTTAAGTTAAATTTTTCATTAAATGTTAAGTTCAGTTTACTTAAGCACAATTATAGTTATGCTTGTTGGACACTGGCTAGTTGTGAGCTGAAAAAAGGTGCTGGAAAATCATTTTGTGTGACAAGGAGATCAATATTACAAATAAAGAGATTACCGGTATAAAAAATTAAATTAAACTAATTTTCGACACTCTTTGGATGAAATTGGAAATTTATTTTTATCACTGAGAAAAATACAGGTTTTAGTGAGCATTAAACTGATTGATAATTTCGTCCCCTAGATGTCACTAGTGTGAAAAATAAAATATATATGTTATAGGTAAACTTCTTCTTACAATAGTGGTCACCTCAGCGTACAAAATGATTTTCCTGATTTTTTTGCTACTAAAAAATAGCCAGTGGCATAAAAGCATCCCAACTAGCAAACTAACATCCATAAGGCCTTATCGAAGCTATTCTCGTACCTCGATAAAGCTTCGATAAAGTCTTACCAAACTAATTTGTCGCAAATTTCCCCATATTTCCAGAGCAACAGCCAAACTCCAACCGTTAGGTTAGGTAAAAGGCCTTATCGAAGCTGTTCTGGCTGCCGTACGGAAGTTTGCAAGTTCGGAAGCAAAAAACCAAAAAAAAATATTCACAATTTGTTTACTTTGGAAGAAAACACATCTACGAATTTATTTTCCAGTAAATTATTACATTTGTTTGAAAAAATGCGAATTAATCTTACTTACACCTTGCACACTCTCGGATTCGAGCAACGGTCACCGTCACACATTAGTCCGCTACGCTAACCACTAGGCCAATCTGAAACATTTTTGTAATAGGGTTGAAGCCGAGAATCGCTTGATGTTTCCGATTAGACATGTTGCCGTTGGTATTTACTTCAATAAGGCCTTATAGAGGTTATTACCGAAGCTCTGGCTTCTGAAAAGTTCACTCTCCACTCGCAAGTCTTTCAAAAGCTTTATCGACCCCAAACCTCCATAATACTGTTGGTATTTACTTCCGTAAGGCCTTATAGAGGTTATTACCCAAGCAATTGCTTCTGAAAGTTTAGTTTCCACTCGCAAGTTTTACCGAAGCCTTTTCGAAGTTAAAAATCCACAACTTGCGCTCAACAGTTTTATCGAAGCCTTATCGAAGTTATAGCCCCCGGAAAATCAAAATGCGAATTTTGTTTGCTAGTTGGGATTAGTAGAATGGACTACAAATCTTTTGTCATGACAAAAAAAAACTGTCTGTCTGTGCACCGTACGCAAAATTGTTTAAAGGCGCTTAGCTCTCAAGCCCCTTCGATATGTTAAGTTGAAATTTTTATGGTAGAGACTTGGTGAACCCCTATGAATGGTAGATTTTGGAGCGGTGTTGATGTAAGGGGGAGGAGCTTTTCAGATGAAAAATTTTAGGTTTCTAGATCTCAGGAACCACTTACGCTAAGAGGCTGAAAGCTAGAACTTGAAGTACTTTAATCATGGGCTCATTTGCAAAAAGCAAAAAAATTGTTGGTAGTGGTTGAGGGGAGTGCGAGTGGGGAGGCATCTCAGCATTAAACACGCTTTAGACCTCTCCCCATAGAATAATATAGTTGCACCTAGACTGTTGGCGTATTTTTTAGGTTTAATTACTCTAGTAACATATCTACATATAGACACTAAGTTTGACCTTTCTAGCATAAGCCGTTTATGAGATATGAAAACCGTTCCTACCCCTATCAAAAATGTTTTTCCGGAATGTTTCTATAGTTGATCTATACAGTTTTAAATTTTTAGCTTTCTTTTTTTAGCGGCTTGCGAGAAATTAAAATCGGTTTTTTAGTTTCCGACCCCTCCTACCATTACTCTACACCCACACCCACAAAATCCGCTTCTCCGCTTGAGGTTTACCGGTCCTAACTCCTGTAAAATTTTCAAGAGCATATCTTATACGGTTTTTGAGATATAAAAATTGAATTTTCTGATTGGCCCCCACATCCACGCTTTTCACTCCACTCAAAAATTTTACAATCAGTAGACTCCACTAGTAATTCTATACACAGAAACCAAATTTTGTAACTTAAAGTTTTTCACCAACCCACACACAATCTTCTCCACCCCCTTAAAATTCCTAGTTCGTATGTAATCTCCTAGTATCTGTTAAGACAACTACAAAGTTTCACTCGTCTGACATCAATCGTTCAGAAGATATGTATTTTTAAATGTTTCAATCCCAGCTTTCAAGCGCTTTAAACGCATTGTTTCCACCCCAACCCCCACTCGCACGCCCCTTAAACCCTATCGAAAAATTTTTTTGCAAATGGGTCCTCTATCATATTACTACATAACTTCCAACTTTCAGCCTTCTAGCATTAGCCGTTCCAGAAATCTAGAAACCAAAATTTCATCTGCAACGTACCCCCCTCCTCCTCCTCCCGCCCACACCCCTCCAAAATATACCATTCATAGGGGTTCACCCATTTTCGCTACCATAAAAATTTCAACTTAATATATCGAAGGGGTTTGAAAGCTACGCACCTTCAAATAGGGCTTACTAGACCCCTAAAAATTTATCACTCGTAGGGACTCACCCATTCTACCTACCCTACAAATTTAAACTTAATATCTCAAAGGGTTTGAGAGCTACGCACCTTTAAACAGTTTTGCGTGCGGCGTCTACGACGGACAGACGGAATTTTTTTTTGAAAATTCAAGTCGATCACAATAGGTGTGTTTTTTTCAACTGGATCACGATCAAGATCATTCGTTTTACATTGAAAACAACAACAATTGAGATGATCCAAAATCAAAATGGGATCATAGTTGCATCATTAAAGCTGCTTCTGAATTCAACAAAATTTTCGCATTTGCACAGTTGTCGCCCTGCAACTCAACTGCAATGGCAGCTGATAATTGACATTTGTCAAACGTCAATAAATATTTTCCATATTTATAAAAGAATATTCGCAAATATACATATTTCAATACATAGTAATTTTAAGTACTTACTGCTTCTATTTCGTTAATGTCCATTCACTATTGTATCTGCCAAGAAAATATTAATAAATATTTGACAGACCACAGCTGACCATGGCAGTCCACAGCTGACACAAATACATCACATTTCATAGCAGGAATGCCAACCCTTTAAATTGATTTTTTTGGATCATCCACAGCGTTTTTTTCATTTATGATCTTGATCACAATACTTTATTACCATATAAAAAAAAGTAAATGCGAACATTTTTCAGTCCGTCGAGCCAATTTTGTACCACGGACCTATGGTAGGTAACTGGTAGAAGTTGACCTTAACTTGAATTGTAAAATAGTTGTGTTTTTTATTGTAGCTTTTCCGATTAGAGAAATGCAGGAACTGAAATCCAGAACAGAATGAATAACTGGTTGTCACCAAAGGATTCAGCTAGAGTTCCTTGTAATTTCCGACATGTTATACGCGGCCTTTCGGAACTTCTGCTTTCTTGACAAAACTCGTATTTTTCTGACGTTCTTTTTCATACCTACAATTTTTTCCCCATACAAAAATAAGGGTTACTTCCCGACCATAAGGGAGCGCAAAAATAATTCATCAAATAATTGACTTAATGGGCAGCTCCTTCCAACTCAAAGAGTCGGAGAAGAATTCCCCATTTGGGTACACTTTCACACGTACTTAAAGAACTTGAGACAATATTGTCATACAGCTCAACCAGCTTAAAAATTTTTTACCAGACACTGATTTCAATTCGAATACCTTTTGTAAGGTAATGAATCGTTTTCATGACGTAATAATGCCGAAATTAGTTCGTTGTAAATTTGAATTTGTATTTGGCGCGCAAACCAAACTTCCCAAACGTCTCGACAGAGCGAGAGTGTAATCAACAAGTGGTGGAAATGAACCGGGGACTCAAACCATTGAGAACCACAATTGTAAATTAATTTATATTTTTTCCTAACTTGTTGAGAAAAGCTAATGGGGAAAAAAATATTGTTATTATATATCCACAATTTCACACAACCTGACCGACAACAATTAAAACTCCAATGAATAAAAAAAAACCAAACAAACCACTCAGCGAAAAAAAAACCCCGAAACATCAATTCACAATATTTGTTCGCTTAGTTTGCACCGCATTCCGGGATGATAGAAGTCGCCTGCTAGAAGCCGCCCGAATTCATCCAATCAGAGACCGAGCTGAATTCGCTGAGCGGATCAGTCGAACTTCGAGTGTATTCAAGTTTCACACGGTGTGGAGAAAAAACGAAAAAATTTCGGCAAGGCAATCGGAAAGAAAACTTTAAACGGTTCGGGCTAAAATAGTTTAGAATTAATCGAAATCTGCCAGAGCGACATAATAATAGAAAAGAGTTGAAGGATATTAAATTGGAAAAGATTGGAAAGGAACGAGGACGTTGACGTCCGAAATAAAAGTTTCGTCTGTCGGAACGGAAAAAGGCTTTTCGTGACTGGTGCGGTCCCTGAGACGTCCTGCTCCCCATTGAATTACGGCGTCCGAGCCCTTTATTTTTCGTGTAGTTTATCGTTTTCCGAGGCGATTCTCGCGGAACTGTGTACCTGCCCCCGTAAAAAGGTGTGTGAAGAAAACTCGCGCTTGACCGTTTTGGCTAACTTCTGAAGAGTAAGTACAGAATTTTAACTTTTCTCGCCAGTTGTAGAGATGAATTTTATACTTTTTTATTTATTTTTAATTTAAGTTTATTGTTTTTTGCGTTCCGAGTGCTTCAGAAACGGACAAAACGTAAACAAAACTTGGCTTCATAGGTGGTCAAGTCGGTTCGTGTGACGCCCCGTGTAGGTGAAGATTCGTCGCGCGGAGCGCCCATCGCAGGTGCTTATCGGCCACGACATCCAGCTCCTTGAAGCCCACGTGAAAAACCATCGGGATGGAGTTTCATGTTCGTGCGCCAAATCTCCGGTTGAAATTTCCCCCGAACGATTTTAATTTTGACACATTTTCGGTCGAGTGACCGCGACACTGAAGGCGGCGGCGGCACATTGCACTTAAACTTGAAAAGTGAAAGTTTACAAGCCATGCTGCCGCTGAGCGGCGAGTTCATCTCGGTGCGCGGTAAATTACGTCGTTGGTGGCGACATTTTTCATAGATCGCGACAAGTTCCGCGGGCTTTACTGTCCGCGGAGCCCCGAAAACGTGATCGTTGTCGCGTCATAGAATCGTATCGTTCGCATATTTGCGGCATTTTTTTCTGGTTGTCATGTGGTTGGAAGGCAAAGCCTACTTTTATCGCACTCGAAATATTTTAATGGAATCGTCAGATGGGAATCGGGGACAGCAGACGTCCGGATTGAATTGATCTAGTTCTAGTTTGGCTGCGTGAATTCTGCCTGTTCGCTTGGGCAGCACTTCCGTGGTTTGCTAGCCGCCAACAAGAGTGTGGGTAAAGAAAATGTGGCCTTCTGTTTCCATATTTGTGGCGCCAAACTTATTTGGATGGAGATGGGGTCCTTTCTGGGGAGGAAGTTTTGTGGCTGGAACAAACATTATATTTTTCTTTCCATAATTCACGTTCTAGCCGTGCTGATTAATCAAGTTGTGGTTTCATATTTGGTTTCAATTGTTTTATTTTCTCGCTCGTTTTGTGTGGAATCCACTCATTAGCATTTTAATGTTTGATTAAAATTTGGTATAGAACGGTATTTAGTGTTATTTCGTCTTATTGCGGTTTTGGGATTTGTACTCATGAGACCGTTTCTAAATGGCAAGTATTTCAAGGAGAAGTTGTATAAAAAATGATTAAAATTGAGAAAAGCTTCCAACCGAGTCTGTTTTAATTCCTTTCCTTGGGTTGTTTGTCGTTATTGGGCTCAGTAGAATAGTGTGCCTGTGTACCAAGTGCTTGGGCTATCGATTCTTTCAATTCTAAGACTATCTTGAGATGTTTCATTCGATTGGTTTCAATTTGACTCGATTGCATTCGAATCTTAGGTTGCAAGATACAGTCCTCTCTCTGGTGGGAGCTCGCAACATGAGGTTAGAGAGGCTAAACCTCAGCATTTCACAGAAGAAAAAGTCAAGGGTTTTTTTTGTGTTGTTTGAAAATGTTACTTAATCACTTTCCACAGTAAACCGACGTCTTTACTCATACAGTTTTAGGGCCGTTCCTACAATCGTCAGTAACCTTCTGACTGAAACTTTAACTGACAGATGCTCATACGAAACTTACAGTCAAAGTTCTGGTTAAATTTTAACTGAAGGTCGTAATAACGGCCCTTGGTCCGACAAAGTCGTGTTTTAATATTCCAATTCAGAGCCTCACCTGCTAAGAAAGGCACAAGCCAACCACTGCAGTCCTCAACTACCAAAATCTAGTCTGATGTTTTAGTGAGTCCGCTCTCGCCTCTGTCTAGCTGCAAACTGCGCGAGAAAGAAGAGTTTCCATGTTCATGCACCAAAACCCACCAGTTACTGAAATCCACACGCCAGTCGAGCTATCAGTCGAGTAAACCTATTCTAGCCGTTAAAAAAAAAGCTTTTTCGATCGTTTCAAATAATTTATCGACTGGAATATACCATCGACTAGACTATTTGTACTAGATATGGGCAACGCAGTTCCTTTTAGTGAGTGAGTGAACTCCGACTCACTCACTGAAATGAACTAGTTCCGAGTTCCTTTTGAAGATCACTTACCCGGCGAAGGAACTAGTTTTTTGGAAGTTTCGGACCCAAAAAAAAATAAAAAAAGTCCTCACTCAAGAAAAGTAGGTCCTTACTCACGAAGCAACTAGTTCGTTTCAAGTTCGAACTGATTGTGAGGGCCTTAAAAAAATAAGTCCTCACTCACGAAGGAACTAATTCAAGTTCGTAGTGAATGTGACGACCTAAACAAAAAAAAAAGGTCCTCATTCACGAAAGAACTAGTTCTTTTCAAGCTGTGTCACGTGGCAAAATTAACTATAGTTCACCAAAAGGAGTGAGTTAGTTCACTCACTCACTTCAATGGCTCTTGCTCTTTTTGAACAGTTCACTCGTGAACGACTTATCTCTTACAAGCCGCGTACCGCGGCTACGCTCACGTTGTTCTATCGCCCCTGTTACTCCCGTTTATTCATTGGTCCTGTTTCTCCCGTTTATTCATTGGCCCTGTTTCTCCCGTTGATACAT
The DNA here is from genome assembly GCA_949128065.1 of Beris chalybata. Taxonomy (NCBI): domain Eukaryota; kingdom Metazoa; phylum Arthropoda; class Insecta; order Diptera; family Stratiomyidae; genus Beris; species Beris chalybata. Next base: position 27,371,487 of record OX421896.1, on the reverse strand, counting down.
TACTCCCGTGTCGGGTACACTTTCTCAGCTCAAGGAACTGGAGACATTAATGCCACTTTTCATTTTTCATTTTTCACGATTCATTTTTAATTTTTCTCGATCCCCCATCCATCATCCTCCATTCTGTATCCACCATCCTCCATACTTCATCCATTCAAATGTTGAAATAACTCGCGAACCACCAATTTCGGGAATATATAATTATGTTCACGACCTGTCCATTAGTCTTGAGAATGTCCATGTAAAATTTGGGAGGGAACGGTTCACAGGTGTAGATTTCTATCGTGAACGACCAAAAAACTGACTTATTTTTATATATTAGATTTGTACATTTCGATTGTTAATTTGGTGTTTGAACTAGTGCTTTTAGTCTGTACAGTAAATAGGTATTTTTACGCTAAAGTCAGTTCCACGTTTTACAACAGCCGGAAGATAAGCTCATCCTAGAGATGGCCAAAGCAGTTCGTTTCAGTGAAGTACTACACTACGTATCACTCACTTTAAGGAACGAGTTCAGTGAACTACTTCCAGAACTCTTCGTTCCTTCATTCGCTCGCGAACTATTTCGATCTTTTAGTTCATTCATAGTTCAACTTGAGGGGAGAAGATGATGAGCATAAAAAAGGATCCAGAAGAGATGTATAAGATGATGACAAAAAAAAAAAGTTAAGTTTTTTTTGTCAAGTATCCCATGGAACTGCAGTTCACCAAAATGAATGAGTTATTTCACTCACACACTTCAATGAAGTGTTCTTTTGGAATATTTCAATCATGAACGACCCCATCTCTAGCTCACCCATATATTGCAGGTGAATCGTACAATCTGCTTGATATTTTTATTTTTGTAGACAAATCAGTGAGTCAAATATGACGTCCCAGTTTTATTTGCAATTGGAACGCCCGTCCATTTCTTGGTTACCGCATAGTTTGCAATTAAAATCGTTGAAATCCAAAGCACCTCGAAGAATAGTTTAGTACTTCGAGAAAGTTGATTGGGAAACCCTCGGAAGGCTTCTTAGTTTTTTTGTTGGGAGCCTATGCTTTGAATCCGAGATTTGTGACTTGGTAAACTAATAACCGAGTAAATTGTTGAAGTAATGAAGCTTTTTATTTATTCCAACCTCAAGAGAAGTAGGCTGTCGACTAGAGATAGGCAAAGCCGTTTCTTTCAGTGAAGTACTTCATTCCGAGTCACTCACTTGAAGGAACGAGTTCACTGAACTAGTTCCGGAACTGTTCCCTCGTTCCGTCAGTATATGTACTGACAACCTAAAAAGGTCACCAAAGTTCCGTCAAGTAGTTCCGAAACTGTCCATTTCTCGTTCAATCGTTAGGTGAGGACCTAAAAAAAAAAGGGCTGCACAGTTCGGTGAAGTAATTCCTGGACTTATCGTTCCTTCGCTTCGCCAGCACGTTTTTTGTCACGTGTCGAAATGGAACTGCTGTTCACCGAAAGGAGTGAATTACTTCACTTACTCACTTCCAATGAAGTGTTCTTTTGGAACAGTTCACTCCTGAACGACGCATCCTCTATTCTTGACTAAATACTGCCTTGAGAGCAATATTGCCATATCTGTTTGGTGCGTCTGTGTATGGCAATAATGCCGTTACTATTGCCAGATAAATTGTCAGTGAAAACGCAGGGCAACAGCGACATGGTTGGGGATTCCTAGTCGTTCGCCATGTCCTCATGCAGGACGATACCCAGTTAAAATCCCTATTAGTTGTCTGCACATTTTTCTGTTCACAGATAAAACAAAGCTCGAGTTTTTCTCCTGTTTAGTTTTGGCCAACACACGAGCGAGACGATAAGCAGAAATATTTTCGAAAGACCCTTTCAGACTGTTCCCAAGTGCGTTTGAATTTTTTTATATATCCTTCGATGGGGCATATAACGGGCTCATCAGCTAACTCATCTCCGCTCCCCTTCTTGTGTATGCTTTTTCGTCTTTTCATTGCCAAGAAAGTCTGTAACAAGGTGCCCAACAAATTTTCCGGACATTGTTCATATCAATTGTCAGTTTCTTTTACAGTTTGTCTGTCGACATAAATGGGTAGTCCCAAAGGGGATAGTATTCCATTGAAAATCTGTTTGACCCCTCGAGGACAAATCACCGAACAATTGAAAGATTGTATACTAAAAAAGTGCCGGCTGACACGAAATTGAGTGTCGTGTACGAACTGAGTCAACACTCAATTCTATGTCACTCGGCCAAACAATTCTGGAATCTAGTCCAGGTCTCACTCACGGTCACATATTGCATAACGAAATGGGCAACTCCGAGAAACAATTAGGCTTTGCCCACAAGTTCTCGACCTCAATCAAGCAATATAAACGGACGCTTAAGTTCTTGTCCGGAAAACAACTATTATCTACGACTATTTATTACTACCGGTATTCCCGGTAGGTCTAAAAAACAAATCGAGCTTCTCCCGTTTGTTTACGTTTTTATAACTGACCTACTGGTAGTAGATAAACGAGGGGGAATCCAAACATCGGAAATAGATTAGGTCTGATGATACTAGGTGTAACAATGTTGGTTGTTACACTATTCACGCACTATTTTTGCGGTAATACTTTTGCTGCTTCAATTAATGCAAATATTTCAGTCTGAAACACATTCGAGCTATCAGCTACCCAGCTACCCTAAACGATCACGTGGCATTGAAGTCGCTACAGTGCACTCGCTCCTGCACTTGTTCCATTTTCGAACCATCAGTATAGATGATAATAATATCAGAAGTGATGGTCTCAGATTCCCACTCTTCTTTGGTTGGGAATAATCACAACTCAGGAATGTTCAAAACTGCAAGACGAAACACAGATAAATTAACAAGATCCCAGTTTGGCATCTTTGCACTACTCCGTCTTTCATAGACGCAGAGTGGCCTTCAACGCTATTGCATAATCTCAGCTCGACTTTCTTTGCCTGTATGAAGAGCATCGGAAATCCCAATATACGTTGTACTTTGTATTCTGTTCATACCGCTGCACACCAAAGACTCATCCGTCAGAACAGTTTTTACCACCGTGATGTAGTACCTCCATCAGCCCCAAGATTCGGGAAATATTCTACTCATCTCTTAGTGTCGTGCGATTGGTTGGTACCTTTTCTTTGTTCTTGCAGCCTTGTTCGCTATCCTTGTATCATTCACAGTTGTGTATGCGATTGTGTCACTTTTATTTAAGTTTCCTTCAGGTTCATTATTTTTCTGGAAAATCCGAAATTTGTCAAATCGTAATGTTTGCTCTTTCGTTTTAATTATTAGTCGCAGCAGTCAACAGTCATTAGAACTGCTTAATGTGGGCGAAGTCTAATATGACTGAAATCTGATAGACCACATCAATTAGTACGAAACATTTGCGTTCTGGCCAAAGCATTTTGTCAGAAATTAGATGCCTCCTTCTTTCTGTTCGATCTCGTACGGAATAATGTCATCTCCATGCTCACGATCCTTTTTATAACTATAGTAAACGATTTATGTAATTTCAATTGATGTTATGCATACATTCTGTTCGTTCTGGATTTATCGCATTTATGTAATTGGTTGTCATTACAACAATCTGAGAGATTCAATTGCATGTCTCTGCTCTGTACACTCTATTGAACATACGTTGGGAAAATGGTTAAAGTGTACAGTATGCGGACGTTTAATAACAACATGTGATAATATTTTGTACGACATTATTGCAAGAACTTCAAGTAGGGTTCGTTAATGTCCACGTAATTCGGACTCGTTCCACATCGTCTGAGATGTATACCGTACCGATTTCCTTTGGCTTAGGCTTCTTCTATATAAAAATTAACTTTTATACGACAGGAGCGTACACACTTAACGTTTCGTACTCCCGCACAACTGGAATACTTATGCAATTTTCAAGAAGCGATAATCAATGTTGTCTGCGATTTCGGTTTAAGAAAATCTATGAGTGTAGTTTGCACCATGGTCGAATATAATTCGATGCAATGCGATTGATACCCAACAGGTGGTAGAGCATAAAATCGAAATATTCAACTGACTTTGGATGGAGGAATGAGACTCAATAAATTCCGTACGAACTGTTTTAGTATTTATACCCTAACTGAAAAGTACAATCTGAAGCTAAATCTTCATATTACGTCACTAAAACGCTTTAAGTCGTCCTCCCACATAAAATCAGTATTATGTCAGATGGAAGCCACAAATGTGGTGAGTCGTTTTCTTATATATTTTTGTAGAGGCTATTTTCAAAAGATATGTACATTTAACATACGGCACGCCGTTTTAAATTTGAAAGACATTCTTGAGCACCTACATAAATGTAAACAGGTCGTGCACTACGAGAATCAGTCAAGCGTACATCACTCGAAAGCTGTAATGTGTGGTCACAAACCGGTAAACCTTGTAAAACGTTTGGGCAATTATGGTTGAACCTGATGATGAATTTCGTAAGTTTTGAAGATTATCCTTGAATTTTGATTTTGATGTAATTAATGCCCCAAACGACCAAAATCGGTCAAAACTTAAGGGGTCACTCTTTGTTGTGCAGATCAGTAGTTCAATACAGCCAGGGTTGATGCGAGGAGTGATAAATAAAGCTGAAATTTAGGTAGTTGATGGAAATAACGGTGGACGTTACACTCAAAACATCGAATCCGGTCGTGGAATACTGAGCAGGAGAAAATGCAATGCATGCAGGATTGCTTGTGCTTTACTGTACTTGAAAATGGGTTGAACGGTATATCTGTGTTCATTAGCACCAAGACGAGAATTTTGGAAGTAAAGATGAAGAGGTGGAATAAGGAGGAGTAATTCATAATTAAAATTTGCCGAAAATTGTAATCGAGCCTATCGAGTATTTTAATAGTCAAAAAACTGGGAATCTATTGACTTGGAATAGAGGAAGGCTGCAACTGCTCGTCGCAGCACTGGCGGGTCACTGTATGCTTGGAAAACACGCTATGCGGCTAGGGCTATCGGAGACGGACATATACAGGTTCTGCCTCGATCTGTACGCTGTGGAGGACATCACTTACATCTTTTGTGAATGCCCAGGAATCGCTAGAAGGATTGATAGGGCTGGGTAGTCTTTTCTTCGACGACATCGAGGATTTGAGGTCCATTAGGGGTTGACAAACTGGTCAGGTTCTGCAGGGAATTGGAGTGTTTTTGATAGGATTGGAACAGCCGACGAGAGAAGAAATACCCGTGTGGCCAAGAAAACTAAGGTGAACAAACCTGCCAGCCTGACAAACTGCTGCAACTTGTTTAGTTTCATGTTTGTAATTTCTCCTACGTTAATGGCGAGGTGAAGATGCTCATGAGTCCTGTGAATGGAGACCTGTCACCTGAGAACTCAAGAGTCAAAATAATCGAAATAGTTTGCGGTTCCAGAAAAAGTGTACCGATTCCGCCTATGTTTCGAAGTGGTGTGTGAAATGGAGCCACACCGTATGGCAGTTAGTCTTAAAACTCTTATGAAAGGTTTCTTTTTAATTGAGAACAATAATCCTAATTGCTCTCAGTATTAGTTATGTTCATGCTTTCCTGCGTATCGCCTTCACTATATAGTACTGGACAATAAGGGATGATAACTTTCCAGTCCAGTTTTAAATTTCTGAAATAAAATTCGCGACAAAACTAAATAGAATTTAAAGCGTAATTCTTGATGCCTTAAGCCTGCTACATACTTAGCGCGTTTCGCATATTTCGCTACATTCTTTCTCTTTCGTCTTGAATGAAAAACCTCTTTATGTACGAGAGAGATGCGAATGACGCGAAATAGGCGAAACGCTCTAAGTCTATAGCCGGCTTTGCGGTGGAATCACCATTGCGCTTCCTTTCTCTATAGCCAAAATAGCTCCTTGACTTCTTCGCTAACACATAGATCGGAGTTTCTTTCGAAGCTCCGCAGTATAGTTTTTTTTCGATGGTTTATTGTCTATCGCCAACTTTTGGACTCGGTATAAATGCAATTTTAAAATGGTTGTCATTATTAACACTTTGCGTGCCACACTTTTTGTCAAAAATTTTGGCAATGCTATTCAAAAGGGTCAAAATTTCTGTACCGGTCACCACGGCATTCAACGAGTTAGAAAGAGTTCGGGCCACATTATGAGTAGGGATTTGAAGCACGTTTACACCAGGCAACCGGGTGCACCACTATCCTTTTTACTTCTTCATTTTCTGTTCTTCCGTGATCATTTCTTACTGTTCCTGTCAATTTGAATGTTAGTCCCTAAAAGATTTCTTGAAAATTAAAAACCAACTTCTTAGTGAACTTCTGTTTGTTGCCTCGTAACACTTTATGATGGCAACTTCTTGTAAATTTTTTTTTAGACTAGACAAACCATCCAGATGTTTTTCGTTGAATTTATTGTATTCTAATTTTCCCTTTAAATTTTTATTTAGGTCATCACCTACAGCAACCAAGAAAATGTCGGACCGTAAAGCTGTTATTAAAAATGCTGACATGAGCGAGGAGATGCAGCAAGATGCTGTGGATTGTGCGACACAGGCTTTGGAAAAATATAACATAGAAAAGGTAAATATTGCACATAAAAATTGTCATAAATAAATTAAACGGTGCTTTCAGCATTGTATCGCCAAAAAGAGTAACCTCAGTCTTCTAGGATTCATGTATCTGTTAATTAAATTTCATTGTTGATAGCATTGCATGTAATGTACTTTAAATTTCATGCGGGTTTACCGCAAAAACCAATAATTATCCTAGGTAAAAGTTTCAATGCCGCATTTCGCCCCTTTACCTCCATCGCGGAGTTAACCGCAAAACGTTATCACTATTCATAGGTTGGTAAAAAAAGTGGTTCAAAAATGATGGAAAAAAAAAAGTATTCGGTAAACGAAGACCCAAGTTTGTGTTTAATCAATAAAATAAAAGCTATGAGTGGTCGGTTAGGTTACCTTGACATGCAAGAAGCTTTGATTGCAAATTTTCCTCATTGAATGTTCGGTTTTGTCTCAGCTTTATCTCTACAACGAATGGAATTCCTTCAAGCAGTTTAGTCTTTCCCAATGACTGTAATGACTTCTTTTTATAGGTTTTTGAAAAGAATTCCGGACGTATATTACCTCGCGATTGAAAGAATAGAACGGATTTGTTTGTTCTCTTTTTATTTTCTAGAAGACAATGTTGCGTGTTCTAGAAACTTATATCGCCGATGTTAATTGGATTATATTGTAGTGTAAATTAAATTTAAAAAAGAAGGAAACTAATTTTGTTTGGATACACATATGGAGAAGGAGTAAACGAGACTGACTGCTCTCGTTCACTCCTTCTCTCAGAGTCATTCAACTTAACCTCTGTACTAAGGTCAGCGAAATCAAATGTTAACTCTACTTTCGTAAAATTGAATATTGACAGCCACAGGGGCGAAACAAGAGAAAAAAACGTGTCTACTCGTTCCAAATAACGGCACAGAAAATGGTTATTTTATCGATTTTATCACGCACAAGGCACAATCGAGAAACGAACCTTCCACTTTCAATGAAGTTTTAAAAATAGCAACGAAAATAACCATCTTCTCCTTTGTAAGGAAACCAGGAGGGACGGAAGCTAGTATATCTCTATGTTATATCAATACATTGTGTGTCGAACGGAAATAACTGAATAAAATCGCTCAATCTATAATATCGACTAAGCTGCAGCATAAATCTTTAGTATACCGAGTAGAGCGGGCTTATTTTGTAATACGGCAAATACTATGCCGCCTCACAGCGCTCTTTCACCTGTTTGAATTGTTAAATTCAATTTTCAAACGAGACATTCTTCTTACGTATCCGTATCCATGGATTTAAGTGAGCGCTATCATGCGGAGCTACCTACTATATGTCATGGTAACCCGCGTCGTAGAGCCCGAAATGGACTGGAATACACCTGAAGGTCGTGAAGCAGAAATAATATAAAGCATTATAATTAGATCACAAAGAAGAGGTAGGAAGCAGTACAGTATACGGAACAGGAAAAGCACAAAATAACTAGATCGACCTTGATCCTGATTTTAGTATTCACGGAGTGTGGGTACTAGATAGAAAAAAAGTTATCAAATCAATAAAACCCTTTAACTTTCATCTTTTTATGGAACTGCAGACCAAGTAGGGCTCTCGCTTGCATGAACCTAAGATTGGTTCCTTCCGGGAATATCATGGAGTCTCCATCTCATTTGTCTTTTTTTTTTTAGGTCTCCGGTTTCTGCATGGGCAGGTTACTTATTACTCAACCCTGTGCGTTAATTGGTGTGTATAGGATAATAAGAAATGCCATTTGGATACAGGATAAAAGGCAATGAAAAGTGCGTGACCATGCATGAGTATTACTTGATCCCATGACTTCTTTATAGGGTAGACTTACGAATTTAACTAGTCTATTGGCCTGACAAATTTCATCTCACGAAATCAGTAATTAAAATTACAAAGCAAGCCTTTTATTTTTTGGTTTATTATCTTGAACTCTTTTTTTTTTGAAACAAATTCATTATGTGTTGTAAATATTTTCAGTTGTAAGATAACACGATCATCTTCTTTCTGTCCAGTGAAAAAATTTTTTTTGTACATTTTTTTGTTGTTGCTTCTTACAGCGTAAAGTTTTCGCAAATACGTAGTGATAAATAAATTAACTCGACAAGCATTTAATCAAATGTTTGTTAGCTCTCGGTATCATGTCGCCTTATCTGTCGTGGATGAACTGTGGATAATAAGAAGTCTTTGTATTTTATTTCTCGTGTTAGTTAAAAAAAAGGAAGAAGAATGAAACAAATTACCGGCGACAGTTTTTTTTGAGCATAAAACGTAATTTCTAAGTGAATATCTACGAAGATAATGCCGGAGAAAATACACAACACAAATATGAGAATGGTTTTTGTTAAATTTGGGGTGGAATTTTATAGATATATATCTTTTTAAGGTACATATGTACTTAGTTTTTGAATAATAAATTTAGGTTGTGTGCGCGCTTTAATTTTTTGTACAGATTGCGAAACTTGTCTTTAAATAAGATCAAGTTGCGTATCTTTGAATCCATTTTGAAAAGGTGCGATCCATTTTTTACATATTAGTTTTTTAATAGACGAGCATTGCAGGCTTAATTCGCTGAGATTGAAATTTTTTCTTATTTATTTGAAGTAATTTCTAAAGCCAAGTTTGTAATGGACTGCAGTAATCAATTCCTCGTATCGGAACTTTCAAATATCTCCATGGAAAAAATTGATCTCTGTATATAAATGCGTACATACTTGGACTACTCCGTCTTTCGCACAAATCTTTAATAGATTGGTGCGTCCAACTGTCTCAACTCGGAATTCTCGAATAGAAGTATGAGGTTTTGCAACTCCAACGCGTTATGTAGGACACGTTAAATCATTCTGAAGAAATATTTGTTTGTCTGAACTTATCTCTCAATACGTTTAATTGCCAACGAGTCAGGTATAGTTGCGTATCTCTTGTTTATAATAAAAATGATACGGCACAGCAAGAGGAACCAAGTCCACTTCGTAGAATGGCTAAAATTATGATAAAAATTATCTCCAAAATAATATTTTAAAATCAACACATCATCGTCGCAATCATCTTGAAAAACAACGGATATCACAAATTATGTTAGATTGACTTCAGTAGCAACTGAATTTCGGGAACAAACAATCAACTGCAAGAATTTAGAATTAAATTGAGAAAATAATTAGAATATTGATATCATGGCGGAAATCTTAATTGGATTGACCGTGTTTATCCCGAGTTTTTCGTTTATGAACGCAAGTTTGTGTCAATGCGTTGTTTTTAGTCATATGTTCCGTTGGTCCTTGGAATTTCTCTGGAATCCTTTTTTTTCCGGTGAATTTGAAATGCTAGGAACTTTTAAAGATGTTATTTGTATTTTGACAACATGAGAAAAAACAAAAACTTGCCACTAAAAAGTTAGGAGAATTAAAAATCTTGGAGAAAATCAGAGACTTGAAATATTCAAGACGAGTTTGGAAAAAAAAGGAACTTCGTTTGTGCTTTATCTATAGAGAAAAAAATAGGAAAAGTAGTTCACGCGAAGAAAGAGTTGGAATTGACTGATAAAAATATGAAAATCAACCCAGGTTAGGTTAAGTTATAGTGGCTGCCATCCAAACTATGGATCGACTCACTTAGACCGTTCGATTGGTCCATTGTGAGTGATACGAGCATTGCTACTAAAGTTTTGAGATAGACAAATGAAAACTAATATCAAAAATGGCTTTACTGTTTTTCAAAATATTGTCCATGAAGTTCAAGTGAGTTGATGAATCAATTTGCGAAACAGTTTTTCCACTCCGATTGAGATATTCCTCACGCGATTTGAACGCATCAATCGCTTCTTCAGGCGTCGATAGAACGATGACCTCGCAATTTATTTTTGATCTGCGGGAATAAGAAGAAATCATTTGATGTCAAATCAGGTCTGTACGACGGGTGGCCCCTCAATCCGATGTTTTGAATGCTCTCAAAAGTTTTTGTTTGATCTGATGTGTGAGAGGTTGCTTGTCGTGGTGGCGAATGATTCGTCTTAGGCGATTAGTTTCCCTGATTTTTCCGAAAACTTCTGACAAACAAATGCCGGTGTTCTCCATTCAGAATTCACCGTTCTACATTGATTTAATGGAACGGTGGCGATATATCCAGTTACTCCGAAAAACTTTCGACCATTTGCTTCTAAGAGCTTCGTTCGCGAACAACTTTTATTAGCTTTGGCTCGTTTTGAAAGACCCATATGCTATGTACAGACGACGAGATTGACGCGTTTAAATCGAGTTAAATGCGATGAAAACACTTCCCGAAGGCGATTACGAAAACACATAGCTAGGACGCAGTTTACCGAAAACATATACTGCGACTCTCGTGGAAATCGAAGTAAACTGTGGAAACTTTGAAATGCTGTAGAAACTCAATTTTGTGATTGTGTAAAGACTGCTAGCTAAAAAATTCTCTTTTCATTACTTCTACACAAACTAATTTGTTTCAAAGAATTTAGAAGGCATAAATTTGCTAATGAAACACCGCTGAATATCTACTTGTCAAAACAAATCACATCAAGCTATCTTGTATATAAAAATAAAATGAGTTACCTAGTCTGAACACTACTTTTTTTACATGTTAAATTTACCTACTTAAATGCGTTTGAAGCGCATAGTCTGAGCATAGCAATACAGTCGATTGTTTAGTTTCGGGTTCTCATATGCAATATCGATATCGAATAAGTTTCTATTTCTACGGGCTTTTATATAATCGTCTGAAAACGATTTCAGAGTTTTTAATTATCCGACCTCTAAGGGCCGTTATTACGACCTTCAGTTAAAATTTAACCAGAACTTTGACTGTAAGTTTCGTATGAGCATCTGTCAGTTAAAGTTTCAGTAAGAACGTTACTGACGATCGTTGGAACGGGCCCTAGAGAGTGTTGTACTCGTTTTCACGAATTCCGTTATTATCTCTTGGGTTTAAAAAGATGTCAAATGTCGAATTTGTTTTTACTTCCACGGACTTTTCCTATAATCGCCTAAAAACGGAGTTCAGGATTTTTCGGTATTTAGCTCCAAGGTGCGGCATACTATTCACAAATTCTGACTTACGTTTCAGATCCACGATTTTTCATAAATTCACAATTTTTCTAAATTCAATCACCCCAAAAGATTGTTAACGGGGTTGTAAATGTTTTCATAAATTCTGCCATATCGCTTAGATCTGATAAGATATTAAAAAAAAAAGTTTTCTTTTTCGCGAACTTCTGTCCGACCTCGGCTTTAACCACTGCCCGGACTTTGTCCCGAAAAATAATAAAATTTTCGTCTAGACTGTGATTTTCTGTTACTTGAATGAATAATGGGTGCTTGCGATGGTTATTCCGCTGTAAAATTCGATTAATGCGCATATTATTCCCAGCGAATGGCAGCATCGTATTTTGTATAATATTCTTGTAGGTATCATAAGGTGTTTATCTTATCCTAAATATGGACTAAAACACCAACAACGCGTACCATGATAAAAAGCCTCATATCATGCTATTGTGCCACCAAGCTGGTTTATTCTCCTTGGATACGGGGTGTTATGCTATCTACCCGTAGGACGTCCCAACATTACTGTCAGATATCGATCTGATTTAGATTTATTTCATTTTATTTTCATCGCACTAAAAGATATTTATTAATTTTTTAATGTCGCCTTCATCTGGCTAATTTTTATGTACTCGCATATATGAAATCAAGCCACACACCGGGTACGTCTTTTTAGAGATGTCTCATTTTTTTTGGAGTCATGTTAGAAATAATAGCTTCTGGAATATCAGCTCAAAATCAAAGACCTCTCAATCAAAGACGACAATAAGGTAGTACGAAGTAACACTTTGTTTCTTTTGTTAATCCCTTAACTACTAAAGTCTTAGATTACCCAAGAATATTGCGATGTACCTAACACTAGAGTCTTCCGCTTTTTTTGGAAGTTGAAGTTGGGAAGCTGCAACATTCTGGACTTTCGGAAGGAACTGTACTTTCGCATCTACTGTTGTGGCCAGTTAAAAATGGAGCACTTTTAAATCGTTGTGACCTTAGTGCTAAATGAATATCATAGAATAAAGGACATATATCATTTGGATGGAATCGGAATAATTGCCGCTTGAATTTATGCACCTTCTATTTTTACTATCAATGTTAAGGTAGAACATTGAATAAATAATATCATGAATTTTTGAACCCCCTTCCAATAACTCTCTGACCTAATTATTTCTTTTAGCTTGTATTTTAATCGATTTTAATTCCAACAACTAATCCCCCTTTTATTTCATTTCTATTTCAGGATATTGCAGCATACATTAAAAAGGAATTCGATAAAAAATACAATCCAACATGGCATTGTATTGTTGGCAGAAATTTCGGTTCATATGTTACACACGAAACTCGCCATTTTATCTATTTTTACTTAGGCCAGGTGGCAATTTTATTATTTAAGAGCGGTTAAACTAAAAACAAAAAAAAAAAAATAACAAAAGGATATATACATACACACACACCACACACCCTCCACACACAAACACACACTACAACAAATTATATATATATATTTAAAGAAAAACAACCAAGTAAAATAAAATAAACACATGGTGAAATAAGAAAAATAAATGAAGACAACAAAAGAAAAAAAAAAATTTAAGAAAATCCAAAATTAATTATTTAATTGAAGACACAGAATTAAACTAATATAAAAAAAGTAAACATGAATGAATACAAAACCGAAAAATAAATTCAATTATCCTCTTCTTAACAAAGCAAGAACAATGCATTAAAAAAAAAACAAAAAAAAAACAAATCAATTTACTCTACGCAATGTTTTTATTTTGTACAACAAAAATTTCCTTGTTATAATTTTTCGTTATAAAAATAATTTTTTGTGTGCCCGATTATATTTTGGTTAATTAAAATATAAAATCTACAACAACAAAAAAAAAAACTGGTACAAAATTTAAATATTCTGTTTGAATGACGATGAAAAATACGAATAGAGAGAAAATCCTTTGAATAGTTTTGTTTGTGTGCCCGATTTTCGAGTCCATGTATGCACACATATTCCATCCACATTAATCTGAATTTTGACGACTTGTACCTACTAGAAAATGAAAACAGATATGAGATTTTTATTTCACGCCTTTTTTTCGATCACACGGTTATTGCTATTTAGAGTCATTCGTTGCCATTTTGAATTTTAATATTGTAATTAAAATATATAAAATATACAAAACAATAACAAAGTAGAATTTCAATATATAAAAAAAAAGTTTTATTATTTTTGATAGAAATGAAATAGAATGATGAATAAAAAAAAGATGAATGGGGTGCATTGAATTTTCCTTTTGTCTTATTACATTGTTGATACATAATTGAATTTTGTTTTCCTTTTTCATAAATTGAGACTGTTATTTGTGGTTCGGTTCGGTCGCGCACTTGTGTATAAAAACATAAAATATCGATAGTCTGAAACTAACTTAGACGAATGTTTTCCAACAATCCATTACATTCAGGTTGGGCCGTTTATAGTTTCGTTTTATATTTTATAGTTATACAAGATTATTTTTATTTTATCGGTATTTTTTCTTTTGATACAATTTCACAACAGCTGATCAAAAACCCGGTATAATATAATCGAAGTATAAAAAATTCGAAGAATACTAAAAGAAAGAATTTATTAAATGTTGTGTGTTTTTTACGTACTACTGTTAAAATAAAAATTGATTTTGATCTATTTCCACATGTCTCTTTATATTACGAAAAATATTTATGTAAATTTCTATCCAAAAACAAAATTTAAATTAATCAAAAAACAAATATATACCTATATGAAAAAAATCACATAAAGAAATTGATTGTATGTATACTTCTAAAAAAAAAAAATCCGCTTCTATTTCCTTTCCTCTTTTCGTTCTCGTCGTATTGTCCGTCTCTTTTGACGACAAATCCTCCTCTTATTGTATTCGATTATTTTTCCGTTTTGTTTTTATTATATCGAATGAATATACCTGTATATATTATAGATTTGTTTTTAAGGTGTATTATTATGTAGAAAAAAGAAAAAAAATATAATCATTTTTGTAAAAAAAAAACAAAAAAGAAAAATGAAATGAAGATGAAAAAAAGAACAAAAATTCAAACCAAGAAGAAAAAGAAACAATGGTATCGGTTAAAAAGGGTCAACTAGCTTAAAATTGTACTTAAGCTAATGTACTACTATTAATTATACTACTTACAACTACAAGAAAATTTATTACTCGACTTTATTGCAATAGCAGTTAAGAATATTATTACAATATTATTATTATTTCTTTCTTGTCCATTTGAAATAAAGTGCTATAGAGAATAATGAATCGATAAATTGATGTTGTCGTGTGTCTATTCCGTTAATATAATTCCTTAATTCGACTCATCTCATACTTGTTTGTAGTTTATCTATTATGTAGCCTCATTTCAAAACCCAAGTTTGATTATGATATGAAATGACTTGCGAACAACTTTACAATCGAGATCAATAGCCTTTTGAATCGAGGTGATCTTATTGTTCTATTTTACATGATTTTATGGTTTTCTGGTTGGATACGTGTTTTATATTTTTTTTATGTAGGCGGTTGTGCTACAGCGAGATATAAATACAAATATTTTTTTTCTGTATAGAAATCGTGTGCATATTTGGGTTTTTCTGATTTTAGTGAAACGATAGCAAAGTGTTCGGAGCAGATGGGACGAATACAAATAAGGAAAGAAGAATGAGGAAGACATTTGCATTTAGTTTCTTCATACCTAACAGATTATATCGGCACTTATAAAATTTTAGTTAAGCGCACAACGAGAACGGAAGTAAGCTCGTCCATCATTCGACATTTTAGGCAGTTTTAGTGCGAAATAAAGAAAAGAAGGACCGTTTCTATGATATACGAACAAATTTTCTTGAAAATTCGCTCCTTAAATCTAGACTTTTGAAATTGGTGAACAATGAAACTTAGCACAATCAGTAAGATGTTCTCACTGCTCACAATTATTAAAGAAGATCAGGGGCCTTATTACTGAACACGATACGATCAAAATCAATCGTAAATTCTAAATTTCAGTATGCCGAATTTACGATAGATTTTGATCGTATCGTATCCAGTAAAAAGGCCCCCGATAGTATTCTTCTACTGTCTCTGGGTGACACGGGTTTTTGAAATACTAACGCTTAGTCGAATGCTCAAACGGTTTTGCGAATAGGACCGAATTTAAACATCCTGTGGTATCAGAACCGACCTTGGGGTCAATTCTGGTTCCGTGAAAACCGCTGTGAAAACACTTCAGTGATAAACTGCTGTTTCCGATTCTAGTACAATGAAAAAACGAAAAAAACGGTCAAACTCTTTTCATTTGATAAAAAAGCTATCATGGTAAGGTCGAGCGTGCAAAAATAAAATTGGGAATTCTAAAAGTGGGAAACTAGCAAGCGATGTTAAAAAAGATTTTTTGGAGGAAATTGTACGATTGTGAGTTTTAAAATTTATTGAAGTATTTAATACTTAGCAAACTTTTTCACAATGAGAACGAGAATCGGGTTGCAGACGTAAATGAAGTAATAAATTGTAAATGTCATTGAAAATAATTTTATCATTTCACAGAACCAGAACTGACACCCTGGTTAGGTTTAAGTGTGCCTCTTGCACCTGTAACCGTTAGAAAATACAACAATTTCTTTCAAATACTTTGCGAACGTAAACGATATCGGTAAACCTTACACTGCGACTCTCAAACTGTTCTGTAAACATTTGAATTGTCTTCGTCGGAAATCCTTCGTGACCACAGTTTCGATTATCCAAGAACGTCACCCATTTTATAATTTTTCTATCTTGGCTTCGAATCGAAAACGCTTTTATGGCCAGCAAAAACTTTTGTAGGTTCACTGCAAGCGCGAGCTCAGAAAAGAAATTCAGTGGACGGTTTTCCGAAAAATAAAATGGAACCTCGAGATTTATTTGTCGTAAAGAAAACCTGACAAAATTTTCTATTGAAAAATGGAGAGTGGCAAGCGGCTGTTTCAACTCTCTTTATTAATTCTGGCTCGCGCCTGGTTCGGTGTTTTTTATTTTAAAGCTTAATAAAAAGGTTTCGAGTGGTTGTTGTACTAACTTTAAAATAAAGCACTTCTTAAACTGTAATTTCACTAGCTTGTACTGCACCCCATACTTTTCTTTGACACAAGCCATTGATTCATAAAGGAAATCGTTATTTTTAACGGCTAGAATCTGCGAGAGTTTGAATTTGAGATATGCTAAAAACTTTTGGCTACATATATTCAAATAATACTTTTACTAAACGAGTCGAGTGTCATTTAGTTAGTGAATTGCATTTAAGAGTGTTCCATCTCTGTAAGTATCCGGTTGGTGAACTATAATTATGCAGGATGAGACGTAAAACCTTGATCAAAAAGTTCCCGGAATTTGTTGAGAAAATTAAAAATACAAGTTTATTCATCTAAATCTAAATAGTCCCCTTCAAAGTAATCCCCATCGACCGCAACACACTTATACCAGCACCTGATCCAATCCTCGAAACATTTTTTATATTCGGTTTTCGGTATGACCATCAGTGCTCCCTGCGATTTTTCCATTACTTCCTCTCAGCTGCTGAAACGCGTTCCCCGTAGTGGTTTTTTAGCTCGATTGAACAGAATGAAGTTACAGGGAGCCAAATCAGGTGCATTCAGGGGGCTGTTGGATGGTATTTGTTGCTTTTTTCATCAAAAAATTACGAATAATGGTGGCACTGTGCGACGATGCGTTATCATGGTGCAAAATTCACGAGTTTTCTGCCCACAATTCTGGTCTCTTTCGGCGAATTGCTTCACGCACACGTCTCAACGCCCAAATAATACTCTTTGTTTACTGTCTGGCCTTCTGGCAAAAATTCATGATGCACTACACCGTTGTAATCCATGAAAACCGTGAGCATTACCTTATTTTTTGACTGAAAACGACTCACGACCACTTTTAAACCGCTTGTGCCACTGGTAAACGACCATTTTCTTTAGAGAATCGTTGCCAAAACACTTTTCCAACATTTCCAACGTTCGGGCACCATTAAATCCGTTTTTTACGCAAAATTTAATACAAGTTCGTTGTTGCAAATTTAAATCCATTTCTAAAATTGTAAAAAATCGCCAACACACACAGAGATAGATGTACTCTTGGCTACGTAACTTTTGCAAATGTCAAGCTATGACGCTAAGATTTAGAGGGAATGTCAACAACAGATGTACCAACTTAACAAAAAAATAAACAGAACTCAAATCGGAACAATAAAAGCGCCACACGGTGGTTATTCTTCTTTTTGATCGAGGTGGTATATGTGTAAATAATCCAGACAAATTTTGTTCCTTTTGATGAACTGCAGTTCCATTGGACACGTGACAAATAACTTTATTGACCTCTTTTTTTTTGGTTATCATCTTTGATCTTATGATCTTTCTTTTGTTTTTGGTCCATCTTCTAGATATACTGGGGTTTTTGTTTTTTTTTTTGCGCATCATCTTCTCCCCCCAAGTGGAACTAAGAATGAACTAAGAGAAGAAACTAGTTCGTGAGCGATCGCAAACGAAGGAACAATGGAACGACAACGAAAGAACTCTGGAACGAAGAGTTCGGAACTACTTCACTGAACTCGTTCCTTAAAGTACTGAGAGGAAGTACTGAGAGGAACGGCTTTGCCCATCTCTAGTGTTAACACATCTCAAAATAAAATTTATCGATTTGCAAAATGAAGAGAAAATTGAGAGGAGGGAGGGAGATGGATATATTTTTAAGGGCGTCTGAAGAGTTGAACCAGAGGAGCAAAGTGGCAATTCCATCGGAGTCCGATCGAATGCGAGGGGGGGCCGCTGGAAAATTTTAAATTCCCATCGGCGTCCGGTAAAATTTGGGGGGGGGGGGGGGGCATGCGGGCATTTTTGCCGAAAACTTAGAAGAGGGGAAGGACTCTATGAGGCGAAAGGGCGCGAAGGTACTACTGTTGCGTTTGACCACAACCTGAAAAAAAAGAAAAAATTATCTTTAAATCTGTCGATATTTTGAAACAGATTGAGCTATGTTTCAAATCTCGCAAGCCCTGAAATGAAAAGTTATAGCGTTTGATATTTGAGATTTGAGCGTTTGAGATTTGTATCGCACAGATTTTATGTTCAGCACATTACGGATCCAGTCATGCACTAAATACAATCAGATTACATACTTATTTGCATTTCTATGTATCCAGACATTTAACTAGTGCGATTATTATAACAGCAATTAATACTCGCATGGGTATAGAATCTCTATGTCGGATATATTATCACTATATTAATTACAATGTGATTAATGCTGACTATTAATCGTATATTTTAGTTTGTTGAAATTAAAATGCGGGTAATGCGTATATAAATAAATCTAGCTAATCGGTTATTGAACTAATGGACTAAAACAATTATTTTATCATTCATACGTACACCGTTTGTTCATCATCTTCGTAAAAGCAAACATTGTCTTAAATTTATACGTACAGTTTGGTGTCTTAACTCTCTATTGTTTATCTTTCTAGCTTTGGAAAAAAAATAAATATCTATCTGGAAAATCATTTTTAATTTGACTGAAGTTTATTTGAAGAATCCAATTGAGTTGGAAGAGAATTTCGCCTGGGATATGCAACTAATGTGAATGTATTTTAAAATGTATTGATTCTGAAAAGCGGAAAGATAACAAATCAAATTAAACAACACTGACTCATTTCAATTAACTATTTTAATTAGAAGTCGGAAGATACAGAGTAAGAGGATATCTCGAAAATTTATCGACTATAGCCAAACCTTTTCGATGGTTTCATTTAGTAAATGCCTTATGGTATAAAGTTGAAAGTTGCTAATTATATCAGTAGATACTGTATGTATAGTATATCTACTAAAAAAGTAATTTAGATAAAATAATGGAATGCATATATTTTCGCGAATTGTATCATTTCTAGTAGGGCCGTCCTAAGATATTCGGCGCACGTGGTAGTTTTTGAATCGTTCCTGGAAAAAGATAAATATTTGAGGAATCAGTGAGTCCTTCCTACATCTCCCACAGGCACGTCATTTGTGGGGGGGCAGGGAATTTTGTTTTCTTATATATTATATATATTATAACATAGATATAAAAATATTTACATTCATAACATCATCATAAGCATCAGTTGATCCATTTTGACGGTTTAGCCGAGCTTTTTCTAAACTGTTATAATAGCAATGCTATGCTGTGACGTCAACATAGAAGCAAGGAATTGAGAAATGACCTTAGAGTATCATACGATTGGCTTGCAGCCGATCGTGACTGAAGTATCTTTTTTTTACATTAAGACGCCAACAATAGTTTACGTACTAGTATTGTCTCATCACGTTTTTATGAATTTTCATTATTGAATCTGATTGAGATACTATGGAGCACGTAAGAGAATTACGGGTAGAAGAAGTGAAGTTTAATTCCAAGGTAAAGAAGTGATGACTTCATTTCAGTAATGTCCTACGTGCCAAAACGTGACTAACCTTTTACAGGTAGTTCAAGTCTTCAATTATGTAGTATGAAACCCTTATAAATAAAACAGTAGTACGAGAATTCAATTCCTGAAGGAGTACGGCTGACGTACCTCCTTTTATCTTATCTTGACTTTGGAATTCTTGCGGTCTATGCTCCAGAGTACTACAATTGCTACTCCCAGAGTCAATAATCTGAGAAAGTGATGTTAAAGGAATTCTCATTAGGCAGTGTATTTATTGATTCCACACGATAACCACTCGAGTGTATCAAACCAAAGGGAAAGCCAAGAAGGATTTCAGATAATAGAACCAACAACAACAATACAAGAGCAACCAGCTTCTTGAATTCTGATGAGCCAGCCTACTTTAGTATCCCAGCTTCGCGCTTAAGGACATATCTTCCGTAGATCCGAAGTAGTAATGTGTTCGTATTTTCCTTTGGAGCAAGGAACACAATGCCATCATTACCGACAAACATTCAATTTGGATGTCTCAAAAATTGAAATTTATTCAAATAAATTCGCGTGGTTTATTTTAGGTAAAAGTACTCGAGGTGTGAACGACAAAATACAGGGATGGCATTGCCTGAAGCAGTTCTTGTTAGCACGTATAAAAACGAATGAAATTTCGGTTTCGGGAGCACGGTTTTGTTATTATTTGGTTGTCATCCGGGGTAAAAAAATCCTTTCACTGAACACGACGAAATTCCTATCTTTCGAAGTGAAATGACGCGCAATCTTGACTGATGCTTAGTCAAACAGATTGGAAAGCTATAATAAGAGAGTTGCTGAGGAAAATGTCATGAGATATGTGCAGAATGGAAGAAGATTCTCTTGGTTTCCTTTGTCGTTTATGTGAAGATTTTCTTTTGAATAGGATTGTGAAAACTGATTGAATTTATCGGCGAAAAGCCGGATCTACGCTTATCACATTGGATATATGTAGTTAATCAAAAATTTGATTTAAACCATTTTTTTGAGATGAAAATAATCTACTATTCTATTTTAGTTAAGTTTTAATTTTAATATTAGTTTTGAATTCTAGATTTTAAGGCTCCATGTGCACGTTAAATGCGATTTTGATGATTTAAGACTGTTTTCTTGTCAGTATTTCACGTTAATGGCAACAAAAAAACAAAATAAAATTACACTACTTTATTAGCTGGTATGTAAACTAGGTCGTCTATAGAGAAAAAAATTCAAAACTGTATTTGGAAAAAATACTATTACTATACTATTTTGATGGAATGACCCATGTATCTCCTCAATGTGTCCTTCATTAGCAAAATAAGAACTTTTGGGCCTCTCCTCGTATAGGGTGGGTGAAATGGGGATGAGAATAGAAAAACAAGTTCTACAGCATTCCCCGAATAATAATAAAGTTACTCCCGAACAGTTTTCTAAGGTGTACTACTCATTAAAAGTGGAAATACGAAATTTGAAAATGATTTCTTTTTTAAATTTAGGGTCGTTCAACAATTTATGATTAAAAAAAATAAGAGCAAGCCAACATTATATATACGTAACTATGTTGAAAAATAACATGAGGTAAAAGCAGCACCACTCCTTTCACATATGATATCCTGGATTGGAACTTATGCTAAAATACTCACTGCAAATTCGCTTCACCTTTCAGCTATTATCCTTGCACCGAGATCCATATTAAGAGCAATATTAGTTTCATTAACTTTAATACTACATTTTCAGGGGGTAGATACGATAATATCCTTCAAACTTATAACTGTTGATAGTACCTATAACCAAATGGTTCACCTTGTATATTAGATTGCAAACACAAGAAGTGTTTGCAATAAGACCAACATCCGAAACGTGCAAACTTTAAGAACTAAAGTCATTTCAATGAAATTGCGGACAACAGAAGAAGGAGTACGAACTATAACCAATTTCTGTTCTAGTGGTTGGTGCAGAAGTTGGTGAAAGTTACTCAGAAATAACTTCATAAAGGTAGGACCCAAGACTAACTTATATGTATCTTCTGAGCGCTATATACTGTTGTATTTTTAAGAAAAGATAATTGTGAAAGTTCCCATAATTGATTGGAGTTAATAGAGAAGATGCCGTAGCTAAGACAACGTACGAAAGTATGTTTGCTATTGTTATCTGCTATAATACGACTTGGATGTTCCGTGTTGAAGAAATTTATCAACGTCTGTTACGCAGTTTTATGACCTTCGTTGCTGCCAGCAATACTTTAAGATCATAAGGAAGAAAAAGTCGTTTTGCTTCTTATTTTTTATTTAAACAGATTCTTAGCCATCGATTTATTTTTTTCGTATATACCATACTCTTAGGTATGTACCACGACTTTCACTCGCAGTGTTTATACTTCCAAGATAAAGGCATTCGCATAATAATCGTTGAAAAATGTTGGAATTGAATTTATGATTAATGACGGGATGAGGAGTAGCACAATATCGCTGTTATCTACCATACAGAACTTAAGGAGAAAATATTTGAAATGGCAGATATTCTGCGAAAATTATGGAAGAATAGAGCGCCAGTTGATAGGATAGAGCTTAGCTGAATTTAGTACTTTTCGACATCGTAGTCTTCGGTGTAGTACGAAATAAATTACAGGATCTTCAAGCGAAAAATACTGTAAATTTTAATGGTGTGACGGTAGCTAAACTAATTGAAGTCGAGGAATGTTGCGGAATTCAATGTTCCTGTTGGAAGTGATAAATAAGCAGGATCAGGGTGACTTTGAAAGGAGTAATAGTGAAGTATGTCTATATTTACAAGGTTAGACATTTTGTGATATAAGTAGGTACTTTAAGTCCTGTCCTGTCTGTCTATTATATCGTAAGTTTATAGAACACTGGAACTCAAACAATATTTATACATAAAAAATTAATTTTCATTAACAGAACAAACATGTTTCAGAGATTAGATTTTTCATCTGAACAGCTAATAAGTTGTAATTATAGCACTAGGTACAATTTATATGAAAAGGCTCACAAAATAACGCAACATTTCGTGTAAATGTACCTATATGAATTGAAAATTACGTTTTTTTTCGTGTGATTCTACTTATCTATTGGAATTTCACAACGAAAAACATGTTATATATGAAATCACTGAGTTGGACCATGCTTCTTTTGATTTTGTTTTTTCATCATCAATGGCGCAACAGCCCAAATCGGGCCAGAACCTGCAGGATACATTGTTTGAAGTCATCTCGGTTTTGTTTTCTACTGAAATGAAAATAAAACGCCTTCGGAGCACAGTGGCACGCCAAACCTACGCTGAAAAACTAGAATTGATCGCGGATTCGACTCCTCCCTATAGCCAAGGGTTTCATTAAGAGTAAGTTCGAGTAAGTAGGACAACAATTTTCAATCTTACTATATATTTTGTTGGTTCCTTTTCAGAAAAATGCCTCCATTAGGTGTACAAATAAGAGGCATTCTCGTATAGATGGCGCTAACACGAAATACTGGGAAAAAATAGCGGATTAAGCTCATAATATG
The DNA here is from genome assembly GCA_949128065.1 of Beris chalybata. Lineage (NCBI taxonomy): Eukaryota > Metazoa > Arthropoda > Insecta > Diptera > Stratiomyidae > Beris > Beris chalybata. The sequence continues at coordinate 27,347,933 of OX421896.1, read as the reverse complement.
ATCAGACATAATACTCTATATATTCTCTAAACCTACAATTTCGTCGGGAACTAGAACCAAGTCAAAATTTTGTTTTTACTATTTTTTTAATTGAAAAAAACAGTGAAAAGTGCGATTTATTGGTGCCTTTTCAGAAAAAGACCTCCATTTTGTTATTATATATGTATATGCATGAATATTAGTCACTAGCGCTGTTAATAACAATATTTGTATATATATACCTATATCTCATTATTTTTAAAAATAAAAAATTTCTAGCTTCGGACGTAATCACTATTGTACTGAATCTAAAACTCTTTTAATTTTTGTCTCGGCTGAATCTGCTGAACGAAACTAACCCCGTCAGCCATCTAGCTATTTTGCTGTAAAATCTCTTTCAATGGACAACTTTTTTCCTCACCAATGCATACCAAATTACATTCGAGAATATCTACATGTACGTAGTAGCTTTCAACGTCCTACCATCAATAGTTACTAAAATATCATAAACTATAATACTAAAAATCACTATCAAACATTTTTTAGGTTACCTCTACAGTTTTTCTATACAGATATCAACTATTAACTGTCTATCTTCAGTGATTGTGAGTGAGATAAAAACAAGGATTTTTTACTTAACACCTTCTTACACCATAACCTTGTACTGCAACTCCTCTATTTTTAGAGCTATGTATATATATATAAATTCTAAGTTTCAATTTTGTAGCATAAGCGATTTCTGAGATATTGAAAACAAATTTTTTCGTCGAAAACGCTCTTCCCAGCTCCCCCCACACCTGAAACTTGCTTAAAAGTCCCTACTTGAGGGATTCACTCAATCTACCCGCCCAAAATATTTGAACTTATTATCTGAACGAGGTTGTAAGATTTAAACTTGGCGTACTTTATGCTGACTCAACATGGAAGAAGTTAGTGTTATTGTGTATGATGTACAGTGATTTATGATTAAGGAATCTTTTCAAACCCAGTATAACTTTTTGACGTTTTTAGAAATACATACTAACTACTATGTATCTGCATGTTTTAAATACTTGTAAGTGCGACGAAAGCCATTTATCGGTTTGACTACCTGGAATCCAAAAAATACACTACGCTCCTGGTTTAGGTCCCGATTCTAGGTCTGTTAAAACCTTTCTTAACTCAAAGCAACAAACATAAAATGCCAATAAAAAGGACCTTACGACTTACCTAAAGAGCACCTGTTGACATTTTCTTTAGTAAAATCCTAAAACGATTACTACCAAATCCTTCCGACCATATGCTTTTCTTATAAGTCTACAAGATCCTTTATAGCCTGAGACACACCTTCTGTGCAAAGTAATATAAAAAGTATATTCCGAAAATACATAATTCCTTCAATTCAACTCGCCGTCCAGACAAACAATTTTTATGCTTGGACCACCCATAATCCTCGAATTGTCCTGATATTTCCCTTAATAAAAACCTCTTCTCGTCGCAAAGCGGATTTTTTCTTCACAATTTCCGCAATAAACGTGACCCAAAGCGTACGTTTCAGCTTCATTATCAACCACAGCACTCACCATTTATAGCATTTGTCCTGATTTTATGGGAATTATTATGGGAAACTTGTCTCACTTCGTAGTCGCCTCTATCAACACATGGTATGAAACATATCCTTAATGAGGCAACAGGAGCATTTTCCTTCTTAATGACGCAACTAAGATGATACCATGTTCCGGGTTTTACCTATGAAAAACGAACAAGAAATAATCTCCGGTTACACTAGAGCAATGTTTAACTAAAAACCGTTGTGACGTCATGAATAACAAATTTGTAAGTTAGATTACGGGAAAGAAAGCTCTACGATTTCCAGGAGAGCAGTTTGGTTCTCTTCAATTCGAGCTGAAGAGAGTTTGGGCGAAAGCTCTTCCAATTTTCCAGATGATAAATTATTATCGCCTGGAAAAGGACTCGTCCTTGGTCATGATAGTGCCTCTGGAGGATACAACATCAAGAATGATGATGACTAAGGCATCGCTAGCAGTATATTTTATCTTTTTGGACGATTAATTAAGCGATAAAAACGCAAGTTAGTTTTATGCTTAGTATTGTTTATTATAGTTTAGGCTAATTTTATGATTAACTATCCCGTAGATTTGAGAACATTACCGCCATTCCTACGCATTAGTAGTTAAGGACAATGCTTCACAAAGTACGTTTTTAGAATTTTATAACCTTAATATGTACTTGTTTGTTTGTTTGTTCTCGTAATGTCTTGCGCAAATAAATTTAGTACGGCATTCAATTATAGCGCCAAGCTCTCATTTCGAGCAAATAGATCACAAAAGTACTTTAACAAACTTATAGTTTAACATTAGGTGCGTTTTTTTCAACTGGATCAAGATAATTGAGATAATTGAAAAAAAACGCTTTGGGATGATCAAAAAAAAAAACAATTTAAACGGTTGGCATTCTTGCTAGAAATTATGTGTCAGCTGTTATCTGTCAAATATTTATTGATATATTATTGGCAGATACTAGTGAAAATAATGAATATAAACGAAATAGAAGCAGTAAGTACTTAAAATTACTATGTATTGAACCAATACTGTGCAGATATTCGCGAATATTGTTTAATAAATACGGAAAATATTTATTGTCAATTATCATCTGCCATTGCAGTTGAGTTGCAGGGCGACAACTGTGAAAATGCGAAAATTTTGTTGAATTCAGAAGCAGCTTTACGATCCAACTATGATCCCATTTTGTTGTTGTTTTCAATGTAAAATAAATGATCTTGATCGTGATCCAGTTGAAAAAACACACCTATTATGCTTATTCTAGGTTTAAAATTAGTAGATAATATTCTTCTTACTTATTATTATTGTAAGATTGTGTACCATTAGTGTAATTTTAAATGATAGCGGACTTTAATTAGCTTATTATCCCTATATAATATTATTATGTATTACATTTTTTGCTGATTTCCTTCGTGATGGGTAAGGAACAGAAAGAGCCCACTCTACTTTCACCAGAGATGGTATGGGGGATGGAAGTAAACCTGTCTGCAAAGTATATGGTCAATTGCCTGGTTGAAGTAAAGATATTTTATTTAACAAGTAGGCATTTGTGCGAATAATCCCAGCAAGAAATTTGTTAGCTCCGTGGAAATCCCGTGGGTGTGATTCTCTATATCTTTCCTTCAAGATTGCTTTACTCCTCTTTAACTATATCTGATAGTTGACTACTAAATTATCTAGAATACTACCGGTGAATATATCCGGTAGTTGAGAACAAAATGATCCGGAGCATTATTAGTTTATGTTACCTGATAGTTGACTGGTAATTTAACCACGCTGTATATACCTATAGAAAGATTTGAAATTTGAAAGTAGTGAGTTGGTGTATGGTATAAGTTGAGAACCCGAAGGTTTTTTTGAATGTTTTATAGGTTATTAGTCGCATTGTAACCTGCACCGCATCTAAGTATAAAGCGCGTTTCGTACTTCTACCCAAAAAATAAGAAACATGCACCCAGACTACTCGGAATTTTTTTTTTGAGTCGACTAGCACTGAAATTCAAAAATGTAAAAGTATATGGTTTTGGAATTATTTAAATTTCATAGTAATACATTGTTATATTATAGTTGGAATAAAAACAAATATAAAAACAAACTGGTTTGATTTATAAATTTACTTTGTTTTTCATCTAATCATCTTAAAGACTTGTGCATATTGTGGACTATTTCATTCCACAACTTTTTGATTTGATCGTCGTCTGCACTCATACCTGACCGATTAGACTATTCCGCCGATGTTCATACATAACATATTCAGGCTGCTACCGAAAGTTACAGTCGATTGGAGCTTCAGATAATCTTGTCCAATCGTCTGTATTATACCAGGCAGATCTATGTACATGTATGTATGTACAACAGTTTAGACAAATCGGTAGGTTGGAGCGTATACTTATGTCCGTTCAACTAAACTATCGGCCGATTAAAAATCGCTAGTCCAGCGGTTACTTTAAATGTGGTAATACTCCTCATCGACCTCGTATTTGACTGCATTACCCACAGTTGTCCCTGAAAAGAAACCCACTTCCAAAATGAACAGTGTACAATGGTTATGGACTTACAGTGTACGTTTTTCAGCGCGACTTCGCCCTCACTATAAAAATCAACCAATCAGATAGCACATGGCCACGACAAAGTCCAATGGTACAGACTTTCTCGTCAACGATGTCTTAAGCAGGGAATACACGATACAACGGTTGTACCGACGTGTGCTGTTGCGATATCTGTCCAACGGTTGTATACATGGTACACACTTTGGAACGAACTCTAGACCTTAAATCCTGGGAACCCTGGTTTGGCGGTTTAATTTGAATTTACATTTCCTTTAAAAATAGTAAAGTAAAATATTCTATCTATAAGATCAATTTGTGGATTGGGAAGGAAACTTTTAAATTGTAAGAAAGTTCATGGAGCAGTTAATATCAAAAATTACAAACGTATATATGTCATTTTTTTTTCATATAGTAACGCTTCATCCTGGTTTCACAAACTGCTCTGATAACAAACAAAATAACTAAGCCTTTATTTTACTGAAATTGATTAGAATAAAGTCTTCTAATTGGCAATGCTTATCTTTTATGCGCTAGTTATAAAACACAAATCCGCATTATTCTCGTAAAGTACGTCATGCATCATTAAAAACCTAATAACATTGTTTTCCGGTAGTGAATAAGATTTATTACAGAATCATGTCTCAATTCACTTACAGTCGAATACTGTGCCGTCAATTCCATCTTTTAAGTCAACAAGAACCAATAACAAATTTTCCTTCTTTAAAAATCCATCGTCCTGTAGATTTCGTACTACTTTTTTTCTTAGCGCAATTTTCTGAGCTGTCATAGGGATTATAAAAGCTTAACTATTTTTCTTTTATCGTATATAATACTTACACGTACAATGAGAATACTTTACTTGCACAATTTCATTTCATGCTTTTGACGGTCGAACTCTTACGGTTTAAGAAGGCTTTAGAGTATTTTCCCATTAATTTCGCAGGATCATTGATAAAATTGTTGAGTACTCAAGCTAGTACGAGTTCAAGAAGTTTTTTTTTCCAATTTCGATTTGTCGGTTAGAGAAGTTTTCCCCGTTGAAAGGAAAGGAAAGAATTCGGAAAGTTATCTGTAGATATAGATAAGAACGAAACTGTAACAGACCGTTCCATGATTCACGGAATAGGTGGAAAAAACGAATGATTTTTATCGATTTGAACTCAGGCTTTTGTTGGGATTATTCTTTATTAACGCATGAATAGACAAATGTTTTGATTATAATGTAGTATGTATAAAACCTGATATTATGATTACTCACTTGAACCACAAACTAAAATTTTATTTAAAATCCACGATTTCATTTAAATAAATCCACTAAAAAAGAATGAGTTACATGTTCATGCTCTGGTATTGCGAAAGGAAATTTTTAAATTTTTTTATTTTATCCAAAAAAATATGTTTAAGCCTATCCTTTCGTTGACTTGATCAGCTGTCTTAAAACTGGGCTAAGACACCAACTTGAAACTTGCCTTTTTTACAATAAAATTATCAAAATGCTGTGCATAAAAAATTAATAAGCTGGCTCGGATAATGAAAGCATATGACCGCCTTTTATAGTAGGTGAGTAGGTGAGTATAGGTTAAAATGGGTAGAAAGTATAAAAGATCGATAACTAAATAAATACGTATTTTGTATTACGTGGAATTGCTAATTCAATTACGAAATATAAAAATAATATTCCAAAAATTAAATCAAAATTAATAACTCTGGTAGAATATTAAAAATAAAAAATTAAAAAAAAATGATAATCCTTACTCATTAAAAAAATAAATCTTCATAAGCTTTTAGTACCTACATATTATAATACATTATATTCTTTTATAATAAACAGAAGAATAAAATAAATTTAATATTATAAGTCTTCGAGTCTGTAGTGGATACAAAACATTGCCCCAAACTTAATTTACCACAAAAACAAACAACGTTTAATAAATTGAAAGATATTTAACAAATTGATATATTTACCTAACCGTGAATTCTAAAACAATAGATTTTAAAATGCACAATTTATAAACAATATATTTTAAATTTTAATCCGCACCGCTTGGTACAAGCAAAAATTATTTGCAACCTATAACAATAATGTAACATTTAAAATATCAAACTTGGAATTATTACAACAATAAGAATATTTGAATTATATAATTGTGAAATAGAATAAGTAGACAAATTGGACTTTAAAAAATTAAAATGTTTTAGTTTATCAGCAACTCTCGGCCGAGCCGGAACCTTTTATTTATCCCCAGGTATGCTCCTATAAAGGTGTACTCCAAGGTACTAAGTACATAATAAGGTACCAAAAAGTCTACAAGGTAGTCTGGGTGGCTTAGTGGCTAGAGCACTTGCCTTCGGTGCACCTGGTACCAGGTTCGAATCTGCTTGGCGGCAAGTAATTTTCAAAAATGGTATTGGAACTATCAGTTCACTCAGCTGTAAATGAGTACCTGAGTTAAAATTGGGGTAATAATCACGGACGAGCGTGTAGCTGACCACTTCACTTCCTAGTGTTCCGTTGGTCTCGAAATGAAGTAACTCTAGCATTACTTCAAGGCCTAGGCCCGATTTGGGCTGTTGCGCCATTGATTATTATTATTAAGTCTACAAGTTTATTATATAAATTTACTGTATATGTTTTAAGGTAGCAAACTTCGCACACTATAAACATTATTTTATTTTTCAATTTTAAATCCGCAAAACCATGAAACAAGTGAATAAAACAACGAAGCGGTCAAGTTAATATATAGTACAAAAAAATACTATGGTTAGGGTTTTAAAACTACATGGAAAATACGTAATTTTTTACACAATGAAAATTTTACACAAGAGAAATTTCATTCGTTGTTGTAATTTTACTTTCCAGCCAGTAGATATGTAAAAATACAAAGTTTTAAGAATTGCTCACATTTTTGTTAAATTTAATGAAAATTCGTACATTTACTCAATTAATTCTGAATATTTTACTTTTTTAAGAAGAGTATTTTCACAAATTTTTTTACTGTGTGGGTAATTGGGAGGTTGTTGTTTTTCCCACTGGAAATGAATGAAGTTGTGTGAGTTGCCAGGGTAGCATGTAAAAATATGTTCAGCTCTACCGAACAGTACATTTTTTTAAACTCATGTTCCTTTCTCTCCAGTTTTAGAAAAATTATCAGGTGATGAGCAGAATTTTCAAACTTTTTCATACAATTTTTTTTTAAACCATGAAAGGATTGGTTTCAATTTATAATCTCCTATAAAATGTGTTAATAATATTTTTCGTTATTTTAAATAGCAGCCCGAAGAAGGTTGCAAAGTTTCTTGTCAGTCGGTTGTATAGTTCCCCAGAAGAAGGTACTTCAAATTCAATGTAAAAAGAACTATGTATAGTGACCCCTTAAAATAATATATGTATCTATTTAAATATCTTTAGAAAATCAAGCTGAACGAATAGGCTTCAGATTGTAAAAGCACATATTTTTAAAGGTCCAAAACAGATTTGAAAACTTCCTAAAAAATATGAAAAGATAAATTTTGTTATTTCCTGTGCGCCTTGCTTGCTAAAAATATACGTGAAATATTTATGAAGGAATATTTTTGTTATTTTATTCGGTTGCCATGGTTGACTTGAATCTTCGTTCCTTTCTTCGGGTAGAGAGATATTGAATTGATATCTTAACATCAACATATGTATTAATGTGAAAAATAACCTAAAAATGATGGATATTAAAATTGTTGCCTAGGCCCACCCTAAGTAAATATCATTGCGAACCGCATACGAGAATATGACAACTGTAGTTTTATAATAAGTAGTCTTGCCACTCATGTAAGTTGATGCTAACTTTGTCCTTGTTGTCACAGTTCTAAAGATTTAAGTTCGACCTAAATCCTTCGCAAATAAATTTTTATTTCATATATCAACGAGTTCTCGAGTTGGAGCCAGTTTGTTTAAAATAAACACCCCTTTTCAAGGATAATATGAAACGAAAGATTTACCTGATTGTATCTGTACTTTCAAATGTAGTGAAAAAACTCGATATTTCTAGGTAGCGGTTACAATTGTTGACCGATTATGAAATCTAGCAACTTAAAACCCAAAAAACAAACAGTTAGTTATTTTAAGAATTTTTCAACCTGTGAAGACCACTCCAACTTTCCAATCGGGATCGATCCCTATCCTGGCCATTGCCTCCTAATGTTATGACAGTTAAAACACCTTCACTGGCCATAAATGTACAATTAACACAATATGTTCTTTCGAGAAAATAAATTAATAATATTATATTATAGTGTACCATTAATGAATGCCGAAACCCGTGTTCGTAAGTTTAATCCGGGTTTAAGTGTTGTTATTTTACAATCTCATGTTTTATAGAGAAAAACAGGTTCAATCTATAAGAATCTGTAAGAGATTTAAGAAACCGTAACGAAGTTCTGAATATCAATTCAATACTTTAAGAAAGGGCACATAGGGACAACTGCTGTAGTTACTTAAGTTGGAGTAGCATCACAAATCCTATAGTATCACGACGATATATCAAAGTGTGAACATTAGCAGCATTGGCTTTCATTTTAAGCTCTCCATATGGGGCGAATAAATTATGGAGAACAGGTCACATCTGTGAGGGATTATTGCACAACATTATATAGCGAGGATTTCATAACCACTCATCCCTTTATCGAAGAGCTAGTGCTTCTTGGAAATTTAACAAGGACAAGGGGGCTGTTCAGCATCTGACGAGTAAGGACTAAAGCCATCTATCACAAATCTATGTTTAGAAAATTTTATCTTTTTGAATATATTCAAGAAATTAAGTCAAATTATTTTCAATGTGCCAAGGGAAAACACTGAACGCTTGTAGCAACGTCAGGATATTTAAAGGCATACACTTCGAGTTGGTTGACAAACATGTTTGCACTTTAATACCTATACCTTGGTGCAATTTAATTTACTTCTTCTATTATCGCAGGTATTGCTATTGATTTTTCGAAATAGAAGTGCCTTTTATGCTCGAATGGCAATCGGGAACGATATTGCCCTTCTGAAAAAAAAATGAGTGTGTCAATGATTGTGTGGCAATGATTGATTTCGATTGAAACGAATTAATACTAAACGTAGCATTAACGTTAAAAGCATTTGGTGAAGAAATTGAAGACACAATTATATTGTGCTATATTAAACGGCAAAATATATTTGGAGTGTCTATTACTGGAAAAGAAATTATTGCATTGAGTGGTCATAGATATTTGTAAGCTGATTGTACGTACAAGAAAAGTTTTGTAGGCCCCGAAAGAAAAAAAATACTTTATTATTAAAATAATAAAGTAAAATTGTATATCTTAATATTAAACAGAAGCATATTTGAGTAACTAGATCCTTGAAACTTGGAGGATAAAAGAGCGTTGGAAAATATATTGTCATCAACATAATTGGTGGTGTGATTATTCTATCTTTTGGTGGTTTGCTCACGAAATTTTCCTAACCTTATCAAATAGAGCCGAACGGAGAACATTTTATTGTGATGTGATATTTATCATGCTTCCATCAGTGGTTCGTAGCATTCATGTTTGTTGCGGCTTTAACAAATAAATAATGTCGGTGTGAAACAGGACCTTTTGGGAATGTTATCGTGTTCAGTTCTGTGTCTTTTGCTTTTAATAAAGAAAGTCGTTGAGCAAAAAATGATAAGTGCTTTCCTGAAAAAATAGAATACCAATCTTGATAACAAAATTCATTTATTTTCTTTACTCTAGAGAGTTTTAGCTAGAGTGTTTTAATTTTGAATTCGGTTCTCGGATTAGTTTACAATTTTATGTTTGTCAATTAATAGGTGACTATATTGTGAAGTTTTCGTTAGAATAGTCCTGGCAGGACTTAAAGAGTTGCCCAATAACGACGGAAGACATGTAAAAGTATCAAAAATTGTATTTCTGTTCAATCACTCTTTCCAAGTAGAATAATGAAAAACTAGACTCTTTGGCCCGGTATTTCAATGTAGAGTTATCTTGTAAGTTGTCAGTTAATCAAAACCACTCGAGTTCAATTCATATTGGAATACCGGACATACAAGTTAACTCTACATTGAAATACCGGGCCTTTCGAGTTTCACTTATCGCAATGCCCAATTTACTTGTTGTTTTTTCCTTGTTCCAAGATCCTTATTTATGAGTATTTCGAGATACCCCTACAATTTCGAAAGAGGGTCATATGTAGGTACATAGAACAATTATTGTGAAAATAACTGTCTTTAAAGCAGTAAAATATTCTCCATTGATGTAGTATATTTACGAATTTTATTAAATGTAACAAAATTGAGAATGAAATTCTTATAACTTTGAATTTTTACACATTTTCTTTTACTGACTGGAAGTAATATTACGGTATCACATGCAATTTTCCACGTTTAATGTGTAAAATTGATCATTGTATTTAAAGTTACTCATTTTGCAAGTAGATTTTTTTTTTTTTTTTAGTAGCTGAATTAGTTTTATCTCAAGGGCATACTTTCTCAGTACGAAGTGCTGGAGGCAGTACCAGTAAGTAATTCTCAGCTCATTAAACTGGAAATTTTCACCATATATACATATGCTGTATGCTGACATTGGGTTCATCTTGATGTCATAAGTGCTTCTCAGTCAGTACAGTGAACTGGTATTAGAGGTAACACAAAATGACACAACCACGAACCACCTAACCACCTAAGTTAAAGAATTAAAAAATTAATATAATAACTTTAAAGATAAAAAATTGTAATAATAATAATAACAAAATTAAAAAAAAAGGGATTAAGGGAATAGTCCAGGATGATAATAATTAATAGAATTTCTAAAAACCTAGTGGAAAGAAAACTGCGTATAGTAGGTAATTTGTTTTTTTGTAATTTGAAATAACTTGACTGCTTCGTTGTTTTATTCACTTGTTTCGTGGTTTTGTTTAAGGCGTGATCTAAAATTGAAAAGAAAATAATGTTTATAGTGTGCAAAGTTTGTGGCTTTAAACTAAATAAATTCAATTTATATAACAAACATGTAAAGTGGTTTATACTTTTTATATTTTTGACCTATTTCCTGATTTTTTCCTAATTATCATGGGTTGATAGTAATAACTATACGCAAACATAAACATGTCACATTTTTGTAGTATGTACATATGTAGTAGATATTAGTTTTTACATACCTTGTGTAATTTTGCGCATTGTAAAACATTGAGGCTGTGAATTTAAACATTTTTAGCAATTGTGAATTTCCGTTTTAAAGCCACATTTTCACGGCTATAGTTTTGTACGATAGTAGGTACTTTCACGAAAGTATAGCACGATAGTGGGATAGTGTGGCAGTCTTCTGTTTACACGGCGCGATAGTGCGATAGTGAAACTAGACATGTCACTTGTCTAATTTATCTTGCCAAACGTAACAAAATCAAAATTATATATCCTTGCAACTAGCAGCACGTCACAATATCGAAATTAATATATATGTTTATGTTTTGAAATTAAATATTATTTTTTAAAGTCAAATGACAAAGTCAAGATAAAATTATCGCGATAGTTCTATCAACTATCTCGTCAAGCATGATAGTGCGATAGTGCTATCATGACAGCGCGAAAGTAACTATCAAGGAGTTTTTATGGTGATAGTTATGATGATAGTTATGATGATAGTAATTATTATGACAGCAACTATCGCAAAAACTATCACCGCATAAACGGGGCTTAACAGTAAAAATTACAAGAGGGCGTAAAGGAATTTCACTATAGTAATTTTACTGCTTTCAGCGTAGGAACTTAATTGCCTACTCTGACAGTAGTAACAGTTTTTTACTGTGTAAATGTAAAAAAATTGATTATAATTTGTTTTCAAATCTACAAAATAGTTTATAGTACCAAACAATGTAGTTTATATAAATTTGATTAAGGTACTTACCACACGATCTAACTCTACTCGCAGAACTAAAATATTGATTCCAAAACTTTCATTGAAGAGTCCTAGAATCCCAAGGCTAAATTAATGAAAGATGCACACAATTTAAGAAATTTCAAATTTATCTGATTGTGTTCATTAAGAATGTTCTAGGGCTTATTCGAAATTTTAATGAGGTTGACATACAAATTAAAGTTCCTGCTACATTTACCAGAAGGAACATATTTACCAAATAGCAATGGAGCACGAATTCAAGTATAGTACTAACACAATTTTAAATTTAAATGAGTGCTTCTGGTATTTCGCACCTAACGAACGATTATCGTTGTGAAAACATCGCGCTTGTCAAAAAGCGTAAATAAATATTTGTCATGGAAAAATTCAATTAAAACTTTTTGCCTTTTGAAGGGAAACGGCTGAATATTAAGCTTTTTCGTTGTGTAAATGTGGTTACCTAATGCCATTTTAATGTATCCAACACACAGAGGTAGCAAAAAAGCATTTTTCAATAGTAGGTACTCTATACAACTTAGAAAGCAGCCAATTTAATAATACGGGGATTAAAAAGTGAAATTCTATTAAGGTATAGTTCAACTGGGAAAATACCAAAAAACATGCGGAGTGCATAATATTATATTATTCAATTTCTTTCCCTTTTCTATGAGCTAAGGATTATCGCAACGTTGCTACTCGGAGGATGTGGATAATTTATCACTTTTTCAGCTTTGTATCTGAAAGTTTACACGATTAAAAATTTCGTATACCTACAACTAGAGTTTAAGGCAAGGTATCAGTTCTCGAGGAAAAAAAAATGCTTTTTTCTTTTTCTTTTTAATTTTCATCCTTAACATATTGAGATTACGTGGACAAAAGGATATTTCGATATCAAATGTATTTCACGAGTTACAGACCGATTTGTGGAATGATCAGCCGATATTTAATACGATTTTTGTATAATGTCAAACTTTAAATGCGTTTTTCTCGAAACCACTTTAACCGGAGCGTGGTACGTTCTACAGCTGAACCGATTTTAATGAATAAAAGCTTAAAATAAAGTAAACTAAATTTGGGGGGCCCCAACGTCGAGTTTTTTTTATTCTTTTATTCCATATTTTTTATTTGAGTTTTTAAGCCAAAAAAGAGTGAAAAAAGTGATTTTTTTTCAAATAGCTGCCATTTTAGTCTCAGGCCGTTTTTTCAAAATCGGAAAACGTTGGGGCCCCGCAAATTTGATCTAGTTTTATAAACTTTTTGAATATTTGGTTTTAGATCACTTGGCAAGGCTATAGAAGGTACCGCGTGCATTAACTCACGCCGATCGCGGCCTTACGTCATGCTGGAGCTGGAGCCGCCATTTTGTAAAATATTTTTTTTAAAAAAATTCACAATTATTCTTCACTTGTACTTCTATATGACCCATTAATAGTTTTATTCATATATATTTATTTTCTATCCAAAAAAAAATCTGAAATTGAGGCATTTTTCCTTAACCTTAAATCCACTTGCTGTTTAAGTTTTGAACTGTGGGAAGTAAACTGGCGTCGCCAAGCAGGACGGAATCAACAGGCATGCAGGGCGGAGTATCTATTGATAGTTGGATTTCTTACAGATACAAGTCTTCTCTTGTCTGACATAGCAATTAATTTTAGGATAATTTCATGATTTCTTAATTGATCTTATATCATGTTAATTAATGGTGATTATTAGAACAAAAACAAAATTTACTATCACTTTTCTGCCTTTTCGTTTAATTAAAAATCGGCCAACAGTCTGGGTAGCAGTCCTAAACGTTATAATGTGGTGTACGTTATTATGCGAGTGACAACCTAGAAAATAACGTTTCAAATAGACTCCAAATTATTCCATAGGTTGTCAGTAGCATATTATCCTACACCGAATCTCAGCATTATAACGTTTCGCCCAGATTTTTGGATGAATTTTGATTAGTTTAATTTACTCTAGTTGCATATATACATATCGGTATTAAGTTTAAACTTTGTAGTATAATCCGTTTCTGAGATATGTATGTACCTCCCTACTCATATCAAAAATTTGTTTTTCTAGGATGACTCTATAGTAGATACAGTTTTCAATTTTTAGCTTCCTATCCTTTGCGGCTTGCGAGAAATTAAAACCAGAATTTTTCATTTCCACCCCTCCCACCATCACCTCCCAGCATCACCTCCCAGCATCACCTCCCACCATCACCTCCCACAATCCCCTCCCACTATCACTCCCTCCAACCTAAAAAATTTTCGCTCCACTAAAGGTCTTCCGGTTGTAACTTCTGTAAAATTTTCAAGATCTTATATGATACAGTTTTTGAGATATATGTACAAATTTAACTTTTTAAAAACTGATTATCACCGTACTTCCCACGCATACACGCCGTATGCCTACGGCGGACAGACGGACATTTTTTTTCTCGCTTTTTTAGGGTTTACTAGTCCTTAAACGTGAAAATACAAAATTTCAGGGTAACAAATTGTTTTGAAATTTCAGGTTGATATTTTATTATTAAAAAATAATAAAGTAAAATTCATTTAAAATTCTTTCCCTACTTTAATTTTTGCTACCATTACCTGTGGAGTCGATAACAAGGGACGGCCACTAGTGCATCAAACAAATTCATAAAAAGAAGGCTCTAATTTTATTTCCCTTAACACCATTAACTTTCAGTTATGTACAACCTACGAATATTATATTTATAATAACTCTACTTTATATTTTCCACGAAACTGTTAATAGCAAATTATATTTTGATACTAAGTCGATTCCGAAAGATAAATTCATATTACTGTTTGAAGGACCTTTTTTGATAAAACAACTAAATATATTTGAAGATAGTACATTGTATGTAGGTACTACCTATGTTTAATGTGAAATTGTATTGTCTTATAATCAGTTTGGGTGCAGCCCTATTTTTATGGTTACAAGGCTGTTCAACACTAATATGCTGTGCAGATTCTATTTTTATCACAACCTAAAATCACCCCAACTATAGGCTTTTTTTCCCACCTCCACTGAAATCTACTTTACAAAGTATTCGCTAACACCCGAAATCAGAGACTGCTAATATATTAATTAAAGGCCTCCGGGTAATTTATCGGCATTACGCCTATTAATTAATTACCATGACGAACTAACAACCAAACCAGAAAGTTATTTATTAAACTCGAACTTTCCAAGCTGTGAGAAGCTACATTGTATAGGCACCTATATAACTATAAAGACATGATATCGAAATTTGTTAAGGACAATAATTATAAAGTCGTCAAAGGATGTTATATAGTAACCGTAGTTTATGGCTATTAGAAAATAGACGAGTTATGGTAATTTATTGAGTTATGGGCATAGGGTAGAAGAAAAAAGAAATTATTTAGTTTTATTTATTGTTGATAATGAAGAGCTTATTATTCTAATGCCGCCGGGAATTCCACGGTGTTAACACCAACGCGCTTAGCTGCCAATGAATCCATGTAGGTGTACAAGTAGCATCTAGTTTCGGTTAAGGACATCTGAGGAGGGGACCCGGTAATAACTAACTCAAGTAAAATTTCTCTAATTAATGGCTACACATCTGCCGTATTTACATACTCCTTTGCATCTATGGTATCATAAGGGCAATTTTCAAACTAGTGCTTATTTAAGGTGTCTATACTCGAATATGTGCCCTTGCTGTAAGCTGGTACCTCCACGAACAACGTTGATACAATCATCAGACTTATGGGTATATTATTGAGTCTTCATAATTTCCATTTCTCTACTCTAGCGACATATTTTCTCACCACTTTCGTAACATTAGTTGAATATAACTAATTAAAATATTTTTGGTTAACCTACTTTTAAATTATTTTAATTAGTTAAGAGCAGATAAGGGAAAGTGTGTTGAAGTGTTGAAAGTTTTGCGGGAAAACATCTAAATTTATTATTATTTAAACAACCGTGTATCTCTGGAGTTCCTTAAACACTCTCCATTTGGTTTACACACTCAATTTGATTAAACTAAAGCATGGAGAATTTTGATAAACTATTTTGAAAGTTGTTATCAAATGGATTTTGTTTGGGGTCGTTTTATTTTATAACATTTTTGGGTAAGAATTGAACTGTAATTATGGATACCTACATCGTGCAAATTTCGAAACGCTTTCGAAAATTGTAGCAATAACAGTATTGGTATCATGTCGGCTTTAAGCGGATGCCAGGACGCTATACCAAATATCGTACATATTTTATAAATATCGCTGCCAAATATTCTGATCAATGTTGTTGGTGAGAACATACTCGTATGTGTGTATATACTCGTACATATAGCCATACATCTCCGTAAATTAATTTCCATCTGTTTTCCGACTGGTATTTTAAATTAACTGTTTCCTGAGTTAACTGAAATTGATATATTTATAGACATCAATTCTCTAAAATTTGTTCGTGAATAGGAGTTTGTTGAAATTTTTACGAATTCTTTCATATCTTTCACCGAGATTACACTTCTACGTACTGTACATAAAGTCCTGAAAACAGCTCCCTTTTTTTAGCTAGCTTGGGAAAATGCCCCACTATGCGTCGGTTATCCTTTATACTCGGTTGATCGTTGATATTGTATAGCTATTGTACGTACGTACCCTCCACGTACCCCCTTGTAAGAATCTCTTCCTATGTGCTCAGAAGTGTATAGCTATTGTATGAACGAACCCTCCACGTACCCCCTTGTAAAACACTCAGCCTATGCGCTCATAAGTACCTTGCGGGTACGAACGTACCATCTACGTACCCCCTTGTAAAAATCTCAGCCTATGTGCTCATAAGTACCTTGGGGGGTACGTGGAGGGTACGTTGTAAAAATCTCAGCCTTTGTGCTCATAAGTACTTTGGGGGGTAGGTGGGGGGTACGAACGTGGCAATGGATTGGTCATGCCAAGATTAAGCTAGTACTTTCCAATCAGTCTAGACGATTAAGTACGTAATTAATTTTTAACATATGGCGAGACAACATGGACTCGTATTTTAATATTTCAACATGTTGAAGAAGAACAAGTTGCACGTAATCCTATACTAGTACATGCAATTTATTCCACGTAACAATCAATCTAATTTCATGCTACTTAGAGATTCGATGGCACGTGCAGTAAAATTATTCTAATAAGGTTGTGATTCCATAAAAACATAATACCTACACTTATTAGATAAGTATTTAATCCGTCGATATCGTAGTGATCAAGTATAAATACAATATAATACAAACAATTCTTTCGATATCATTATTCGTATTACGATTCAAGTGAGTTATAAAACATCACGCATTTGTAAAAGATTACCAAATATTCTTTCACCACTGAAATCACGGATAGTAGAATTACAGTAAAGAAATTTATTAAAAAACTTATAAAACTCATAATTACTAAATGAATTAAAAACACGGCAAGAAAAGAATGGCACGAAACAGTTGCTGTATGTTATTTAAACAAATTGCAACACTTCGTTTTATCTCTATTTCTACCCCATTAGCACCTACTCTAAAACTTTCGCCGATCGTGTAACTTTTGTTGTAACTTTGTAACTTTACTTACTATTAGGCCTGATGTAATCGATTAATGATTCCAGCAAAACTCTTAAGCCTGTAAAACTTACCGTACTTTTGCAGTCCAAGATGTCGTGTACATGAAAGCCAAGCAGGTGCATGGTATTAAATTGCAAAAAAAAGGTAGGTAGGTACATAAAATTTAACAAAAGTTCTACATGGGTACATGTCCATATATTTCACATGTTAGTTTGGTAAGGTAAACTTTAAAGTTATCCCTCACACGACAACATTCAATAACACCAAGAAATACAAGAAGTGTAACAAACAAGTCTTGTGCAGGTCTATGATGTGAGTTCAATGAAAATTGAAAACTCTGATGTGATAAGGTCTTACGAAAATAAGCATCAAGTAGCCATAGCTACTCGCTATTATAGTCCAGCGTATTCATATGTCGTGAATTTTCCTCACTTACCATGAACTGATTTTTCCAGTTTACATTGAGTGAAGAAAGAGCAAAGAACTCTGATTGAAGCTGAATATATTGCTAAGATTGTTTCATACCAAGTTAGACTTAAGAATTTATTCGTTTAATGTTCAAATAAAGACTAATTATTAGGAACATGCTTGAAATTGTTTAGTAAATGAAAAATTTACTTATGATTTTTTTTACTGAACTGTCCGAGAAGGGTTTTGGTGCATTGAGCCCTTCGTGGTAAAATTAAAAGGATTATTGGTTGAGGGTTTGAAGGACTTAAAACATAAATTGTGCAAAACATCTTAAATGAAATAACATTTATCTTCTAGCAAGCTTAAGTCCTAGTCATCTCGACGATCCTGTAATACATTCCTAGTTCAATCAATATCGGCTAATACTTCTCATCTCTTTCAGTTTCAGTTCACCCATGGATTTATTACTTTACATTTTACTTCCTATTTCATCTGTATAGGGCGAAAATTTTCTGTAATTTCTACAAAATATTTTCGGTAAACTTAAGCTAGTATTACACTGCCATACTGTCAAATATTTGACAAAAATAAATATGACCAACAGTTCAGTAAGAAATTTTTCTCCAAATACACCTTATGAAGAGCAAATAAAATAAAGTGGTAAGCAGGGATAATAGTCAAATATTTGACTGCATGGAACAAGGGACGTCGTTTCAGTTTTTTCCAGGGGGGGGGCAAGATGTTATGAATGTATTAATTCTTTTGTTTATATATATTTTATATATAATATATGAGAAAACAAAATTCAGGGGGACCAATGCCCTCCCTACCCCCCCCCCCCCCCAACAAATGACGTCCCTGCATGGCACATTGTAATAATATCTTTAGTAGTCGAAAAAAAACTTCATATTTAAATTTTCACAACTGCCTGGGAGGAGTCATGGAGTTGAATAAAAAGAAAATTCAAAAAAATTCATGAAGCTTTGGTCGAAAGCCCAGATCATCTTTATTAGGCTTGCACATATTAGTTTACCATATTGAGCGATCATTTTCCATTCCCGATCCCTCGCGAACTAGTTCGTTCTTTTACTAGCTCGCGGGAGTTCAGTGATGAGAAAGACAGTGAATTTTGGAACGACTCGTAGTCGAATCTGATGACCATAAAAAAAATCGTTTAATAGAATGGGATGATCAACAAAAAAACGGTCATCAGTCTAGAAGTATATTGTAGCACTAACTTCAGAACGGCAATGAATGAATAATCGAACTATAGAAGCGGGACTAACTGCGAACAAGTTCGTTCATTTTAGTTCTGGGAACGCTCTTCTGAACTAGTTCGTTCGCAAACTACAGAAGCCTTATCTCTATTACAGTCCTACGCTCTTATCGCATACGAACTAATGGGGTCCACTGCGTTAATATAGTACAGTGTTCAAATTTTTTTTTTAATTGTAGTCTTGTCCTGACTCAAATTACAGGTCAAGATGGAGGAATTTGGTTCGGAAAAGTTAGGAAATCTTGGCTTTATGATAAAACCCTAACATCCGAACAGTTATTTGTATGTAGATACGTACGTAAGTTTACATGATGGACATGTCCTCGTCCTCCTTATTACACTTCATTGGAATGACATAACTTGTGTTATGTAGTCGTTTGATTGTCTTTAAAACTTCTTGTTTTTCTATATGATGAAAAGAAAATTGCTTACCACTTTATCTTTCTTAAGATGAAGAAAAGATATCCTACATGTTTAAGTATGCTGTACTTTATAGAAACCAGTTTCGAAACACTTTCGCCTTTTTGAACATTTGTTTTTCTTCTTTTTAACCTACTGGCTGTAGTCCAAAGTGGTCTTAATACGGCACAATAATCCACCGAATCCGAAATACAGGAAATCATTCTGTATATTACTTACACATTACATAGTATTGCAATTTCTGACATAAGGCCTAATATGTGGCAACTATACTCAACACTCAAGACAGTTTCCCAATCTTAAGAAAGTCTTTAAATTAAAACCGGAGGTTGATAGAGAGAGAAAAGCTAAACCCCCAAGTCCACTTGACCATTCACCATCTCCGTTGAATTTAGCCCCTTTGGGTCGATCGACACAACTTCTTATGATCGGTCTTATACGGCAGGTCTTGTAGATCTTACCGACATATTACAGGTGAAAAAAAGTGGTGGCAATTCAATGCAATTGCAATATTGCATTAGAAATGCAATTCAGTTTCAGTTAAAACTTTCGGCGAATGACATCGGGTTCAGCCAATCTTAAGTGCACGGATCGTTTTAATCGTTTGGCTTCGAGACGAATGGATCTTGCGGTTTGAAAATTAAATTGATCGCGCAGTGATCGATAAAACAATTTGCGGCAATTATTGCAACGAAAATATAAAGACAAAAAGAGGATCTTAGTTTGCCTAGGTTCGTTTTAATATCGACCTGTGAAAGATTTATATTTGTTATTGCGAAAGTAACGAACTTTCTTTCTTTGGTGATCGATATGACGATCAAGTGAAACCGAAAGCAATCCTACTCACCTGGAATAGTGGTTTTTCCTCTCGGCTCGATCAGAAAGTGTCGACTTTTCATTCGTGTTGTTCTTTAGCCAATTACCGTGCATCGTGTAGTGAGTGCAGTTTAGTGTGCATGAGATCGTGTTGTGTAATCTCGAACGGACAATTATTATTAAAATGGATATTAAAAGTTGCTGTTCATAAATATGTTGGCTGTTGCCGTTCATTGCACCTCTGTGGATTTTCTACCTGCTTTGTTATTGCAATAACTTGGAACTATTACTGCACTTGTTATATGGCAAAAATTATTGATCAATCAATAAATTGTCGTCCCGGATATTAAGTAATTTTAGAATGATTTTTTATCGATAACTTTGAGTGGAAATTGCGTTTAATAATCTTGTAATCTGGGTCCAAATTGTTTGATGTACTGAAAAACGCATTAAAAAACGTCTTCGGCGGTAATTATTTAAAATAAAACTAAAGATATCCATAAAACTTTTTATTTTCAATGGATTTTTCTCAAATATTTTAAGAATTCGATGTTTTTTCAATAAACTTGCAATAACATTTCTGCAATATTAAAATTGAATAGTGAAACGAAATTTTCATAGGTAGGCAATATTTATTGATTTGGTTAAATTCAGGGATAAGAAGAACTTAAGAGGTTAAGTGGGTTTGAAAGGCTCAAAAAAATTGTATTTTTACTATTTTTTTTTAATAAATCTAATGAAATATTTTATTTAAACAATTTAATACATCAAAGATACATATTTCAAAAGTATTTTGTGAAATTTTTGTTTAAAAATTTTGAAAATTCACCCGTTGGGACCTCATTTCCTCTTAAAAAAAGTGCTCTCGGAGTGGACAGGATATCTCATGACTGGTTTATCTAAAATTAAAACACCAAAAATTTTCCGAGCTCGTGTTTGAACGAAAAAAAAAATGAAATTTCAATTTTTGGCGGAGCTGTAAACGAGAAAACCCATTTTTTGGTAAAATTTTCACCATGTATTGTCTCGTAAAATAAGTTGAATTAAAAATTAAAAAAAATCCTTCGTTCAAGCACTAGATAATGTTGTTTTGAAGAAGTGTGCAAAATTTGAACAAGATAGGTTCATAACTTTTCGAGAAATCGTGTCGTGTTCAAAAATAAAGTTTCGAGAAAAACTCGATTAAAGTTTTAAGTTGAGGCTGCGGTGGCCGATGTGTGGAATTTTCGAAGGCTCTATCTCTTAGAATTTTACTCGGATCGATTTAAAATTTTGGGAGAATATTCTAGACATACCATATTGTATTATTTAATATTAATTATTTTTTTTTTTAAATTTTCCAATCCACCTAACCCCTTAAGTATTTTTTTTAATTCAAGATCAACTCCATTTTTTACTTTATTATTTTTTAATGTAAAAAATGTGTTTAAAGTAAATAAAATGTCCGTCTGTCCGCATAGACGCCGCACGCAAAACCCGTTGAGATATTAAGTTGAAATGTTTGTTGTTGATAGTTTGGGTGAACGCCTACGAAAGGTATCTGTTACGTGAGAAGGGGATTAAGGGTGATTGCAGCATTTTAAACAAAAATCTTGGATTACAATATCTTTTGAGATATGACCTAAAAAATTTTGCAGGAGTTGGACCCAGTAGGCAGACCCCTTGCAAAGAAAAACTTGGGAAGGAAAAAATTTTGATTTTTATTTCTAGAAAACCACAAGGGATATAAAACTCTAAATTAACGACTATATAGAGCCACTAATATTGTAGAAAATTTGTTTGAGAATGAATGTAAGCTAGGTGAGGGTGGGGTCTTATATTTTAGAAGCCGGCTGCCGGTAATGCTAGCACGTTGAAACATAGTACCTAAAGAAGTAATGAAAGCAAAATAAGATTTTCATTGGTATACAAATGTGTAGTTAAAATATGCCCGTTGAAAATGTTTTTTTCACACATTTTCATGAATTTCGGTTCATTTTTAAGGCATGTCAATTTATTAAATAAATTTTACTTCTGCATAATTTTTATATCAACCACAAATTTTCGACCCCTAAGGGATGTTAAGTGGTTTTATATATTTTCACGAATTCCGACATAATTTTTAGGTCGAATACTAAAGGCCTAAAATATAATCGGGGAAAATCTCATTTCTCTTTTCTCCGATATTAAACGTCATTGGGATGTAATATACTCTTCAAGTTTTATGAATAAGTCTTTTAGGTTTAATAAGATTGAATTCGCTTTTAATTCTGTTCGTGTTATATATAATGATCTAAAACGAATTTCAGGATTTCGCGATATTGAACCTCTAAGGGCGTAAAAAATGATTGTGTACGTTTTTACGCATCCCGACATAATAACATTGGCTCGATGAGAAATCGAATTGTTTTTTTACTTTAACGTGTTTTCAATATAATGGCCTAAAAATCGGTTTCATAATTTTTTGAGATAAAGGCTAATGTTTATGTTTTATCCTATATATGTTTTTATTGATATTGAAAAAAAATACCTAAAAAAAAATCGGCCAACAGTTGGTTTGAAAATTAATAGTTTTCTTAGTACAGGCCAGGAACCCGTTTAATGCTGCCATGTGGTTTTGGTTGGTCTATCTAACAAGATCCATATTTTAAAATCTTCATATTGGAAAACCTTGACAAGAGGATGAAATATTTCATATCTTGATAAAAGTTAAATTCCTATAAAATTTAGATTTCCAAGCTCAACGGTTTCTCGAATTAATTATAAATTTTTTTTTTAATAATAATAATAATCCATTATTGTACCCTTAGTATAATGAAACAAGCTTATGCTATACTTAAAATAATAGAGAGCAGACAGTCGTCTTTACAGTCGAGTTAAAGAAATTATATTTAGCTACATGCAAATTAATTCGAAAGTACAATTTATATATGAAGGAAAAGGGTTCAAAAAAATTTAAATTACGTCCCTGGACCTAGGTGGTCTATTGTTCTTGGTATTTAACCACTCGCTAGTCCATATCTATTCCCTTGAGGAGAAAATTGATTTAGGTGAGATTAAATCTATCGAGAGTCAGCCTTCTTGATCTTGTAATTGCATCAGTCATTTCTCGAGTTAGTTTTAGGCATAGAAAATACAAAAATAAAATTTTGAATATTCGAAAAATTCCATTTTATTTTAATTAATGTTATGATTTTATTTAACTTCTGTTGCGTTTGAATTAGTGTGACTCTATCAGGAAGAAACGTAAGAACGAGTCTTTCAAATAGGATCACTGGTGCTCACAACCCTTCTCTGGCTTGAGCCTGATTGCGTCCCATTCGTCACTTTGTTCGTAGCGTTTTTAATAGTCGTCCAGCAGGAAAAAACTAGATATCGGATTCCATGAACGAAACTGGCTCTGAAGAATAGAGTATAATGTGTCTTGTTGAATGCACATGTTTGTATGCACATGTTTATCTACTACGGATACGAAGAGTTCACGCATGCCAGCCATCTTATCTAAGATAACTTTCCAAAAAACGAAGATCATTGCATTTTATTATATGCGTTTTGAATGTAAATGATCCGAATGAGCTTTAAGAAGTGAATATCACTTTCACTTTATAAATAAATATAGTTGGCACATTAAAATCTGAAAAGATTCAAAGATATCTAGTATCTGGATGTTGCATTAGATACCGTTTCGTTTCGACAGTATACTAGTAGTTAGTTGCATTTGAATTCCAAACAAGTAAAACCAAACCCATTATCTGACGAACTTTACTTACTAGTTCAATAAATAGCTTTTATTAAATTAACTTTTATTTTGCAGCTTAATTACTAAATAGTCGACATATCATATGCTGCTTAATTACTAAATGATTAAATGATTTTAAAGAACTATGTGCGCTGAAACGCTACGAAATATTATGAAGTTCAGAAGACAATAATCAAAGGATACAACTTCGAAATGTTTCCAAGACAAAAAATGCGGCTACTAATAGTCCTAGTATTATCCGTATCTAGCATTCTTGCAGTTGAATTAGATTTAAAAAATCAAACAATTCCGATTGATGAACACGGCAATAAATCCAGTGACACAGTTCTTAAGAAATCGATCAAGAAAAAGGCTTATGGCTTGATAGACAAATTACCGTCGGGGGACGAAGAAAACTTATTCAAAGTTCTTGAATCTCGTGCGGAAACGATTGATTTCACTTTGGACGATCTCGAAGATATTCACGAGAATTTCAAAAAGGGCGACCTTAACGAAGAAGAGGAACATCTACTGAGGGATTCAGAGTACACCTTAACATCGAATTTAGTGCCTTCGATAACCGAAAATGTAGTCTCATCAACAACAAATTCCGACCAGGACAACAATCCGCATGTCTACAAAGTTGCCAAAAGTACAAAATCGAAAACGAAAAGTCGCGATATTCTCAAAAAGGACGAATCACATAAACATGCTGGCAACCGATTCAACAGTTTCGAATCGCAGACGTCGAATATTCAAAATATTAGTCAGCTTTTTTTAAACGGATCCACTCATCTGTTCGCATCTCTAGTCAATTTGTACGATCATTTTCATTGGCAGCCAAATGAAATTCGAACTAAGGTTTCGGCAGCATGTGGTGTGGAGTTCTATTCGTACTTTTCCGCATTGAATAATAACATCGAATGGGCCCTCGAAGGTTTGTCAAAACTCTTTTAAAATCGAACAATCTTAAATTCGATAAATTCAAAACAAAAAAATTTCAAAATTTATAATTTTTCAAAATTTGAATTTTTTAAAATTTTAATTTTTCAAAATTTTTATTTTTCAAAATTTTAAATTTTTTTTTTTATTTTTAATTTTTTTTTTGTTCTTTAAGCGTACGATTCATCAGGTCGTTATCGTGGACAGTTCTTATACGGTAATGATCTCTGGATAGGCGAGAAATCGTTTTGCAATGAAGTCAATTATCGAATGAATCAATTGAAACGGGAACAATTTGCTTTTGGTTTTTACATGGCGCGAATTTTAATTAAAAATTCACCGCCTAATAGCGAGGTGGGTATCCTTGGTCGAACATGTTTCTTCAATCAACTAAGTATTTTTTAAATTAACAGCCAAAAATTATACAATTGGGAGAATGTTTGCCAAAATCATGCAGTCCAAAGGATATACAGGCAATCTTGGAGCTAGATCCACATGCGAAAATGTTTCAGTTACCATCAGAGAAGTCACAAATTGAAGTTATCAGTATTCGAAGAGTACCAGGCGACTATGTCATTTGGAACGATACTCGGTTCTATGTACTAAGGTAATAAATTGACTAAAAAGTTATCGAATGGGAAATATAATTGTTTCTTTTATATCTCAGCTCCATATGTTCGATAGTCCTTATTCTTGTAATAGTCTCGACTATTTACGAAATTAAATTAAATTCAGAACAAACCATCTCAGTGAAGAAAACATCGTGCGAAAAGGATTTCGAAAACGCGAACGGAAAAGCTTTCGAATTGTTTCAAATTCGTCCTTCGAATAATAACAACAATAATAAGAGTTTGGATGTTGAATCGGAACAAAATGAGCAAGCAAAGGATAAAAATGTCGACCAAAATATCGTAAAAAGCCAAACAAAAAATGATGAAGGAAATTGCCAGAAGAAATTGGGTATATTTTCACAAATTGTGCTCTGCTTCAGCTTAGGGACAAATGCGAGTTCAATATTTGCTGCGAATAAAACGTCTGAGGTAGAACCACCATTGAACATAAAAAATTTCATATTTAATAATAATATTGATTAATTTTTTGTTCTAGGAGCCTTTGTCTTGTATTCATGGAATTCGAGTGCTTTCATTGCTTTGGACGATTCTGGTGCACACTTACTTACAAGTATACACTGTTGCAGAAAATCGGGTATGCTTTCAAATAGATATTAATTATAGTAGCTGTTAGATGGGGTGTAAAAAGATAAGTTAAGGATTTTTTATTCTTGGACTTGATCTTGAAGAAAGATGTGAAACATTTCCAGCAAATACACTTTAGGCACCAACTCGGTAATTGAATTAGATTGAGAAGAAAACAACATGGTATGTACTGTTGCGAGCTAGGGGATCGCCGGAATTACAAGTAAAGCACAATTCGTTTAAAATCGTAGTAATTTATTATTCGTACTTTAATTCTATTAGTACAATTATTCGCACTGTATGGCAGTACCGCCTGCTTTTATATATAGCTCTTGTGTCGATCACACGCTAACAATTACTTTCCAGTAATACGTTCGCGTACTAGCTGACTATCCAAGTCCTCGCGTAATACAAATTACTATGCCCCTCGTTGAAAGCTTCGCATGTTTTTATACTACTTGGATGTAGACTGTTCTTGAATCTTCATTCGCTGGGGTGTTTGGAAGTTCTAGCGAGCTTGGGAGCTTTCGATTTTTATCTTCTACGCTGATCTGGTGTATAAGAGAATATTCGATTAAAAGGTGTAACTCTTTGATTTGTTCCTCAGCCAGGACTTTGATAGGGTAACTTTGCAGTTAGGTATTCGGTTGATGATGTTTCTGTTATGCGAAACTGATCAAGTTGCGCGGTAGCCAGGTTTACATGTAACAATACACAAACCATTTTCAAAACTCAAAGAAAGTTCTGAAGCTATGTCAACACTGTTTTAAAAAAATTGAATTTCAATGCAATTTTGACTTGAAATTTCCAGTAGATATATTTTCTTTTTTCAAGAAAAGTATCTACACATTTCAATCACTTTTACACGAAATTTCATGTATTAGTAAATTTTTCATGTAGTTTACACCAGAACCGTACAAATTACATGAAAAGTCTCACCTAATTACGCAGCATTTCGGGTAAAATTAACTATATTTAGCAATAAATTGAAAAAAAAACGTTCTTTTTGGGGTAATTCTAGTTATCTTTATTAATTTTACGACGAGGAACATGTAATATATGAAAACACTAGTTTGGACGTTTCATTCGATTTTGTTTTCTACTGAAATGAAAATAAAATAAAAAGTAACCTTCGTATCAAAACCAGAATCGATCTCAAGTTCGATTCCTGCCTATAGCCAAGGATTTTATTAAGAATATTAGAAGCAGTAGAAGTGTATCTTGAAGAGTTGCTAATTATAAACTTTTAAGGAGTGTTAATTCAAGAGAATATCCATTTGCTGCTTTCGAAGTTCGAATTTACTGACTACTGAATTTAATAATAATAATAATAATCAATGGCGCAACTGCCCAAATTCGGCCTGGGACTTGAAGTAATGCTAGAGTTTCCTTGTTACTAGACCAACGGAATACTAGAAGGTGAAGTGGTGAGCCACACGCTCATCCGTGATTATTACCTCGATTTTAACTCAGGTACGCATTTACAGCTGAGTGAACTGGTAGTCAAGCACACAATCCCATTCTCGAAAATTACTTGTCGTCAAGCAGATTCGAACCTGGTACCAGGTGCGCCGAAGACAAGTGCTCTAGCCACTAAGCACCCAGATTAATGACTACTGAATTTACTGGCCGAAAATTTAAAATTACATTCAAATTGACTACTACATCTCAATGTAAATTTACTTGAAAAGGTGTGGCATATTTGCACTTTATCAAAAAGATGTAAAATTCAATGTATTCTCTTTTTGTGTATGACCTAGTAGAACGACTCTACTACGAACATCCAATGCTTCTAGATGCAGCAGTTTATATGTTGTCAGGTGACCTAACTATATTGTATTTTAAATGTAGATAGATCAAGAGCTAAGCTGACAATAAATTTTGTTTGGAAATGAACCAGGTGTGGAACAAAACTGCAGGAGCTTATGGTAAAACTGAATTATGTTTGTACAGTAGTCACTGCGGTATACTTCCTTGACTTCCTTCCATGTTGGAAATTAATTATTGATCCATACTCTTTATCTTAATCTGGAGGAAAATTTCTGCAGGAGTAATATTTCGTAATTTATAATATCCTTTTCCATAGTTTATGTGTGTAATATTGGCGAAAGCCGAAATAGTATTTAATACATTTTTTTTTATTATTATTTCAGTTTCGTCGCAACATTTCCGAGCGTTCATTCATTTACCAAGTAATCGGCAATGCTACCTTTTCCGTTGATTCCTTCTTCTTTATTAGTGGCTTATTGGTGACGCATTTATTTATGAAATTTCAAAAAACCACAGAGAAAAGCACCAAAGTTTTCGCAAAGAAAGGAATAATCGAAAGTGTTATGATGATATCGTACCGATTTATACGACTTACACCGGCATATCTATTTGTGATATTTTTCCACCAGATTTCAATGCGGTACAAACAATTGCAGACTTTTTTCAGATTTGCTACATGTTAACAATAATTTTTTTTTTATTTAACATTTTTAGGCATGTCCTCAACAACTCCGCATTCGAACCAGTAATTGTGGATCATACCGCCTGTGCCGACTACTGGTGGCGGAATATTTTATTCATAAATAATTGGTATCCCTTCAAGGAATTTTGTATGTATTGGTCGTGGTATTTGGCCAACGATATGCAGTTTTACACTATGGCCATAATTTTACTGATCATTGGACGAAGGTGAGGATATTCAGCTAGAAGAGTAATGTACAATATTAAAGTTCCGGAACATTTTTGCAGATACTTTAAATTTTCGGTAATTGTTACCCTGGTATTTTTGTGCACGTCCTGGGGTACTTCGGGAATTTTTTCTCTCCATCATAACTACATGCACAAAGTGTCCCAACCGTTCGAATCCTTTGATTTCCTGTACGTGAAGCCGTGGCAACGGGTCGGAACGTATATTGTTGGTGAGTAAAGGAACTTTAATCCTTAATCATAAATTCTACTGACTGGATTCCATTTTCCTGCTCCAGGTATGATAACCGGATACATTATTTATAGGGTTAAGACCCCACCGCGAGTACCATCCGTGGTTAATATAAGCCTGTGGACATGTAGCGTGGGGTTGTTATTCGGGCTGGTCTTCGGCGTATGGAATGGCCAATTGGGTCAACTGGCCACTGCGTTCTACGTTGGAATTGGACATACAGGTAAGTCACGGACTGTAGCTAGTACACCCCGGGTGAACTGACATCATATTGAAATGTACTTTCTACTTTCAGCATGGGGAGTTGGACTGGTCTGGATAACGTTGTCTTGCTACTGGGGACTATCTCCTACGGTGAATAGAATCCTTTCGTATCGCGGATTATTACCACTCAGTCGATTGACCTATTGCAATTATTTGATTCATCCTGTCCTCATGCTGATTACATCATTTCAAATGGAAGGGCCAATGCATTTGCAGCATACACTTGTTATGATTGTGTTTCTGGGCAATTCTGTTCTATCCTTTTTCCTTGCATTCATAATATCAGTGGCGTTTGAAGCACCAGTAATAAGACTTTTGAAAATTTTCTTTCCAAAGTAAGAAGGGGTTTTCGATTTAATTAGTTAGTGATAATCTTGTTTATAATTTTAACAATCTCTTGTAAATGATAGGTTTTGTACTATTTGTAAATAAAAAAGGAATAGCTTGAAAAATATTCTTCAATTTAGTTTTATTAAAGGATTTAACGCAGTTAGTTATGATAGTCCAGCTGAAATACTGAACTAGTTGGGGATAAAAGAAAATATGAAATCAAATAAAGCCTGCCCTTTCTACAAGAGAAGGCTGTCTGAAGTGTCTACTCCAGAAATAATTATAATTGTTTCCATTCTCAATTCATCAAGTAATTAGAACTTACTTACTGACTTCCAAATTTTGGGAGAATGCAATCCATACTTAATTTTACTTAATTATTTCTTCATGAAAAGAAGTTTGCTTATGTTTTCACGTTTTTAGTCAAGGTTTTTAGATCTGCCGAGGTATCGAATTAGTTTTACTTCTACGGACTCTTCATATAAAGACCTAGAATCCGTTTCCATTCTATATTCAACCAATAAACGAGTTAACATAGTTGTGTACAATTCTACAAATTCCAACATATTTCTTAGATCCAATGAGAAATTGAATTCGCTTTTACTTACTTCTAAGCGCTTTTAACGGCTACACTGTTTTAAAAAGAGTAAATTTTCAATTAAATTTTTATTTGAATTTTCCAGTACCTATATTTCATTTTTTCTAGTAAACGTATACATTTCCATCACTTTTACACGAAATCACTGGTATTCGTAAATTATTTATGTACTTTTCAACCAAACCGTACAACTTACATGAAAATGTTCACAGAATTAATGAATTGAAAATTACATTCTTTTTCGTGTAATTCTACTTATTTATTCGAATTTTACGTCGAAAAACTTATAATATATGAAACTACGAAGATGGACGATTCGTTCAATTTGGTTTTCTATTGAAATGGAAATAAAAAACCTTCGGTGGCGCAATGGCTACTCGCGCAAAACCTACGCAACGAAGCCTAGGGTTTTAAAAATAGTAAATAAGTACGAGTAAATGTTAGAAGTAAAAGCAAGTGTATCTTAAAGACTGCAAAATAAATACTTTTTTGAAGTGTGAATTCAAAAGAATATCCAATACATTTGCTGCTTTCGAAGTTGAAAATTGAAATTTGAAAATTGCAATAAAATTGACTATTACATTTCAATGTAAATTTACTTGAAAAGGTGATTACCTACGGTCCAAAAAATGACAAATTCAATGGATTTTTTTTACTGTGTAGGAAAGGTTTTGAAGTTAACTTCATGGGACCATATAATGTATGGAGTGCCGCTTAGCACATCGGAATATGGCAATCTTCGCTAAGTACCAAGTGTCAATCCAAAATCTATCTATTGATAATAAGAGAGCAGTATATCACCAGTCAAAACTGGGGGAAGTTTCCTCAAGTATTCTTCTAACAGTAGTGGAGTCAATTTCAAGGAGAGTTGAAGTAATTATAAAGAGCAGTGTAATTTATGTTTATGCTGTTAGCGGTTTGTGGGTTAGTCAAGTAAATTTTTTCGTGGCGTGGGCTTTTATAGCGATAATTTTTATGAAATAAACTTAGTGTTAATGTTTTTTATTAGGCTTGTGTAGATCGGAAGTAGTTCGCATTCGCAGTGAATTCCGGTCCTAGTTCGTTTGTAGTAAGTAGTTTGTCCTCACATTTGCTTCCTCGCGAACTGGGAAGTAAAAGAAGGACCTAGTTCAGTTCGCAAGCGAAGTAAGGACCTTTATTTTTTAGGTCCTTACATTTAGTGCGAGCCTTTTTTTTAGATCATCACATTTCCATACACCATGTATTAACAATTCTTTCTGGCGAACTGCGATCTTGAAGAATGAACTAGTTCGCGAGGGCTCGGAAACTAGTTCGTTCGCGATCACGAAGGTGAATTGGAATGCGCAAGGCTATTTTCTATGCATTCATTCACTAAAGTAATATAATAATATATGATATATAATATAATCTGGTTTATTTTCGCTTAAATTAATATTATAGCTTCTCAATCAATATCCGATATTACATTTAGCGCGGATTCGAACCAAATCCAAATTTAGTAATCGACTGAGACTGTGGAGGTGCTGAAACTCGAAACGGGTTTTTTTGGAGCTTATGTGGGCGCTTCCCCTCTATATCAAACTCATTGGTATTGTCCACCTCAGTCTATGTTCCTAGTTACGTCAATAAGTTCTTTAGAACTATTTTCTTTTTATTTGATTTTATTTTATTTGCAGTAAAAATTTGGCATATGGATTATACACCACCCTGCCGAGAGTAGGATCCTGTTTGCAGTTTAATTGTGCTGCATTTTGAATATATCAATTTTTACTATCCCTTCAAAATTTAATCCCCTATTGTAATGGGGAATTAATTTCCACAATATTCAGCGAAATGTTTAATGGGAAAAATGTGCCTTATTTGAGCGGAATGGATGGTTTCAATTATATTTCCATAACTCAGTTAAGCTCTTTGTTTGTTTGTTGAATCGAAAATCTGTATCCTTTAACCCATTTAAAATCGCAAAATGTGCTATAGCTCCTACCGCATTCAGTCGAATATTTGAATAGGTTCTCGTTTCGATGGAGGTCACAGACAACGTTCTATTTTATTATATTTGTTTGACTGTCCACTGGCACTAGCTAATGGCACAATTCGCTAAATGTTAAATGGAGCCTGACTAACTACAATATGAGATCTGTCTACAACATTCGACAGCCATTTTGCACACATTTTGGGGTTATTCTTAATGTCCAGAAGATTAAACGCACACTCATACGACAATTTTCGGAAAATTGCTGCAATTAAGGCCTTCCTATTCGACAAAAACGTTCGATTACGTCGCGTAGAGGTCATATTCCTGGACAATTCACAAAACGAAGATAAACACATTCGGAAAATGGGATTTTTTTTATGGGACTATGTAGAAGGCGAACAGACCGATATTTGGCATGTAGACATTCTGACAAAATGAACTTTTCGGGATTGGAGTAGACATGACGAAGATTGGTTCCATCTACGAGTACTCCATCTGTAAGAAATTGCTGACATCAAATAATAATTGCATGTCGGATCAGAAGGACATGAAGAGGGAAATAGGGTTCTTTTTGAATTGTTGTTTTGGCTTTGGATTAAGTAGGTATTCTTTATATACAGCACGCAATTCTCATTTAAATTAAAGCTGTTTTGTATTGTGTTTTTATTTTTTCTATAAGATTTAAAAAATTTCTTAACAGAAGCTAATTCCTCTTTACGTTACTTTTGTACCTGAAGTAAATAAAAATCTTTAGAAATTGTAGCTTGGCATATGTTTATGAAGTTAAATGTGGTGGGTAGATTTCCGCGAAAAATCCCGTCACTTCTATAGAGTGAGGGGATTAAACATTTATTTAAACCACAAATAAAAGAGAGAAGCTGGGTGAACATATGTACATACTTAAAATCAACTCCGTAAATTAACACTTCACAGTAAATTTTCACTAAAATTGAACATGTTGGAACAGCTAGATATTACCAAAGATTACTTTGTTAATTTTTTTAAATAATTAAGTATTATGATATAATGTAGTAGATAATTATTTAATGTGACGCGAGTGATATCATGCAATTATTGCGAAAAGTGGACTTCCCCAATCAGTAAATAATTGAGTTTTGTTGTTTTTTTTACCAATACACAATGTGCAACAAATTTGAGAACCGAATCCCAGGTTAAAGACTATTCATAAGAAGATACTGAACACTTTAAAAACAAGCATTTTTTGTGTAAAAAAAACAAACAAATAGCATTGCATAAGCGGTACAAAGAAATCCGATTGAACAATTTCAATTCCATATTCTTATAGAACTTCACATGCGAAGAAAAGAGTGCGCTAATAAGCAAAAATGAACGATTACCCATTCGTATCTGTGTGCATCGTTTTTCACAATGCACGTAATAAAGGTATTTTTTGCAGCTGTTCTATTCTCAAGTGTTTCAGCATACAAATTTATAGGAACAATACGAAAAAAAATCACACCAACATAGCTGACCTGTGTCTGATTTGATTGGCTATTTTTTCTTTTTTTTATTATGCACCATGCTATCGCAATGTACTTCCCTCATTTAATTAAATAAACAAACCAAGGTCAGATTTTGATAAGAAAAATTCTGCGTAGTGTCCTGTTTTATTGTAGATAGATGGAGTCGCGTGACATATGGCAAGTAGTTACCTATATTTCAATACTGAACGCGTTTAATACTAAATTGCAGCGTAGGCTACTATGTAACTGATGACCTAAAGAAACCAGGGGGCTATTTGGAATAGTGTTTTTGTATTGCAGTTAAAAATCTGCCAATTTTTTAGTTGTAGTCCGGAACGCATTTAATACTTTGATGTGATACCGGTCCATAGAGCTACTGGAGGCGGCAAGCAACCGGTTTTATATAAAGCGCTTTGAAGCCAAAAACACGGTGAGAAGTGGAACAAAATTGGGTCTTGTTGTTGTTTTAGCGTGTGAGTAAGTGAGACAAAACAGGATCATAACAATTCTTGTTGTTTTGCGTGCAAGTGAATGATACGACGTCCGCCTTCAACTCACTCGCTGCTTGTCATTTCCAGTATATCTCTGTATGCCAGTCACTATGTGACTGAGAATTAGATTATTCGGACTTTTATCTAAAAAAAATTAAAAATGATTATTTTATTTAGAAAGTTTTCCATTTTAAATGAAAAAATGGGGCATAAAATATAGTCATAAATTCACCCACCTCCTCACGCTACCCTCTAGCTTAAAATTTTATTCCTATTATACGCTCCTAATATGAATACAAACAATCGGTTAATTTTAATCTTGTGTATGGTGGACAGACATATTTTTAACATCTAAGAGCCTTGAATCGTGAAAATCCATAATTTGAGTTTAGAATTTTTTTTTAATGTTCATAATATATTGCTAACTAGCTCTGTTGTTATGATCGAGTGCGAGGTAGTCTTTCAAATTCACTACCTTGGGCCTTTGGATACATGTAATAGTCCTCAATAGTGGATTCAACTAGATGGGCTCTTAAATTCAAAACGTATGAAACACGCATGAACCTACTAGTTTTTTTTGTTCCTAAGTTTGTTACTCCAACAAAATTTCATATCACAACCGTTTTTTAGAAATTTCAGCTCGATCACCAAAAATATCTTTAAGAAAATACTTATACATTGGAATACAAGAATCTATCTCATAGCAAAAAGGTAGTACGACTAGTGTCTTGTAGATGGCACCAATGGCACAAAAAATAGTATGTTAATAAGTCGTTACGATTATAAAAACAAACATACTAGGTATTTATGAATGAATGTGGCTTTACGTTCACGTTCTACGAGGCCGAATCACAATCGACCTACGCTCCCAGTCAAAAATCGTGAGAAAGTTCAAATTCGGGTAGATTCCGATTCCTTGTGCAGCATTAGTTTGACGTCAAACTACCATTTGATGGTGAGGCTCAAACGTTTCGCAATAAAAACCAATTTAATTGCTTATGACTTTGTATTTGACATGATTTTTTTCTAATGAGATGTTCGGCTTCGATTTTTGTTAGCTACAAGCAAACTTGTAATTGATTTTGTGAAAGTAGAGCGGAAACATGGGAATGGAGGAATCATGCTCGGCGGAATTATAACGCGCGTTGGAATTGAATATCTTCCGAGAGGAGAATGAAGTTGCGATTTAGCCATCGTTCTGTACTTGTCCCCATCAATCACACATATGAAAAACCTTAAGACCTAACTGAATTAGTAGGAAGTTGAATCGATGGTGGGTCGATGATCGGCAAATTATTGATGAGAAAATAATATTTAGCTTTATTATAGGTAGACGCTTTCGTGTTTTCTTTCAAATTGATCGTTTTTCAGATTTATTTGAATCGATAGCAAAGTTTTTGCACCGATTGATATCTATAATAATTATAAGGAAGTTGATGATCGGCGATTTTTACTTTTATCAATGGGAGACTTGTCCGGAAGTTTGTTTTGATTAATAATGGATTTGGACCATTGGGAGTTGTTTAAAATCCATAATGCACAAAAAAATCAACGTTGCAAAGAAGCGTTCTTGGATAACAGTCTTGGAAAATAATGTTCCAAATGGTTATTACGCATCCCAGCGTTTCGAACTTGTACCCAACAATATTATAATCTTGCGGAGGTTCTTTATTACGTAGGTATTTTAATTTATTATTACACGGAAAGAAAAAATGAATCACATTAGGTGCAAAATGAGAACATTTCCTACCGTTTTTGCGCCACGCTTAAATTGTCTTGATGTATTCATAATATTCTTAATTTAAGAATGGCTACAAAAACATGTTTTTAAGAAAACAAAATTTGATTCCAGTAAATCATTCACTTGAATCAAGAACTTCATTTTCTTGCATCGCCATTGGTATTATTTACATATATACATAACCACACGCTCGTATAGCTGAGTGATGGTAGTTCGGCACCCAATTCCATTCTCGATTACTTGTCGCCAATCAGATTCAAACCTGGTACCAGGTGCTACGAAGGCAAGTGCTCTAGTCACTAAGCCACCCAGCTTACTAAATTATCTACTTCGAATTGTCAATGTGTTCCTAGGAAAATCAAGAAGAAAATATTCTTAATTTTAGTAACTCACGAAGAAATGAAGAACATTCTTCTAAATTGGGCAATCAAGTTATATTTTCTAAATTTAAGTAGGTATATTTCTTCCTAGAACAAGAAAGTTTATTCTTGACGAATAGGTTACAAATATAAATTTGTTTTACGAAAAAAAGTTCTTATTTTGCTAGATCTCAGAAATTGCTTATGCTAGGAGGCTGAAAGTTGGAACTTATGTAGTACTATGATAGTGGACCTATTTGCAAAAAAATCGTTTATAGGGATTGAGGAGTTAGGACCAGTAAACCTCTAGCGGTGATTAAAATATGTTGAGAGTGTGGGTGTAGAAAGTGATGTCAGGGGGCGGTGGAAATGAACAAAAGAAAAATAAATTGTTGATAGGGGTAGAGAGGTACTGGAGTGGGTGATGGTTTTTCATTTGTCAGAAACGGTTAGTGCTAGGAAGTTTAAACTTAGTTCCTATATATATGTAGATATGCCAATAAAGTAATTAAAAAAAAAAAATCGGCGCACAGTCTGAGCGCATCTTTAATATTTCATGGGTAGATTCCGAAACGTGTTTAATGCTGCGATGCGGTGTAGGTGACTTTGGGACTTGACAGCCTAAGAAATAACCTGGAACAAATTTGGAACGCTATTATTTAGGTTGTCAGGCACATAGTAACCTACACCACATCTCAGCATAAAACACGTTTTGAACTTCTACCCATAAAATAATAAAGATGCGTCCAGACTGCTTGCCGATTTTTTTAATAGAAGATTCAATAGAAGTAAAAGCCCCCAGATGTAAGGTTTGTTTCATTCTTTTTTTTTACTATGAGGTACTATTATTTTTGATGGTACACTCAAAGAAAAAATATGATTGTTTCAACCATATATTGGGAGAACCTTACTATGATTGAGGTTATAGTTGCTACAACTATGTTACAAAATGTAACATGTTTAGCTCAAACAAAATTATGATTGTGGAAACCTTGGTGTGTGATTCACGCAACCTTCTTTAATAATATAATGGTTGGGTCAATCATAAAATTTATGTGACATGGTTGTTTGAATCATAGTTCTGATTTCAGAACCTTGGTGTATGATTCACGCAACCTTCTTTTATAATATGGTTAGGTCAATCATAAGATACATGTGTCGCTGAAAAATAATTCACATAGAAAACACTTTCGATCATAAATAAATGACTTTAGCAACAATTAAACACTCTCGGACAAAGCACACATGAAATTGGAAGAAGCGAACTTACACCGCGAACGACCCTTTTCGTACTATGAGAGGTATGGCTGTGGGAATTATTTTATCAAATTATATGGTTCCACTGATCATAGAATATTGTTGTCGTGATTATAAAACATAATTACATCATGTAACGAGAACGATTGGTAAAACCATATTAAATTTCAGTAGGGATATATGTTTAATGCAACCTTATTATGTTTTTACGAATTATATTCTACGGCTCGTACCATCATAGCCATGATCACTGGAAACATGTCAGTTTTACAATAGTTAGAAGAACCTTAATATAGTCAATGCAACCTTGGAATAAACATAGTGTACAAAAAAAACAGAAACATATCGCAACCCGGCAAGAAAAGTGAAATAACTCAAAAATTGATGAATAACATATTAATGAAATCAATAAAACTTATATTGAAATAGTAATTCTTTCAAATTTCAGATAAGTATTTTTGACAAACAAATTTTATCGTATTCTATAGAATAATACTATGGATCAGCAAATTAGTTCCTCTAGAATATTTGGCGCTACCAGGTAAAAATAGGTGAGGTCTCTCAGTTATGTCACTTTTCTTGCTTCTCCAATATTATTCTTTTTTTGTTGGTTAATTTGCTATTTGAAACGTGTTTTTTTTAGGTCGTCATTCCCATATGCACGGGGAGACGTGTTCCGTTCCCTAAGCAGAATTTAATCAATCGGATGAGCGGTTTTTGAGTTTTTCGGAACAAACATCCAGAATGCATACAATCCGAAAATCGCGTTTAAATTTATTTCTAGCTAGGTAGGTATAGGAAGAAGATTAGTGCCAAGTTTTTTTGCATTAATACCAGATAATAGGTTGGAACTGAAAAGAGTTAGCAGTAAATTGCAAAACGCAGGCAACAAAAAATTTATAATTCTGGTAGAACCTATGCGCTATACGTGGGCGACTAAAAGCGAAAACATCCGAAGAGCACTACAACTTTATTTGAAATCAAAGAGGAGTCGAAAAAGGTAATAGGTTGAATATATTATTATTTTACGTTGACTTGAAATTCCCAAAATAAAAAAACACAAATTTTACAACAGAATAATATCAGCAATATTCTATTTCAAATCTATTATAACTGCATAGTGATACCGGTTTGACCCAAACTCATTCATAGAGCTGTTGGCAAAAACTGATCAACAGTTTACAGTCAAAACAAATGGAAATGTAATCCAAATCTTGACCTCCTCTGTCATCTCCAGTGGCGATAGCGTTGCTTCAAATCGGCATAATCCATCTCGGTAACTTCCCACATATCGATCTTCAAATCGCTCGTAATGAATGATCGCCCAAAAATGATCTATCCTTCTGAAATGACTGGTGATTTTAATGCTACTGCTACATTACTAATCCAAATGATTTCGTTAGACTGCAGACTTAGCTAAGCGAAAAAAAAAAACACAAAACAAAAGCTACAGTCTTATCTTCAAGAAATTAATAGACACTAGCTACATGATGCGATCTTGCCATTTATGGAATCCATTTGATATAATCGCATGCTTATTTTTTTGTGAACAAATCTCCCGCCAATCATCATCAACAAAACTTGTACTGTCTGGCTGGTAATCGATTTCTTCAGTCTAATGAAATGATCATGTAGAAGATACACGCGATGACATCTCGGGTAAGATTATCTGGGCCAGAAAGCAATTGCTATTACATACATGGATGAAAAAAAAGTGAAGATCACCTTCGTAACCCAATTACGACAATTATTTAACTCTTAAATGTAATGAGGTAATTTTGGTGTAGTATTCTGGAAGAACTGTAAGATCATTTCATAGTTGTCAGTGTATGACTGTAGTGCGATCTACAAACGATCGTGACTTTAAGGAAATATTATGATCGCCATTCGCTACATACATATATAGCTTGGATATTTCAGCTATAGATCGAATGATTGATCGCAAATGGCATAGTTTCGCTGTACTGGATGAAGTGATCGTGACACCTATGGATGCTATGATCACTCTTCGGCAGAGTTGCTATTTAAGGTCTAAATAACGAAATGATCACAAGAACTATTCGCGATCTTCGTTGAAAAAAAACCCAAACAACTTCCAACATATCTTTAAGTTCATCCGGTACGGTAGTGATCTTCATTCGACTTCAGCGCCAGAGAAAAATTTGATCTTTGATCGAAAAATATTTTTCGCTGTAATTGAAGATCAATCATTTTATGCGAAGTCGAAAATACCAGGATGAGGATTGGCTTTGCTCGTGCACTGTGATGTATCTTGTAATTTGGTCTTTAGTGTACCGTTACACAGTGGTCATTGTCGAATATAGGTTACAGGTTTTTGTTGATTTAATATTTGCGAACTTAATAGATATAAGATATTATCGTATTGATTAAGCCCGTAACTCTAGGTTTAATATACCTCAGCAAAAAATAATTAACGGAATTTCGAATTAAGAAAACTGTTGAATTATAAATCGTTTTTTTTTTATTAGTTTAGGTATCTGACATGTTGGTATAGTCATTTATTACATACTGACTATATCTTAAAGAAAATGTCAATAGTCCAGTCAATCGTCTGACTGCACAAATAAAAAAAGCATGTAAAGTGGGGTTGCGCCACTGGAACCCATATAAATTAAATTTTTCGAATATACTCGTTCATAGTCCCGGAAGCGGTCAAAGTCAAATTGTTACATCAGTTGCTTCAAGGCCAGAAGGTTTATGAGAAAATTAATTTTGCCATTAGAATAGCTTTTTGTAGAATACTTGATAGAAACATTTAAACAATTAAAATCCCTTAGGGGTTGAAAAACGAATAATTGTAAAACTAGTTTTTAAACGAATAGTAGTAAAAACTAACTTCCTACCTAAACATACCTAAAGGAGCTTGTACACGAGCAATTTTTCAAGGAATTAATTGCCCGTCAACTATTGCCAACACTAGTGGAGCGATTAATGGAGCAATACAGGGCAATTTCATGCTAGTTGCGAAAATATTTCGACAATGTGGCAATGTTTTCAAAGATTGCTAGTATTGTTTGCCTTATAGTTACTGTATTTCCACTGACTTGGAAAATTCCAAACAATAGTCCTCGTTCAATGATGACAATTGGCAATTTTTGTTTTGAATTTTGCATTTATTTGTCTAGTTTCGTGTTGTAATGACTTGAAATTCAAACATTTCAATGTTGTATAGTTTTAGGTTTGTTTGTCAAATTTGCGTTCGTGGTTTTCATAGTTTTCCAGTTTATCTACACCGCCTGTTGCTATTGTT
Source organism: Beris chalybata (assembly GCA_949128065.1). Classification (NCBI taxonomy): domain Eukaryota; kingdom Metazoa; phylum Arthropoda; class Insecta; order Diptera; family Stratiomyidae; genus Beris; species Beris chalybata. Next base: position 27,306,927 of record OX421896.1, on the reverse strand, counting down.
TCTCGTGACGTCAAAATCGACGAACATTGCCGCAAATTGAGCAATTTTAATCGCTCGGATAAGAGTACCTTTATAGTGACCGCAGTGAATTGCTTTGCGTAACTGCCAAATAATACTACCATATATTAAAATAATTTCTTGGCAACCTGCAAAGGTATTTTAGGATTTTATTAAAGTCACTCATTTTCAAATATTTATAAGCCATTTGCTCGTCTATTGTTGTAAAACAATCTGAAGAGTCTTCAATCAAGAGTCAAGCTCAAATTACGTGCGCGACTAAATTAGAAAAGCGCATTAACCATAAATTTACCTTTATAGTGAGTTGTGCAAATTGAGTGACGCATTTTTATAAAATTTTTGTATGGCAGCTACATGACGCGAAAGACATATGTATCTTCTTCATGTAGCTGTAACTATTGCAAAATCAACGTATACAAAATTTTAAAGTTGGAGCTTAACACTTTGAGTTCTAAACTTTTTGCCAAAAATTTTAACAACTCTATTTATAGGAGTCAACAATTTCGTCACGTCCCTAAATGCGTTAAATCGTTCTCAATTATTGAACAGACTGACGAACAGAAAGAGATTGCTCTCTATGTGGATTTCGGGTTTTTGTTACATGAGATACAATTTCTTTTCATCCAAGACTTGTGGACTAGATTTAACTTATAAGATCTAGAGTAAAGAGATGATCAAATATTTATTATATCATGTAAGATATTAATTCAAATTTTTACTTCTTATGTTCAGATATTAAGATATTACGGACATGTTTACAAGATCCAAGCACCCACTTAATAACAATAATGCAAAGTTGGAAACTTAACTAGTTAGTTAGTATGTGTTCACTTGTTTTAACTACTATCTCTCCGATATAATTCCATGTACTTACGGTTATACTCCATTTTGTTAAATCTTCCGTAATCTCGATCACCTGATCTACACGCACACGTCTTATTCCTACGCTTCTGTTAAAGTCGGATGCCACAGTATCAGATAATTATATTTTAGCCATACAAAATTGTTTACCTCCTTTAAATTGTTATTATTGTTAGTGTCCCCTATATAGTGATCATGTCACGAAAATGATCGTGTGGCGTCTTTCTATACTACGGTACAGGAGTATCAACTTTGAAAAATCAGTAGCCTAGACCGATCGCGACTTTTAAAAAAAATAAGAGACCTTAAAGGCAAATTTTTGCGCAAAAGGCACAAGACGTTGCAAGCGTCTTAATGGGCACGATCAGTTTCTGCTTGTTGAAAACTACACCCTATATGTACTCGTAGGTAAAGCGATCAGAAGATAATACCGCGAACATGTCCGATATTTTTAATAGAATACCAAACCGAACTGCAGACCGAAGTCTTCAAGCGAATCATTAAAAAATTGTTAACATCCTTCTCATCATTTTAATGCCGGTTATTATCGATTGGTCCTCCTTAACTCGGCTCTTTTCCACGATGACAAACTAAGAGATTTACATGGTAATTTATTCATTTCAAGCAGCGATCAGTAGGATCATTTGTCTTCTGGATGCCGTTGAAAATGACACATCGTGACATGATCATTTAGTAGGAATAATGAGATGTTGACGACAGTATGTAATCTTTAAATTGAAGTCATAGAGCCCAGGTACACGTCATTTACTGATAAGATTCAGGCATCTTTCACTTATAGCTTAAACTAGAATTTGAACCTAATGTTAGTGGGTCATTTCTAGTAGCTGTAGGTCATGTGTGGATGATGCCATTAAACAGGCGTTTTCTTTTTGAACGGACTGCATCATAAACACGATTGATCGAAACTATTAACGGCAAATATATTCGAAAATTACAGAGTACTGAGACAACGTTTTGAACCAATTAACGATGCTGGAGGTTCCGCCACGTTAAGTGTTCCAGGGAAATTACGCCACAACATGCCCGAATAGCTTCGCGCGGTTCTCACAATTATTACAGAACTCTATCGATATTTTGTACCTATTCGGATTGGGCTCCCCATGTGGATCAGCTTTATCTCATCTCACTCCCTCAATTATGACCGGTACACAGGCTCATATGGTTTTGCATTCGTGATGTGCTAGACAGAGTATACTTATTACATATTGCGGTATTAGCGTGAAAGCCTTAATACTGACTGTCCTATTTCCAATATACACATGGGTAACATCCACTGGAGAATATTATCTAAATCACTTTTCGCCGATGCATATCTGTCTGCAATTTTGGGTAATTTGGACGCCTAACCGAGTACGGTGCTACTATTTCTTCTCCTATACTTCGGTAATGGCTTTTGTGGTTTGAAATTATGGAAACCCTATTCTCTGGTTCAATTTTTCAGCATTTACGTCTATTTCGCTTCAAGTAATTTATCAGAAAATATGCGGCCATTAGAAGCCAATGGTGCCGTTCTTTTAGATCATTTTGAACCATTGAATCGTGTATAGTAAACGATAATAATTACAATCGTTCGGATGCTCTGAAAGAATTATCTCAAAAATGTTACTATTATTTTTAAAAAATAGATTGAGCTCGATTGCAGGTGAGGCTCTCGCTCTGACTCGGATTCTATTAATTCTCAAGTCACTGTTATTTCGTTCAATTGAAAGAAAATTGTTTAGGAATATAATTGTTCTTAAGAAATTGGATCAGTATCATCAGTTTAAGTATGACTCCTCGTTCAGGAAGCATTCACAAGGCGCGATAGTGTCTATTAGCCTTAAGCTGGCGCGGGGACTTGCCTATACTTCTCGGGCGTCAGTAAGCAGACTTCTTCCTTGAGAATTCGGCTACAGAATATAGATAAAAAGTTGTGCCAGGGTTATTTTAGGACTATGGAATAACTGGATATGCGCCTCACACAGTGGCCGAGTAAAAGACTGGATTAAAGCAGGATACAATACAAGGGAGGGGAGGGGACATCTCACCATTTTTGTGGCCTTTGTAGTCAATAAAATTTTGACAACTCTTACTCGACATGGGAGAAAATAGTTCAATACGCAAACATCTTCATTATTCTGGTACCAGAGAAACTTGTTCCCACTATCAGCGAGGCTTGTGCTCACTAGCAATGAACTCCTCAACAGAGCGCTAACAATAGTATAGCTCTGACATAGTGTAGCTGTTAAAGAGCGTCCTCAGAGGCGTTAAAGAGGGGCGCTTGCCACAGCGGTACTTAACCGGGCGTATTTGGACCCAATTGTAAAATATGGAAGACAATGGGACAAACAGCCACTGTTTTTCAAGCTGAGGTACATGCCATACAACTGTGCGCAGGTAAACTTCTACTGCTTCTACAGGTGCTACAATTATTATCTTATCTGACAGCCAAGCAGTACTGCTAGCGCTGAAATCTTATTGTTTCCACTCTAGGCTTATATGGGACTGTGATACTCTTCTTAAAGAGCTGGTACATAGATAGATAGATAGATTGGAGATAGGGGTCGGTGTGGTTAACCTCTGTCACTGAAGCCACAGTTGGGCTTATTGTAACGTCTCCCGAATTGGTTATGATTCCTCTTCAGTCCCTGTGCTTTCAATGAAGCTTAGTATTTTGCGAAGAGAAATGGACAGGAATTCCGATGGTTCCATGAAACCCTGACCGAAGTGACGAAGTCTTTTGTGAGCTAAACCCTCACATTCACAGAGGATATGCTCCGGTGTTTCGTCTTCGTCATTGCATATTCTGCAGATTTTGGTCTCAGAGAGACCAATCCTATTGAGATGTTTCCTCATGTGACAATGCCCAGTCAGAGCTCCCACTAGGGTTCGGGTCTGATATCTGCTTAGTTTTAGATAGTCAGATGTTCTTTTTTCCGAATGCTTTGGCATAAAGAGCTTTGAGTGCCTGTTGCCCGGTGCCGAGTCCCAGTAAATGGCACTTTGCGATTTAAGCCATATTCGGATGTTCATTCTAGCTGTGCTTAATGGTATCCCACAAAATGGGTATGGTCCCATAAAGACCGCTTCTGAACCTTTTCTAGCCATCGAGTCGGCCATTTCGTTACCTACATAGCCGCTGTGACCCGGAATCCAAATGAGGGTAACTCTGTTCTTATTTCCGAGTTCAATTAGGTATTGGAGGCAATTCCAAACAAGTTTGGAGTGTATTTGATCGGACTGGAGTGCCATTATTGCAGCTTTGCTGTCCGAGAGAATATATATTTGTTGGTTTTTGTAGCCCCGTCTGATATTTTCTCTGATGCATAGTTCAATAGCATGAGTCTCCGCCTGAAAAACAGTGGATGTTGTGTGCATGCTACAGCAGAACTTAACATTTGGGCGCACACCATAAACACCTGCTCCTACACCTTGATCTGTTTTAGATCCATCTGTGTACCAGATTATGGATGCTGGTTTTGGAGTGGGTTTGTTTGTGGCCCAATCCTCCCTTTCAGGTAGGACAACTTTGAATGGCCTTGTGAAATTAAATTTCGGTACCATTGAATCAGAAAGAGGTATCGCTAGTATGGGGTCCTTGTTGAGTTCTGCGGAAAGAGTTGGACAAGCTATCTTGCTGGTACATAATAATAGCCTAATTTTGATGTGGGAGACAGGAGGAGGGTATTCTGGGTAACGAATTGGCTGACCAGCTAGCTAAGCGAGGGCTCCCCACCAATTCACCAATGATTGGCCCGGAACAATTCTGTAGAAGAGGTAAAAGCTTCATTAAGGATGACATTTAAAGTGGGTAAATCTTCAGGTGGAAGATTATTGGAACTCACTTTGGGGACTTTAGACAGTCAAAGAAAATGCTGACTTTCTCAAGTAGGAGAGCGTTGGAATTTCTTTCTGGCCTCCTCACTGCGTATAACCCCTTATGCAGTTATGACACTGGCTATTTTTGCGGCTTTAAAGCGGCTAGTAAATCCAAATGGAGAGGGATAGAAGATGTAACATACAATTTAGACTTTGGTGTGAGAGAGACAGTCCGAGTAGTATAAATCCAGTACTGTCAAAAACTAGCCGCAACATAGCCGCAAAATAGCGCATTCGAGCAGTGTGTTCGCAACATTCGAGCAGTGCTTCGCAACATTCGAGCAGTGTTTTGCAACATTCTAGCACTTAATCCTAGGAAAATCTTTCTACCAGTGAATTTTTGACCTGCTTCAGACTTGTTTTTAATAGTTCGGTACATATAAATTGTGGAAAGTGCCAAGTTATGTTATAAAACGCGATAAAACCGGTATTTTTCTTAACAATTCAGTTGTTAATTTCGTTTACTAGATGCCGCTAGCGTCGGAAAGAGTGATATCTCATTCTTTTAATGTTGTTCGCCTTATCGCACGATCGGGCAGTTATTGTACTTTTATTGCACTTAAGAAATAGCCAAAAAATAGCCAGTGTCATAACAGCATTAAGTAGGTACATATAATGCAAAGGTTATAATGGGATATTTTTCAGGACATTTGCTTAATTATCACCTGAAGGTTATCGGTAAAGAATCACTAGATAGGTACTTGTCGATTCCGTGAAACCACATCTGAAACCACCACTGCACCAATTCTGTCTGATTGCGATGCAGTGGCCAAATCATTAAGGCAGTCTCTTCGTGGATTTACACTCTCTTCTGAAGGCCTGCAGAAGACTTACTTGGGTAAAATCATCTCCTTTCTTAAGGGAGTAGGTAAAGCCTAGGGAGTGGTTAAGTGTCAAGAACAAAAGACCCCTTAGGTCGTGGGTCGTGGTTCGAGAAGCAGTAAGGTTTCTATAGGGTCAACCAATAAGAACGATAGGATTTAAAATTGAAATAAAACACAGTAAATTCGATCAAAAAAGTTTCGAAGTGGTTTTATTAGATGGTACGTACGTGTTTGGCCATTTATGATTTAAACAGAATGTCGTTTAAATGACTACCAGGACTTTTCTTGCACTGATTGATCCGGTGACAAGAATTCTCTAAGACTCTGCGCAGAGTTTCGGATGATATGGCCGCTATAGTTCTACGAATGTTGGCTTCGAGATCAACCAGATTATTGGTTTTGTTGGTTTAAACCTGTGATTTAACGTAGCCCCACAGAAAATTGTCTAGTAGTGTTAAATTACAAGATCACAACTGGCCACATTTCGTGAAATAACCAATTTACCAAATTGTTCACGCAATAACTCCATCTGCTGCATGCCTACATTTTCTTCACTACGAGCACTATGAAGTCGTGTCGGTGGCTAACTATCGTGTAGAGTACATTTAGTCTTCAACTTTTGAATTATGCGACGAGTAGCGAGCTCAGAAGGAGCAGAATGACGACCATAATGCTGAGTAGTTAAAAAATTTCTCGAATTTTGAAAGAATGGGTATTTGAATAATTTCCAAACGCTGGGGCAGCGTGAAACGATTCATGATGAAATTTCAAACCTTACTGATGAGACCTGACAGCAGATCTCAAATTTTGAAATTTAAATATGACCGCCATGATCTATAAAAATTCCTATGGTAGACCCTATATGTAGGTATAATAAATGACTCAAAAACGAAATTGATGTCTTATTGTAGGCAGTGGCGTGAGCACTTCTGTCTCCCCTTCACTGCAACCGATTCTCGAACAATGCCCCAAGAAATAATAAAGCAGCTCAGGATTGGATTTACTACCCTAAATTATTGTTTTTAAGTGGCATAAATCGAATTACGATCTCAACCTAGACCTCAATGTATAATTTGAATCACAGACTTCCTTTCTATTCTTTTGGCCCACACAAAAGCTACATCCGTTTTATTATTTATTACCAATCCCACGGACAATTATCGCCTATACCTAGTCGTCATCGATAATAGCATTACATAAAATACCTTCCCACCTGCACAAGTATCCCACGTCCCACGTGAGCTACAATTACACTGTCGATTCGTCTTGTTCACTTAATACAAATAAATATGAAATCTTCCCTGGAACTTCTTTCATAATGCACTCAACTCGAATTCATTATTCTGCACATTGTTCACGCCAAGTGCCTTAGATACTTACCTAGCTATTCATTTGCTCACAATTTGATGTACAGACCGTACTCCTTGACAAATCTTCATAATTACCTTCCCATTCTAATCGACACAAGTTAGGTAGTATTCTCCGGAATAGAACCATAGAATTTCCAGAGATACAACAATATAATGTAGCTGCGTACCTAGTTAGATACAGTTTTATTTTTATCATCCATGAGAATAACATCAATTAGCGCAGCAGTCCATCACATAAAAGTCTCGAATCGACAAAAGATCAGCTTGAGAAAAGAGCTGTAACCCGCTGTGTACGATCTTGAAACTGAGATGGAAAACTAACCTGTACTCATGCGCACAATGTATCTTCTCGCTACCAGCTAGAATGCTAGAATTTCTCTAAAGACAAAGCTCAAAACGGGAAGATTCTGCCAAAAGAACCGTTCGAATCCCTCACTTTGACTTAATTACGCTAATTTCGTCGACACTAGGGTAATTACAGCGGACCGAAACAACATCAGCATCACAGATTGCAAGATCATTACACGAAATAATGATTTTCACCTGCGCAAGGTGCATCGCACATGGCGGGCAGGTATGACAAGATCGCGCGCGACAAACACTCATGATCAACTGCCGAAACAATACTCTGATTGAATTTTTATTTATTATTCTTCAGCGACATGGAGATATTCAATCTCATTAATTAAGCGAGTATAGCACATATGGTTCAGGTTGAGTACAAGTACTGTACTGATCCGCCCGCCATCTTTCATCAACAGATCACTCGATCATTAGTCGAACGATGAAAAAGATTCGGTTTGATATAACAGAACAAGAATTACAAAACGATCCATTAACAGTTCTTACCGTTGATTTTTCAGATATTTTTACCTTTTTCGGATCGTAAGCGTAAGGTACACACAAGCCGGCTTTATAAACTGCAAAACTGCGATAATGATATGATCGTGCGAGCATACGATCGCAGATCGCTTTTGCGCCCAGACTCTTTTATGATCCACTCGTAGAACCGTTGAATACTTTCGGGCATAATTACTCTGGGGCGCAATGAATGATTGAGTTGTTGCTGTAACGAAAAGGGGAATGAACAGTTTCACCTTAGATAGGTGTATGCGATATGGAATGTAAGTACCTACTGCAAAATAAAATAAAAAAAAAATGTTTGTTGACCTAATTACACGCGAAATGTTCGCAGGTATCATCTGGATGTAGAATTTCTTTCCAGTTTTGTTCTTACCTTTTTCGGTCCATATTTATTATATTAATGCATATTAAGGTCTAGGCACGACGAGCGGCCTAAAAAATAAAATTTTTAAAAGTTCGGAATTTTTTCACGTTTTGGAATGATAGGTGTGGACGTATAGTACCTACATACATAGGTATTCTTCCAAATTTTTGAATTTTGGATTATCGGTGTGGTACTGCTTTTACTTTTAATCGGGAATAGAAGTACTGCTCTCCATATATAAACATACATGGTGCTGTAGAGAGCTGCCTTGAAGTCGACACAGGCAACCACAGACTAAAGACTTTTTTAGTCGAGCAATACTTTAATTGTATCAATCTACTGTGTTGTGAACGGAGGCCTTGGAGTGATTATTTTGACTTGCAAAAGTCAAAACAATCGAAGGGAAGGTTGAGGATCGGGAAAGAGGGGTCCAATTCCGCCTACGTCCGAATTGGTGGCTGAAACGCAAACTGGAGCGACGTGCTTGCTGGCTTCCGGGCTAGCTGCGGCTGTGGGGGGGTACGTTGTTCGCGTTTCAGGCCATAAAACCCTTGGCCTGTACAACAAAAATTTCACGCCGACTTATCCGGGTGATAAAATTGGGATAAGATTCCCAATCGGTCGTGAGAGACCGAGAACATTCCTAACAACTCGACAGGCGCCGGTAGTGTGCGCCGTCTAGCCCACCCTACCATAGCCATATCTGTCCTGAAATAAAATTGCCGATATGGCCCCTAGAGAGAGGTATGAGTGGGGCGGAAGGCCTTCAACCGAGAAGATCCATCTTAATAGGCTCCTTATTCAGCCATTTTCAGAGAAACCACGAATTATGTACAAATCAATGAGGAAAACAACAAATCATAACCAAAACAAACCATATAATAACAATTACCTCTTGTTTCTGCATGTAAATAATTAGGTTGACGTTTCTAATTTAATTTATTAACAAATTTTTTATATATCAGTCCAAGTCAGTTTCTGTCTCGTTTAAGTCATGCATGTTTTATATTTTTATTTTAATTTATTTTTAATTGAACTATGAATTTACCTATGTTATTTTTAGGTTATTTTGTTATTCGTTTACTTTTATATAATTTACTATTTTTCAATTGATATTTACTTATATTATTTTAAATTTAATTATAATTTGTTTAGTTTTATTTTTATTTAATTTTTCAATCTAATTTAATTTATTATGTTTTACTTTACATGTAATAATTTATCTCAGTTTATTTATTTTATATTTGTTGCATATATGTTGATGACCTTATTTACGCAGTTTATTTTTATATGTGGCCAAAGACTTCTTTGCGTCACTTTAGTTAATTTTTAATTTAGATTTCCCTTTAAATTGAATTCATTTTCAATTTTAATTAATTATTTGTTTTTACTCATTTTACTTTTAATTTATGTGCTGGTTCTGACTTTCTTTTTAATTCTTTTTAATCTTGTATTTAGCCGAAAACTTTTACGAGGCACTCATTCGAAACTCGCGTTCTATCGTCACAGAAACAGATTTTGTGATATTTTCAATCGGGAAATTCCTTCGGTCCGCCACTTTTCAGGACACTTATCTATTCCTTTTCTTTTCCGCCCGTGCGCAATAAACTTAACTTAACTCTAAAACTACTTCATTTTCTTTCTCTTCGCGCACTTCAATTCCTACTTTTTTCTCGCCAAAAACTCCAACCTCCCTTTTTCTTCGAGCTGTCACTCTTCTTTTTTCTCAAAAAAACCCATCCACTGCACTCAAATTTTTTTTGTGTGGATCTCGTGTGGATCCCAATAATGCCAACCTTTTGCCGATCCACACAGGTTCACCCACAGATGACACTAAAACTGTCATCCCATTCTGTCCGTCTTAGCTATGAGTCGGTATCAAGGAAATGGAAGGATACAATCATGCATGATGAACACATTCCTTGTATGACACTTCCATCCCACTCCATTTCTTTTTAACATGGGCATGTTAGCAGGAGTAAGTGGTCGAGAGACCGATTATTCAAAAACTACTCGTGTTCTTCCTTCACAGTAATGAAGAATGTATTTTTAGAGATTCATGAATCATTCACAAAAGCTTGAAGGAAGGTTAGCCAGGATGAAGAGTATGAATACATGGTGAAGGGTTAGCCAGGGTGAAGGGTAAGCATACAATCATGCATGGTGGAAACCTTCCTTGGAAGTCGTGGATGCATGACGCTTCCATCCCTTTCCATTTCCTTTTAATATGGTCATGTTCGCAGGAGAAAGTAACCGATAGACCGATTATTCGAGAACTCCTCGTGTACTTTTTCCGCAGTAATGAAGAATGTATTTTTAGAGATGCATCAATCATTCAACCTCCACGCAGCTTGGTGCAAGTTAGTCAGGGTGAAGGGTAAGCATACAATCATGCATGGTAGAAGCCTTCTTTGGTAGGAGTGAATGCATGACGCTTTCATCCCTCTACATTTCCTTTTAATATGGGTATGTCAACAGGAGGAAGTAACCGATAGACCGATTATTCGAGAACTCCTCGTGTACTTCCTCCGCAGTAATGAAAAATGTATTTTATTTTTAGAGATGCATCAATCATTCAACCTCCAGGTAGCTTGGTGGAAGGTTAGTCAGGTTGAAGGGTAAGCTTACAATCATGCATGCTGGAAATCTTCCTTGAAAGGCACTTTCATCCCTCTCCATTCTCATATAACTTGGGCATGTCCGCAGGAGGAAGTAGACGATAGACCGATTAGTCGTGAACTCTTGCAGTCCTTCCTTCGCAGTAATGAAGAATTTAACTTTAAAGATGTATGAAACATTCATTTGCCAGGCAGTTTGGTGGAAGGTTTGCCAGCGTGAAGGGTAAGCATACAATCATGCATAGTGGAAACTTGCCTTGGAAGGCTTGGCGCATGACGCTTCGTAATCCATTTCCTTTCTACATGGGGATTCGAGAAGTTTAAATTAATTTAAAATACCACAAAAATGTTCAATGGAAAAATGTTTATTATGAAATAAGTTATGTAGGTACATAAGACCTACGAAATTTTATAAATGTATTTCCTTTTTATTATTATATATTTACTAAAAATTGTCGAGTCTCGATCTTGCGCCCTTGGCGTGAGGCTTTACATATCCTGGCGTACAACCATAAATTCCACCAAAATTGGTTGAAATTTTAGGTGATCTTCAGTGCCACCTACCTTTAGTATACGGTTGAGATAACAGGAATTGATTAAAGTTTAAAAGTCGTGGATAGTAAATTTGATTTCGATATCGCTATATAGAACTATCCTCAGCAATGCCACCAGCTGGGTGTTTCGGATAGTAGGCATGATACATTCTCTGAAGAGTCTATATCATCCGATGACGAAACAGGTCCTTCGAAGCTGGTCCAACACAGTCTTATAAAACTGGCTTCTCCAGTGAATGTTTTTCCAATTTTCATGTCCTCAAGGACAAGGATTTCACTCCACTGACTCTGAAAAGTAACTAACATTTAATCATAATTGCTTCTATGGTAGCTTACCATGAAAAAAGATTCATCTTCAATCGATTGTCCTTTTATAGTACCTGTGTTTGACGAGGTACAATCCAATCTTCATTTTATTCTCGAACTGAAGAAAGCCAAAATCGTCCATCTTAACAGCTTCTGAAAAATATCAGAAGATTATGACTATAAAATTTCATGGTAAAACTTATTTGTTACCGAAAACATAAGTATTAAATAGCTCTATAGTTTTAAGTGAATGTACATTTTTTATCCTATCCCAATTTGAATAGTAGCTCTACCGAAAAGTATTTCGACAAGAGTGCTTGTCCTATTAAGTTCTTAAGGTAGGCGATCAATTTAAAAAAACTATATTATACTTATTTTCGTAACAGAAATTTTACTGAAAAAATTACAATTTCGTCGTCCGGTGTACTCGTCAATTTTGTATCTAAGGATATTAGCTCGTTAAATTTTTTGACATTCCTCTAAAACTGTTTTGGAATATATTCATCAATTTTTTTTATTTAAAAAAAAACACTGTTTAAAGAAAACTACGCGCGTATCGCTGCTACGCTTGCTACGCTCATGTTTGTTTGCTGCTATACTTTCGTTACTCTTGTTGGTTCCAGTTCTCCAGTTTTTCGATCGGTACTTCACAGGAACCATCGCGAAACTATTCTACACGTTCCTTGAAAATTTGATCAAAATAGGTTGAGGAGTTCATAGGGAACATACGTATTTTCCTCTTTTATATAGGTATAAAGATTAAACTTCCTAAAAAATTATTTATTTGGATTTCTTGTCAAATCTGCATATTTCCGAAAAACTGCAGATTCATCACAAAATTCTTTACAAAAATTTTGACTGTGATATTTTAATTTTTTTCACACAAAAATTGTCCGTTCACGCTCTTACATGAAAAATAAACTTCTTAGGTGCGGCCAACAAATTTAATTTTTAACGACCACCCTAAGGTATATTCATAATGGACTTATCCTTCTATTTCTTCTTTCGTGTCGTATTTATTAGTTGTAATTTGTACTTTCAACTTGAATTTGAGTTATTAATTTTCACACAACTTTTCATTTAATTAAATTTTGTTCAATTTTTCAATTAAAAATTTATTAGCAAATTTCACTTCGGTACTACATTGACTGCAAGCTCATGAAAAACTTAACTGAATGTTAACGGACATTAACCACATGGAGATGTATAGAAGGGCGGGGCACAAGAAGAAAAGGGTGTAACATATGAATTAAATAATTGGGTCATATTCCGGGATGCGGTCTAGTGGTTAAAAAAAAAAAACTTAAAAATAGGTGATTATTAAACAAGCCTGGGGAAGTGAAAAGATATTCGATATCTGATCAGACCTGAGAAACATGGTGGAATTCATGAAAAAGTATACAACCAGTTTACACCCTCTTATCGAATTTCAAAAAATCTTGAAAACACATTCTAGGTATTCATATGAAGAATCCGTAGAATAAAAATGAATTCAATATTTTGGAAGACCTAGTAGATATGACGAAAATCGTGAAAATATATGCATTTTATATTAACCGATATTTTTTTTTACCCCCCTTTCTGAACGCCAATGAATATTCAATTTTTTTTTATCAGAATTACTTTTCTAGTTAATTTACATATACGTACCGAGTTTCAACTTCGTAGCATAAGCCATTCTTAAGTTAGGAAAACCACCCCTACCACCGTACCATACTACCCCTAAGAAAATTTTTATTTTTCCACCATGCCACTACTATAGCTCTATCTAAATACCAAGTTTCAGCTTCCTATCATAATAGATTCTTAAGATATAAGCATCGGAACTTTTTCTTGCTCACCCTTCCCCACCCTCACCCTCTACACCCACACCCCCAAACCTTTTTTCCCTACTAGGGCATCCATCTTACACTGTTATTGAGATATGAAACGTATTATTTTTGAAAAATTCTTATCCCCTCCACTTACGTACTCCCCCGCCCCCTTCAAAGATTTTACTTTGAGCAATCTTTATTTATCAAGCTTTATATCCACACCGAATTTGGTTTTTCTGATGCCACTGGTTTGGGAGATATCGTAATGTTAAGTATTTCAACCCCCACCCCCGTACGCCACTACCCCACCCAAAAATTTTGTTTCAATCTACTCTCCTAGTATAACTACAGATATTTGTTAAGTTTTAATTGCTTGCTATTAACGGTTTAGGAGATATGGATTTTAGAATGTGTCGATCTCGACTTTTTTGCGTTTCGGACGCAATGCTTCCCCCTCCACTCCCACACCCCTTCACCCATATCATCCATTTTTTGCAAATGGGTCCACTATCAAAGCTTTATAGAAATTCCAAGTTTCAGTCTCCTAAAATAAGCGGTTGCTGAGATCTAGAAACCAAAATTTTTCGTCTAAAACTCTTCCCCACCTTCCCCCACCTTCCCCCACCTTCCCCCTCACACTCCTACCCCTGAAAATAATGTAAATTTAAGGGGTCTACCCAGTCTATTCCTAGAAAAATTTTTAATTTAATAGCTCCACTGGTTTGAGAGCTACGAGCCTTTAAAGGATTTTGGCGGTCGACGTACGGCGGACAGACGGAGTGAAAATTTTTATTGCTTTTTTCGTGTCTACTAGTCATGAAATGTACACAAAAAAATTTTAAGGGCAGCAAATTTTTTTTTTTTTAAAATCAATAACAATACTGTATTATTATTATTTTTATAAATTATTATAAATATTAAAGTAAAATTGTAGTTGCGCCCAGATTCTATGAACTAAAACTTTTTTTTGATAGATAGATTTGACGGTCAATTGAAGTTGCATAAGTCTTCCACGAGATCAGGTTTTAAAAATGAGTGCGAACAAATATTAACGTCTGCGCTTCATTTGGCCCTAATATGCTTAGAGAAAATAATGCATTATTCATTATTCCATTCTGGAATATTTATAGTATATCAGTTCACCTTAGGAGCTATGCAATATGTTCACAAGTTGTCACCGGAAAAATGTGCAATGCTATAGAAGTTGGACAGAAAACTCAATTGATTGAAGGGACAATTAAGGCCGAAAGGAGGTTAGAGAAACAAAAAAAAAAATGTCAAACCCACACTAACGATTGAAAATACCTCATTTTAAAGTCTACTGTTCTCAAAAATTTTACGTTTTATGTTAAAAAGTCTATAAAACAAACAATGAAGAATGGCTTGAACAAGAAAAGAAAGAATACCAAACACGTCCTACTTTGCGTTAAATAGACATATTATGAAAATTGTAGTACGCCTCCAAAAATGTTGTAGATAAATCATCGCTAAATTAATTTAGTTTACGGTAAAAAAAACATAAAAACTAAACAATTTCATAAGATGACTTAAAGCTAAACGGTTCTTGGGACCTCCGATTAGTTTAATCGCAATAGAGAATCAATAGGTCGCTCTTTTGCATATTTATGCAGAGTAGAGTAATGTAAAAAACTTATGTTGAAAATAACAAGAAAATTATTGGTACGATTTTTTTTTTAAAGTTTTTTCCTTATAGACAGTAGCTTAAGTCAGCGGAGCCTGTAAGTTCAATGCGACAGATATTTGCGGTAAATTCTATAGTCCGGCCTACTAAATACAGAAAAAAAGTAATAAAGAATCATTAGAACAGGAATGTTGTTGTTGTTGTTTACAATATAAATTTTCTATCCTACTGTGCACACTGAATTGACCAAAAAAAGCCTATTAGGCGATTAAAGTGTGGAGGCCCCAAAAAATCCGTTAAGCTTTATCGTTCAAAATTCTTTTTGGATATAGGGAGGGATAGTGGCGTCAAATCCCATTTAGCCATTAAGTCTTATTCATAAGAAAAAAAGTTATTACACAAATTGAAACAGAGGGTACCAAATCAACATGCCAGAAGAAACTTATAGGAACTAGAAACAAAATTGAGTTTTGCTTTGTTACTTTTTAAGGCACTGTATTGATTTACCAGATGTGATCGACCTGATCATCGATTTTAGTGGAAATCAAAATACTAAGCCTTTATGTCAAAATTCCAAAAACCTGTTGATTTTGAAATTTAAAATTGTTTTATTTCTTTTCAAATTCCAAAACCAGTAAGATTGATTTCAAAAACTGTAAGATTATTTTCAGAGAAAACCGCTGCTAGTATTGACAATAATAATATGTACCTACTAAATTTTATTCTTCCTAAATTTACAGACAGGTTTTTACTATTTTATAATATGTTATACATATACTTATACAATTTCAGAGATCGAGTGTACTCCTGCAGCTATATATACTATACTATACCATACCATACTTTGGTTTGTAAATTAAAATGGTTTTTCTTTATACTCGTAATTCATACTTAAAATTGACGAGAAAGGAAAAACTGAGAATAAAAAACCCTTACCTTACTTGTATAAGCTAAAAAAATTATCGTAACTTATTACTAATGTACTGTCGTTGTTGCAGTTATATACTACGTTGCAAAGTTCAATCAGTGGATTTGGTTTTGGCGAGTATTCTTTGATAAAAACCCACTGTCTAGATGACAAAAGCAGCTGTTGAATTGAGAAAAAATTTACAATAATAAATTTGTTGTTTTGTATTTATGATAAAGATAAATTATCAAGTGATATTTTTTTTTTGTATTTGTAACAAAAGAAGAATATCAGATCACGATTGAAAAAAACGATGTGGCTCATCCCAAAAGCTAATTTAGCAGGGTTCACAATCCTGTTGTTAATGCCTCAGATAAATTGTCAGCAGGAAAAATTTCGTATACTATACAGCGAAACGAAACTGTATAAAGGTCATATAACACCCATGTATAGTTTTTGGCTACGAGATATGAAAAACTATCCCACCCCTGTACGTTGCTACCCCCTCAAACGAACCTGTTCTATCTGCTGGGTGCAAATATCTGTTACAAATGTTGCGAGTTGCAGGGCGCCATCTCTGACAATATTGAAATAGTGACAATTTAAATAAGCTTTGGAGGGGAAATCTGATATAGCATTTGATCCCTTTTTGATGTTGGATCATCTCTTTGTTGTTGTTTTCAATGTAAAACGAATGATCTTGATCTTGATCCAGTTGAAAAAAACACACCTAAATATATTAATTATTTCGTTGAAGACGAAAGCGTTTTGTTGTTTATTTTGCCAATTTGACAATGGTCTTATTGCATATCACAGGTGGATTTTGTCAAATACATATTATTTGTGTCAATGTTTAACGGACATAGTTCACTAAATCATCCTAATCTCCTAACAATTATATTCTAAGTGA
Organism: Beris chalybata; assembly: GCA_949128065.1. NCBI lineage: Eukaryota > Metazoa > Arthropoda > Insecta > Diptera > Stratiomyidae > Beris > Beris chalybata. The sequence continues at coordinate 27,289,996 of OX421896.1, read as the reverse complement.
CATTTTTGTCAAATTAATAACTCGTTTTGTAAATATAGGAAAATTTTACAGTTGACTTTTGGTCACTCTCACAAAACTTTTGTCAAAAGACAACATTTAATACTTCTTTCAAAACAATAAAAAAAAATGTTGATAAAAATATTTTTCAATATAAAAGAAAGGATATTGTAATTTTTGTCATTTCTATAATACATGTTTTGCTAAAAAACGAAACTGGAATTTCGCCCAAATTTTATCAACTTGACAAATATTTATGAAATTGAATAACCTTTATTTGTTTTGCTGACATATTATTATTAACATGAGAAAGGTGTTGAAATTCAACACATACATGGTCAATGAAAGGATTTTTATTTGAGTGTATGCTAGTTGAATGTTATTTAAATTCATTTCAATAAATGCAAATCAACATTCATCATTTTATTCTTAGCGATTCTGTATATAGGTACATATCTATATAAAAACCTAAAAATCAGTCTGGGAGAAACATTGTTTTTTTTTGATTACTTGGTTTTCATGGTAAGCTACCGTTGAAGCTATTAAGATTAAATGTTAGTTGTTTTTCCGGTGTCACTGGAGTGAAACTCCAACACGACTGTTGATTAATCGCTATCCTTGAGGACACGACAATTTTAGAAAAACTTCACTGGAGAGGCCAGTTTTTATAAGATTGCGTTGGACTAGGTCCGAAGGAGCTGTTTCGTCATCGGAAGGCATAGACTCGGCAAAGATATCGCTATATAGAAATTTTCTCAGCAATTCCACCAGCTGTCAGGGTGTTTCGGATAGTAGGCTAGAACACACCTACATTTTTGCTCTTCGAAAATCATGAATTTATTTGTATTATAAGCCCTAAGAGATATGATGGAAGTCGTGAAAACATACCTTTTACATCGTCTTAGAGGACGAGTCGCAAAGTCCAGAAAATGGAGTTAGGGGATTACATAAAAAGTGATTATATAAAAAGCCTTTGTGAAAGTAAAAATTTATAAGATATGTAATCAGACCTTAGGGATATGGCGGAATTCATGAAAATGAAGACAAGTGTTTTTACACCTCCGTAGGGGTTGAATTAAAAAAAAATTAAAACAGTTTCTAAGCATGCATCCGTACAAGTGAAATTAGTTCAATATTTAATACGATCTAAGAGATATGACGAAATTCGTAAAAATATATGCACCCCAATATCACTGAAATTTCACATTTTCATGTTGTGACAGTCTTGTTCCGAGTTATCGATATTTGTACGTCTAATTGTCATGTTTTTTTAGTGCTGTCTCAGTTGTTTAACGTTATCCGAAACGATTAATTAAACATAATCGAGTACACTAAGCCATGAGCTACTGATCCACATCCCTGATTTACCATTACTAAGTGTGCGATTACTTGCTAGAATTTCATATTCTTGTTTTCGCTCACCTAAACGATAAGAAGATCAAATATTCCGATCCAAATACTTCTGAATAGAAACATAGTGGATATGGTCATAGAAGCACTTGATGTTAATTCCGACTGACACATCTATAATAGAAGAAAGTGAAATCTGCGCACCAAAAGATACTTATCGCGAGCTAAACTATCCATCACTAAATGCCATCGCCATTGAGTTTTTGTCAGGTTGTTGGATCTGGACTTACGGTGGAAAATTAGCTTTTAGGCGCCTTATGCAAAACATGCGTCCGTCTGCTCAATATGTCCAGAGCGCAGATTATAAATGCTGATGGCTAAGCTGATTAATTGATCAGTTAAGTGATCGCCGCAAACTTGCGGAGTAGGTTATTTGGTAGGAAAGCCGTTTGAACACGGCGATTTAATGTCTTCGCCGTTGATCATTAAAATGTCATTATCATTTTAGTCAACAACAGCATTATGCGTTGTTAGTCGATAAGAGATTCGAGAATTGGAAAATTTTAATCGATTGCACGCATACTATCATCACATTTTGATAGTTTAAACTGGGACATGATCGTGCTTCGAGGGATCAGATACTAAAACATAAAAACGTCGGGTCTACTCGCGAATGAAAAGTATTTAGGTCAAAATTCGGCCTTAAGTCCGTTGTTTTTAGCTATGCCTTTTTTCTAATGGGTTTCTCGACTTTGAGATCGCATGTGCATCAAAAATCCGTTATTTGTTTTTCACGTGAAGATTTCCATCCGTCACGATATCTAAGCTGTGTATCTTTTTTATGATAATAATCGCTCGGACGGTCGCCCCGAATCCCGCAGGCTGGGTGTCAGAGCTCTTTTTGCTATTGTACGAATCTGAAGACCCACTGTTGTTTTGAGGTCACCACGGTCGAGAAAACTATCCGACTGTATTTTTCGTCTTATCGGCCAAGTTATTTCCGCTGAATCTTCCAAGATTTGTACGACCAACTAAATTAAGGTGTTTAACGATATTGTTGTCTTGGCGCGGACAAAATATTTGAGTAGGTGACTCTATAGGTTAATCTTTTCTGTCGCTATTACTTTTAATTTGAATATTCGAAGAATGAGAAGCGGAGGCCAAATATTACGGATCTTTTGTATTGTAGTCAAATAAACACCTGACGGATCTTCAGGTGAATTTTAGACGCCGCGCATTTCCGTTAGATGCTCCTAACTGCATTGTGGGGAGTATGGGATAGGTAGGTTCTTTCTTTTTTTTTTAGAAAAATTAGCGAAGATGAGTTTAAATTGCTAATGAATTGAGGCGGATTATTTATGAATGCTAGAAGTTTATACACCTTTTATAAAATGAATGTCACATTTTTTGAAAAAAAAAGGTTTGCGGTTTGCAGATTATGTGAAATTTATTTGGTTTTAGACTTAGCACAATTTTGGGTAAGATTTCTAAGTGGGTGGAGGAGAAAGCGAAAGAAATTGAAAATTAATACCTAAAAATAATATTTTGATTGATTGGTGAGAAATTTTCGGGACCTATTATTAGACAATTTAAATAGTTTCCGAACAACCTGACGTCATTGAATATTTAATTCCAGTTGAATGATTTGGAACGAGCAAATTTGAAGCCATGGACTACAAATATGTATGTAAATATCTATAATTCTTTCCATGATTGTTACAACTGAACTGGAGGTCATTACGGCCCCATGTACTCGTAAAATGAGATTTTGTTGATTTATGACTGTTTTCATGCCAGTTTTTCACGTTAATAGCAACAAAAAAACAAAATAAAATTACACCACTTTATTAGCTGGTATGTAAACTAGGTCGCCCATTGAAAAAAAACTCAAAACTGTATTCGGAAAAATTGCTATTAGAACAACAACCCTTGAACATTTTTTAAAAGGCGTAAATCCAAGTTTTTTAAGCGCATTTATTACCTATTTCTTGAATAATTAACATGATATTTTCATTAATATAACGCTAGAAAAAATCTTAAAGAACGTCCTCCATAGATTAAATTTTAAAAAATTTTCGTTTTTCTTAATACTATATGAAGTCAAACTGATACAATTTTTCACGATTTTCATGGCAAAAATTACATATGTAAGTATAATTAATTGGTATATCTAGAAGATGAAAAAATTATAAATTTTTAATAGTTATGCGTTTCAAACAATTTGAAAACCTATAACACTATTTATTCCGTAAATTTAAAATTAGTTCGCTGATAGACAGCGAACGATATAGACGATTTCAAAACGATTTCATTCGATTAAAATCCTCTCAAGAAAGAAAAATCAAAATTGAATAAAAAATTGGGGTCTTAAGCTATTATATTATTTAAATTGTGGTCGATCAAAAAAAATTGCTGTCTTAATATTCCTCAAAACCGAAAAAAAATTAGTCCGTCTGTCCGCCGCAGGCAAACACGTTTGAACATACTATAAATTGGATGTACCTACTGCTTCAAGTGGTCAGTTTTTGGGTGATTGAAGTTTGAAAACAAAAAAAATTGTTTTTGATGTATAATTCAGAACCTTCTCATGCAAGGAAGATGAAACTTCGATTTTCTAGGAAGTTTCATTTTGCAGTATAAACTATCAATTTCAATTTCAGTCAAATATGACTGTGTAACCATATTTTGGGAGAACCTTACTATGGTTGAATTTATAGTTGCGTGAACAACGTTACAAGATGTAAGGTTGATCTGATAACTGATTTTATGATTGTTCTAACTTTACTGTCTTATTGCTCTAAACATTGTATGATTATATCAATCATGAGAAGATTTGAAATTTGATTATTACAAACTATACTTATGATTCTGCGAAATGTGCTATGATTGAATCAAACAAACGAGAACTTGAAAGTGAATCAGGGGACATTACGGATACCGAACTGGACTTAGGAGGGTAGCCTTTGATACACTGTAGTGTACAGTCCAGTCAGCTTAGGGATGGGAGGTCAGAAATCGGACCGGGTATGGCAGTCATAATTTTTCAATATACTATTGACTGTGACATGATATATCAGAACAGCAAAGATGCTTAGATGAAATACTGAACACGGACCAGGGAACGGTGTTGTTGCATTGAATGTGTAACATTCTAGCAATAAAATTAAGTCCGATTTTAGATCAACCATCAATCAGAAACTAAAATTTGCATTGGTGTTGATGCTCTCGAATGGTCCTCCCCCGAAATCAAAAATACAATTTTCGCCCGAAACAGGTCAAATCAAAGAGGAAATATCAATATTTTTTTTAGCACACAATAACAAATTTCAACGCAGGCCCAGATAGCATTTCGACGTAAATTTATACGCGGATTATTTAAATAATGTTTTGATATTCTATAATGCTATAATTTGCATTTTATGCTTACCTTTGTTCTAAGATTAGCAAAGTTGACACTCCAAACCAAGTTATTGCAGCTTCTAAAACTTTAAATGCCGACGACATCTAATTTCAAGTCATAAAATTAGTTATTTAGTGGTTACTTCTAATCGCCATAAGACAAGAACGTCAATAAATGTAGTAGTATGAAAAATTAGGTTGTTAGGAGTCGTAAAAAAAGGTTTTAAGTCTTCCGAGTTTGGTTAGGTAAGGTGAGGTGGGTGGACCGCCAATAGGTCCGTTGTGATCCCACAGGTACGTGAAGAAGTTCCCGTGTGCCCAAGAGCACATCTTAGGTAAACTACCCCGCCAGTGTGACAAACTGCAGCTTAATGTTTGCGATTTCGCCCAATTTCATGGCGAAGCGCTTACCTAAAGTACGTTCCCGTCTCCAAGTCAGGCTAGGACATTCGCAAAGCATGTGGAAAATACTTTCATCAGAATCGCGTTCACTACAGCTGCAGCACAGATCTGCAACGTCTGCAGCACCTAGTCTCCCAGCGTGATTAGACCGATCAGGGAATGGCTCGTCAGTACACCAATTAGGATGTCTTATTTCCAAGTAGGACAAACTTTGTCCTCTCCTTGCGAGTACATCCGATACCTACACTGAAAGAAAAACTATGTTTATTCCAAGGTTGCATTGACTATATTAAGGTTCTTCTAACCATAGTAAAACTGACATGTTTCCAGTGATCATGGCTATGATGGTACAAGCCATAGCACATAATTCGTAAAAACATTGTATGGTTGCATTAATCATATATCCCTACTGAAATTTAATACGGTTGTACCAATCATGCTCGTTACATGATGTAATTGTGTATTATAACGACAACCTTATTCTATGATCAGTGGAACCATATAATTTGATAAGATAGTTCCCACAACCATACCTCTCACAGTACGAAAAGTGTCGTTCGTGGTGTAATTTCGCTTCTTCCAATTTCATGTGTGCTTTGTTCGAGAGTGTTTAATTGTTGTTCAAGTCATTTATTTATAATCGAAAGTGTTTTCTTTGTGAATTATTTTAAAGTGTCACATGTATCTTATGATTGACACAACGTTTATATTATTAAAGAAGGTTGCGTGACTCATACACCAAGGTTCTGAAATCAGAACTATGATTCAGGCAATCATGTGACATAAATTTTATGATTGACCCAACCATGTTGTTATTAGATAAGGTTGCGTGAATCACACATTTAGGTTTCCACAACCATAATTTTGATTGAGCAAAACATGTTGCATGTTGTAACATAGTTGTGACAACTATAACCTCAATCATAGTAAGGTTCTCCCAAAATATGGTTGCCACAATCATATTTTTTCTTTGAATGTAGTTGACGACTTGAAACTTGCAGAACGGGCGCTCCTCTTTTCGGGGTGGGAACACTACTTTGAATGGTATTTCAAAGTTATATCTTGGTATGATATTATTCAAAATTGGAATGCCGAGAATAGGGTCGCTCTCAAGCTCTGTTGGGGATATTTTTTTTACTTCCTTATCCTCAGAAATTAGAAGTCGGTACGTCATAAACCTGGTTTCTTTTTGTATATACAGATGTAAAGAAGAAACGTTTAAAATCACCTCAAGTGCTGCAGTAGGAGTGGTTCGCATTGCCCCAGATATAGTTGTACCTGCAAACCTTTGCAGTTTGCTTAGCTCGACCTGTGTAGTTATCAGTAATGTTTTGCGCCACCATACAGATCACGTATAGGTGATCACTGGTCTGACTATGGCCGTATACATCCAGTGGTCAATATTAGGTTTTAAACCCCAAGTTTTACAACTTTAAGACTTTTGCAGGTCCAAAAAGAGATCCTAGCTATCAGAGCGATCCTAGCTCTCAGTAATGCGTTTAATATGCGCATTCCATTTCATCTTAGCATCTAAGGCAACCCCTAGGTATTTGATCTCACTGGAAAATTCGACCCCTTCACCGGAGAGTATGGGACATTTGAGTTTGCTCCGGTTCTTCCTATTCATGAAAGCTTCATAAGGGACCCACTCGATTTTCAGGATATTTATCCTTGTGTGTAAGAAATTTCAAATTCCTGGTTGACTCTTCGTGTCCAAGTCCAGCTCCTGTAAGAACCAAAGTTGCATTTCGTGCGATATCGGGATCACGAATTGAGGACAAACTCCAGGTCAAAATTGGGAACATTGTCCGCTTTATCAAGTTGGATAAATAAAAGTAATTAGGGTTAAAAAAAAAGACACATTCTGTTCTTAATTGATGTCTCAGAATATCTTTTTAAAGCGTCTGAAGACTTGACTGCGGCCCACATTTTAGGTGTTACGGCAGTAAAAACTTTAAGACTTGTGGATTATGGGGTATTATCTCAACGATATTTACAGTGGCTTAGTATTATTCAAATGCCACCCCGATGTATGTAAATACACCACCTCCTCATCACTCAGAATTAATTGCTTACTGTCATTTAACTCGGATTTAATTATTACATGTGGAGAGTCTGGAATCCATCCAGACTGTCTACTTTTTTCACAGGATTCAAATCTGATTAAAAAGAACCATTCAATCTAATTAGAATAAAGCATAATTTTTTATAAATTGCTCACTTAAATAAATCGAAAAAGAATAATCGCGTCCCAATTTTACACAACAAAGGCCGTCAATCAAATCTGTAACACTGACTTACTGGTAACATTTGCCAAACAACGATCAACATTATTATCTTAACTGTGCCTAGTAATCCTATTCTGGTCTATGTAGTCCCTAAATCTTAAACCTACTCTTTCATTATTTGATCGATGATCTGTTTTTAGTCACTGATTGAGTCGTTAAGCCTTTCGTTTCGAAAAATATTAGACACTTATTAATCTTTAATTTCCGGAGCATGATTTGCAAAAAAAAATTGCCATACGGTTGAGTTCACAGTTACACAAAATGTTACCTTCATTGTCCCCAATTCCGGAAAATTTTAGTTATTAGGTAAAAGATAGCAAATTTTTTTGAATAGTGCGGGTCAGTTCTGATTGCCCAATTCATACTGGCAAATCTATCTTAAAGTATTCTGAAGTAATCTAGGATTACAGCCTGTTGAAGATATATATACATAGGTATCTATGGTATTGCAAATCTCATGTGAAGATTCTTTCTTCGGGGATTCCGCGAAAGAAAACTGGCTCACGTTGAATTGAAGGGCATGATTACACGAGACCCATATCTGTTATGAGAGAAATCTATGTGATGTCTTCTAAAGATACACGTACCTTGTTGCCGAGTGTTTCACCTATCATTCCTGTAATTACGTAATTCGTGGAAAGAAATTCTAGAATCTATCCATCATGTAAAGAAATTTATCTAACTGTAGTCTTTCGGAAGCATATCGTGCCAACTATACCGAAGACAATCTCAATCTTTATCGTCTTTGAGTACTATCTTCGAATCTTCCTCGCTTTACTCATATCGTATTAAATTGTCAAGATGTCGGAATCAAACTTACCGGGGCAGAGCCATTCTATGAATTCATTTCTATGATAATTACAGGACAGTCATATCGCAAATTGTCCTGAAGATAATAAGTAAAAACATCAATTACATTTCGTAATCTTATGGGAAGAGGGTTTAACTGCAAGTTCGCTCCAGCTCAAATCAACGAATTTAATTTCGAAATACTATAAAAAAAATTTTGGTCAGTAAAGCCAGAAAAGAACACGATTCGTTTCGACGATGATGCGATTTGTTATTTTCAAAGAGTACGATGACGATCATACCTGAGACCGTTACATTTAACGATCTTACCTTCCTCAACTGTCTCTGGGAAACTCGACAGCATAAGTAAAAATAGTAGGTATCAAGGTATCGAGTATCGTTCCAGAAATAGCACACCGAATTGGATTAATTCAATTAAATGGCGAAAATTAACGCGAAATGAGCGAAATAAAAAAAGAACTGCACAATGGCAAGAAATCATCGATTGATCCTGATCGACGACGGTTACACTTAGTCGTGATGATCCGCCAGTAAGACAGCGTTCTTTGTAGTTCACGATCGTCACGCAAATCGTCCGATCGCTACAAGAGACCTGATCATCAGTTCGATTGAAATGTTCTTTTGAACCGTGTAATTTCGAGCGTTTCTGATGAGACATAGTGGATAATCTTGTTTTGCTGTAAATGAGATATCACGAAACTGTGTAATTATGGCATGGCTTTTAGCATTAAAACTGATGGCGAGTCAAACCGAAGATAAAAGACTGTATAATATACGAGCACATTTACGTTATTATACTCGTAGACTAGACGACATCGTAGAGTACCTATTGTAAAGGTAGTTATGGAGCCTCGGACATCTAGTTGTGTCTCCAATCCGTTTGTTGTCCGCCCGTCCGTTTGTTCGCACGATTAACCTTCCAAGAAACGTGTGATTCGCGTAGAAAAGTCCTTCAGAAATGTTTTCAAGTTATACAACTTCGTATGACTCAATAATGATTTAAAGTAACTCCGTCAACTTCTTCAGGAAGCTTCAATAGAAAAGTCGTTAGAACATGTGCATAGGAATAATATTGATAGCTTCTGGACGCCTGAAGCTAAAAAGTTGAAATTTCGAGCATATTAATTCCAATAGCAGTTGCAACCCTAATGTGTCAATAATTTAGCCTTTTCGGGGGACTACAATCCATCAAGACAGCCACGTATATGATTAAGAATCCTCAACGTCTCTATCTCTCTGGTTTTTTAAATTATAGTCTTGTTCTTTTTCATCTTTTTTTATGTATTATATCTTTCCATCTGGGTGGCTTAGTGGTTAGAGCACTTGCCTTCGGTGCACCTGGTACCAGGTTCGAATCTGCTTGGCGACAAGTAATTTTTTTAATTTTGGTTGCCGGACTACCAGTTCACTCAGCTGTAAATGAGTACTTGAGTTAAAATCGGGGTAATAATCACGGGCGAGCGTGTGGCTGACCACTTCACCTTCTCGTGTTCCGTTGGTCTCGCAATGAAGTAACTCTAGCATTACTTCAAGGACTAGACCCGATTTGGGCTGTTGCGCCATTGATTATGATTATCTTTCCATTCTTTTTAATATTGTTTTAAGTTATAATTTCTTATTTTTTCAATTATGTGTTTTCTTCTTATTTTTTTAAAAATTATTTTGACTTAACTTTCTATTTTCGCTTTCCTTATACCAGTTGTCAGCTTTTTGGGAAGCAAGCTTGGAACTAATATGTATATTCCGAACTTCCGATAAATGTTGATGTTTTTATACAAAATTATAAATTTAATAACATTTTTTAAAAAAGTCCCTACTAACACACCATCTTCCAGAAGGCCTTACCGAGGCTACGAGGCAAGGAAATAGCTTCGATAAGGCCTTTTTGAAGGTAGTTTGCTATAGTTGGATCATGTAACAACGGACATGTACATAATACCAACAGACATGGAGACTATTCGATAAGCTGCACTTCTAATTTTTTCTTCACCCAAAATGTAGATCATATACTGGGTGAAGTGCTCAGTTACTCTTGAGTGGGTTGGATGTGAGGAGGTAGCAGAAGGTGAGGATGTGAAGGGAGGTTACTGCTGACATGTGGTTATAGGTTTCATAATAAGCTTTTAGATGCAGTACAATAGTTATAAAAGACAATGTCGCCTGCCAAACGTAGATCCCAAGTATTTGAATTCGAACAAGAATTGAATTGTAGTGCTCTCCAATTGGAGTCCTTAAATTTACCTTCCGTTTCTGAGTAAGCAGCATGTAGGCTATTTAGATGGACAATACTGTCTCGAACTAAATGCCACACCAAATATTTAAAGTATTTAAATTTATATAATAAATTGTACCCGTTAGTTCAACTATTACGAATAGAGTAGAAGCGTTATTAGCTTTAAGTTAGCGTTATGCCATGTTTCCACTACACCTTAATTTCGCGATTAAGAGAACTAGATTGAGCACTCAGGGACGTCATTTGTGGCGGGGGGGGGGGGGCAACAGGGAGGGCATTTGCCACATTTGTTATATATAATTTATATGAAATTACAAAGTTCCCCCTCCCCCACAAATGACGTCCTGAGTGCTTAATCTAGTTCTCTTAATCGCGAGACTAAGGTGTAGTGGAAACATGGTATTGAGTTAGCTTTAAGTAGGTTAATTAATTATTAATCGTAGAAGGTTTTTGTCGAAATTTTTCCTTAAGCTGCATGCCACCAACTATACCAACGCTGTAAAGATATAGAAACATGTCTAATCACTTAGGGCCGTTATTACGACCTTCAGTTAAAGTTTAACCAGAACTTTGACTATAAGTTTCGTATGAGCATCTTTCAGTTAAAATTTCAGTTAGAACGTTACTGACGATCGTAAGAACGGGCCTTAGTAATTTATTGTATCTAAACAAAAATGATTATGATAAGATTTACATTTTATAAAATGCACTAGCATTACAGAACGACCAGTAGATCGGATTTATGAACAATGGGAATTTTCTAAATGCACTTGGCATGAAGAAATCAATATTTATATTATTTTAGGTAAATAGGTTAGTTTTTAAGTAAGAAAGATGTTAGTGATTCTGAATCGAACATAGACTGTCGTTTTTATTTCGGCGCGCTTCTCAGTTTGCGTACCAAGGAGTGAAGGAATCTGCTTTCATTTCTTATTAAAACTGAAGGTGACGAAAAGAGGACTGGAATCCACCCTCAGTTCTTATTAGACTCAGGTTGCAGTCCGTACAACGCTCACCCCCTGATGCTGGCGACACTCTCACAGCACACTCAGTGTGGCACGATACCGCTACACAGCACCACAATAGTTTTGCTTGGACTTATATGGTACTTAAGTCTTGATGGATGCACTACTGATACGAGTAGAGTCCCCTCCAGGAGGTCCGAGATGACACAGTTATGTTGACCTCTTACAGTGGTAACCAGGACAACGGCATAGCCTTCATTTTCAAAACCCTTAGTAGTCAGGTTCTTAAGGAGGGCTGCAGTGGGGGGAGTACTCCTCCCTGAGTGCATCCATAGCCTATCGTATAGTAAGACACTCACCCCCGATCATTTAAGGAGATTTTAAGATTGGTCAAAAAATTGTACCACTTTGCATCTTAGAGCGGATTCGTTCAAACTAGAGCTCTGCTGGAATTCTGATCCCAACACTCCGGATCCTTCTTCCTTCCGCTGTTTCATGAATCAACCTTAATTTGCGCAAAGGATCGTCCAGATAAGAGGAAGAGGACCCAAGTGTTTGAAACTGCGAATTCGTCTGAAGTCATCTCGGTTCAGAGACCGCGCTCTCTAATTTGTGCATCTATGAAGCGATCTGCAATCTGCATCAGCTGAGTCCTCGTATCGTTATCGAGATTTCTCAGGTCGTTTGCCCTGAGCTCTACCATTCAGAGTGTATTTGGGAGTTCATTTGTCCTCCACATGGCCTGCCCTGTGTAGCTCACGAAATTTTATAAGGGTTGATGTGTGTGGTGTGTGGTACCAGATACGCCATTCAGTGTCTTCTTTTACTGGTCCCAAAATTCTTCAAAGAATTCGTCTTTCAAATGCTTCAAATGATTTTTCAGACGCATAGCTTACAGTCCACGTTTCGCTTGCATATGGTAGCACAGGTTTTATTATGACCTTATCATATGCGAAGTTTGCTCTGCCTGTGTAGTTTTTTCGATTTTAAGATCGGCAGGACCGTTAAATACTTCTTGTTACTAGTGTAATCCGTAGGTTTACTTGTCCCAGTCGTTGCCGTATGACAAGTATGACAAGTGATCCACATTCTCCACTCTTAACCCGACATCCTTTGCCGGAAGACTCCCTTTCCTTCTGGGGTAGATTTGGCTTTAATGTTTAAATCCTCCGCGTACGCTGCTAACTGAGTCTATTATAATTTACACAATATCCCACACTATAGTTCACTTCCTGGAGGCTTTTTAATAATTTGGATACATTTAATTGCTAACTATAACTGCTGGAATTTTTCCAGTAGTTTGCGGCTAAAAGCGTGAAAAATGGCTCCACGTGACGTCCTCGATGTAATTGGATTGATTTTCCAGATGGGAATCGAAAAAATAATAAAGTTGCATTTAAACTACATTCAACAGATTTTCTAAATTAATAGCAGTAAAAGTACTGGGTGAGAAAAGATCCCGAGAAGGTATTAAACAAATATTCGTATTAATATCATTTATCTGGTCTTGAACGAAAACCAGAGCCACTGTTTTTTCCAAGGTGTAACTTTTTTATGCTGTTCGAAATTCTATTAAGTTATTAGCGCACATTGTTTTTCAGTCCATCAGTAAAATAATTAATCATAACATTTAAAAAGTAAAAAACATACTAACCAATATGTACGAGTAATAGGTTGTTAGTTACAACTATACTACTATGGATCTTAAAAGTTTTTATGTTATTGTATATTAACCTAATTGGCAAGCAACATCCTCGTGCATGTGAATAAAAAAAACCCTACATTTTATTTGCAATAACCGGAACATAGAACAGTATGAGGTGCTTGTAAAACTATCTGCCAACATTTAACCCAAATATTTATTTAACAGGTATCATCAAAATGAACTAATCGCGGCACTCCCAAGAACAATTTGTAAAACACCGAATGTACCGTCTCAATTGACTTTCCATATCAATCATCTACAATTCATCACTTTCCCACTGAATTATTTTCTGCTTCCGAAAATCATTTCACTAAAGACATGACTACTATACGAGTACATAAGATTTCAAATACCAATTAGAAGTGAATCGAAAAGATGCTGGACTCATACCTGAGAAATGGAGCCTAGTATGTGGCAAGTGTTCGAATAAACCGACCGATTAATTTAAGAGGACAGAAAAAGTCCACATAAATAACAATTTTATGTGTTGTCTTATGGATAGAAGAAAATTAGCATACCTATAACTTACAGTGAAGACGATACGCGTTCTGACAGCAGGTCATCTTTAATTTCCCACCTATGGGCTTTATGGTAGATAATATCGGATACCGATGCTTGTAGCAATAAAACCGTACCAGTTGTGCGTTTATGTAGAAAAATTTCAGAATTTCTCTTTTCCGTACGAAATTTATCGAGGAAGAAGCTAACTTTCGCCAATTTCAGAAGCTTTAAATTGGAACAAAATTTTTGGTACCTACACGCCAACTGTAGCATCTGAAGGTCGTGCATAGAATGTGGGCGACTGAGATTGCGAGATGTTTTTTTTTGTTGTAAATTTTTATGCTTTTAAGAGAAAACAAAACATTTGATTAATAAAAGCAATTTTGAAATCATTGTGTGGGTTGCAGTAAGAATATAGATGTGAAACCATTATGGTCACGTCACGTGAGTACACGGCGTATCACGTCATACGTGAAATGCCTGATGTCACATTTAAGGTGGGGAAACCGTCAAACAGAAATAATTTACGAATCTTCAAAATTAATTGATAAACATTATCGAAATATTATCTTTTACCCTAGTATATTACTAATTTCAAACTCAAACTCAAACAATATTTATTTATAATATTTCAAAATGCATTAACAGAACAATAATGTTTTAGAGATTAGACTTATCATCTTAACAGCTAAGTTGTGAAATTTATTTCAATTTAGGCTTTAATTGTCATTTCAAAATTTGTTTACGCACGGTCCTTCTCCTAATGATCAGTACGAAGGTACACAGTTTGACAATTTTGAAATTTATCAAATGTTTTCATGCCTTATTTCCTGCAGAACAAGTTCATCGTTATTTTAAATCAATATTTTTCTTGTTTAGTGAGTTTTCTTCTTTACGGTACATAAAGTTGTACATGTGAAATGTGAACTTTAGTATATTTTTTGGTCTTAATGCTCAATCCAAACTGAAAATAAACTAACACTTAGATGGATATCATTGTGATCAATGCAATGCTTATCTAAAGACCATTATGATAAATTTTCATATGAGCTATGATAAATGGGCATTACGAGTGTTCCGTGTGTATATGGTGTATTTAGTACAAACATCCAACATTTACATTTTCTTTTAATATTTGGTAATGAAGCCAAACGTTTACTAAAGTCTCGATCAATGTTATTCTATTCTTTGTGCTGTGTTGAGAAATTATTTTCTTTATAAGTTCTCAGATTTTTTTTCATTTATTATTTTCTGCATATTTTAAAAAATGTTTACTACTCGCAGAGTAAGCAGTTTAGTGCCTACACTGAAAGCAGTAAAATTGCTGTTGTCAAATTTATCTATGCACTCTTGTGAATTTTACCACTTACGCTGAAACACATCCCTATTAATGCCGAAATTCACACACAAGTGTGGAAATCAATCGCTAAAAATGTGTAAATTTACTGCCGGTGTGGAAAGGCAAAATCTTACAATGAGTAAAATTACAAACGATGTGGAAATTCTATGTGACTTGCTTATGTTTGCTTATAATTATTATTAATTTATTGATAGTGTAAATAAGTAATCTGCAAGCCAATAATCGGCAGATGAAAACCAAAACGTATTTAGACGGGTAAAGGACACTGAGATTGACAATTGGAAAAATTCAGTGAGATCAATCAACTCATTATAATTGGGGAAAAACCAGGATATAGGTCAAAAAGAGTAGAAAGTACAAAAGACTTAACATATTTGTTTTATAAATTAAATTAACTTTTTCTGTAAAGTCACAAATTTCAAACAACCATTGTGGTACAAAACATATATTAGTTGTGAAATATACTCAATATAGCTACTGTTGCCATGAAGTACTTTTACGTCAAGTAACTAACATGATGAGGACAGGTATATTATTTAAAATTGGTTTATTATAACCATATCGTGGTTTCAAAACGGTCTCTGAGCTAATTGAGTTCTGTCTTGGAGACAGGACTGCCACGTTAACCAACCAACCAACCAATTCACTATATCGTGCATATCGTGTTTGTACGAATTATACTAAGGCTATTTTTATTATTGCCATTTCAATCATAACTATTTCATTATATTTAGAATAATTTTATTATAGTAAATGCAACTATGGAAAAACTGAGTTTTTCCTTCAGTTTTGCTACTTCAAACATAATTAATAATTTACAGTGATCGGGCAGGAAATGTTTCTTTGAAGTGCAATATTTGTTCCGCCAAGAGTCTGAAAATCGCCCATTGGGGCCATAATCGACATTATAAGTAAAGCGTAGACATTGCATTTAAATCGGAACATTGATCAAATATACGCCCCATACAAGTGTACTAGAAAATTACAATCAGAACATTGAACATGGATTTATTGCTATAAGATCGCCACCCACATATTTCCGTACCTCTGCCCGTCGACTATGGGCGCATCAAATGCTAGAGAACATGCAAGGTAACAAGATAGAAATTAAAGAAAATAACTGGGTTTCTTGAAAAGGGTTAGTGCAGAAGTACAAACTGTTGACATACGATTTTCATTACTGAAAGACCAATCATCCCGTATAAAAAGCGTTCAAGCGAAAACACTTTTCCTGGATAGAGCTGCCATGTTCATAGTTTGGAAAGTAATACTTAAGATGACTGTTTACCGGGAATTCGCTTGTACTTGGTGTCTCATTCGTGACTGCAATTTCACGTTGTATTTGTATAACCAGGGGAATCGTTCGAAACAAGTCTACGGTGAGCAATTCGCAACCAGAAGAAAACAACACATCAACTACCTAAGTCCCGAGTTGATAGTGCAAGGAACATGAATTTCTAAATACGAACGACTTAAGAAAGTTGAGCCTCGTTAGGTTAAAGACTGTGTGATACTCCATTAGATCAATAACTCAAGAGAAAAATCAACAAACGACTAGTGCGCCCATATTCGAACTGTGAAATTGATTTGACTTAGAAGGTCCGTTAGATGCTTGCCTAGAACTTCAGATGATGGGAATCCATTTGGCAGGAATATTTTCAAAATCGCCATCATCATTAACATTATCATGATTGGGATTGTTGGGATGTCGCACAGTTTTTGTTCAGTTCTTTGCGAATTAGGGCAATTCTTATCGTTGGGGCTTCAAGAGTGAACCACCATTCTTGAACCGTATGTAAGATACAGTACAAAGTACTAAAAACAATGGCTTTAAGTTGTAACGAGCCAGTATAATCTGGATGAGGAGGCGGGTGTTCTTGTTGTTTTTTTTTTAAAAGCCTTTCTTTGCGATGAACTTGACTGATGAACGGAAAATTTCTGCACAAAGTAGGAAAAAAAAAATTTACAAGAATTCATGACTATTGTACGTGAGCTAATGGTACATGAATGGTTTGATTGTTGAGCTCGTATGGTATCTATAGATGCTTACAATTTTATAAAGACTATTTAATCCAGTTCTTTTCGTTACGAGATTCAATACAAGAGATAGTGTCGGTGGGTTTGGTATTTTCTATTCATATGTGCTACGGCACAATGGAAATTATATGGCATAGGTAGGTACTTGTATACGGATAATATAAAGTTGTTTAAATGAATTAATCAAGAACGCGTGCGCTGGCAATTTCCTAGAGGAGTTGGCAAGAAGTACAACTATACAGGATTTGTAATTGGTTTTCAGTTGCACAGTAGAAACTAGTAGTCATAATTAGCTTGAAAATCAAGTAGATTGAATGTATCTATTTATTGGATTAACATACGGTTGTTCTGAACTCACCATGGAGTCCGATCTGGACTGAGGTATTGAAGATACCCAGTCATTGTTGAGATTTAATTGGTTGTGCCGAATTACTTCAATCAAAATTCCTAAGATATCTATCTATATACAATCTTCTCAATGACAAAATAACGGTTGAGTAGTTGCTATCAATAAAACATTTTTAATTATTAGTTATAAAGTCCTGAATTGGAGTCAGGTTCCTCTACATTTGAAACAGGTATTTTTCTTCTGTAGGTTCTATATAATTACATGCATTCAAGTAGATTTAGATTTAGATTCAGATTAAATACATTTTCCACTATAAACATTTTTTGCTTAAGCTAATTACAATATTTCTGGGCAATGCAGAACATATGGTAAAATATGACGGTGACTGGAGTCTTTGGTGGAATTAAAATTTTATATTATTATGTACTAGTAAAAGAGGGAAAATGTGAAAGTAAATATTTGTGGTATATTAAAAAAACCTTTTGATATCTCAACGGACTTAAAAGAAATCTCGGAAATCGTTAAAATGTACATAATCACTTCACATGTTTTTACGAATTGAATATCGCGAGACGATGAAATCAATTGTTGGGCGATTTAGAAATAAAGGATAACTCAATAGACCCAAAATATTTGTCGAGAACCTTACTATGATTGAGGTTATAGTTGCCACAATTATGTTACAACGTGTAACATGTTTAGCTCAAAGAAAATTATGGTTGTGAAAACCTAGGTGTGTGATTCACGCAACCTTCTTTTTACATAGAATGGTTAGGTCAATCATAAGATACATACATGTGACATGATTGCTTGAATCAAAGTTCTGATTTCAGAAAACATTTTATGTTTGGCTCAAACATAATTATGATTGTGGAAACCTTGGTGTATGATTCACGTAACCTTCTTATATAATGTGATGGTTAGGTCAATCATAAAATACATGTGACGCTGAAAAATAATTCACAAAGAAAACATTTAAAAGACATTATGTTATTTTTGAACTACCACTATTTTATTCCAAATTATTTTTTTTACAATTAATTCTTGGATCACGTTAACAAAAAATGTATAAACTTTACGATTTAAAAAAAAATATCATTAAAAAAATATATATCAATTTGCTAGAATAGAAAATATAATACAATATTAATTTTTGTACACTTACTATTTTTTGGCCTTAAATTAAAAATTAAAAGAATTTTTTTTTAATTGAATTTCTTCATTGTTACACACTTTCGATCATAAATAACAATAACATAAGTAACTTGAACAACAATTAAACACTCTCGAACAAAGCACACATGAAATTGGAAGAATCCAACTTACACCGCGAACGACACTTTTCGTACTGTGAGAGGTATGGTTGTGGGAACTATCTTATCAAATTATATGGTTCCACTGATCATAGAATAAGGTTGTCGTGATTAATACACAATTACATCATGTAACGAGAATGATTGGTACAACCATATTAAATTTCAGTAGGGATATATATGTTTAATACAACCATATTATGTTTTTACGAATTATATGCTATGGCTAGTACCATCATAGCCATGATCACTGGAAACATGTCAGTTCTACAATAGTTAGAAGAACCTTAATATAGTCAATGCAACCTTGGAATAAACATAGTTTTTCTTTCAGTGTACACAATTATTAATACCCGCATTTTTCGAATCTTTTTGGTAGTGGCCGCACAATCTCAATTAATAAATCTAAAAGCAATTTTCAAACACACTTTCGAAGTGGCCTGTTGTTGGCGAAAATCTTTATAAAACACTCGAATTGAAGATACATACAATAGTATAATGTTGCAGTAAAAAGATAGACATTGGCAATGTCTTTCATTGCGTTGGATTGCCATCAACTACGCTACGGGCATCGTAATGAAACCATATGAAAACATTGTATTATGTATTGTATTGCGCTATGATACACTGCATTGCGTTATGTTACGCCGCGTTACGCTATGCTACGTCAGTCGACAGTCATTAACACAGACGTGGCCCTAGGATTACTGTATTCCTAACTAAGTCTCACTCTTCTCTTTTCTCCTGAAGCCCGAATGATTATTGACCGCGCCATTTTTAAAATTGCAATTTGGACCACTCCTTTGAAGAAAATTAAGATTAGTTCATCTCTAACTTTGTTCTTAGCAACACAAATTTGTTAACTTGTATCTAACTTAGAATATACCCTCTTCAAATTCTATAAAGGGCATGAATTAGGTCAACATACTGTAAAAGTTACGAATGCAATCTGAAAGATATTGCGCTGAAACCAATCACACATCACATGGGTACCGAGATTAATGTACGAGTATTTTAGAATTATCTTTCATTGCGTCTTCTATTACAAAAGTCACAGCACCTATGATTAATTGAAGTAGCGATTTGAAATCAGAATGTTAATTAGTGCTTCGTACAAAATAATTCAATTCAAACTTGAGATTTTCATTTAATGAAGCTGTAACGTAACATAACTAAACTATTATACGCGGCACGGAGCGTAACTGGCGTCCGTCGCGTCGACGTATGGAAATCCCACCTGGTTCAATAATATCGTTTCGAAGTAATCTTGACCAGCAAGCAATTGGTCGATTATTACTTGGTTGGTCGTTGAGAATCATTAAAATGCCGCAATATTTTGTGTCCATCGTGAACTTATCGCTGTGCAAGAATCGTAATAACGATACAAAAAAGAAATGACTTTGTGAAAATCCAATTAAAGTGATATTGCGCGATCTTTTCTTGCAGGAGTAGAGTTTATGTTCTTTGTGGCTTCTAGCATGTAAATTGGTATCTACAGGTCGGCACCGACTATCTGCTAAAGGAGGACAAAATTCCTTAGAGACACTTTGATGATACTACGGCAGCCATTCGTTTCTTTCGACTACCATACAATCGTTCCACTCTCCACTATTAACAACTAACTGGCTGAAAAAAGTGCAAAAGAAACCGAGATGTAATAATACCAGTCACCTACATTTCGACCAGTGCATATAATTGCCGGCAGTTACCGCTATTTTTCGGTGCAACTTCTGCAATATTATCCGCAGTATGTGGCCGACCAGGGCGAATGGAAACTATGCGTAGGTGACGATGGTATCTGTTCCTGTTCTTCTCGTTGTTGATCTTAGGCGACATTATAAAAAGCACTCGAAACAAAGGCGTCTATCGGCGACATACTATCCGCCACCTCAAAGACACCTTACAGTGTGCCCCTTTCAAATGTTGACCATGCATGGTGCTGGTGCATAATCTGGAAATTGCCGAGAGAAAAAAAAAGATACTCTGTCGGTCAGTTGGTTAATGTTGGTGCCAGTTCGGGTTCAACTTGAAGTTGTTGTGGGTTTCCAGTTTTCCGGGATCCAGTTAGTTATGAAATATACGACATTTGTGCTCAAAGAATCGCATTTTTGCTTTTTTTTACTTCGATTCCTGTCGTTCCGATCTGTGATTTATTTACGGATCTTCTCATTTCATTATTCGATCAAATAATTTACGGTCGAAGCTTGACCAATCTATTAAATTAATAATAGATATCTTTTGTTATTTTAGAAATTTTGAAATCTTCGAACTTCATATAACCAATGATAGATAATAAATATTGGACTAATACCAAGCGTTCTCACAATTCCTGATGTCTAACATAAGAAAGTCAATGGCATCCATTCAAAACTTTGACCAGAGATAAAACAGGACTCGCGACTAAAACACATTTTTTTGATTCGGAACGCTTCGGGCGTTCTGCCTTCCGATCAAAGTTTTACCTTTTTTCTGGGGACCAGTGGTTAGACTATAGGTCAACTGAGTGATAAGGAAAAGAAAAGGATGGGTAATTGAATAGTGTGAATGGCTCTTTTGAAAAACAAAGAGAAACTGGGTGATGTGAAGCTTATAGTCGTAGTTAGGGAGCTAGTGGCAGTTCCGGTAAATACACAGTACAAATTATTAATAATTCTACAACATTTAATGTAATAAAAATATCTCCATATCATAGGTAAAATTACCTAATTCATGTATAAACGCTATTACCATTATTAAATTAAGTTTTATTCATGAAATACTATGTAAAATTACATAAAGATAAAAATTACAATAACTCGTATGAAAAACTCCATTTCCAAACATGGATAAATAACATTATGTTATGTAAAACATAAAATTAATGTCCAAAATTGCAGTGAGTACCTTCCTACCTGTACACTGGAATTTTACATCTAAGCATGCTGTAAGTAAAAGACAATGATCCCGTTCTGATTATCAGTTCTTGTACGGATATTGCTAAGTAAGTTTTCGATTGCGATTAGTTTTTTTTATGATTAGTGGGTATTAACTACTTACCTGATTTGGTTAAATACTATAATACATACATCATACATCATACATACATCATATTTATAATGAAAAGGTTTATTTTTATAATTCTATTGTTTTTTATTACTACATTTCCGAATTTTAGTTTTACAGTAGAAATGTAAGTGGTTTTGAGAAATGTCAATTTACAAAATTCCTTGTTGGCAATTAGTATACAAATTACTTTATTGAAAGTATGAGGCGATGCATTATTGGGTGATACACTGGTGATATTGGCGATATTATGATTTATATGCAAGCAGTGTATCCATAGTATAAAATGCTCAATGTTAGTTTTAGCTGAATTTCGTTTATTTTAATCCCCTGAGCAAAAACATTACGCATTCAAGATGAAAGGAGAAAGTGAGAAACTATAAATACTACAATGCGAATGTTTTTTTTAAAAAAAAATATATGCTCAATTCTAATGAAAAAATACCTCTCCCCTATTGAAGGGCATGTGGGCTGCAGTAAGGACTTACTCGATTCTAAGCATATTTATCACTCTAACTGGAACCATTTGAAAACTAATGTATACCTATACACAATTTCAATATTGTTTTCGTCCAACATTCGTGGACACATTTGTTCAGAAGCTAATAACACAATATTTTTGAGCACGTGTTTCACGGACGTTTTGAATCTTAGATATACCTAAAGAAGTAAAGTAATAAACTCTAAGTTTGACTGAAAACTAATTTCTTCAATAGTACGACTTCGTATCTAAAAAGTTTTTTGAGTTATAGCAAGTTCCGTGAAATAAGTTAGAACAGTTTTATATAATTTTTGTATGGCAGCTGCACGAAGTACTCCTGGGATGTTTGTCATATTATATTATGTGTGCTTATGTGTGCAAAATTGTCAGTTCTTACCTTAAAGTATACAGCCAGTAATTATGAGTAGGTACGTGTTTTAAGGATTCTTGTTACGGGAGAATTCTACTCGAAGGAATGGAAAAATGTAGTTCATTAACGAACTTACCTATTTTTTTCTTTGTTACAGGTGTTGCCTAAATTTCAACTTTTTAGGTCAATGTTATCATGCAAACGGACAGACATCAAACGGATTTGCGGATTTTGTCTATAACTGAGCTGAAAGTATATTTAACCTTCTTTTATTTAAGTCTTGGTTCTATGCATTAAACTTTCAATGGTCTATGGTTTCATCTAGAGCATATACATACCTTTTTTTTGTTGTCTAAAACGCTCTGTAACCCTATTACACGCGCACACTTTTTAAGCCGACACTTTCAGGGATCAACTCAATCTACTAAACGCTTTGGGGCAAGGCGAACGGCTAAAGATTTAGGTGTATTAAAAACCTCGTTTAAACAAAAATAAATAAAAGGATCTATATTTCATTAAATACACTTATATCGTATTTCCACTATCGCCGCTATGTGCATTGGAAATATGCGATGAACCTGAATGTCTAGGTGATAGTGGAAACACATTCGTGCTCTATGCACATCCTTTTGATGTGCGTCAAAAACCGCCACCGACACGAATGTCAATAAGAATGTTTTTGGCACTGGTGGAGGCTCGCAAGTGTTCAGTTCAGTCACAGCGGGAATACGAGTAACTTATTATATATTGTATGTGATTTAAATGCAGTATTATTAGAATGTGTCTTTTCGCATTCGTACTCTACGCACATCCCTTTGATGTGCGTCCAAACAGCGCCATCGTACACGATTATCGACTTGAGTTGCAAACTAACGCGAATGTACCGTTTCCACTTGCGCATACTTGCTAGTTCATACCGTCCAATGCACATGAAGGCGATAGTGGAAACATGGCATAATATCTGGTGTTATTGTCAAATGCCTTCTCTTCAAACAAAATTGATTTCCACGAATTATAGCAATATTAACCTCGTTTCACAGTTGTGAAGCTGACCTTTCCAATGAAGGTTTTTTTTTCCCATGTCCTTTCAATGACAATAAGGCTTCACTGTAGATATCCAGTTGATTTCTATGTTACTTCCACTATCAAAAAATTTCATTCTCGTTTAGCCTTTAAAATTCCAATTAGAGTTCACTTCAATTTTACAACGTCGTAATTTCAATTCGAATTAGCACATACTAGTTAGTTCATTAATAAAATGCTATTTCAAACATAGTGCGGATTTTAATTGAGAGAAAGTTATCATTCTCATACATTGTCACCTGTTCGAGCCCACATTCAAATCTAGAACACAAACAGACCTAAACTATTTTCTAGTTGCCCATTAAATTCTACAACTGAACTTTTAAGTGAATCCGCGCACACTTTTAAAATGATTCGCAAAATATCAAGTTTTCCTACTCGGTTCTCGAAATGATTTTCTTAATTTCGCTGTCATGGCTTCAGATTAGATCGCGGATAAGTACAAAGTTAAGTACTGCGAAGAAAATTTCCCGAAATGAGATCAAATCCTATAAGACAACTTGATCGCATAGTGCGCGACGAGTTCAACCTGTTTCCGGTAAAATTTAAGAAGATCGCGTGAAAGAAGTACCTACTAAAATCAACTATGTAATCGGGAAAAAAAAGAACACTGCATGGTAAGACTACTTGCTGCTCATTGAAAATTGAATAATAACTTGACGGCTAGTGCGGAAACGTCTTGGCTGCGTTTGTTAGTTGCTGCATAGGCCTCTAGTCCAGTGCCCGAATTACCTAAATCGGAATGAGGCGGACTGGACTAGACTATCTGATCATAAAGCGAGGTGGACTGACTCAACGGCTAACAATTTGGATCACCGCTTCGACTAATATGCACTGATAACCTTCTTACCGCCAGTGGTCTTGTAATTGGCAATTGGCATACCTTTTGATTGCAACTATCGATCGAAAGTCGTTTAATTGCATAGTTAAGAAGAGTTGACCGCCGAATACAATGCAAACTTATTCGCGATCTTCAGAGTTATTCGGAATGGGCCGATCGCGCAGACACCTACGTAGTACCTTACTTGGGTGTCATGTTATTTGTTCGCCAAGGTGTGAAGTGGAACTTGTACACATGACGACTTAAGATAACATCTTGAAATTTCGAGGTGACCGTTAATGTACCTTAGATGCATCATTTCATGACCCACTTTAATCGATCGGTTTGATGGATTCCGAAAATTGTCTGCGATTATTATCGACGATCGACTAACAAGACACCTGGATTTATTTAATTGAACACTTTTATCACTTTTATGGTTTCTCGTGGTGATTTAGGGTTCGATTTTGGGTGGTAAGACTTAGATTAGACATTAGAGCAGATTAGATTTCGTCACGGTTATGTGATTTATATAACTGTATGTTATTGTTGGGTGATACCTGTAAACCTGAACACAAGAGAGAATTGATCTTACACCTACGGAAGTAAAAGTCATGTTCATTTCTATTGAATTCTAATCGATGATGTAATCAGATATAGTAAACCAACTTTTTATTTTTAGAATGAACCGTTCGATTTTAAAAGTGTAGTCACCTAAGACGCTAGTTCAACCTCTTTAGGGGTTAAATTCAGTGCTTTTGTTTGACCAGTTGGAATGAAATTATTTCACACTAGAACGCTAATTAAGTTGATTAGCTGTGTCTTGGTGACATCGTGAAAAGTCACACTCAAACCTTTTAAACTGCTTTCTTCACATCATGAGTACCTACTGATTATTTCGAATTTCCATAACAAATGTTTGAATTTTTTGA
This sequence comes from Beris chalybata, assembly GCA_949128065.1. NCBI lineage: Eukaryota > Metazoa > Arthropoda > Insecta > Diptera > Stratiomyidae > Beris > Beris chalybata. Next base: position 27,264,559 of record OX421896.1, on the reverse strand, counting down.
CCTAGTTGCAAAATTGACAACAACAAACGAAAAATCTGCGTTTACGCGAATGATCTTTTTAATTTGAATACTCAAGGTGACACCATACAGTCTAGTTGACTGAAAACAATTTCAAATTTGGCATGTTGTTTTTGTACAAAATTTTGAAGACCAAGTTCAATAAAAGACGAAATACTCTTTATCCTACTACAAGTAGCTCCCAGACAAATGTTTCTAAAATATGTGTATAAATTGACCCATAACTTTTAAACGATTGAAGCTAGGAGTTTGAAATTTGGCACACACGGTAGTTGAGGTTAAGAATAGTTAGACAATCGTGTAGATGACATACTTATAAAAAACCAGTGAAGTGGTCTTCTCCCAACTTTCGGAGCTCACTAACAACCATTGATACTCCCAGGATTTACAGGGTGTAGTAAAGTTGATGAAATAAATTTCTTTTTTCTAAATATGTATTGAATGGTATGAATAAAACAAAAAAAAACTATTAATTTAAAAATAATTTTTTCTTTTGGTATCTGTTAAATGAGAACCATGTTCTCGAACGCAAAAATCTGCTTTTTTTATAGAATCTTCTCTGACTTTTTAAAGCGTTTCTTGCGGAGACCAATTGTGTTCGGGAATGTTTTAATTTTGTTGCGTCAAGGTTTGTTGGTGTTTATTCACATACACTTTTTCTTTGAGATAGCCGAAAAAAGCCGGAAAAAATCTGGAGCAGTCAAATCAGGCGTCACGAAACCGCTCAAGTGTAAATGCGTTTCGTTGGTCATCATTAAATTTACCAAAAAGTTTTAATCACGTCCAGCAAGATTTAAAATAGTTCTACCTTTGATTTAGTTTTTGGACTACATAGCTGAACTTTACGAGAAGAGATAAAAACTCATTTCCAAAATCTGTCAATAGTCCGTGCGAAACTTTATTATTTTCCGGGCCAAAGCTCAGGAAGCGGTTGATGTCGCGGTGCGATAAAATGCTTACTCCCACTGCCGCATTAAGAAATAAAATTGATTCAACATTTTAGAAGGCGCAAAGGCTCTGTATGCTCAAAGGGAAATATTAGGTTGAAATCCCAAGAAGGGAGAAGTGGGAAATCCAGTCCTATCTGCAGAGCAGACAGAAGACAGGAGCTAGAATGAACCCGCAGATTGAAGATCTAAGGAATACTCAAAGAAAAAATATGATTATGACCACCATATTTTGGGAGAACCTTAGTATGACTGAGTTTATAGTTGCCACAACCATGTTATAACATGTAATATAGGTGTACTAACTGCATGTATGTTTGATATAACTATAGTTCTATAGCAATCATCTTACAACTTAGTTACTGCAACTATGGTGTTTGTTTTTAGGAAACATACATTGTTTGTCTCCAACAAAATTATGGATGTGGGGCCTTAATGTGTGATTCACGCAACCTTCTTACTTAATGGAACGGTTACGCCAATCATAAATATCATGTGACATGTTTCCTAGAAATATATAATGAAAGTATAAAAATTACTGGAGATATGAATTTTCAAAGAGGACTCGGATACCATTTTTGAGCAAACTTTAACATACTTTCACCCTACTATAACTAACAGAAAAAATTAGGTAGAAGCAAAAAATTGAATTTCAATTATTTTTTTCACTAGTTCTTCAAGTACAAAAATTTTAAAAGAATCGGATATGTTAAGGTGACAACTTTGGTGATTCTTGATGGAATGACCCAAATGTGAACTTATATGATTGTACTCATGCTTATCAAAATCATATTATGGTTATTGCAAACATAATATGTCAAGTAACATGATTGTACTGGCCATCTCTCATCAATTGCACTGATCATTCAAAGTTATGTCAATTACAGTATGGTTGTGACAATCATATCAAATATCTTACGTTACATGATTGCACACGCCATATATGGTATGGTTGTGAGAATTATTTTATTAAATTGCATGGTTCCAGAATATTGTTGTCGTGATTATAATATACTTTTACATCATGTAATGAGAATGATTGGTACAACAATATTAAATTTCAGTACGAATATAGGTTTGCTGTATGGTTGCATGTTGCTATGTTTTTACGAATTATATGCTATGACTAGGAACATCATATCCATTATCATTGGAAGGCTATTCTGGCATTTATTTCATCTGAATTCTAAGACCCTATTTGAAACAGTTGCTGTGATGTGGAATGTGGTTTTTAAGAAAAATACCTAGTTATACTCCCTTCACTTCCAAAGTCTTCCGCTATCTGAAAAATTTTATATTCAGTAAACTTCATTAGTCCATTTTAAATACAAATCAAATTTCCATTTTCATGGTGTAGTTGGTTCGTGATATGTGGCATTGCAAAGTATTTCATTCATAAATTTCATTTTGCCGTCAAAAATTAGAATGAAGTTTTTTTTTTATCGATTAAACTACCATCGTCTTCGCATTCAATCTCGTCCAAATCTTTATATTCTTTAATTCTGATTTATGTTGACTACATATAGGTTTATGGTAATAATACATTTAATAAATAACCACCTCAATTTCTCATGCCACAACACGAGAAATTTTAACGAGAAATGTGTTAATAACTGAAGAACAGAGTCGTTTGCTATAGTTTAAATTTTAAAATAGATAGATTTCCTATCCTGCAGTACGATTTGCCAGCACATCGACTGCGAGTCACTAGTACGAGAATTATTTCAACATTTTCATATGATTTAGCGGTAATTTGTTCGTTTTCGGTGTAGTTGTTATGTGTTCCTTACTAAATGGTAAAGTTGGACGATGGATAGAGGATAGTGGATAGAGGATGGAGAATGGAAGATGGTACATAGAGAATGCAGGATGGATGATGAAGGATGGTGGATGGTGGATGGTGGGTAGAGAATTTTGGATGGAAAATTTTGGATGGGAGATTTTGGATGGAGGATGGAAGATGAAGGATGCGAATGATGGATAATGTATAGAAAATGGAGGATGGAGGATGAAGGATGGGGATGAAGTAACAGGATCAACGAAGTAACGAGTTAAATGGGAGAAACGGGAGTAACGGGTGTAACGGGCAAAATGGGAACAACGGGAGTAACAGGAGCAATGGAAGAAACAGGAGCAATGGATGAACAGGAGAAACGGGATCAACAGGAGTAACAGGAGTGACGGAGCAATGGAAAGCAAGATTATAGAAACCGCTGGATTTGCAGTTTCGATAGTATAGCACAATACAAACGTGAGCGAAGCAAGCGGTACGCGGCATTTATTTACACATGAGTCTTCTGACGAAGAAATTCTTCGAAGCGACGAACTGCATTTGCTGTGTTGCTATTTTCATCATCTTGATGAAGAAAATAAGATTCATCTACAATTCGATTTCTCGAAATTTCCTTACACATGTGTTATATTGACGTCTCAGTCCCAAACTAATTTTTTAATTTAACTAACGCATCGATTCGCTGTAATGCATGTGTTTTTACGCAAACCAAACTATTCACTTGCTATGCAAAAATATTAAAAACTCACTATTCGAAGGTAAAAGTTAAAGAAATAGAACGCCAATATTTTTAGGGTAACATTGTTTGGAGAAAAGAGACGCTAACACTGTTCAACAGCCGGAAGTTCAAACTTGATCAAAATTGTATGCGGAATGACAATTTTTTCGCCTTTTTAAAACGAAAGATGCGGTTCATATTTTTTTCCGAAGCAACTCGTTAATAATAAACTAGAGAAAAAAAATTCTTCAATATAGATATTAAGTTTACGATTCGATGAAAAGTGTTCGGAGTAAAAGTAACTAACCTTCACATCAAACAATACAACGATAATAAAAGAAAAGTGCAAAATTTTAATTCTTTCATATTGACCGTGACCTTCTTTGAACATCTCCACTTCCCGCATAACAAAAAAAAAGTTCAGATTCTTTCGCATCTAACTGACAAGATACGCCGAAAACATTAAAACTTTCTTAAAAGAAGTGAAAGGAATTTCCACTTCGGCTTATTATTGTTATTATTGGAGAAGCATTTCGGCAGACATAACTAATCATTCTTGACAAAAGCACCGACATAAACATCTGGCTACTTAAATAAGGTCAAAAGTAAATTATTATTATTATTATTAATTTGTCGGGGGGCAATTCGTAATTAATTTTACCGTGGAATAAACACGCAAAGCTACTCAGTCAACTCACATGTTATTTTCTCATTAAATTAGTGCGAAGACGAGTAGTGCGGCTACAGGTAAGATGGTAAGACGTTAAGAACTAGCTCGCTATAACGGTACGAACACGCATTGCTCGAGCTCGTTTATTATCTCATGACTGCCACAATCGATATCCGATTACACCGAGTGTCAGTGGATCTGCAACACCTTTTTATCGTCGCCCTCGCTATCGTTCGGGACCGACATTTATCCCTGTTCGCACCTGGTTTTGATTGAGATCTGGAAGCTAGTGAAGTTCACATACTCGTACGGCAATGGATGGCTAGAGATTTATTTTGCGTTACAGCTAAGTTCGTACCTCCTAATCTTTATGTGGGAGTAGTAAATTAAAAAACTGTCTTCTGTGGATCTTATTATCATTTTATTTTGCGATGTTGACATCTGTCCTTATTATTTTTAAGTTTTTGTTCTTTTTCTGTCTTCTCATATCTATTAAGGAAATTGTTTTTGATAATTTGTCGACTATGTTTTCCTCTCTCCGATAATTTCACTTAATCTGAATTTCTAATTCCATCCACATTATCAAAATTCCAATGGAGCTAAAGATCTCTAAATTGCAGACGTATGAAAACGATTTTGTTGTTCTTTCATTATTGTAATTTTTTTTAAGTTTTATTATGTTAGCATAGAGGTGCCAAAAATAAAAAACAAAGTAAATAATGAACTAATTGTTATGGCCGATATAAAAACAAATCATACTCATTTGTAAATATGTGACCAACATTACTGTCTTTCAGACGACCCCATTGCTGTACAAAAATCATTTAAGAATATCACAACGAACTGTTGCGTGCAATAATAGATAATTAGTATAAATTTCTAGCTCTTAGTGAAAAAATGTTGAACACATTTCAAAGAATAGCGTTTAAAAATACAATCTGTGAACTTATTTACTTTGAGATGAGGTGGAACTCATAGGAAAAAAACAACTAACTTTTTAAATAGCCTACAGGTTCAGTTTTAATGATGACTGATTCCATACAGTCTGCGTTACAACTCGCTTTAAACACATTCCCGACTATAATTCAAAAACGAATTGAATGTTCTATTTCCGTATTTCGCCCCAAAAACATTAAAGTTGAGCCCAGTTTGTATGTAGTATGATGACTCTGAGGACGACCCAACTAGGAAACTAACTTTCATAAGGCCTTATCGAAGTTATTTTCGTTTATCGAAGTTAAAAATGTACAAAATTCCATAAGACTTTAGTTTTTACTTCGATAAGACCTTATAGAGATTATTACCGAAACTATTGCTTCTGAAAGTTCAATCTCTGCTCACAAGTCTTACGGAAGTCTTATCGAAGTTAAAAGTTCACAACCTGCACTCAATAGCCTTACCGAAATCTTGTCGAAGTTATAGCCTTCGGAAAATCAAAATGCGAAATTTGTTTACTAGTTGGGGATTCAGGGCGTAAAACAGCTTACCCAACTCTTTTCGCAGAACTCAACAAGGACCGCATAGGTACTCCAATAGGCTCCAAAACCGGAATCCATAATCTGGCACACAGATGGATCTAAAACAGATCAGGACTTTATGCAGCTCGCCAAAATGTCAAATTCTAATGTAGTATGTACACAATCTCCATTGTTTTCTATGCGGAGACTAATTCTATTGAACTCTTCATTAGAGAAAATATCGGACTGGGCTACAAAAAAACAACAAAAATATATTCTCTCGGACAGAATGGTTGTACTCGGAAACAAGAACAGAGTTAACCTCATTTAGATTGTGGGCCACAGTGGCTACGAAGATAAGGAAGTGGCCGAAGTAATGGCTAGAAAAGGATCAGAGGCGAACTTCATGGGACCACATCCTCCGACAAGCACAGACAAAATGAACATCCGAATGTGGCAAAAATCGCCGTTTAATGGGACTTGACATCAGGCAATAGATACTCGAAGGTTTTTATGCAGAAGTATTCGGAACGAAAGAACATATGTTTACCTGAAATTAACCTTACATCAGATACGAACCCTGGTCGGAGCTCTGATTGGACATATGGTAGTTTTGTGAGAAAGAATCTCAATAAGATTGGTCACTCCGAGACAAAAATTTGCTGAATTTGTGATGTCGAAGTCGGAAACTCCAGAGCACACTCTCTGTGAATTCCTGACTATTCCCCTTCGAAAAATACTAACCTTCATTGAAAGGGCAGGGATCGAAGAGGAATCATATATAATCCAGGGGGCGTTACTATAGGCCCAACTCAGGCTTCAGTGGTAGAGGTTTACCAGATAAACCCTATTTCCTAACCTATCTCATCTATCAGAATGTTAGCTGATTGGGTGTCTGTCTAAATAGAACCATTGTTAAATTTAGACTTTGATCGCGTTCTGTAATATGACTCGGAAACGGAACTGGTAATTTGAAAGCGACATTAGCACGTACATATGTTGCGTCCAGACTGTTGGCAAAATTGTACACTTCAGCGTTTTCGTAATTTTTAGACATTCTTCACGTCAGTATTTGTAAAGATGTCGTATTAGTAAGTGTCTGGATCAAAGTTTTTTCACGAATTCCGCTATATCTCTTAGGTCTAATTAGAAATCGCAATGGTTTAAGCTTCCATGGGTTTTTTTATATTGTCAGCCGCGTAGTAATGTGCGCCGTAAGTAGTTGATAGTTTTTGTAATAAGTTTTTTTTAAATTTTTTTTGTATTTGTTGTTTTTCGAGACAGCCGCACAATAATCTCTACTAGGATCAATCCGTTGCACTAGCAATACGGACATGATAGTTCACTAGAGAAGCCCGCTTAAAACTAGAATAGTTTCGAAGGAGTTGTTTCGTCAACGGATAGCATTGACAAATTAAATTAGGCCTTGGTCTTTTCAATCGGATTTGTATCTGAATTTTCTTTGAAAGCTCTTCAAAATTTTCCTGACGACGTTTTGTCGGCATGTGGCTCCACTCGCTCAAGTGAACTAAATATGAAGGAAATCCATCAAGTCCTTCGCCTAGTGTACCTACTATGTATAAAAGTAAAATGTGTGCCATCTTCTTTCGGAAACCAGTATACATATGTTCCATATACTGTATGTAACTCCATAAATATTATTACTAACCAAGTAGGAATTCGAAAAGGACACCGTTAATACCCTTCTTAGTACTTAACTCCGAGTTCTTCATCAAGTTTTTTTTACTTAAGCTGTGTTTTTTTTAGCATTTATCCAGATCAAAGTAGTGATTAACATTGCATTGAAAACACCATGAATATTGCTGTTTTTTGTTATTTTTCATTGCTTTTCCTTGTAGATATAATTTAGGATAGAATATAGATTTGGGATTCGCAATGTTAGCTGTGTTGTTTACGAACTTATCCAGATCAGAGCAGGTTAGAAAATTTAAATGTAAAACAACAACATTATTGCTGTTTTTATGACGTTTTTTTAACTTCTATGGAATAGGATATATTAAAGAATTTAACGCGAATAGCTCAGTGAGCACATAGGAGCAGCAATCTATGGGAAAAGATAGCAAAAACAGCTATTTTGTTGTTGTTTTGCATATACATTTCTAATCTGCTCTGATCTGGAAAAGTGCGAAAAAAACGCAAACCCGTTGTTGTTATTTTGTATATAAATTTTCTAACCTACTCTGTTCTGGATAACTGCGCAAGAAAACATACCTTTCATTTTATTTAATAACAAAGAATTTAACAAATTATGGCTTCATTCTTGAAACATTTCGGCGATAGATTTGTATCATCACTTCGAACCAACCTACGCTAGACTAAAGAAAATCTTAAGATTTCTATTCATAACTTTTTACCATTCTAATGGAAGATACTTCACAACACCTTCAAGAATATAAATTCCTGATATAGACACCCAAATTCAAACAGTTTTGTTGTACTCACTATACTCAACTTCCATTGACTAATTCGTAAATATTAAACTTAAGTAGGAAAAAATCACCGAAAAATATTAGAAGGCTTCAGTTCTTTAATTATAAGTAAAAGTGATATATTAAGTAATTTGTGCGTATATAGCGAAAGTATCCAAGATACGTTCAGGTTGGCATGACTTGAAACATTACCATCAGGTGCAGATTAACTTCAAGAAAGAACCATAGGTAATTTACCGGTCAATTGTTTTTCGGTCTAATTACTTTGGTCTGGTGTCGGGTGAGAGTCGGGAAAAAATTCGATTTAAAACAAAAAGTAAAATTAAAACCACACCGAATTTTTTGTGAATGTTTAGTTCCCACACACAGCAAGTAATAAATGCTAAATATTTGTGAAAGGAGGTTACACGGAGTGCAGCTCACGCTCAGGTGTACACTGAATTCATTTATTGAAGTGTAGTATATTTGTATGATATGCAATTTCAAAATTTACGAACTGCTAACGATTTGCACTAGACAAAAAGAAAAAACAGTGAAAATACCTCACCTGGTCATTTTCAAGTGGCTAAAGGTGCAGAACAAACTCAAAGCAAACCTACAGCAAAATAATCTGCGTATTGAGAATTATTGCTACCAATCGAAAATTACATACTACCGTACGTATGTTTTATAGATGCATACAATTCAAACTTGCGCACACGCTAATTAAATCAGATAAGTGCACCTATGAAGCATGTTCCGCTACCTGAAACATATTCATCGTACGTTTTGCATAATTGAATACGGAGCGTACGAAGCTGTGCAGACCCTGTCCGATTGGCGTCCTGATTCTCGAACACGATCATAAATACTATATAGGCTTGCACGGACAATACAAATGAACCACTTCTTGGCCAATTGAAAATCTCGACTATGCAAATAGAAAAGAATCAAATGGATTTGAAATTGCCACCAATAAAACGTTGGTAGCCTGCAGACAGCATATTCAGCACATACAGAAATATACTGGTAGTTGCTTAAGATATTGGGTAAATTTAAAAGATGTAGTTACAGTGCATTCAGAGTAAATTGACACGGTTGCATTTGAAATAATTGATTATCGCAGTGGTGTTCAGGATCTCTCAATAGCGAACATAGGTACAAATTGGACAACAAGATCCGACAAAATACGCTAAAAGCAAAGTTTTTGAGGCGGCTTATGCTAGAAAGTTGAAACTTGGTAAGTACATATATATGTATGTACATAAATGTCTTATTACAGCAATGGGAGTAAAAAAGGTTCATGTTTAAATTGGCGTATAGAGGTGGAGTAAAAAAATATCTGTGAAAATGTCGTTGTCGATATTCAGGCTCTTCACTAGCTTCGATTACCACCTCTTCTAAATTAGTTCAGCAATGCCGTAACGAACTAAATGGTTTAGAGGAGCGGCTTTACTGTGTTCTGGGTCCCGTGGCATAGAGACATAGTGGGAGTTGAGTGAACTGATGAACTAGTTAGGGAGGTCTCCGCTCTTCACGGCTCTCTTGCGGAACTAGTCCTTTTGGAGTTCTCAAGCGGGACATACTCTCCCACTTCCACACAGTGGCTAACTCCAGATCGAAAAGCCTGTGCAATATCTAGAGAGATGTAGCCATTTTACAACCGAGCCAAGTCAGACAAACTTCTTCTATATAAGACCCGGGCAGACGTCTAGAGAATCATGGCGATCATTACAGGTCGGTTGGTTGGTTGGTTTACGTGGTGGCCCGTCTGCCGAAAACCATGCCCAATTAGCATAGGAATCGCCATTTTGATACCTCAACTCGTTTAGCCTGGTCGTTGAGGGTTAATAAAGTGGATACAAGGTTTTAACAGAGACGAGGGGCTCCAATGGATTATCTTATCCATCCGGAGTTGTTCAGGAACGTGATCAGTTCTCCAATCTTGTTCTTCGAGATATTGTCAAGGTTAGTAAAGAAAGGTTTGCCCAGTACGCGAAGTCAATAACTCCCTAAAATCTTGGTTTAACACGAGTTTGTGGTTCCAAAACGGCCTCTAAGTTAATTGAGTTCTGTCTGGAAGACAGGGCTGCAACTTAAACCAAGCAACCAACCAGGCTCTTCAAATAAACGCTCTTCAAATAAACGCTCTTGAAATAAACGATAGCTAACCCCTAAGGGGTATAACGTGGTTGTGTACATTTTCTCGAATTCCGATAATAGGTTTAATGAGCAATCAAATTCACTTTGACTAATAAATGCGGTGAAGGCGGCTACGTGACTGACAACCTAAAGAGTTAATAATAATAATCAATTGCGCAACAGCCCAATTCGGGCCTAGGCTTTGAAGTAGTGCTAGAGTTACTCCATTACGAGACCAACGGAACACTAGGTCTGAAGTGGTCAGCTACACGCTCGTCCGTGATTGTTACCCCGATTTTAACTCAGGTAGGTACTTATTTACAGCTGAGTGAACTGGTAGTCCAATCCCATTCTCGAAAAATACTTGTCGCCAAGCAGTTTCGAAAGTGGTACCAGGTATACCGAAGGCAAGTGCTCTAGCCACTATGCCATCGAGCTACTAACATAAATAATTACCAGGAGGATGTGTGGAACGTTATTTTGGAAGTAGTCAGCCGCATATAAACCGCATGTCACAATTAAAGACATTAAAGACTCCTAAAAAAAAGAATAAAGATGCGTTTTTATTCTGTAAATCTTTCATCTGTAGGTACATCTGTATTTATTTGAACTCTATATATGTCGGAAGATTTTAGTCGGTGACTGTATTTACTGGCATTTCTGTCCATAAACAGGAAATCTATGCTACGTATCCGGAAGCTAAATGGCAATTGTAAGTTAATACATTGAAAATATGAAAGAAATTTCTTCTAGATAAACACCCAGGTAAAATATAGCGAGCTGACAGAGGTGTCTATAGTGCGCGGTGTGGCACCTTTGCGTCGACTTTTCCCTATGGTCGGCATTTATTTATTTATGGATTCACGGTATATGATAGCCTGCAGATTGTAAACCAAAGGTACTTTGTACCACACTATCTAAGCCGACATAACTCTTAGTTGGCTAATTTGCATCACAGTTAGATTTATGTTCTTAACGATAAGTCATATGCAATTTAAATAGAATGATAAATTAAGTGAACAGTATAGCGAAGGAAGCGGTATGTTTTGCACTATGCAGAGATACACCAGTCGTTTGCCATCATACTTCATACTTAATATCGCTATGGTTTGACCTAGAAGCACGGTGCCCAAATCGAGACATCAAATCTCATTGTCGTTCCATCCATTAACCGTTTTTCCTCAGTTACCAATCCATCCATCGTTGATACTTTTCATGAGCGCCATCATTAGAACGAGCTGAAAAATCTAGCGAAATTAATTTGTCAACCTTTGTTAGAAGCTGAACTTAATGGGGATGCCATAAGGAAGTTGACTGAAATTTCTGCGGTCCACGGTCGGCACACTCATCAGTTCGGCTATAGGGTGCAACACATTGTCAAGATTGAAGATTGGAAGTCTTAAGACCCGTTGGTTTTCTTTGGTAATGCTTTCATGTGATTCGTACGGGTATCTATGCATATACTCTATATACCATTTCTGTCGGCAATTTTCCACACATGACGACAAATGTTAATGATTGCTGACATCTATGACGTATTTTACGCATAACATACCTTGCTGTACTTGCTGTAAGAGTTTTGTGCGCGCGCGATTCATAACATCACTTCACTCGCATTAAGGAGTAATTTTCGTCGAATAAAAAACCAATTTGATAAAAATTTCAGACAATGTAAAGGTTCCCCACATGCCGTACGTGATGTAAGTCTTAAGATTAAATCAGACGGGAAGAAAACTTGCACGCAAAATGATCATCCACTTTGTGACATAATCGTGATATGAGACGATTCACAAGGTGCGATATGAGTGCGTTATGTTTGAGAGGTAGCGTTATGTTGATGGTACCTTTGAGATGTTACGACAATCTCTGATTGCCAGTACCGTTCAAGTATATTTGGATGTCTTAAGTGTACGCGATATTGTCGAGGTTTTTGTTTGCTTTGTCGTGCTCTTCACGTTTTATGAATGATACGACGCCGTACGTGGACGTGAACGTACTTATAAGGAATTACGAGTACAATGCTATGAGCCTTCTTGATATGACAATCAACTAGTCTGAGATTACAAATTGAAATCATAAGATATTAAGAGTATGGTCAATTGATTTGTTGGTTTGAGCATGGAATCGTTAAGCGATGAAAGGGAAATTTGTCTTTAGTAGAATACAACGATTTATTGCCAACCTTAAAGGCTAAATGGCACATAGTGGTATTAACACGTAGAAGTAAAAACTTAGCTTCGTAATCAGACCTAAAAGAAATGAAGAAATTTGTGAAAACGCATGAAATCTCATTTCATGGACAAAATTTCTAGAAATCCTTTTTCACTGCTAGCTAGTGTTAAGCAGGGAACACACGATACAACGGTTGTACCGACGTGTGTTCTTGCCATATCTGTCCAACGGTTGTATGCACGGCACACACGATGCGATTTGCTTACAATTTTCTTCCAACAAGATTTCATTGTTATTCCCAAAGTATTTGATAACACAGAAGCACGAATAAAATCGCTACAAGAGTTGTATTCATGATAATACACTATACAATATCCATACGACATGTCACATGTGGCCGCCGGTTTTCGGTCTAGAGCATACAACCGTGAGATATTGGCCCAACTGTTGTTGGCATATCCGCAAAATGTCTATATGGGGTTTTTGATCTTGGAACCAGAAATGGTTGGTTGGTTGGTTTACGTGGCGGCCCATCCGCCGAGGACAGGGCCCAATTAGCACAGGAAGCGCCGTTTTGATGCCACAACTCGTTTAACCTGGTCGTTTTAGGGTTGATGGAGTGTGTGCAAAGGTTTAACAGAGACCTGGGACTCCGATGAATTATCATATCCATCCGGAGCTGTTCAGGAAGGTGATCAGTTCACCGATCTTGTTCTTCGAGATCTCACCAAGGTCATTGAAGAAGGGTTTACCCAGTACGCGAAGTCTGGCCCGAGCTAGGGCTAAACACTCGCAGAGAAGGTGGATGACAGTTTCCCTCTTATTTGCTTCCCCACAACTGCGGCAATTGACGTTGAAGGGAATACCCAGTCTGGCTGCGTGGTCGCCAATCGGCCAGTGCCCCGTGCTGACTGCCGTCACTCTGGAGACGTCCACGCGGCTTCTGCTCAGGAGTTCATCTGTTCTCCTCCGGCAGTAGGATGGCCATATCTTCCTAGATATGACGCAGTTGGTCAGTCCTCTCCATCTGGAGTTCGCGTTTGCGAGAAAGTGGGTGGATATTTGGCGCTTAACAGTCCCTAGTGGGACACGAACGGGTTCTGTAAGAGAGCCCTGAAGAGCAGAGCCTTGCCTAGCTAGTTCGTCTGCCCGTTCGTTACCCTCTATCTTGCTGTGGCCTGGGACCCAAAGCAGAGTCACTTTGACCTGGCTTCCCAGGAAGATAAGCTCTTCACGGCACTGTTCGACGAGTTTAGAGGAGGTGATAGCCGAGTCTAAGGCCTTGATTGCGGCTTGACTGTCAGTGAGTATTACAACATTACGCTTTGGCGTAGCGTCTTGCTGCAAAGACCGACAGGCCTCCCGAATACCCAGTATCTCCGCCTGGAAAACGCTGGCGTAATCCGGTAAGTGGTAGGACTTTTCGAAAAAGTGTGTGTCTGAGAAAACTCCCGCTCCGACTCCGCAGTCCATCTTTGAGCCGTCAGTATAGATGACTGTGTCGAAATCAAGTATAACTGAACCGTCCTTCCATTCCGCTCTGGTTGGAAAGCCCACAGCGAAATTTTTCTTGAAGGTCAGTCTCGGGATAATGTAGTCGGTTGGCGATTTAGCTATCTACGCCGGTAGGGATTCCAGGATGTTGCTGTGACCGTAAGGCTTGGCATACCAGCTCCCAGATTCTTCGAGTCTGATGGCGCTACACGACAGAGTACTTCTTATATGTAGATCAATAGGCAGTATATACAACAAAACGTTCAGAGCGTCAGTTGGACATGACCTCATTGCACGGAACCAGAAATAGTGCACTAACTTCTTCTGCGATACACTGTGATTTTTTAAATGCGACAATATCGAATATTGAACGCAGTAGTATAAGCAATTCATACGAATAAAAAACATTAATTTTCTCATATTTGATGTCAAACATTGTTGTTTATTTGTTTCAAGTTAAAATTCAAAAACTCCTACACTAATGTCCTATAAAAGTAATAAGTTGACCTCAACAGGGTCTTCGAAAAGAAGTTCACCGCGCAAGCAATCCAAACAATCTTTCGAAAAGACAGCTAAAGTCGATCGAAGATCTTCGAAAAGGCAGCACCGATGTCGAAACTATGCCATAAAACAACCCCTGAATAAAAATACGAAAAGGACTTTGCGAACGGAAGGCAATCGAAAAGAGGATAGAATCTTACTTCCGGGAGGATTAATATTTCCACTCGGATCAACTTGGTTTGTTTATCGACAGACCACTTTTGACGTTCCTCAAACGGGTAAAAAATCTGCATCAGTAGAGCGTTCAGAACCTAACTATTCGTATATGACGCGTAATGGTACTATTTGCTCCGGAGTTGTTCAAACCAGTAGCAAAAGTTCCCGCAGTGGTAAGAAACAAGAACAAAGGCGGCCAGTTCAAGATGCGGACATGGAAGATTGTTTCGGTGATTTCGTTCATCGGTCATCATTATGTCCCGAATAATGTAACACAATCCGGAATTCGGATTAAGAATTTAAAAAAAATTGGTTTTAATACATAAATTAATTTAAGATATTTAATCAACTATGTGAGTGTGACGTTCAAATAAGAAATAAATGCTAGTTATAATTTAGTGCATTGGACACAACAATAGATTTTTGTTGTATTTATACTTTGCAATGATAATTGCTACTCTAAGGGGCATATATTCTAGGCTTAGTTCCGAAGACCGTTCCCACCAGTGAAATGAACGTACTAGTTCGTAGTGAGTTCCACTCCTAGTTCGTTTGTATTCATGCATTGGCGCATAGTTCCAAATGAAATGAAAGAAAGTAGTTCGTAATGAGTGTCGACTACTTCGTGCATTACCAAGAATTTTGTTTAGGTCACTGGAATGTACCAGACGACGGTATTCCACACAGGACATTTTTTAGGTCATCAGATTTGTTTATACCATCTTTCACCGCACTCTCGCGAACTAATGAACTAAAGAACGAACTAGTTCGGAACGGATCGCGAAATTCAAATGATCGGTCACTATAGTGAGCTAAAATGCGCAAACCTACTATATTTTATATTCCAATTTCGGAATTCGTTGTTAGCTTTTACGACTCCCCTTAAAAAAACATCAACCTCTGAATCACCAAGCTAAAAATCTTGAAGTTTTAATCACCTGTGAGCTGGGCACAGCTTTATTAATTTTGGGTCGAAGTCTGGAACGTATATAGTACAAAGATGCGGTATAGGCTACTTTACCACTGTAACCTACAAAAATAATGTTTTAAATAGCATAGGGGATTTTCAATTGGTTATCAGTCGTTTAATAACCTATACCCACGGTCGTAAATTAGTGATGTGCAATGCGAATACTTTTGAGTAACGAATAATTACTTAATACTTCAATTTAGTATTCGTTACTTTATTGAGTACTTCGTGGTGAAAAACATCCGGCGAAAGAATGTCGTCAAATACAATGTGAGAAGCTAAAAAAAAATAATTGCACACCACTATCATATATACAGGTCTGGAAACTGCCGTGGTGTGATAAGACACATTTTTAAAGCATAAAACTGGTACAGCTTCTCGTTATTATCAATAGAGTCGCTACTAGCAATTAGTTGCGTAAGAACGTGAATTATTGACGTTATGACAATATAAGTATCAAACGTAAATTTCGAAAACTGAACTACAGCTCATCCCAGTACTAAAAACTTATTCGGCATTATTTAGTTATTAATTTTTTTCCGTTAGTCACAGTGAAGAATTGTAACGATTTATTCCCACGTTTCGATCACGGCTTACACTTGTTTATAATTTTTATCAATCTGACAGAAAACCGTGAGAGTATCACGAACCTGGTGGTCAATACGACAACAACACAAATTTTCTTCACATTTCTGTTTACCACCACAACAAAAACTTGCATTGAGTTTCCAGACCTGTATGTACGACCGTGCCTACACCACACCTCAGAATAAAATGCGTCTCGATCTTCAATCCAATAAAGCTGTGCCCAGACTGATTCCCGATTTTATTTGCTTATTTTTGAATCTCTGTTGTTGAACATAGGGGACAAAAAAGTGACATAACCCCTTACGGGTTTAATATCAAAAGAATCTGATACAAATTTTTCGTCGATTACATAGAGAGCACGTTAAATTACAAAAAAAAACTAGTCTCGATCTTATCAGATCTTAGAGATATGTCGGAATTCGCGAAGGCATACTCAATTATTTTACCACTCCTTTGAGGTTGAATTCGGAAAATCTTGAATTAAAAGTATTTGTCAGAATTTGTGAAAATTTACACAATCTTGTACTCCATTTAGAATTAGTTTTTGGCATTTGAAATAGAGTTGGGCAAATCAGTTCAATTTAATGAAGTACTTTCGAACTACGTGTTCAATTGAAAGAATTTCAGTGAACTATACGAGTACTTCAATTTAACTGTTCATTTCCTTTGTTCTCTCTTTAATGAAATACAGTTTTATGAGTTGATTGTGGGGGATGAAACAAGGCAACTGGTTGGTCGTTTCTCTTTTCACCGTGTTCATTCCGTTTATTCTATTAGTTCAAATTGAACTGCAGCTCATTAAAATCAGTCACGTACTCTCTTAAAAGAAGTGTCTAGAGAATAAACAAAAGAAATCCGAGAGTATTATAATTTTAATCTAGCCCAAAAGCTTGTAACGCATAGAACCGAGCCTGGGACGAAAAAAATGTATATAGTTATTTATTACTTTCTGTTTGCCAAAAACGCCAAATTCATTTGTCCGTTTGTCCGTCTGTTCGTCTGTCTATTCCTTAGCACGATAACTGAAATTTTCAAGCTGGATGTTTGGTCGAAATTGAAAGGTTAAGTATGTTATTGCGGCCAAAGTCGTCCTACTCCTTCAGGTAGTTGCCGTACAAAATGTCCTTAAAACAAGAATATTGGCCGATAACTTCAGAAGGGATTAAGCTATGACGTTGAAATTTTGTATGTGTTAACTTTCCAACAGTTTAAGCTAATTGTATGATTATGAAGTCCTTCGTGTAGCTGCCAAAATGTCTTCACTTAATTTAAACGAAAATCAAGTAATCGTTTAGCTACGAACTCGAATTTTTGAACAAATTAGTTTTGAGTGAAAACGAAGTTCGAGTTTACTAGTCAGCCAAACCATTTTACTCCTTCTAGTATGTACGTTCCATACAAAAGAAACCTTAAGACATGTGTTCAACAAAATTTTTCGAAAAGTTTTGAACGGTTTCTGCTAGGAATATGATTTTTTTTACACAATAATTTTTAAATGGGTGTAAGGAAAAGGATAAATATGTAAGAAATCGAGTGAGTCCTTCCTGAACCTCCCTTGTGAAAATCCTTCAAAAAGGATTTTTTTTTCAGTGATTCATCGAAGATATGAATTTAAAAATGACGATATTGTCTTTTAGTTTTGAGTAGCAACCAAATGGGAGTCTTTACTAAAGGGGACATGTACTACATACCTACACGTACTTCATGCCTACATGTACTATGGTACATGTCCTAAACTGCAGTACCAATCGGAGTTCAGTATATCATCTAGAGTATCATACGATTGGCTTACAACCGAACTGCAGTATGTTTTTTAGAGCAGTTCAGTCATGACCGACCCAATTCTAGTCACTAAACTTTATTATTGAAATAATAAAGTTATATAACGATTCAAAATAACCAGGGGGCTGATTATTCAGTTTATTGTTAGTAAGCTGCATCGCACATCTCATCATTAACAGCATTGTGAAGTTCTTCCTAAAAAACTATAAACTTGTGCCCAGACTCGATGATCTTTTCCTTCGGACAAGTGATCAAGGGAATTTATTCCTGAGGAGATTTATGCAAAGTAGTAAAATTTTAGCAATAGACAATTAAAACTTTATGTTTGCCACGTTAAGTCCAACCAATTGCACTTTATACAATATTATCGGCACACTAAGATTAGATAGAAACGGCCTACATTACTGGAGTACTGGAGCTGTAAATACCTACGTCAAATGTTTTGTGGCGCTGATTGAATTTTGCTCTATAACATCGTGCTTGGCACTAACTCACATGCGTAGTAAAACTTCGACTGACCGTTTTAACTTTCTTGACCCGAACGCTGAGGAATGGCGCAATACTTTACAGCCAAAGTACTAATTGTGCCATCGTTAAAAAAGTTCTTAGATAATGAAATATTGAAAAGCAAATTTATGGCAACTTTTTATCCATTCTTGGTCCCTACACAACAACTGACCGCAACATAAAATTTAGTTTTACAACATGTAGCTACATAATCAGACCTGGGGTCTTTCCTGTGCGAAACATGGCGTCGGTTATTTTCAATCAATTGGTGATCTAAGACTTGAACCGAAATATGTACAATGTTGGATTTAAGCTGTACGTACACTGTGTACAGGTAATTTTCTTGCGGGACCTACACGAAGAGGTCATGCATGTAATGCGAGAAAACAAATGGGCGCCATAGGATTACGGAGGTTCGGAAAATATTCTAGTTGGGGACACGATCGGAACAGACAACCTCATGATCATCGTCTAACTGAACCGTTTGCTGGTAAGCCTAACAAATTGGTCATTGGAACTTGTGACCTCAAAGATCATGGTCTTCAATCCGAGAGACGTCTGTCGTGGCCGTCTTACTGTGAAATTCAATATGCCAATCAAACTGTGTCCACCCAATCACCTTTCTGTGGTGGACACGATCTTGTATAGTTGGTCACCGCTGGTTGAATTCACAGTTACGATCATCAGATATCTGTACTGTCTCTGGAAGACAATTGAATTGTACCGAAGGTTGTGCAAGATCGACACCGAGATCAGTTGAAGTTGCTGCAGGTAGCCGAAGTCAAGCTACCGGACACCTATTTGATCATTAGCATGCATGGCAACGGATGATTAGGGAAATACTGTCTATGTTACGGGCTGACCTCAGATCGAGTAAACATATGTACCTCGTATGTACGTTCGCTTAAGCCGACGATCGCGCTTGCCTAACTATGGGAAAGAATTTTCTTGAAGAATCGCCGCTGGTGGCCATAAAGTCGAAGATAGGAGCTGAGTTCTAGCGCCAAATTACGTACATGGTACAATGTACCGCCGCTGATCGAGATGCTGTCGATCGTTTATCAATTTTACTATTAATGTGGTCACGCTCGTTAGGAGTCGCCATTCCTATCAATTGAACCCCATCGATATACACAAGAAATCTGTTTCAGAACTACTGTTCGGAAGATCGGGTTCAAGTCTTGGAAAGTATACGCTGGAAGCACCGTTGTGCGCAATCATTTGTACGGGATGATCAGTAATTCAATAATTTTTTCTTTATTCAGATGTAAGTAGTGTTGCTTTGGATTTTTAAGATGTTCTGGTGAAAATGCAATTTCGAGGAGACGATGCTCCGTGAAGCGAAAATTAAATTTAATGGGTTAACATTGTGCGGCATTTGGTGGTATGTTACAATCGCGATACACTTAAAGATACTAGTGCTTGGACCAAGGTTAATAGTCGCTGAATTTCGCTATCGTTGCCAATATAATGTACTTTGTGCTGAATCATATAGCGATGGTGGCTATACGGTGAATCAGAGGAAGAAATCTTGGATTCTGGAAACTAGGTGCGGTATGTTGGGAACAAAGACGACTTCGCAAATTGTAATCCAAACGAGTATAGTAGCGGATTTTGCGGTGTATAGTAGAAAATAAAAACAAAAATGACCGATGAGGTTTTTGGATAGAAATTTGAAGAATGGGAGCGAGGTCGTTCGGCTGATTTGTGGTCAAGATCGTGTCTTCTATGTTCAGTTCTCATCATCCGGTTCGGTATCTTCTAACCTGAACTGAATGTTTGATCTGGAATCCTTTGCAATGGAATATTTTGAATTCTGATGTTATTAAATTCTGGAAGAAAAGAAAAATAATGTTTACAGTCTGGACGCAAGGTTAGGCAGAATTCCAAAAGCACTTAATACTGAGATTTAGACAAACAGATGCAGACTACAGTAGCATCTTAATAATCCGGATCAATTGAAACCAGACCAATCCGGATTATCAAAAAAATCCGAATTACTAAGCAGGTATTAAATAGAACATCTTAAGAAACTACATGGAATATATTTTTTGGAACTGCGCATGGTGTGGAACTGCGAGGCGAAAAATTATGGATCTTTCAAACCAGTTACGCCAAAAAGGTAAAATTTAATTCATGTAGGTATAAGTTTACAAGTACTATACACTTTTTAAAGGAACCGTGGAGCACTATGGGGTTGTGAAATGGCGGCAGTCAACAATCTTCTAAAAATGTATTCTATAATATTTTATTTCAGGAGAACTCAAGGTATGACCTGGAAACTTTTACAGAAGTTGGAATCAGTAGACCATTAGTAGAGAAAAAATATTGTTGGTAAAAGTATCGGGATTTAAGGTAGGAAATTCTATTTACTTCCTGGGATAGAAAGCGAAAAATTGATATATGTACCTACATATGTGTAGAGTCTTCATTGAAAAATAAAATATGAGAGAAGTTTTGATTTTCACGAATTCTGGCATATTTTTTAGGTGTCAAAAGGAATGGAGTTCACTTTGAAGTGTAAGGTCTTTTAGAAAAACGAAAAAATACAAATTTTCAGGGTAGAATTTTTTTTTGGAAACTTCAGGTCGATCACAATACTTTATTTTTAAAAAATAATGAAGTAAATTTGTCAGGCTTAAAGCTCCATGTGCATGTTAAATGCGATTTTGATGATTTATGACTGTTTTCTTACCAATATTTCACGTAAATGGCAACAAAAAAACAAAATAATATTACACCACATTATTAGCTGGTATGTAAACTAGGTCATCCATAGAGAAACAATACAAAACTGTATTTGGAACAAATGCAATTAGCACAACAACCCTTGAACATTTTTTAAAATGCGTAAATTCGAGTTTTTTAAACGCATATTACCTATTTCTTGAATAATTAACATGTCATTTTTTATAAATATAATGTTAGGAAAAATCTTAAAGAAGGTCTTCTATAAATCAAATTTTAGATAGATAGATAGATAGATTTATTACAGTTTTTAAAAATAGTTCGTAAAATTTTATACAATTTCAGTGATCAGATTTTATATCTTTGCATCTGTAGTTACAATTTAGATTTTTACTAAAATGGATTCTTTGGATTTTAAAAAATTTTCATTTTTGTTAATAATATATGGAGTCAAACTGAAGCAATTTTTCACGATTTTCATGGCAAGAATTACATAAGAAGACCATATTTCATTGAAAAGTATCACAGATAGTATAATTAATTGGTATTTCTAGAAGATAAATCAATGAAAAAATTATTGATTTTTAATAGTTTTGCCTTTCAAATAATTTGAAAACACATAACACTATTTTTTTCTGTAAAATCAAAATTAGTTCGCCGATAGACAGCGAACGATGCAGACGTATTGTCCACGCCAAATTACACGAACGAAAAACGTTTTCAATCGATTAAAATCCTCTCAAGAAAGAAAAATCAAATAGGGACAAAAAACGGTCGTATCGGACTCATGGGGCCTTAAGGGGTCACATACTCCTAATTTTTTTAAGAAATTGATTTTATTTTCTTCTAGATTTTTTTCTTACAGATTTTTATTTGCTATAGGTAGGTACTTTTAAGAATTAAAATATTTTTTAAAAAAGATTATTCCACTACGTTATAAAGTTATAGTAGCTATTAATGTGACATGGCTATGGTATGGTATGGTATGGTATGATATATGGGGTAGTGATGCTGTCATCCTCCTTCACTTAGCATAACATGGCTAACTGCCGCGCCCCTTTCGACAACTGCGTTTCGTATTTCTTTTGTTTACAAAACCTGGGTTGCTTAGTAAACAGTCGCTTATAGGATCAATTTTATAGGAAGTTACAAGGGGAAAAGGTGTACAGTATGAAGATCGAATGTGGTACTAGCTATAAGTTCACGTTGTACCTACCAAAAATTTTAAACGCGTTTTTCTCGAAACTATGTTTTTAGACAGTATCGGCATGATGACTCAATCAATTTTCAATATGTTTCAACACCTTTTTTTAATAACGTTAATAGTAAACAAATATATATTTTTTCTTATAGATGAATAGTTGATAATGTGAACTCAACAATTTAATTTTTTTTTTCACCAAATAACCTTTATAATAATTTTTCAAATTTACTCGGTTTTCAGAGCCCTTAAAGTGGTTGTGCAAATTTTCATATTTTTCGAGAACTGTTTTCGGTCTCAGGAGATGTCGAATTTGCTTTTACTACTTCTAAAGTTCAGGAAGCGGTCAGAAGTGCATGCACCAGTGCATTCGGAAAATATAAATTTCGTTTTCGGGTCATAGTCAAGGACATGGTCAAAGTCGAAATGTAACATTGGGTATGTCGCTGCAGACATCCTTAAAAATAAACTAGACCTTAAAAATTGACTAAGCTAGCAAGTTATGTTATTTAGGGCCGGTTGAAATTTGATCTGAAGTTTAGTTAAACTTAAACTTAAGAATAAACAGCACTTGACTCGATTTCACAGTAAATAAATATCCTTTGATTAACTAATCTGGAATTCGTAATCATTGTGAACTAATTCAAATGAATTTAACTGTTTTACATTGGCATACTCTGCCATTTCTGTCATTTTATTTCGTAGAAATATGAAAAATTTGAATTATTGACAATCACGGCTACTTTAATTAGGATAAAATCACTTGAATGTCAAAAAAATTAATCCGAGCTAAAAACGGAAGAAATTCTACCGTTTAACTTAATCCTATCATTAGAACAAACTTGTGTTTTACAACATAGGTGAAACGCATTATTCGTTTGATCCTAAGCTTAACGAAAATTTTTGGTTTAAACTTAGACTGTGAAACCGGCCCTTAGTGTAACTACATCGACGCATCCAGTGTTAAAAATTAATTAAATATGGAGCAATTGTGTACAACATATATGTTAGGTCTCATAAGATATCGACTTGAGTCTTACTTTTGCGTGCTTTTTACTTAATCGCGTGAAAATCAGTTTTAAGTTTTCTTCATAGGGATATTAAAAAAAGGAGGGGTTTGGTCGACATTTCCTCCCTATGTAATGGAAATTGGAAAAACAGCATAAGGATAATCCTTCGAAAAACAGCATAAGGATAATCCTTCGAAAAACAGCATAAGGATAATCCTTCGAGTAGCTAAGTGTTTAAAGGCCGGTTTCATAGTCGAAGTTTAAACCAACAATTTGGTTTAAGCTTAGGAATTTGTTCATACCTCGAAGCTCCTTTAATAATATAAAGCGGCTATTGCACCACTCTTTAAATTTCATGTTACTTCCTGGCATCAGTGGTTCTAAAAATATAGGAACCGAAGTATTTCATAAATTTGTTTAAGCTTCCAGATCGACCACAATTTAGTTTGTTAAAAAAAAAAAAATTTAAAAGAATCAATTTAAATTAATTAAATTTTCTTATCAATTCAGTACCCCTTACATGGAGGAGACTGCATTCCCATACATCGCACAGTTCATTGCACCATATCCAATCTCGGCGACAGCTTACTTAAAATATTTCGTTTTTGAGGCTGATAAAATGCGCGGGCGGCAAGATCCAAAAGCCATATCAACGATCATCAAAACAGCAAAAAATCCTCCATGACTTCTCAAAATTATCCATTTTAAGTATTTTACTTGTACCTTATCGCACCTTCGGACAACTTCTACTTAAATCATGAAATCCGCCCAAACTCAATTTTATTCGTGACTAAAAAAAATAGTTAATTTTTTTTTGTAATACTTACTGCTCGCCCAGAAACTTGAACCCATTACAATTCGAACTCATTATATAAAACCGTCTCAAGCGGGGAAAAAAAATCAAATTAATACGAAATCATCACCTGGACAGGTAGTTCGATGGGATCGTGCAGATAATCTTGAAAGACAAAAAAAAACTTACCTACATACCGTCCGATCAGCGATCGAGATATTCTGATCCCGTGTACCACCTTCTTTTGAGCTACAGATCAAAGCAAATGTACGATAATTTTATGTAGATTATGTATGTAGATCGGATGATTATTACAATTAAAAAAAAGGAGATTTGATCAGCTCCTCATAAAACGCACTAATATATGAATATACGCGCGCTTCTGTTTGAAACTTAATTAAATGTGCTGATATTGTTGCGATTATTCATTTTCTAGTCGATGGTAAGCCCCGCAACATATTAGTATATCCATTAAGGCATTGAGGTATGCGACCCAAATGTTTTGACGTTGAATTATTATTTTATTTCAATAATAAGAAATTATGATTGAACATAAAAAACACGCAGTTTGGGAGAAGAGAACAAATTCTTATATATGACAAGAGTGGCACATGCACGAAAGTTGAAAATTGAAAATGTATAGAAATAGACAAAGCCTCTTGGATTTTGCAAACCTTTTAAATTATTATATTAAAATTTTGTTTGTGCGTAAATTGGCAAAACCTACATAAATTTTAACTTATAGGTTATGGATGGCGGTGTGTGGTGGAAATAAGAGAGAGTTCTAGACGAAGAAACTTATTATAGAGGATAATCGTAAAATTTTTTTTTCGACTGTTGTGAGGAGTACAGGTTCCTTTAAAATGAAATTGCCGATCTAGTCACCCAACTAGAAAACAAACTTCCATAAGGCCTTATCGAAGCTATTGTCGTGCTTCGATAAAGATTGGATATGGTCACATCGAACTAATTTAGCGCATATTTCCCCATGTTTCTTCCAACAGCAACAGCCAAGCGCCAACAGTTGGTATTAGGTATAAGCTACTTTTGTTTTCTTCCAACTACGAATTTATTTTCCTGTAAATTATTATTATTTGTTTGAAAAATGCGAATTGATTTTACTTACCACCTTGCACATTCTCGGATTCGAACCAGGGTCCCGTCATATATTAGTTCACTACGCTACACACCAGACCAATCTGAACCATAAGGTTGAAGAGGAATCACTTGATGTGTTCAATTAGACATATCCACTCGCAAGTCCTACGGAAGTTTTATCAATGTTAAAAGTTCTCAAACCTCTTTAAGACTGTTGGTATTTACTTCTATAAGGCCTTATAGAGGTTATTACCAAAGCAATTGCTTCTGAAAGTTCAGCTTCCACTCGTAAGGGAAAGTAAGTTAAGCGTTATCGAAGGTAAAGACCCACAACTTGCCCTCAACAGTCTTATCGAAAGCCTTATCGAAGTTATAGCCTCTGGAAAATCCAAATGCAAAGTTTGTTTGCTCCTAGTATACTTACAAACAATTACCAAGTTTCGACTTTGTCACATTAGTCATTTAGGCTTTTAGAATGTTTCTATTTCAGCTTCCGAGTTTTTCGTATTTTAATGTGTGATTATCGGCTGTGTTAATATGGTCATCCAGTCCACCCACCCATAAAAACGTAATAGCTCGAAGTGTTTGGGAGGTGCACGAGCCTTCAAACAACAGACGGCCTCAACTATTTTTTTATGTTTAGTCATTAAACGTGTAATTAGTTTTAAATTATTTTATTTTTAAAATGGATCAACATTTTTTCAATTATTATTATTTTTTAAAAGTGGATCAAAATACTTAATTAAATTAAAATAATAAAGTGAAATTTAATAATGCGTATAAGATGGGTTTTGGAATCCTATTGGAAATAAAAACCAACAAATACATTTTCTGGCTCTACGACTCCAACTGAGGTAAAAAATGCTTGTAACGAATTATGAATTGACTAATTATTTTAGCCAGCAGCGCTGTAAAACAAACATAACTAATCGTTAATTTGTGTAACAAAAAAAAATGAAGATTTCGGAAATCACTCGCAAACTTTTACTTGCTTGACCCCTAACTTGAAGATTACAAAAATTTCTTAAGCGATTATTTTTAGGCCAGAAAAAGATTTCATTACTTTGAAATGCGGCCGAATTAACCATTTACTATTCCGCAGAAAAAGCTTCAAATCAACAAGGCTATTATTATCGAATTCGTAAAGACGACGATGAAAAGAATTTCTTATGACAAGAAGTGACTACTTTCATGCAATCTCCATGTGCTCATTTCCGAAACAGATTCGCTCGGCAAATCCAAAATCGGAAGAAAGTAAAAACTGGTCAGGTCCAATTTTCATTAGTGCGGCTCTCTATAAGTTGCGTACTATAGGTACAAGCACTTTTTCTTACGTTTACCTGTTGCCACTGATTAAGAGATAATGAGTAACCAATTACTGACCACACCAATTAAAATGTCTGCATATTTGGATCATGATCGTCGGTCAGCGACAGTCTTACCTGTATTATAGGTACGATGATCGGTCAGGAACAACGTCGTTTTCTTGAAGACGCTTGGTTATTATTGGTCGCTCCCTTCTTGGCGCTAAAGTGCTGTCCGATCGGCCGCGTAAAACGTGACAACAAAAATCATCTCGACCATCTTTTGACCGCGCGTTTTGCAGGCTTCTGCTCGAGCGTTTGCTGCTCCGCGCTGATGAATTATTTAGTTCGTCTTTTGCCAATTCAATTAAAGCCATTCATTAGTAATATACGGCGGACGTGAGGATCATAAATCATCGGATGGCAGGTTGAATCTTGGATTAAGGGGAGATTGGCAGCCCGATTTTCTTCGGTGTCATCGAATAGTTTGCAACAATAAGTTAACACTTTCGAATGGAGTTTTTTCTAGCGAAATTGGACACTGACTATACTTGGAAAAGTATGATGGGTTGGACTAGAAGTATTATCAAAATGGGATATTGTGGTCCAGTAAAATATCAGTAAAATATGAGTCAAGTTTGAGTCATCATACGCCACAAAAAAATTGAGTTACATTTCTAAGCACAACTTTACTATTTTCACTTCATTAACTTAAGCCAGTTGACCCGGTGATACTTTTGATAGCTTCACCGACGTATGCACACCTGCTACCTATGTCCCAAACTGCGAAAAGAAGCTTACCAGTATTTCGTCGTATGTACACTCAGAGAAAAACTACATTTCATTTCAAAAGGATTGCGTTCTCAGTTCAACATATGGCAAAAATATTTCAATTATACATAACAAGTACTTAAAGTTACTTAGAAAACTTTTAAAACAAAAGGAAACCATTTAATAATTGGGCTATCAAAAAAATTACACCATTTTATTTCTACATAGCAAATAATTTTATTTTTCAAAAAGTCTTTATATTCATTTCTACAATAAACCATTTCATTTTAAAACGTAATTATATGCTAGGTATGTAGAAATAAAAAATAATCTGTAAAAACGAAATTTTTCCCTTAGAATTGATCGGAATAGCAAGCATGTTTCGACGCGTGTTTACTTCAAATCAAATAGTTGCGTAGTTCTGTTTACATATTTGAGTTTTATGTTTTGTATCTTGGCAGTAATTAAAGTGCATTTGTGCAAGAACATTGCTCAAGTTTATCTTATATAGAGATTTTGGGCCATATTTCCCGAAATATAATGAAGTGCTGGTACTTAATTGTGTGATAAATAAAATTAGTGATAAAAAACATTAATATAAACAGCTCAAATTATCAAAAAAACAGATCCTGTTTTCTTTGCATAACAAAGCGACTATTCTAAATTCCTGGACGACATTTACCAAATAAAATTCTCAGGTATGTACCGTAATTGCATCTAATATCATTAGTGAGTGTCTGATTTATTGAATGTTCTCCTACTTTTTCTATAGAATACATAAATAGCGAAGTACTGATTCGCACAATGGCAGAAGATAATATAGGAAATTTGCTACACTATGGTATGTGATTCAAGATAGTGATGGATCAGAAATTGACGTACATCCTCAGATTGAAAAAATCAAAGCTGACTACGCATCTAGAGGCTTGACATTGCAACCCAAGGTTTTAGTAGTTGGACTAGATCTTCAGCAACTCGAACATTTTTATGTATTCTACGACACGGTAAAATATAAGCTAAAATTAATACATGTACTAAATGTCAATTACTCAACTATCAGTAAGCTAGTTTGGATATTTCTCGAGGATTACTTTTTCAACATAGAATCAAACTGTCCAAAAATTCAATCATTGATTCGTCGTCTTAACTAATAATAATCCTCATATTATCATTAAAAATATAAATATACTTTAATTCCTAGTTCGAAGCAAATTCTAATTATAAGAAATTTGTTTTAGTTCTTATATTACATACTATGAAATAAATTTTTTTCGTAAATCTTGCGAATTTGAATTGAAAATACTAGACCTTTCTTTTTCAGTCACAATTGTCAATATAATTATGTAAGTACCTATTTATGATTATTACCAAACAAGCAATTTATTGCAAAATTATATACCAATCAAACGAGTCACCCTGTTCAGCCTATTTATTTTGAAATTGATTAAAATGATATTCATATCAGTTTTAAATTGTTTCATTTAAAAAATTACATACATGGCTTGTCAAAATTAAAGGAAACTATGTATAAATAACAACTTTTTATGAATCAGAAACAAAAAATCTGCATGTTAGACTAAATTATTAACATTTTGAATCAACATAGAGCACTATTTAAAAATAAAATGAATTCATACTTAATTTAAATACAACCATTTTAAAAAAAAATGAAATTTAATTCCATTTTATATTGACAAGAATGCATTTTGACTAAAATCTATAAACGTTTTTTCTTATTTCTACATATATTTTTATTCATTTTTACATATTTTTTTTCTGAGTGTACTAAAAAAGTAGGCAAAATGGGCCGGGTCTAAATATGCAGAGCAACCCGGTTATAACGATCTAATTTTTTTTTTTGTTTTTTAGTTTTAGTATGTTAAAGTTTTCGCAAAAATAGTGTCCGAGTCCTCTTTGAAAATTCATATCTATGGTAATTTTTTCATAGAATAATTAGGTAGGGCTTATTTTAAAGGGGGAGGTTTCGCAATATAAAATAATACGAATAACAATTTTTCTGACAATTTTTTTTTTAACGATAACGTTTTTGTCTTTTATCCAAATACATAACTCAAAACAAAGTATAGTATAAAAAAAAAGTATAACCTACAAATGTAAAAAAAAATGATTTTGAGTTATCCAAGGAAAAAGGACACAATGGTCATCCTTAAAAAAATGTCAAAGGTAATTTTTATTCAAATTTTTTATTTATGTTATGACAATTTCTAAACCACAATCTTTAAAATAAGTTTGTTATTCTACGATTAAAATTACCAGAGATATGAATTTTCAAAGAGGACCTGAACACCTTCTTTTGCGAAATATTGAACATACTATAACTAAAAAAAATAGAGAAACAAAAAAGAAACCATATTGTTTTCCACTAATTCTTCGATTACATAAATATTCAAAAGAATAGGCGCTGAATGCAAAGTCACAAAATTCGTTATTTTTGCCGACTCTTGGTTCTTGACCCTAAGCTAATAAAATTATTTGTACACATGATTATTTAAAAAGCATTGTACTCGTATAGCATAGTTAGTAAGCAATATGGTCTGGATCTAAATATATATATATATATATATATATATATATAACACGAAGTTCTGAGTGATTATGATTTAGCTAACATAATTATTTGTACACTTTGAAAACATGATTCTTTTAAAAGCAGTGTATTGCAAAGTAAGTGGTAGAAGTATTGACAGTTATGGATTTTATGACTTATATGCTGTTACTAAAAAAATAATAATAAAAACGTAGTAATTAAATTTTTTTTTATCACATGGTGTTCAATTCTTTTGTTTTCATAGATCACGAGATTTCAAAGGAGTATTCAGGTTTCCGGACAGTGGTCTTTTTCGGATGATGCGTGACTTTGAGTGCCAGTCCTAGAGTGACTAACGTATATAAAGACCGAATGAACATCCACAATTTTGCCATATGTTCGTGAAAATATATGCAGCCCATTCGCAATCCCTTGGGAATATGCGATTATATTTTTATAACCGCAATTATTTGGGTGTTGAACATGAAGAAATGCTGAAATTAATTCTGAATCGACTTGATACATAGCTGGAGGATGTAACATCAAATTTGATATCTTATCGGACTTAAGAGATTTGACAGAATTCGTAAAAACGTGCACAAGGATTTTACACCCTGGCCTTGCCCTATTATTCCTTAATTGATGATGTTGTACATGTTGTTATATGGTAGTATATTGCTAATAGTTTTATAGAGATTGTGAGTAATTAGAATATTAATTCCAAGAAGATACCATAAATGAAGCCATGAGAGCAAAACTAGCACTTAGTCTAAAACATTTTTAGCACTTTTGGAAATTTAAGCAGGATTTCTTGTTCTCCAAGTTATGGTACAACATAACAACATAAATGATTTCTGCAAGGTTTCGATTTAATTCGCGTAACATTATCCAATTACTAAATTACAAAACTCGATTTTTAGTTAACAAAACGGCCGAATGACCAGAACCAGAATCCGAAAAAATACCTAGTTTCCTATTTATTTTTTAACAGTAATCTCGGTTCTAAAGTAGAGGCACTATCTCCGCTACTATATTTCCTTACAATTCTATGTTTTGGAATCACATATGTATGTATGTTATAACTATTAAGTAGGCCATTCAACACCTAATACGGGTTAATTATTGGAAGATGTTATAAGTTACATGCGTTCTATACAATCTCCGAAAGCATTCATCACTTTCCCCGTACGCGGGCCAGTGATGGATTACCACTGGATGGAATTTTAAATGCTTCCAATGATTTGATCAGAATCTTAAAGAATGTCTTCTAGGCAAAAAATCATCACTTTGTTCATTGGCAGAAGGTACAACTCCTTTTAGTGCATCATTTTGCTGTAGTCACAGTCGCTGTCCAGCTTTAGAGGCTATACGAAAAAATGGTAGCCCGATGGTAGCTGCTTTTAATGATGATGATGGGATGAGTCTAAAAATAACCACCATACATCATACGTACGTTATTTAACATTTTCTTTTATATTTCTTGTATAAGAGACGCTAGCTAGTTTTTAGTGTTGAAGCATAATAAATTTTTTCCCGAAGACATACCAACATATTCGTACTGTACGTAAAGACAGGCCTGCATGCATGTGGCACTTACTTCACAAATTACAGCACTTTGAAAACGCGGTTCTTAAGTATCACTCGTTCGCAGTAACTAAATGCTACCTAGCCACCGGTAGATATAATTTAATTTCTGAAACAGCGAAAAAAACAGAAATAGAAAAAGACTTTATAAACTGAAAACATCTTATTTGCCGGAGCAATTTAGAATAGGACAGCAAACTGTTGAACTAGTTCACCTGTGCGAGCAATGTTAGTTTTATAGCTACATACTCGTAGCACTACTCGTATAAAACACCTGGCAATCATGTCAACCCAATTATCGTAAACTGCAGCAATACAGTGGCCAGGTACATGCATCTTCGAAAGACACCTTGAAGTGGGTGTAAGTGGACAAGAAGGTCATGTGGTGGAATATTTCGAGATTATAACTCGATGTGCACCGCTTAATTAATAGAGCAATGAGTGTGTTATTCTGCATGTACGTTTTTATTTTTATTTTGATTATTCAGTTTATGGTTTGGACGTAAATGGCCTGAAATGGACATTTCAATTGAGTTTTCATGTAGAGAAATATATTTTACATAATAGAATAATTCAAGGTGAAAATGACGAAAAATTTATGACTGCTTTGTCGCAATGTAATTCCAGAGACGGTGAGTACTGCTGCAAGCAATTCTTTAAGGTGGGTTATAATTTGTGATCGTTGAGTGCCGCTTTAATATACTAACCTAATTGGCCAAATATGCAAAAATTGCTCATACCTATATGGAAGACATGTCAGCGAAATTCTTGGCGACGCCTTAAGGAAAAATATGCATATCGAGGTAAATGCTGTTCGCACCTTCTACTAGACATTGTTTATTATCTTTAAATTTAAATATAGCCATAATGATGACAAGTTTTAGGTACTATAGTACGGTGTATAAATCTATATCTATCCATGTATATAAAGGGTTTTCCAATAAGGACTTGACAACTTTTTTTCAAAATAATATAATTTAATTTGCAGACATTGTTCCTTCGTGTACTTTACCACGATAAGAATGATAAGTTTACTGAATAAATTGACAGTGATAGTTCGATGATTAGTGAAAGGGTGCGTTCACAAATTGAATTCAAAGTTGTCAAGTCCCTATTGGAAAACCCAGGGTTTTCCAATAAGGACTTGACAACCTTTTTTCAAAATAATATAATTTAATTTGCAGACGTTTTTCCTTCGTGTACTTTACCATGATAAAAATTTTAAGTTTACTGAATAAGTTGACAGTGACAGTTTGATGATTAGTGAAAGGGTGCGTTCACAAATTGAATTCAAAGCTGTCAAGTCCTTATTGGAAAACCCTTTATATAAAAGAGTATGTTCCCTATAAACTCCTAAACCACTCAACCGATTTTTATCAAATTTTCAGAAAAAGTGCAGAATAGTCCCGCGATGGTTCCTTTGAACCTTTGAAAGTTTGGTACCGATCGAATGAAAAACTATTATTTTTTTGACATTTTTCTAATTTTGTTGGCGCTTTAATTGTTTGTTTGTTTGTTCCGTACGCTTTCCTATACCATTCATCCGATTACGATGAAACTTTGGTGATATGTTGAACGCATGAAATCATTTTACAATTAGTGGTACGATAGTTATTTCAACATTTGACTCTATTTCATATGATTTAGCGGTAGTTCTTTCGTTTTCGGTGTACATATTAGTTATGCGTTCTTGTTAATAAATGGTAAGGCACCGGGAGTAACACGAGCAATGGCAGAAATGAGAGCTACGGGAGCAACTGGAGAAAAGGAAACACCGGGAGAAATGGAAGCAATGGGAGTAACGATAGTATAGCACCAAACAAACGTTAGCGTAGCAAGCGATCCTACAATAGGTGGCGATCGACACAAACAAATAAGTGTGAGTCATATAGTCTAGCGACTGTTTGTGTGATTCCGGTGTACACGTCTGACAAAATCGTAAAACGGGAGCAACAAAAACAATAGAGTCAACGAAGCAATGAAAGCAACGAGAACACCAAAGGAACGGGAATAATGGGAAGAACGGGAAAGAATTAGAAGCAATGGGAGAAATGGAGTAACGGGATTAACAGAGCAACGGGAGTATTAGGAGCAACGGGAGTAATAGGAGCAACTGGAGAAACGTTTGAAACATTAGATACGGAAGCAACGAGAGTATCAAAAGCAATGGGAGTAACAGGAGCAACGGAAGAAACGATAGCAACGGTGGTGCTGAAGCAACAGAATTAAAGGGAGCAACGGACCGACGAAATAAACGGGAGCAACGGAAGCAATCGAGCAACGGCATCAATGGAAACAACGGAAGCTACCGACATAACAAAAACCACAGAAGCAACGGGAGAAATGGGAGCAACGTGAGAAACGGAATCAACAGGAACAACGGGAGCAACGGGAGAATCAAACGGGAAGCAAGATTGGAATCCACTCGCTTTGCAGTTTCAACATTATAGCACCATACAAACGTGAGATTAGCGAGCGAAGGCATGGTCGCTTCGCTCGCTTCGCTCTAGTATGCAATAAAGTATGTTTAGGTAAAAAAAAATTACAATACCATTAGGGGTGGTGCAAAATAGAGAAAATAGTGTGTACCTACATATTTTGACAAAGATTGTCAACCGCAAACTTGATGGACTCGATCTTTAATCGGGTCGCATCCGTAATAAATAAATTGTTATATTCTCATTATTCTCTTGGGTTTTATGAAATATTGTTTTAATTTTACTTTTACGGGTCCTTCAGGTATCTGCCTAAAACCACTTTAAGATTTTTATGAAATTGTAAAGTAGTAAAAAGAATTTCGTTATGTGGCTTAAGTATGATTAGATATCGAAACAGTTTTTACTACTACGGTCTTTTTATAGAACGGGTTTCAGAATATTTAGATTTTAGTCCCTAAGCCGGTTTAAAATTAAAGATTTTATTTCCGTGGATTTTTTTATAATCGCCTACAAGCTTGTCTTATAATTTTTTGATATTAAGCTCCCAGGGGATTGCATATATTTTCAAAAATTCTAACCACTCCTAGATGGCACATCGCATTACGTTCCACTTCAGGATTTTTTTAAGATTTAATACCATTTGCTACATATCTTGGATTTGCTGAGTATCAATATGGATGTTTTATGTAATTGTCTAAAAACTAATTTCAGGACTTTTTGATATTCAACATACAAGGCGGTGGAAGAAGTTAGCACGCGTTTCAAAATTTTGAACATTGGTTAGTTCTTATTAGATACCGAACTGAGATATTAACAGGGTTTCCTATTTCTAGGGAATTTTTTTTTGTTATAGTCTAAAACCAGATTTCATCATTTATCTAAGCTCCACTTCGATGGGGATGGCGTTATATTCGTTTTCACGAATATCGACATATCTCTTAGATCTGATGAGGTAGCAAATTGGTTTTCATTACTGTGGGCTTTGATGTAATTACCTCACAATTTGTTTTTGTTTCGGTTTTTTTTTATATTTAAACTCTAAGGAAGTATAGATGAGAGCAAAATCACAATAGGCTCACTGCGGCCGCAGTTAATCGGGATTTTAGACAGTCCTCCACCATCTTTGGTTTTCACGAAAATGTGGCAAAATTCGTGAGGTCTATACGAGCTATTCTCACAAATAACAAAAGTGAATTATCGTACAGACCTAATTTTTATATTCTTAAATACATATAACTTTTTTTTGTAATTATTTACAAGTCTCCTCTACATACAGCATTGTAAGAGTCGCATAGAACAATTCTTGCTAAGTGTAAAAACTTGCTAATGAGTTTTTGAATGATTGAATAATTTACTATAGATAGTTAAACTTCGTCAAATATCTAGATATGTGCCAAGATTCAACTTTCTAGTTTTACGCGTTTTCGAGCTATGACTGAAGGTCGAAAAACTGGGTTTACTACCCCAATAATTAAAATTTCTATGTTTTTCTCGTCATAATCTCCGTTACGAATTTATGAGGTTTGCTCATCAAGCACGTGCCGCAAACTGAGAAACTCCTCATTGAATTCCAAGTACTGCCCCTGTTTTCTTCAAAATTTACATACAATTTAAAAACAATGAACATAAATATGTATCAAACTGACCAAATTAACTCACAATAATGAAATTATCTTAAATCTCGTGAGAAAATATTGAGAACAGTAGAAAGACAAGAACCTTGCGGTGTTTCACAGTCGTATTCAACAAGATGACAAAAATTTGATTGATCCGAGACCAAGAATACGTGAGATCGCGATCTTGTTGAAAATTGCTTCGACCCATTTCTTGAATTCTTCCACTTTATGACTGAGAGCTGCGATCGTATTATTATCACTGCCCATTACTGTTTCAACCAAAATAATAGTTATATCTTTACCTCTCCATCGCCGACTATGAGAAATATTCAGAGGCTCCATTACAAATGACCATTCTCATAACAATTTCTCCATCCCGCGGTTCGAAAGACAATAGCCTTAGTCTGGGCTGGAAATAGTGGAGAACAACAGTTTCGGTCACGATAAGCTTTAAAGATTCCGAGCGTAGGATATTGCCGGTATAGAGTAGAGTATGTGGAATGACAGCATCTTGGCGCAGCGAACGCAACCTGGCACTAGATCATAAAAGTTCGTGAAAAGATAACTACGAACTGATCGTCACAATGAACAATGACATTGGCCGTGTGAGATTAAAGGTAAATTTTTTTTTAGCTGCCATAAGATACACTAAGCCTAACTACTTAATGATGGAGGAGGAGCACTGATTGTCATTGCGCCGCCAGCACAATATCATGTGCATAGTTCAGCAGCATTGACGCTCGTACTTGATCATGACTTCTTTTGAAATGACTGAGCCAAGATCACGATCATGTGCGGGAGTCAAGGAAACTCATTGCACTAGGTCAGAACGCTGATGATTGAACCCGCCAACCAACCGATCATTGACATCTTGCTGCTACTATTATTTCTGTTGTTGAGCCAACTTTTCTTAAGTTTTTTCCCGAAAATCTAGGCCACAGGGCGATAATTCCACCTTGTTAGTGATCGTGTTCACATGAAATTTTCACTTATGATGGATATCATAGAGAATTATTAGAGTTAACGATCCGTAGGGTCAGAGCAAGAGTGTGGGGCATGGAAGCGTTGATTTTTCGGGGTAAGATTCACCGTGCAACCGTTAGCGGCCTTTGTATCTTTTCATAGAGATGTGAAGATCACGATCAATTCATTTGTGTGAGAAAGAGATATACGACGTTTTATGGTAATCGCGTAAGGTGTTTAGCATTACTATTTGGATGAGTGATAAATAATCGTTTTTATTCTTCACCAGTGACCCAGTTACATACGCGTACTTGGTGAATATACATCGTTTAAAGAAGTGCGTGTTACTCACCGTTGAAGTTATTTGTATGTTTTCGTCTTCAGATCGTCTTGAGTGGCGGTACGTAATATTTTCAAGGTGGTTCATGATCAAAGAACATGGTCAGTGCTTTTTTGTACTGCTCTTGATATTATTTGGGTTTTCGTACAAGACCTACATGCATTCGATTAGGTATAGCTTTTAAAAGAGTACCTGCGATAATGCTTATTTACCTTTTCAATTTGCTGTTAGCCGTAGATAATTGATTTTTCCAATCGATGCAAAGAACTACACACGATCGCTACGTAGACAAGTTCTGTATCTAATTGGATAGCATTTCAACGTTCATTTCAATAGATAACAATCTGATCGTGTTAGAAATGGTGCATTTTATCCACTCGTGAATCCTGTGTACTGTTTGTGCCCTAAAGGTGACATTGTTTCTAATTGTGTCAATCGATTTCAGCTTTCTAATAAACGGAATTTTCGATAGAAAAAAAAATCCGAAAATCGAATTTAAAGGCTTTAATTCTGATCATAAGTCAAATGATCGGCAAAGTAGAAGATTTCGATTTTATGAATTCGCTTCCAAGAAAATTAAACCAAACGCTTCCAT
Organism: Beris chalybata; assembly: GCA_949128065.1. Lineage (NCBI taxonomy): Eukaryota > Metazoa > Arthropoda > Insecta > Diptera > Stratiomyidae > Beris > Beris chalybata. The sequence continues at coordinate 27,227,207 of OX421896.1, read as the reverse complement.
TTACGATGTAAATAAGTTTCGGATTAATGTCGCCATAAATCAGTTGAAGATGGTCTTCTCGTATCTCTAATTTGTCCAATTCATGTGAGCGGGTTTTTGATAAGAAACAGGTTCCTTCGAAAAATAAAAACGCACACATATCCCAACAGGTGGTACCTTCGGATTAACATTAGAATGCAATCGTTAGAACAAGAATTCCAGAATTAACACAGAAAACCGTAAAGCTCATCTTCAGATACATTAAAGGTCCCTCTCACATAAATATAATGTGCATTCTCACCGAAGGCAGATTAATCTTTGAGATGATCATCGACCTTGGATAGTTCGAAATTTCATATTTTTTAAGTATCTACGTATCTCCCATGCTACGTATTTCTATTGAAAAAAAAGATACAGCCCCACTGTAATATTCGTTACTTCTACAACACACGATTCTAGGCTCTTACCTACCTGAGATAAATTCCGTTAAATGCACACAAAAGTCAGACCATGTTCTTCCACCCGGCCATACTGAAATGAAATGGTCCGATCTTCTTTATATCGCGCAGTTCAATTAAATAATCAAGCAATCAACACAACTAACACCTCCTGGAATCAATCATAAGAATTTCAAAAATAATTTTCGCGCTCAGTAGTATGGTAGCACTGGGATGGCCGAAAAAAAAATAAATAAAATCCAACAATTTATCAAATAGATCTATCTTTTGATCACTTAGATACGAGATCACCACAAGACCATCTCATCGAGCGTTCGAGGAGGTGGAGCGGAAAAAAAACGGCTTACTTGCAATAACCATTAATTTGAAAATCAATGGAATTTTGCTTATTTGCAGACTTCGGTCACGGTCGAAATAAGACATTTCTGGACCTTACTGGACATCGAAACGCAAAAATCTTTTTCCGTTCAATTAGATTTTTAACGGTCAAAGCCATTAGCGAATATGTTGCGTTATGTAAATTTGATTTTGAACGAGAAGACAAAATAAGTTTTCGCGGAAATATTATTGTAACTGTGAAGAGTATACATGAGTGGTATATTAAACGTACATACGTAGATTACGTGTTTAATTTTCATCTGCAAGTTTACTTACAATTTACACCAATTACGGGCAAATAATGTAAGAGGTTGCTGGCAGATGTTACCGACCATTTCTCTATTACTAATTTCTGATAGGAATAAATTTCGAATTTATTAGATTGCTACTTATTCAGGTGTGGTATATTTAATGGATTCATTCTTGTATTTTGCTAAATTGCAGAGAAAATATCGACATAATAATACGGGTCTGGAATCTAGATTAGGCTTGTATAGTTCGCGAACGAACTAGTTCAGAAGAGTGTTCCCAGATGAGATATAAACGAACTAGTTCGCAGTCAGTCTCGCTCCTAGTTCGTTTGTATTCATTCATTGCCGCTTGTAATTCAGTACAATATAGTGGTACGCGAATGACCTTTCTTTAGTTCATCACGTTCTTTCAGACGACCTTTTCTACTTGTACAGCCGTTCTGACAACCTTTTTTACGTTTTATGGTAGTTCATCACATTAAAGCTGACGGGTTTTTTTTAACACAATGACGAGACTACGAGTCTTTCCAAACTTCGTTGTCTTTCTTATTAAATAGTTCGTTCTTTTAGTTAAATAAGTTTGCGAAGTAGTTCGTTCGATTGTTGAACTCCCGTGAACCACTGAACTAAAAGAACGAACTAGTTCGCGAGGCTCCGAGAACTAGAAATGATCGCTCTTTTTGATGAACTAAAAGTCTGGATTATGTCTAATGTTCTCGTACTCTTCGTCCCTAAAAATGCGGTTAATTATGTATTTTTGGCGAACTCCTCAATACCTTCTAGGCTCGATGAAAAATCAAATTATTCAGATATTCAATTCTCATACGAGAGGAATGAGGGAACTTTCAATGTGATTTTGCCTTAGGGTTTTAAAATTTTCAAAAATTTTATCCCCAATTTTCTTTTAGTATAAATAGTATGCGAACAGTCTGGGCGCAACGTCTGGAACGCGGTTAATGCTGAGATGCGGCGTAGGTTACTATACGATTGACAATCTGAAAAATAACCTTCCAAATAGCTTCCTGGCTTTTTAAGATAATAACTGGATGGTTTTTGAGATAACAAAGTAATTTTTTTTTTGTTAAATAACTATTCCCCCACTTCTGTGCTTTGCAAATTCCTATCAAATTTTACATTTATTAGTCTCCACTTATATCTCTATATATTTTATTAAAAAAAATTTAACATTAAATGTTGGCAATTAGGCAATTAGTAGGGATATTGTAAATTTACATGTCTTAAAACCACTTACATTTTCATTGTAAAATTAAAATGTTAACACTATGTTTTTTAATGTGGTTTTTATAAACACTTATACAGCAAAATGGTGGGTTGGGTTCGGTTAAGAGGAGTGGGCTGAAACACCAACGCCAAACGCCAAGGTCCCCTCGTATAAAAGCAGTAGCATAGCAGTAATAAATGAAAGAGCAAGTAAAGAAAAATGAGGCTTTATACTATAAAAAAGGTATTTTATTTATCAAAAATATAAAAAACAATAAAATTATTATATACAAGTGAACATTTTTGTTATAAATAAGGTTATGTATGTATAATAGCATTTAACTAAATCAGGCAGTTATTATCTACTTATTAAAGAAAAACTAATTGCCATGATTACTGAGCAATATCCGTACAATAACTGATAAATCGACGGAAGATTGCATCTTCTTGCTTTACTTGCAGTACGTAAAATAAAATTCCATTCCATTCAATTTCGGACATTTATTTTATGTTTTACATGGATTTCTGGAAACGGCCATAACACCTGAAATTTTGCGAAAAATTATGGAAAATGTGTTGGAAATAGCACTAAAATGCGAAGCAGAAAATGGCCACCACTTGCAAGATATAATTTTTCATATTTAAACCAAAAGAATTTCCCATTAATATACTGTATTTAAAAAAAAATATATAATAATTATGTCTTAAATGAAAAAGTTGTAAGGCATTCAAATGGGTGGCGTCACCACCTAGTACATGAATAGGGGATAATTTTATTATATTAAATGTTGTAAAATGTTAACTAATTACTTTATTATTTTAATAGATAATAAAGTATTGTTATATATTTTTTAAAAAAAAAATTTGGCACCCTGAAATTTTTTTTTACACGTTTTATTACTAATAAACACCAAAAAAAAAAATTTCAGTCCGTCTGTGTGCCGTACGCCGCCGTACGACGTACGCAAACTCATTTGAGGAATTATAGTTCCCAAACCCTATGAGCTATTAAATTGATTTTTTTTTATGAATAGACATGGTAGACCCCTTGAAGTCAGATTTTTTCGAGTGGTGAGGGTGTGAGGGGGAAGGTGGGGGAAGCGGCAAAAAAAATTATCAGTCAAAATAAAATGCATATATTTTCACGATTTTCATCATATTTACTAGCTCTTTCCAAATATTAAATTCATTTTTATTCTACGGATTCTTCATATGAATACCTAGAAAGTGTTTTCAAGACTTTGAAATTCGATGTAAAGTGGTTGTATACTTTTCATAAATTCCACCATATCTCTCAAATCTGATCAGATATCGAATATCTTTTCACTTCCACGGGCTTGTTTGTTTGTTTTTTTTCAACCTCTAGACCGCATCTCGGAATATGACCCAATTATATAATTCATATATTACTCTCTATTCTAACCGTTTCCCGAACTTTTTGTTAGGTTTTCAGTCACAAAGTAACATACACCACATCCCCGAATCAAACACGTACCGAACTTCTGCCGGAAAAATAATAAAGCTGTGCCCAGACTGTTGGCAGATTTTTTTACTGTGAAGATATTGTAATCCACAGTTTTTAAACCCCATTTTTAATAGGGCATTGGCCGCCCTGAATTTTGTTTTCTCATATATTATATGTAATAAAAATATATACATTCATAACATCTTGCCTCCCCCTAGAAAAAACTGAAATGACGTCCCTGCGCAGGTGGATAGACAAATACACGGGTAGTTGGACAGACGTACAAACGGTCATTCAGACAAACGGGCAGAGAGATGGACAGATTAACAGATAAACAGATAGACGCACATACCAACAGACGGACAATCGGGCAGACGGGTAGACGGAAAAAAGCCAAGATAGACAGACGAACAGGCGACAGACGGCCAATGGACAGACAAAAAGATCTTCTCAGTGAACGCTTTTCAACTATCGAGCTCTTATGTCAATAGCATAGGCAACTATCCTTCCTATTAGGGATTTTTAGTGCGGTGGTATTCAAAATCAAAAAACATACCTTATAAACTTATTATTTAAATAATTTTTTTTTAATTTTTTTGCTTACTCAGATTATTTTTTTCCAGACTAGTAATAATAATCAATGGCGTAACAGCCCAAATCGGGCCTGGGCCTTGAAGTAATGCTAGAGTTACTTCATTACTAGACCAACGGAGCTGTAGGATGTGAAGTGGTCAGCCACACGCCCGTCCGTGATTAATTACTTCGATTTTAGCTCAGGTACTCATTTGCAGCTGAGTGAACTTGTAGTCCGGAATCCAATCCCATTCTTGAAAATTACTTGTCGCCAAGTAGATTTGAAACTGGGACCATGCTCACCGAATTTTTATTTCCATATTACATTTTTTATTTTTAAGATAACTTAATGATGCGATGCTCAGACGGCCTTCTCAATTCGCAATTTTTTTTTTATATCAATTTAATCTGTGTCATTATATTGGCTTCCATTTAAAGCAGGTATTACAAACTTTTTTCAATTAAAAATACGTGTATAATAATATAATAACATTCAGAACACATTATACCCATCTGCACGCAAGACTTTGATTGCAAAATGGTTCTAACAAATTACTAATTTGAAACTTCCTTTTTTTCTTGAGAAAAATCTCATAATCAACAAAATTAACCATTGTGATGTGAGGAAAAGACGAACTGCATAAAAGTAATTATTACTTTATCCCCAACAGGTTTTTAAACACGTTCCCATGCATCTCTGCAGTCTAATTTTCACGAACTTTTAGATTTTAATTCAAATCACATATCCAACCTTACCACATCACAAATTTAATTACAGTAAAAAATGCACATAAAAATAATTAACTTCCGCCAAAATAACAGTTCGTTTGAGACATTAGAATAGACGTTTGAGCTTGTATACTATACAACCGAAAAACCTAATTCAGTGTATCTTAAAAAATTATGAATAATATTTTGCTATTCTTTTAACGGTTCATAGACAGATTTCTTTTGGCAGAACCTTTCCTCTTTGCATAAATCAACCGATCGAAATGTCAGCAAAGGTGAAGAGCAAGCGCACGCTAAACAGAACGAAAAACAATGCTCTATACCTGGGACGGCCTTTCTTAACATTCTTCAGCTACATGTAATTACCTTGTGTAAGTTAGAGTTCTCATAGCGGGAACACAGTGAATCTGGAACAAAACTAAACCATCATTAAGACGACTACTTTAATAACGAATAATTTTCGAATAATAATCCCGAAAAAAAAACTTAGGTATGTACTTCGGATTGGTGTCAGCGCCGTCAAGGTGTATCTGAGGAAGTGGCTGGTTCGCGCCGGTGGTCCGGCGACAAAAAGCCACAAATCAATTTCCGTAACAACAAAAATTCTCGAAAGAATAGAAAATTCGCAACGGACATTAACGTTAAGTAATACTTGCCCAAATGAATTGCACTTAAGGTGGTAATTTAAAGAAACTAAGGTGCCACTCAGACAATTTCTAATAGCCGACACCGTTGGGTAATTTTCTGTTTTTTTTTTCGCTGACTTCGAACAAATTAAATTTTAATTAGTCGTTTATATGTACGAACCGAACCGCAGGCATCCTTGGCAGTCGTGCTGGGCGTTTCGCAGCATCCTTTGACCGAAGTGTGTAGCGTTCCCACAACGATATCTTAAAGCTTCCTTCGCTTTGATCTAGTCGATTAAATGCTACATTTACGTCTTCAAGTTGAGTATGCAGCGTTGCAATTTTAGTGCTAGAATGCATTGAAAATGGTCTTTAAATTTGAGTGGCAGCTATAAAATGGGATAATGGGCAAGTATACGAAGCTAGGGAAAAGCATTTTTTGTGTTCTGGAAAATTTTCGAAATTTAACAAAGGCGAATTGGCCAATTACAGCGAATGATCCTCTGGAATAAGACCTACGGCATAAAAGGGACGTAGGTATGTATGTGAAAATTGAATGCTATAAAATCGTCCCAAAGAATGAAATAAATATATTGAATTTGCTTGAAATTCTCATTGGGATTGGGAAGAGAGAATTAATTAAAGGCTGTCCGAGCAATAAAACATTTTTATGTGATATTTCTCACACTATGCGTGGTTAATCTGTGTGGTCTGATATGTGATGTAATAGATATATAGTGGACGTTGCCGCTCCATTTACTATCGACACGTACTTGAACCTTCTTGCTATTTAATAATGAAACTTAAAAAAAAGAAAATGATTGCTACCTTTAAAATCATTTGCACCTTAATTTTTCTTTCAGGACAGAGTTCGGGATTTGCTTGATTTCAGGATGTTATTAAATTCGGGGTGTAAAAAAGTGCCTACGCCATCAAATCAAAAAGAAATCGTTCTGAGGCTTATTCTCTAAAAAAATTAATTTCGAAATAGCTTCTGGGGTCGCTTTTCGTAAATCGCAAGCCTTCATTTCAGAAGAATCTCTTTCCAACTAGTAAACAAACTTCGCATTTTGATTTTCCGGGAGCTATAATTTCGATAAGACTTCGGTAAGACTGTCGATCGCAGGCTGTAAACTTTTAACTTCAATAAAGCTTCCACAGTCTTCTCCTACTTTTCTTCTTTTTGCATTTCACGAGGCTTTCGTCTTATTTCAAGGTGCAAGGTGCATATTGCGAGAACATGAGAAAGAATTGTACACACAATTCGCATGTTTCGCGTTCTCGTGGTTTCTCTACATTTCGTGAAGTTCACTTATTTTAAATTTCTGAACTCCTGCAAGTCCAAAATTTTGACATTAACCACGAAAAACCTAAAACAAGAAAGTCACGAAAAATCGTCTCGTGTATTTTTCGTTACTTTCTTGTCAAGCAAAACCCTTTGATGTCGTGAAAAAACCGCCTTCAGCAGAAAAAACGCACGAATCGTGAACAACGAAACGCGAAAAACTCACGAGAAACCTCTACACACTATTCACGAGAATGACGCGAAATAGGCGAAACGCGATAAGTCCGTAGCTGGCTTAAGAGTTGCGAGCGGAGACTGAAGATTTCAGCAGCCATAGCTTCGGTAATAACTTCTAAAAGGTCTTATGGAAGTAAATACCAACGGTTTTATGGAGCTTCGCTCGACATGTCTAATACCAAGTGATTCGGCATCAAACCTATTTCGACAGTGTTTCAGATTGGTCTAGTTTATAGCGTAGCGGGCTTATATGTGACGGGACCGTGGTTCGAATCAGAGAGTGTGTAAGGTGTAAGTAAAATTAATTCACATTTTTCAAACAAAAAATAATTATTTACAGGAAAATAAATTCATAGCTGGATGAAAACAGAAGTAAAAAAAACATTAATATTATCTTTCGATTTTTTTTCCGTCACATGAAAGTAAGAACAGCTTCGATAAGGCTTTATGGAAGTTATTTTGCTAGTTGGGTACCTTCTCGTCGTCTCGCTGTGTTGTTACAACAGTGTTTGGTGGCAAACTTTGCTGTACTGCATGCGTCGAGTCGAGAGCAACAATGACTCAAGAAAGTACTCGTACACAGAATATGTGGTTGTGTGGCAGCTCTATGACTTAACGCAAATCAAGGATCGTACCAAAATCGGTTGAGTAGTTTCCACGAACCAAAAGCCAGACACAAACAGGGCACTAGAATTTAATTCTTCACTACTTTGGAGTATTTTGTTTGACTTGAACATAACTTTATACGAACATCATAGGTAAGCTTTAAATTACTGTTTTTGTGCAAAGAATAGAGAAAGGCATTAAAATAATTTGAGGAATAGTGTAAACATCGCCCGGATAAAAAAATGCATTTTCTATTATTTTCATATTAGCAGCTTTCCTCTATCGCATATCAGCGAAAGTAGAACAAAATTGTTGCGAAAAACTTTCGATTCGAATCTGGTCAACAGTCAAGACATAGGTACTCAGGTCTTTTCCTTAATACCATTTGATGTGATTTTTTTTCTCGAATAATCTATCAATGTTTTTCCTTCTAATCGCAATGAGGTAGCGATCAGTTCATCTTCATTTCTCCTCGGAAAAGTGCACGAGGCCGCGTGATTCGACACTTTCATCGAATGAACTTATCACTGCCGGTGTGCATGCGTACAATACTTTTGTGTTAATTGCAATTGGTTGTTCTTATTAATGGAATTGTTGTAACAACAAATTGTTATTATTGTTGCTGTGCTACGCTAAAGAAAGTTAACTTCTTCTGACCTCATACCATGCATTTTTGACGAGAGTGAAGTGTTTTTCGAAGGCTTTCTGTTGGTTGAGTTGTTGTGATTTTGTAGGGCCTCGAAGACGGCAAACAAACGGCATTTGACCACGTCGAACATCGATCGGTTCTAGTGCAGCATCTCTCTAACGGTTTTGTACCTTGAAGAATGTCGGAAGGTAGTCGATCCATAGACCGGACACATTCTGAGAATAACCAAAGTTGCGCGCGCGCACGTTGAGCTCCTACAAAGAATGTCATAATCGAAGAAGAAAAATGCTGATAGCTCGGTCGAGATTTGTCAAGAGTTAAAGATGAAGAGGAGAACGGTGGTCTGGTGGATTTACCATGCTTTGATGAATATCCAGGTCGATAATGAGCTCATCTTGTGGCTTCTGGATATGCCTACGTAATGACATAAAACAGAGAAAGTTCACCGACCTTTTTTCAATTTTTTCCCGCACATTTTCCCAAGTTTTCCGCCATAAAGATGACTTTTAATGGTTCATTACCGAATAGTTGCTTGTGTTCGTTTGATTGATACGATCGCGATGCCGCAAGAACGATGCAAGACGTTCAAACCTCTCGTGTTTCAGCGGCGAAGAATTTGATTCACGTTAGATCACCTCTTTGATCGTGGCCTGAGATTGATCTTGCGATTGACCACAATTCCACAATCACAACGAAAATACATAAATGCTTCCTTGCAGAATTGTTTCTATTTTATTTTTATTTTTCGATGCAGTTTCCTATAATACAAGACAGTTGTGATGTTTGAGAAGAATGTGGGCACGCATAATAAAAGATGATGTTGCCTAAGTACGAGTCCCGGGAACGATCAAGACGATGATGATGATAATGTGATGGAAACCTGATCCGATACGTAACCGTTACGGTTGTACCAATACCTTGAGTTGATTGTGATGCACGACACATTACCTACAAATCAGATGGTTGTCTGCTTGTTTGTGCCTTCTAAACATTCAGCCCAGCCCTGACTCGGTAATTATTGGTACCTACAGAAGATGGTTGAAGCACAGTAGGAACTGTCGATGATTTGAAACGAAATCAGCAGGCATATTGATCGAAATTACTTGGCGTTTTTTTGTTTGGTCAGTTTAGTGAACTTAGAGCCCTTTAAGTAACGGCCTTCAAGTGTTTTAATGAATGGGTGGTCGTCGAAGTACTCCAAAATACACAAATTAGTGTAACTGAAATAGCGGTCCAATCAATCAGGTAATTTGCTCCAGACTGCACGTTCATGAGAACAACTAAACTGTTTAGCAACGCCTTTCCAAATTTAAAAGTAACCTTGCGTTGTTCTTAGGTACAATGATTTAGCAGGTGATTCGTACAGTTATGTAGGTACTTTGAGCGATTTAATCTTCAAGTACCCTCGCCTGAGACTATGGGTGCGTAGTACGCCATACAACAACCGTTTTACTTTATTGTTTTAATAACAACTTAAAGTATTATATTATGATCAATTAAAAAAAAAATAGTTACTTGAGCTATCATCGTCGAATTTCCTTTTTGATCCACGGGATTTTTAGTTTTCAACCCTTACAGAGGTTCACAATTTCCGTCTCATTTTTGATGAGTTTGACGAAATACGAAACATAAAAATCCTGAATTAGTTTTATAGTCTTTTATATAAATGTCCATGGAAAAGAATTGAATGAAATACGGGGAAAATTATACCCCACTCCATACCCTGCCCCTACACCACCTCGAAAATTCTGATGGGTTTTGATTTGATTGTACACGTCGAAGGAAAAACTATTTTTGATTTCGTGAAAATGTGTACAACCCCATAGTAATTTTTTTGAAGAACCCGTTGAAGTAAAATTAATTTCCTATTCCAGAAAACCTAATATGATGGAATTTGTGAAATGAACCCAATTTTTACTGAACAATTTTGCTCCTCCTCTGTACTCCAATGAATATATGAAATCTAATATATAAAGTAAAGTTAAGTCAATGTTCGGGTCGAATGAAAATCTACACCTGTGAACCGTTCGGTTCGTATATTTATTATCAACAAAATGAGATGTATGTATGTATGTATGTAGGTATGTGCCTATGTTCCCTATGAACTCCTAAACCGCTCAACTGATTTTGATCAAATTTTCAGTGAACATGTAGATGGTTCCTGTGAAGTTTAGTCCCGATCGAAAGAAAAACAATTGTTTTTTTTGACATGTTTCAAATTTTTCGCGATTTTAGTACCCTGGTGCTCTAATTCTTTGTTTGTTGAAGTGTCGGGAGAATTGGAAGTAACGGGAAAAATGGGAGCAATGGGATCAACGGACCAACAGAAGCAACGAACCAACGGAAGTAACGGGAGAAATTGAAGCAACGGGAGTAACGAGAGCAACGGAAGCAACGGGAGAAATGGGAGGAACAGGATCAACGGCATCAGCGGAAGGAACGTTAGCAACGGATCAACGCAAACAACGGGAGAAATTTGAAGTAACGGGAGTAACGATAGTATAGCACCAAACAATCGTGAGCGTAGCCGCGGTATGCAGCTAGTTATATATATAATACATTGAAACTACTAAATCTTAGTACTATTAGAAATGGACAAAGCAGCTAGAGATGGGCAAAGACTATAACACTATTTCAGAGTAGTACGTCACTCTTGGTCACTCAATTTAAGGAAAGAATTCGATATATGTACTTCTATTGAAGTGTTCACTCACTCACCAGTCATAGTCACTAGTCCTGAAGTACTTCAAATGAACTCTTCGTTCCTTCGATAACTCACTCTATTCCCTTAGAACAGCCATTTAGTGACCACCGGTGGACTGGTGTGTTTACGCTAGAGTCACTCAATAGTCAGGCAGAAATTCCAAAGGCTTATGGGTGAAGATTTTCTCCAGCCAGTATAGTTAGGCAGGTAGTAGTTGGCTTGTGAATTGGGAAATAGAAGAAAAGCGGTATAGTGACCAAAAGTGCTACGAAGGTATATCAAAATGATATCTACTGTAGAAAATGTTTTTGCTACTATGTTACTACATAATTAAATTTGCTCTCCTAGTAAAATTAGCCGTTATAAGACTTGTGTATGCCAAAAATGTGATACTTTGAAAAACCATATCAAATGTAAAATTCATGTACCTACTTCTCTGGTCTTGCATTCAAAATCGCGTACCATCGATAGTTGTCTAATATTATTGTACTGAGAAATATAGTATAGTGCTAGCACAAACCGCATACATAATCGCAATCAAATTACGCATCTTTTTCAAATCTAGTTATAAGTCGTTCGAGCGAACGACAAAATGTGCATTTTGTTAGAATTTTGATTTTCCTAAATACGCAGTTTAATATATTATTTCTTTTTTAGGGAGGGGTATGGTTGATTCGGTCAAAAAAAGGCATATATTCAAGAATTTTTTTTCGATACAAACGTAATGCTGGTTAATTTCATTTCATTTTTATATTTTAATACAACGTCTGAACTATAATCAAAACAAAAGTTAATTTCAAAACATTTATAAATAAGCCGTTGGCAGCAAATCCCCGCAGGCGCCTCAGAAAAAAAGTTGTTTTGCGGTGTGCGCTACAACTTGAGACTGGATCATCCGGATCAAAAAAATCTAATTGCGTTTATTAGGTGAGATGTTTCTCCAGGTAATGACGTCGAGTTTTTTTTTAACCGATTTTTTGCCATTTTTGTTAGCACTTGGAAGTCAAAAACGCGATTTTTGCTAAAAAAAATCGTTAATTTTTTTATTGCAAAATTAAAAATAATTGTAAAATTAAAAAAAAACTCTTCGTCACTACCTGCTGACTTATGTGTAGAAATAGTGTAAGAAATTTCAAAAGAATCACAGCATTAGATTTTGAGTTACAGTGCACACCGACTTCAAAAATGACGAGTTTCAGAAAAACGCTTTTAAAGTTTTGCACACTAGGCGGCACATACGATAACGTACACCCCTAAACTGCTCATAGCTCCGTTAATTTTGCTCCGATCGACTTGAAATTTAGACACAACATTCTTGCAATGTTGTACATTTAAAAAAATATTCCAAAAAAAATTTAAATACTGTACCCCTCCCTTAAACATTATAAATTTGTAGTAGATATATAGTGTTATGATTATAAGCATGTTATGACGTAACTAGTTCCATTTAATTAAAAGAAGTACATATTAGAAAATTTTTTTACTACCCAAGCTAACAATTGCTACCAAAATTTGCTACCCTGAGAAATATTGAAACGGTTATACTGGTATGGAAAATAGAATGTCCTTGTATTCTTCCCACCACGTTGCGTATGCCATACATAATTACATTGAAGACAACATCACTGTTTATAATCAGCTATGTCAATTTAGTGTTTTCAGTGTAAAATTTGGTGCTCTTCATCTCAGCGGACAAAAATCAATTTTATCACTTGCGCGTTATTTGAATATTTCTGGGATTGATATGTGTACATGTATATTCTTGTATGTATATTTTTTCACGTTTTATTTTTTTTGTCACGTGTTGAATTGAACTGCTGTTCTCCAAACTGCGTTAGTTACTTCACTCACTTACTTCAATGAAGTGTTGTTTTAGAACAGTTCGCTCGTGAACGTCCCGTCTCTACTTAGTATACCCATTAAGTTTCAAGTATAGCCATTTTAAAGATAGAAAAAACCCGGGTGTACCATACAGCACCAATTAACTTTAAGAGTATGGCAATTTTTAAGCTCTAGTTTCAGTTCAAGCCTTCTATCAGTAGCGCTTAATGTGATATACAAAGAGGAATGTTTTCTTTTCACCATCCACACCCTCTCACCATGGAAAATTTGTTTCTACCACGTCTATATAAGGTCTACCTACCAAATACATTGTAAGATCCCATTTTAAATAATTCTTGAGATATGAGACGTATTTTGCTTAGAAAAATTATTATCCGTACACTGCCATGCATCCACCGAGAAATTTTATAATCGACGAATTTCCCTTCATATAAAACCAAAAAGCATCACTTAAAGAGGACCACCCAACCTAATCAACAAATAAAAATTAGCTTAACATCACAAAGTGTTTTTAGCTATCCTTCAAAGGCATTTGTGGACTCCATATACGAAGGACAGTCGGACTTTTTGGCCCTGGAACGAGAAAACACCAAATTCTATGGTAACTAATTATTCTTTAAAATTCAGATTGATCACAAAACTTTATTATTGAAAAATTAATATCAACCAACCAACGCACATTTATTTTAAAAATCACTGAACAAAAAATTAATTTCTCTATCTTGGATTATACCATTCTTTGTTTTCTTTTTTGGTTTTGGATCAAACTTACACTCGTAAATTTTTTTTACAGAATTTATCATTTCCAAAAAAAGTAGTCAATTATTGCGATAAAAACCGAAAACCAGTTCTTACTATGAAGAACTTTCCATCTTATTACACTATTCGCCGTTTAGTTTACTACTCAACTATAATTTGCCGTATCGAAAATATGCAAAATAAGCCTCAAAATTTAATATAGTTTTTTTTTGCAAAAAGATGCGTCAGAACTAAATAAAAAACAGTTTCATTCGAGATTATTTGACGTCAAACTCCATTCAAGTTTAGTTGTGTTTTCTTGTTTTTTTTTTGGTATTGGATCTCCCGCTGTTTCTGACGTACTAGTGATAAATAAGCCCTTGACTAGGTGAGTTTCTAACTAGACCTACTACAGCCCCCGCAATTATTTCTTACACTGAAATTGTGTCAACAAGAATCTAGTCAATTTTGGAACGGCTTGTACTTAATTGTTCAACTCTTTTTTGTTGAGAACTATCAACACACACTATCAGATTCTTATCCAAAAAATTGTCAAACATGTGTTCAAGTAGTTAGATAACATTCTTACCCTCATTTAATTCAATAAATAATATATCTGAATGATTTAATTAAAATTACACGAAAAATTACCATGTGAAAATATATAGCGACTTTGACCAACTCTTTAACTAAATAAGCAGTGAAATTGTTGGCTAATTTGTATATTGCGTTTTCTCGAACATTATTTGACAAATTAGTTCGGAATAATTTTTAATGTTAATTCAACATTTTAATGAGAAAAAAGCGAAATATCGGAATGCGGTCGATACCGTAAATATGGTTGTGTGCTTTTTTATTAGAAAACTTTGTTTTTTCGGTTTATTCATGCGAATTTTCGTAGGTTTCTTTGACCTCTAAAAGTTATTTGAATATTTACAGATATAAGATAATAAAGTAAATATTAAATATTTGAAGAAAAAAGTGAAATTTGATAGTAGAACACTGGAGACTAAAAGATGCCATTAACATAAATCAATCGCGTATTTGATGTGTAATCTTAATTTGATACAACTTTCGATTATGCGATTATCTTCGATACGATTGATAGACACTTCTAGAGTTTTTCTCAAGGAAAAGATTTTACCTGTTCGTCGCTGTAAAAATGGAATTTATTTTTGTAGTTTTGAACAGTGAAAGTTTGTGTCAGTAGCTTCGATTCTTGTGTAGATTGTAGAAAGAATATAAAGAGCTACTTAAAAAAAAAATCTGTCGTTATATGAAAAGGTCGCAAGAAATCTTACAAGAAAGACGATCGTAACTACTCAAGGTAGCTGAAGATGTGAATGACCAGACATAATCAATTTAATTTTTTGTTAATTTAGAAAAATTGAATCCGGTTTTGTGTTTCGTAAAATTGAGCAAGCTCCAATGTAGTAGTATAATGGAATTGATGAAAATTGTGAATTTTAAGAAAAATATCTGGAACGTGAAAT
This sequence comes from Beris chalybata, assembly GCA_949128065.1. Taxonomy (NCBI): domain Eukaryota; kingdom Metazoa; phylum Arthropoda; class Insecta; order Diptera; family Stratiomyidae; genus Beris; species Beris chalybata. The sequence goes on along the minus strand of OX421896.1, from coordinate 27,211,973 downwards.
TTCAAATCGATGAGAAAAGTAGAATATTGTTTTTTTCTTATGTCGTTATATATTTCTAAGCTTTTACTTTTACTATGTTTTGCTAACCTTGAGTCATGGAAAAGTTTGTAAGGTGGTATGGAACGTGGTATACACAGCGGTTGAGCAAGCCATCAACTTGGCGTCATACACTGCAATACCCAGAAGTTTGGGCGTTGGGCGCGCCTACAGAACTCTAGTCTACTGGACAAGGAAGAACATTGCTGAGTGCAGAAGGGTTTGCAATTAGGATCGCAGGAAAGTGAAGCGAGTGCTCCATCGTACTCAGTAAGTCAATAGTTAAATGCTAATGTTCAACAATATGGATGAATTAGGAGTTAGTTATTCTTTCCGGTGTCAGTGGAGTGAAACTCCAACACGGAGTCCCCGACTGTGGACTAACCCCTATCCCTGAGGATATGACAAATTTGGAAAGAAACTTCACTGGAGAAGCCAGTGCATCATAAGATTGTGTTGGACTAGGTCCGAAGGAGCTGTTTCGTCATCGGAGGGCATATACTCTTCAGAAGGTGTATTCTTGCCTACTAACCGAAACACCTTGACAGCTGGTGGGATCGCTGAGGTAAATTCTATATAGCCACATCCCATTCCAAATTTATTACCGAGAAGAATTTAATGGTCAAGAAAGGCGTCCTCTACCTTAGGCTAAAGGCGTGTATTTTGAGAAGCTTTTTTTTTTTTTTTTTTTGATTTTTTCGGCTATTCTCTGGTTGTAACCCTGGATATGGTCAGCGCTTCATGGCTGTGAAATTTACAATGGTTGTAACCTTGGATCTGATCTATCAAGAAACAAATCCCGTCCGCCGCAACTTATTTTTTTAACCAATATTTGTTGTTATTAGATTTTTCGTGGTAAGCTACCAAAGAAGCTATTATGATTAGGAGTTAGTTATTCCTTCCGGTGTCAGTGGAGTGAAACTCCAACACGGAGTCCCCGACTCGCTTGAATAAATACTGCATGCTTCAATGAAGGAGTACTCCACGATTTCTGGAAACTTCAAAGGCTACTGTTGCTCTTAAATCCCGAGAAGCAAACTTAACAACCATCTCCATATCGGTCATTATGCAGGCTGGACTCGTTGGAAAAAGTACTGGAGACTATTATTACTGGGTCGGGGCATGAATACTCTCTGATACACATAATATCGCTAAGTCCTACCGTTTGCCGGACTACGCTAGCACCTTCTAGGTGAAGATATTGAGGATCCGTGAAGTTTGTCGGACATTAAAGCACGACTTATTGCCAAGATGCAACATCGATATTTTTACCGATAGCCAAGCCTTAATCATAGCACTTGATTCGGCTACCATCTCCTCTAAACTAGTACAGCAATGCTGTGGCGAACTAGTCGGTTTAGCGGAGTGGTTTAACAGTATCTATGCTCTGGGTCCCGGGCATAGAAACATAGAGGGAAATGAGTGGGCTGATGAACTGGCTAGGAAGTGCCCCGCTCTTCCCGGCTCTTTTGTAGAACTAGCCCACGTTCCCTTAGGAGTTGTCAAGAGAGACATTCTCTCTCACTTCCAATCAGGGGCAAACTCCAGATGAAAAAGCCTAATCACCTGCGCCATATCTAGTAAGATGTATCTATCTTACATCCGAGCCAAGACAGACAAACTCCTATGCAATACCCGGGCAGACATCTCCAGAATCAAGACGAATAGTCCGGGACACTGGTCAATTGGAGATCATGCTTCCAAATTGGGCATTCCATTCAATGCACACTACTGCCGCTGCCAGGACACTATTGAGCGATAGTCGTTCGTTCATTTCCTTTGCGAATGTCCGGCTTTAGCTAGAGCCCGAGAGCGAGTACTAGGGAAGTCCTTCTTCTACTGGGCAGATTTGGAATCTCTTTTTCGGTCGCTCGCGAACTAGTTGGTTTTTATAGTTAGTTCGTTCAATATTCAAGTTGAGGAAAAAAGATAATGATTAAAAAAATGAAAGGTCAGTAGATGACAGTTGATCAAGAAGATGATGACCTGTCTGGCTTATTTCCGTAACGCTTTGATCTTTTAAACTGCTTCCTGCTGAATTGCCTTATTTTCTAATGCTTGCCCTTCCACAAGGCTGGATTGCCTTTCTTTGATGCCCTAGACCTCAACAGAATTTACTAACACATCACTGACAACTTCTACAAATTATTCGATCTCCTGTCCAGACTCCAGATCACTTGGAGGTGCTGGGAAACGCGGCTCTGGAATCGTTCAAACCTAAGGCCGCTATTCACTGTTGGCTTTGAGTTTAAGCTGACTTTAGTGTCGTATAATTTATATGACACTAAAGTCAGCTCTAACTTAAAGCCAACTTTATGACGACTGTGAATAGCGGCCTAAGTGTTCTAGTCTGGCAAGAGATATAAATAATACTTCTCGTCTGTTTCTCACTATTAATGTAGGGGCAGAACTAGTCTTACACATCCCAAGGTTGGTTATTATATTATAGTAAAATCAAAAAGAATTGTATATATTTGTGGGGAGTGGTATCGATCAAGCGCCGAACCTGATTCCAACTCAATTTGAGCAAATCGCAAGTTCGTTTCTTGGAGTGACCTTCCAAGAATAGTTTGAATTGTCTGCATCCCACCGTCTCTGTCCAGTTGAGGACAGATTGGATGTTAGTCCAGTCCAATAGCCTATCTTTTGCCGCAGCTGCTGACATTATACAGAAAGGCACTAGTTCTGTGAGACGCAGACTCGTTGCCTACAATATCACTATGTTCAGAAACCCATACCAATATGACTGTATTTGAGTTCGCTAGTTCCTTAAGCTCTTGTAAGCAATCCCACACTAAGGTCGTTTCCCAATACCCTTACTTCATCTACGTCTACATCTAGTTATAACAGTTATGACGTCAGACATAGCAAAGCTGTGTCTAAATTTATTTTCGGTTCGTGTCTTGACTCTAAGCAAACGTAAAGAAAATCAAATTTTTCTATGGAATTTAGTTAATTTTTGATTTTTGAAGTGTCAAATAAGCATCAGCTGATCCATTTGACAGTTTAGCCGAGCTTTTTATAAACTGCTATAATAGCAATGCTATGCAACATAGACGTAGACGTAGACGAAGCAAGGTATTGGGAAACGGACTAAGTGTGATCTAAGGCAAAATGCTTGTAATAATGTCATGTATGTAATGCTGCTCTGCGCTCAGAGAGAATGTAGATCTTGTTACTCTTGTATTCTTTTCTAATGTTTCCCTGATGCATAGTTCAATCGCATGAATTTCTGCTTGGAAGATTATCTTTGACTTGTCTAGGCTGGCATATACATAAGTACTATGTGTCGACCATAGGTCTGTGTCCCTCTACCCAAGCTCGAACTCCTTCATTTGCTTGGACCCATCTGTATACCGGATGTACCCCCATATGTGTTTCCCAGTCGTTTGGATTGGGAACACTACTTATCACTCCTAAGTTTGATTAACATATAAATACATACCGAAGATAAAACTAATTTCATTCCAACTTAAACCACATCTTAAATTTGGTGCTTTTGATCGATTTAGGTTAGTATTCTTTAAGTGGAAAATATATGCTAAATATCTAAGCTACAATAACTAAAGCAGAAAAATACTGTAAGACTCAAATTTTATATCAATCCGATTTCTTGCACCGTATTAATTTGTTTGATTTTAGAAAACTTCCGATAGAAATCTTAAAACGCTTTTACTAATAGCATCGTACCTTTTAGGTCAACAAAATTTTTATGACTATACTTCGAATGGCTGTGAAACTTAAATTGATCTATTAGTACGGCATTTAAATGCTTTACAGCGTGAACGATTAATACAGAATTTTCTTCAATTTCTGTTGTGTCATTTTTAAGCAGATCTCGCAATCGAACTTGACACGCAGACCCAATACTCCAATGGAAGAAATTTCCATTCGATTTCTCATCTTCATCGTAATCACAATAACCCACATTCAGTAGATCCGTTAAGAAAAAATTCTTCAATTATAAAATTTTCATTTTCATAGCCGACCAACAATGCACAACTCTGCCGGGAACGGCTAGAATATTATATTTTTAAAATCGAATACTTACACTAGCACTTGAAATTACTGCTGAAGCTAATAAACGTTTAACTGAAAACCCATTGATTCGTTAATACTTCGCTATCCCGTTACCAAACTGATCGAAGAGTAATAATCATCATCACCTTGATGATCATCCCAAAACTATCCATCTCCAGTTTTAATACTATGGCTTGGAAACTGGGCTTACTTCGATGAAGAAAATTTACCTTTTCATATGCGGTGAACTTCAATCTTTTGTTGTATAAAATCTATTTTTTTAACTATTAACCGTATAGCTGTCAACGTCCGACCTTGCCTTTACTTTACAACTTTAATTTCAGTTATTTGCTCTCATACTCGGGACGCGCTTCATCATCAACATTCCGGTTGATCGATTCACGATTATCGGTTCGACTTTTCTAGGTGGATATACTCCAACTAGAAAAACTACAAGTATCTATAGATTGTTTTCCTGTGGCGAAGACACTTACCTGGAAACGTACTCGTTAAATAGATTAAGCCAACGTAAGCGGGGAGGATGTCTACCGAACGTGGACTCTTCACGATCATGTATAAGATCGAAATGCGTGCTAAATGCAAATTGTCCGGTAGAAGAACACGGCTAAGAATTATTGGCATGTGATCGGTGGGGCCGATCGAAATGGCTCAAGATTTTCTCTAACTTTAGATACACTTTGATCTGAGGACGATCCTGTCGACATTGGAGTTCTTGATGAAATAGTCGTGGCCGGCACAGAAATCGGAATTGTTTCACCCCGTGTCCGGTTCTTGGTCGATCTTGCGTATAGGTAGGTATATTGAACTGAAATTCACCTTATCCGTTGGAACTAATGAAAATTAATTAGTCGATTCGATCGTTTGATCGTTTGTCATACAGCGTTAGGGTGACTGTCTTCAGTCCGACATTGACCACTCTGATCTATCGCCCTTAACCGGACAATCTAATCGAAGAAAATGCCAGGTTTCTTGCTTGTTTGCATCCAAGTCTTTTGTTTTGGAACTGCTGATCGCGGGGCGTTGATCTTTCAACTTCGGATTTTTGCGAATTTACTTTAAAATCTAAACAGTGTCGTTTTTAGGCAAAAATTTTGTTGGTTCAAGTCGATAATGTTGTTAAGATGCACGTTGATCCATGTTTTCGTTGAACCGATCGGATGATAAACGGCAATTGTCTGTGCCTCGGTTCAGGTGTCAAGACGCTGTCGGATCGTGTATATTCTATTAGCAGATCTTATGAATTTGATTAATGTTGTGTTTGCTTACTTCCTAGGAGCACGTACAATTGATTTTGGCATGAGGTTAGTGAAGTTGAAATGATGATTCACGGCATTTGTTATCCCGAGTGGTAAACCATTGTGCGAATTTGATATGGGTTATGAATCTTTTTATTGTGGTTTTATTCGAGGAGTTGGCGTTGTTAACTACTTTGTCCAGAATTACACAGAGTACCATGCATTAGGCGAATATAATTGATATTTTATGATAGGTAGGTACTGCAAATTGTGCCACCCTAAAAAAAATGTAATCGTAAATGAAGTCAACTTCTGGCTTAGATTCTTAGTTAGGAGTGGGGCTGTTTATGGAGCACGGATAATCTTAAAAAAATGTTTATACGATTAGAATTTCGAAGAAAGAAATTTTTCAAATTTTTTTTTCTAAAAGTCCATACTTCTAAGAGTGTTGTGTGAAAATTTCATAAGAATCCGTGAAATATTTCCAGAGTTACAGGCTATTGTGTGTCTGACTTCGCGGCCGTATACCTGCCCCGATACCGTAAACTTAAACTTTGAACTCGCTTTTCTCAAAATCACTTTTTCACAGTCGGTGATCGCAATATCTCAAAAATTATTCAATCGATCTTCTTGAAATGTTTTGTACTTATTTTAAACATACATATGTATCACGTGAATGAACGAAAGAATTTTTTTAAATGAAAACTTTTTGTTTTATTCATTAATGGAGTACGATTTTTGGGTTAAGAAGGTTTTTGTTTAAATGCTGACATTTTGTTAAAAATGAATATTTTCTACAACGCTTCGTTGAATCACTAGCCATGGTCATCTATTAATGAAATATCTGGGGATTTTTGATTTCAGATAAAATGACAATGGCTTATCGTGATTACCGCAACGTCATGCTTTAAAAAATCTATTGCTTTAAATTTCATACAAATATCACATTACTTAATAAAAATATTTTCACCAAAAAAAATTTGAAATGTTCATGAAAGATACTTTAACAAACGTATGTTGTCTGTTGAGTATTATGTCTTAATTTCGCTTTAAAACTTGTTCCCCTCCTAGCGTATATGACCCCTTATACAATTTAGTGATTCCATGAAGCTCTGACAGAAAGGAATACGTTTATGGAATCAGAATCTATGCCTAAAGTAAAGCCCTTTGAAGAAGCTCGCACTTTGACAAAGATCGTAGCCTATGTACGTGTGTGACACAACCCGCAAGTGGCAAGCCTTTCAGGCTGTACCAGAGAGGATTACGCTGGTATTTCGGTGACTTAGCCCATGAGAAGCATGCAATGAAACTTAAAAAAAAACTATACTTCTCCAGCATAAAGTGACTCGTCAGTGCTTCGAAGTGCCAAGTAACACCAAAAGTCGTGTAGGAGTAGTAAGAACGTTCTGCGAACTATCATGCCTATTCAGTATCATATTCACAAAGTAGGAGAGTCACAATTTTGAATTAATTTGCAGTTTTCGTATTCTGTCATTAGTCTGAATTTTGACCGTTTTTTGTATTTTCCGCGAACTGAGCAAGAAAAAGTGATTAAAAAAATTAAGGTACATATGTCTCCAAAGTGTATGGAGAAATTATTGTGACCTTTCTTATGACTGCAGCGCCAGAATACGAAAAAACTATTCGATCACAAGCGCAGTCACAAAATTTTAGTCACATCAGGTTGTGACCTATGATAGGTCAAAATTTCGGAATAGGGCCGTATACCATATCACTTTATAGTAATGTTAACTTTCGTGAATAGTAGTAAAAACGGTGATATGATAGTAATAATAATAATAATCAATGGCGCAACAGCCCAAATCGGGCCTAGGCCTTGAAGTAATGCTAGAGTTACTTCATTTCGAGACCAACGGAACACTAGGAGGTGAAGTGGTCAGCCACACGCTCGTCCGTGATTATTACCCCGATTTTAACTCAGGTACTCATTTACAGCTGAGTGAACTGGTAGTCCGGCACCCAATACCATTTTCGAAAATTACTTGCCGCCAAGCAGATTCGAACCTGGTACCAGGTGCTCCGAAGGCAAGTGCTCTAACCACTAAGCCACCCAGACTACGGTGATGTGATAGTGGTCACAACCAATTTGGCAATGCGGGCTTAGTAGTGAATACCACCTCGATTCCTGCAGCGTTAAGGTATAATCTGGCTGGCACTGGCAATGAACTACTTTTATACTAAAATGTAAAAAAAATTTCAAACTAAATTTTTTAACTAGGAATATAAGAAATTTGATTAAAAATAGATGTATCTTTTGCATCAATTTTTGTTCAAAATATTTCATTTATATTGGAAGCCATGTCTATAAAATATGGTGTTCTATATTAAATAGCAATATACTACTACTTAGTAGCCATTCTACTACAGTAGTTCTCAAAACCGTTTCACAACTACTTAAACGAACTAAATAGTCGTACGACTGTATAGTACTGAAGTTGTTAGGAAGTTTTCGCAAGTAAAAATAGTTGTAAGTGCCAACAAAATTAAATACACACAAGCCACAACTAAAAATTATTGTGATAACGTTTGCCAGACTACAGGTTGTGATCAAGAACTATCCGCGCTAATTGCGGTAGTAGTCCTCAAACTAGACTTGCGCATTTTAGTTCACTATAGTGACCAATAATTTGCAGTTCGCGATCCGTTCCAACTAGATCGTTCTTTTAGTTCACTAGTTCGCAAGAGTGCAGGGAGTACACCAAAAATGGGATAGGCAAATTTGATGAGCTAAAAAATGGTCATCTGTGTAGTACCGTCGTCTGGTACAATACAATCACATAAAAAAAAGTCCTTAGCAATGCACGAAGAAGCGGGACTCACTGCCTACTATTTCCTTCATTACACTTTCAAAGTTATGACCTAAAAAAAAGGTCTCGCTACGATTTACTTCCTTCATTTCTCTTCCAACTATGGAACTTTATGCCAAACAAACAATTCAAACAAAGAAACAAACCGTCGTTCATTTCACTTATGGAAAAGCTCTTCCAAACTAGTTCTACACAAGCCTACCTCAATCCCATGTTAATATATTTCTAGTCTTTTGTTTAATCAGATTCTGCTAAATAGGAATCCTTCAGCGTGTAAACCTTGCTCACTCTCTGTAAAACGTTCACTTTGATGCCGCATATTGATGGACTTATAGCCAGCCTCCTCCGTCTGTTACGGATCCCGCTCCTTCCAGTTCATCAGCTCTATCCCGGTACCCGAGATTAATTTCATTCAAAACATTTTTATGAGATTACATGAAAAGCTCAGACCCAAGAGATATGACGGAATTCGTGAAAACGCGTTCAACCATTTTTCAACATCTTGGAAACAAAAATCCTGAAAGCGGGTTTTAGACGTATACATTAAAAGCCATTAGAAGTAAAGCCTTGTTCGATATCTAGTCAGATATAGAGAAATCCTAGCACGAAACACTTTTTTTGCTGAATTAATAAGGCTGTAGGTAGGCGGTGTTACTCGATTTAGAGGAAAGATATTGCCCTTAAACGTACATAACGACAGGATTACGAAACGAGTGGACACGCTATTTCAACTTTCTACATTAAAGGTTTTTCTTATATCCTTTTGGCCATCGGTGGTCAATCGAAGGCCCAAATCGGACTTGGTGACATGAATGTAATCCTCTCGACTGATCTGAGTTCTATCCCAAGGCTCCGCAACGCATATTTTTCGGGATGATAGGGTTTTAGTCAATGCGACATAAAAGAATAAATGTAAATTATTTTCTTCTTGAATAAAAATATAATTGAAGAGGGAAAACTACCTCAAAGAAAAGCGTAGGACCAATTGAATCCACGAACTCTCGATGATATGCTCGCACTAGACTACCAACGCCACTAGTGTATACTTTGTGTGTTCGTATCCAATAGCAATCAAACTGAACACGGTACTTCAGGAATAGCTTTCTTGTAATTAGCTTGAGATATTAAATAATAATTTCACGGTTTTGGTTCAAATTAAATACTCACGACTTCATTCAACAAATTCAAGACCCATCACCAACAACTCAAGCTCTGTGGTGGGTAACTTAAACCTGGAGTTATCTCAATCACATCATCCCATTAGTTATTATCTCTTATTTGTTACCACAATCTGATAACTGTTAATTTTATATGATAAAGATAAGAGAGTTCACATACTCGTACCTACGTACGAGCATAGCAAAATCTTCGCACATAACTTAATTGCTTAATGTCAAGGTTAAGTGACTTTGTAATTTTAATGGTTTCATGTTTTCACGAGTCTCGCACACAATATTCTTTTGTTTTTTTGTTGGTTTGGTACGTTGTAGTCGGGGCTTTTGGAGTATGAAACATTAAAAAAGAAAGTAAACTAAACCTCCCGAAAGGTCATGGGATTGCGAATTCTCTCTCTCTCGGGGGTATTGACATCGTAAACAATTTATTACTTATTTGTTCTTCTTATTATTCTTCATCTGCTTAAAGTAAAATGCGAGAAGTACTTAGGCCCCTAACTGCGATATTTTCGCACAAATTCGAAACGCCTTAAAGAACCTGAATCGCACTCGCATGCATTGCGCTCGTATTATATATCTTATAATCCTAATGGTTCACCTTGCCATCTTTAATTACTCATCAATTTTACCGGCTTGGTACTTGTATCTGAAAAGGAGGCGATCGACTTTATCCCGTTCCTGTCGTGCTGAAACTTCTCAGTTAAGATGTCCGATTACTTAGGCGACACGTTACAATAATTAAGATCTTCCTTGCGTCAAAAAGGCGGTTACGGCCTACCTTCGGGTTACAGGTTCATTACCTCGCCCATATAATGGGGCTAGGATATGCCTATCATCGGAAATCATACGATAAATATGAATAAAAGAAATCGCATGGCAATGCCAAGGTAAGACTAGCTCACGATGTGACTTTTATGATTTTATGCTTCATCACTAGTGCAGAATTTTCCGGCTTTTCTGACAAGGCTTGGTGTTAGTTGATAGCTCTGGCCGGTGCTACTGTATGTAAACTAGTATAGGTATGTGCAATTATTTCTTTAGCTAGATTTTATTCTAAATTTTCGTAGGAGAGAGCGGTGCATATGACTAATGTCGTACTTAATTTATTTTTTTACATAATTTTGAAGTAGTAAAACTACAATTATAGTATTGTATGCCAGGTTGTCAAATATTTGACTGTATTCCATGACAAATTAAGTCAGATAGTATAATCGCCCTAATTTTGTTTGCCACATTTACTTATTTATTTATTTTAAAGATGTGGCCTAATCCAATTTCGGCCAAGCCCTGAGGGTACATGGCACATCGAATACATTCATTTAATCATTGAAAAATAGACGATGAAGTTAATTAAAAAAATATAAACTAGGTGTGAAACAACAGAATTAGAAAAATAAAACAAGAATAAAGTTACTAACTACAAACTTATTTCTAAGACCTGATATATAAAATGGTTAATTGCTGTGTAAGCAGATGAATAAAATCAAAAAAAATTCAGAAGTTAAGACTAAATAAGGTGTGTAATATGGTGGTTCAGGAGTTGAAAGTGTAAGGTGGGTGGATAGAATGGTGCTAAGGAGTGAAGCTGCGTTGTGAAAGAAGCGAAGGGTTTTGATGCAGTCGACCAGGAGGTGTTTCATAGTAAGCGTCATCTGGCATACCAGACAGCCCGGTTGAGGCGTCTTCGGTATCCTGTATTCGTGGGTGAACCTTGTGTTACCCAGGCGCACCCTGGCTAGAACGACGACCTCTCTTCTCAGCTGATCTGGATTGTGTAGGTTGGCAGATCTGGGCTTTTCCAGTGACTCGCCAAGAAGGTGGGGTGAGTTGTTCAGTGTCTAGCTACTTGTTGGGCATAAAACTAATGCATGCGGGGATGGTTTCATCTACATGTGACGGAATGAAGCGTTTCGTCAGCTTGTCCGCTTCCTCGTTGCCAACATGGCCCGAAATCCAAAAGACATAGGTCACAGCCGGGTTGGCAGTAATTAAAATTGAGGGGTAGGAGGTACCGTGTACTGCTGGTCCGATATCTAGGGGTTGAAAAAAAAAACAACTTAAAAATAGATGATTAGCCCGTGGAAGTAAAAAGATATTCGATATCTGATCAGACCTGCGAGATATCACAGAATTTATGGAAAAGTTTACAATCATTTTACACCCCCTTACGGGTCGAATTTCAAAAAATTTTGAAAGCACTTTCTAGGTATTTATATGAAGAATCCGTAGAATAAAAATAAATTCAATATTTGGGAAAACCTAGAAGATATGACGGAAATGGTGAAAATATATGCATTCTATTTTCACTGGTCATTTTTTTGCCCCTCTTTCGAATGCCAATGGATATTCGAATTTTTTTTTAATCAAAATTATTTCTCTAGTGTATTTACATATACACACCGACTTTCAATTTTGTGGCATAAGCCATACTATTCCTATAAAAAAATACATTTTTCGAGCAAGGGTTCTACCATAATTCAGTCTAAATACTAAGTTTCAGCCTTATATCATTGTAGGTTCTCGAGAAACTCCAAAAATATCGGTACTTTTTCCTTTTCACCCTTCCCCACCCTCACCCCACCCAATTAGGGTTCTATTAGTCCTACTTATGGTAAATTCTAAGCAATTCTAAGCATTATAAACTGTTATAGAGATATGAAACATGTTTTTTTTGAAAAATTCTTATCTCCTCCACTTCCATTCTCCACCGGTCCAACTTTTATACTCAAACCGAATTTTTATTTTTCTAGAGCAGTTGGTTCGTGAGATATCGTAATCTCAAATTGATCCCCCACCACCGTACGGTACTACCCATACTGAAAGGGTTTAGGTCAAAGGGTTTAGGTGCTACGTGCACTCAAATAATTTTGCGTACACCGGTAGACACACGGCGGACAGACGGACTGAAATTTTTTTTGCTTTTGTCGTGTCTACTAGTTATGAAACGTAAAAAAAAAAATTTGAGGGTAGGTAATTTTCTTTTTAAAAAATTGATCACAACTTTATTATTTTTCCGGCAGAAGTTTGGAACGTGTTCAATTCGGGGATGCGGTGTATGTTACTATGTGACTGAAAACCTAACAAAAAGTTCGGGAAGCGGTTAGAATATGGTGTAACATATGAATTATATAATTGGGTCTTATTCCGGGATGCGGTCTAGACGTTGAAAAAGACATAACTTAAAAATAGGTGATTATTAAACAAGACTGTGGAAGCGAAAAGATATTCGATATCTGATCAGACCTGAGCGATAAGGCAGAATTCACGAAATACTATAAAACCACTTTAAACCCACTTCGGGGTCGAATTTTAAAAAATCTTGAAAACACTTTCTAGGTATTCATATGAAGAATCCATAAACACAAATAATTGGTGATTGTTTAACAAGCCCGTGGATGTGATATCTGATCAGACCTGAGCGATATTCCGGAATTCATAAAAAAGTATACTACCACTTAACACCCCCTTAGGGGTCGAATTTCAAAAAATCTTGAAAACACACTCTAGGTACTTATATGAAGAATCCGTAGAATAAAAATGAATTCAATATTTGGAAAGACCTAGGAAATATGATGAAAATCGTGAAAATATATGCACTTTATTTTCACTGACAATTTTTTTTTACCCCTCTTCCTAACGGCAATGAATATTAAATTTTTTTTTATCAGAATTACTTTTCTAGTTGATTTACATATACGTACCGAGTTTCAACTTCCTAGCACAAGCCATTCTAAAGTTAAGAAAAACACCCCCCACCCCCGTACCGTACTACTCAAAAATAAAAATTTATTTTTTCAACATGCCACTACTATAGCTCTATCTAATTACCAAGTTCCAGCTTTCTATCATTATAGGTTCTTAAAATATGAACGTCGGAACTTTTTCCTTCTCACCCTTTCCCACCCTCATCCACTGCACTCACACCCCCAAAATTGTTTTCCCCTACTAGGGTTCTTTTAGGTCTACTTCTGGTAAAATTTTAAGCATCTACCTTATACTGTTATTGAGATATGAAACGTGTTATATTTGAAAAGTTCTTATCCCCTCCACTTCCGTGCTCCCCCGCCCCTTTCAAAGATTTTACTTTGAGCACTCTTTATTTATCAAGCTTTATACCCAAACCGAATTTTTTTTTTTTTTTAAATCAATAACAATACTGTATTATAAAAAAAAAAAGGTAAAATAATAAAGTAAAATCAGTAAAATAATTTTAATCCAATAATGCTTCAGACAAATCAAATTCCGCAGGTTGTTGGTAAAACGAGTTGTCCCCTTATCCACCTGAAGCCCTTGGTGGAATAATAAATTTAATTAATTTCTATTTGACACCGTTTTATCTGCTGTAATTTTTTTGCTGGTCCGAGTTTCTGTTCTTTGCACCTACATAAGTATCTCATTAAGTTACTTTATAAAATATTTTATTAATTAAATAAACTGATTAATCCACCCACTGATTTCAATAGGCACCAATCTCCCGTATACCACAATTTCCTATACTTTCTTGGGGTCAGTGCAGATAGTGTCGAGGTTCTTCACTCGAAGCGATAATGCCCATAAAAAATACGACAGCATACCGCGGAGGCATCGAGCACTACCAGAAAAACCGCGGCTTCGCGCGATAGCTTTTCCTGCTGGCCCCCAAGAAGATTGAGTATTGCTAGATCGCTACAGTGTGGAGCGTTATTTTGTTCACATTCTCTATCTTAACTTCTAGATAGTATGGGATCCGGGACGGGGCCCCCATCTTCCACACACCTTTCTCCAATCTTTCTCTTCTTTCTCCTCTTCGATACGCGGCGTTTCACAGGTGTGTGTAAATTGGCCTTTACCGCTTACCGCTTCTTAATCGTACGCTGGCCGGCTTTATGGACTTCTTTCTTGTGCACTATAAGAAACGTTAAGAAAATCTCTTCTTACACTCTCTCTTGGGCCGAGTAAACATCGACTTTTAGCTGTTTGCTTCAAATCCCATTGCTAAAAAGATAACTGGAGAAGTTGAAGCTTCTCCAACTCCGCTGTAGAAGATTTTTATTTTTATATAGTATTTAAGTTTTATTTAACGACAAGCACATCCAAACGAAGACGTCCATTACCACCGAAGAGGAGGAGGAGAGGGCATAAAAAGAGCTTCAATTCACAGTTCAAAGTCATTGCCCATGATGCAACTGATGTGGTAACATCTTCAGGTATATTTCTTTAAAAAAAAAAATACTACCTTCTAACTTCTTAAGTCGAATTAGACCAGAAAGAGTATTAACTGCTCTTTCTAATTGAGAAACGGATTAAATCGGGATCAGTGATCGTATAGTGTGGTGTTATCGATACCAAGGATTATTCAAGGATTCGAAAAAGGATTAAAGTGAAAAATAAGTGATTTCGTGCAAATTGTGCTACTGACAAAAAAATAAAAAGTTTTCTAAATTCTTGAAAATTGAAGAAAAAAAAAATCAAGAAAAATATTGCAAAGTGCTTGGATATAATATGCAATACAGGTGATCGCGCGTATCTTAAGAAGGCCGGAAGATTTCTACAACAAGCTGAACTTCTGATACTATAGTCGGATTTTATACTAAACAGTTATAATACTCACAACCAACGGACGGGAAATATATTCAAATCAAAGAAGGTACGACCGATGAGGATTTTATTATAACTTAATTATAATTTAGAATAAGCTTTCGGGAAAATATTTTTGTTTTTACATAAAAGTATAACTGGATAGTTTGTTAGTTGAGACTTACTATATTTATTCAAGTTTTAGTCTGTAGAACATGTGGACGTACATATGTGGAAATAGCTCAGAATTTATGTAAATTTTTTATTTATGTTGATGATGTGTTGGTAATTCCCGATTAATATTCCGCATATCAATTTATGATACTTCTTCCCTTTTAGGATTTTTTGGGTTAATATGTTTTTTTGAATTTAGAGTAGTTTGTGCACTTTTAATTAGAATTTATGTTCAGAGGTAATTAATAAGAAAAATGTCAAAGAATAATACCTTACTTACAGTTATTCAACAATTTTGAATTTTAATCGCTTTTTTACTGGAGGACTTAAAATTTAGAATAGGGTCAGAAAGAGCTTAGTACTCTGTAGGTATGTTGTATTTTGTATGGAAAGAAATTCTTTATTTTGAAATTAGCTTATATGAATTAATTTCGTAATTGGCAAAATACTTGAAATATGTATTTGACGTATTTACGTGGTGAAAACAGTTATCGACACAATTTTAATTTATTAAATTATGCCAAATTCAAAATATTAACATGATTATGACTTGTTCATTTTTGAATATTTATTTTTTTATAAAAGAACAAGAAAAGATTACAGTAGCCACTGAATAATGTAAGACAATTGTGCATATGCAAATTATTGTATTTATATTATCCAAAATAGTAGGATAGACATTTTTTTATTTCGAAACGGAAATTGCAGTTTTAAAGAAGATTTATTATTTGAAATTATCACAGATTTCCCTCTTTTGAAATGAAAAATGTCCACAGTTTGTTCTTAGAAAAAGAATGAATTGTGCTTAAAGGTCCTACCTATTTACATCTTTCTGATGCGCTTATACTAAGGCCCGTTTCTACGATCGTCAGTAATGTTCTAACTAGAACTTTAAATGACAGATGTTCATATAAAACTTACAGTTAAAGTTCTGGTTAAATTTTATCAGAAGGTCGTAATAACGGCCCTTAGAACTGCGTTTAATATCAATTTCTTAATTTCTGATATAAGCTACATTTTAAAGAGTTTCTTAAGATCAGTTTTAAACGGTTTTATTAACACAAAGGATTATGGCTTAACGCCATCTCATTTGTTATATTAACCAAAAGGGTTAGCGTTATATTAAGCGTCATATTATATTTTCAATACTAGATTTAACCCAAAAATTAGCATCGAGACCGCAAATAAAAATCTTTATTTTCTACCTAATATTTTTCTGACAAGTATACGTATCTTGTTATGAATCTCAGTTCTGTTTTTAATGCTTTACTGATATTGTGTTACTAGATAATGTCTAATTGATTGCTGTTTTACCTTAAATGCCACCGGTGCTATATTCATTGCTAAGTAAAGGAGGATGATAACATCACCACCATATTCATTTCCATGAATAAAACCCAGATTTTGAAGTAGGGTCAAAATGTATGGGTTCAACGATTACCATACCAAAGGTTAGCTTAAAATTCGGAAAATGCAATGATTAATATTGGACCAGTATTAAAAGTCCAATGCTTTGGAAGAATTTGCAAAACGTATAAGCAGTGATTTTATGTGTAAAATGTGATTCCAAAGTGTGTGAATGTGATCGAAAATAGACAGCGACTTAAACTTAGGTCTTGGTTGGTACAACATTTTTGTTGATTCTATAATAAAACTTAACCTACACATACTGGACAAACGTTTAGGCTTTCAAAACTCCTTTCTATAGAAAAACTCATATTATCAGTGAAAACACAGTGAACTTATCAGTAAAGGTTTTTTCAACTCCTCAATGGCAAAAGCCAAGAAAGTGATCAATTCCTCCTCTAGCGCCATCAAATATTCTTAAAATTATTATTAATTTTTTTACAAAATTTTCCTTGAGTTCCTACATGACTTCTTGTGGGTAATACAACTGTGAACTGCAGGAGCTACTACTTCTACGAATATATATTTTCTTAGATCACGCCTGATAGCATGCAGTTGAATTCGTCTAACGTATCTATGTGACCAAAATTAAATTCAATAAATTTCACATATCACATGAAACTAATCTCGACTAACATTTCTTTCGTTCTTCTTCCTTTAAACTGGAACAAATCTGATAACTGTCCGAACATCCACTAATTTGACACAGTAAAAATTTACATCAAATCTTATGATTATTAATTGGACATAAACTTAGCATCTTATGAAGTTTAGAAATCCCAGGCTTTTCGATATCTTACAATCTAGCTCTCAAATTTTTATGCGAATAATGCGCTCGTTTTAGATTTTATTTTCTATTGCAGCATAGAAATAAGTAAATCCTATTAATTTAGAATAACGATTTATATTGAATGAATCAATGCGATACCGTATTTTATTTAAATTTCAAACGCTTAAGATATAAAACGCATTTCCTACAAATTCGTAGGTGTGTTCTTTTACGTTCCAATATAGGACAAGAGGAAGTTAACAAATTCAGCTAAGAGCTACATAGTGGGAAGGTTATATTTTAAAATTCAGGTAACATTCAATTTGTTTAAATAAATTTTCAAAAATTAGCTTAAACACTATTTTAGAACATGCGCTTGTCAAATATTTTTGTTTGTCAAATTCACGACTTACAAAAATATTAATTGATTATTGTAAATAAATTTTTATTTTGAATCATTTGATAGCATGAAATTATGCAATATATAACATGCTTAAAGCTAGTATTACGCTGTATAGCGTGGTTATACAGTGTAATACTAGCTTTAAGCTTGTCATATATTCAAATTGCAGTAGTAAGCTATGCAAAATAGTGAATTTAACCGAATGAACACTGTGAGATTTATTTGTTTATTTCGCCCACTTCGCATTGCATATTACTGCAATTTGACCACTTGGTCAAACAGTGTAATAAAGCTGAATGAATTAGGTTAGCATTGCTGTGAGGCGCATACTTTAACCTTTCTCAAATATTTTAATAATGGTGTAATCGTGAAATTTTTTTTTTCGAATATTTTTACGCGGGCAACGCTCACTAGAAGATGCCAAGATTTGTTTTACAAAATTTTTGTAGTCATACATTTAACATATTGTCCTGTAGAGTGATACAAACTTATTATCTGAAAAACATAAACAGTAAATATAATTTTGTATAAATTGGCAAGTTTTTTTTCGAATTTACAATTTTAAAATTTTTACTTCTATTGCCATCTTATTACTTGTATTAATACGTTTGGTGCTTATGGTGTTTAAACGCTTTGCATAGCTATGATAAAATGTTCGGATAAAAGTCTAAAACTTGAAATAATTAGTTTAAAAATCGATGGTCGAACTTCGTGTTAAGAAACTTAATTTTGGCGTTTCAAGTAGTAACATTCTCTACAGCTTCTATACTGGAGCCGAAAGTGTAAAAATATTTTTTTTTTACATTTCGGTGTTCAAAAGAACATACAATCAATCATGTATTAATTATGAGAAATGTTATAAAACTTTGGGGTTTTTTCTCCAGTTCTTAGGGCCGAATTCCCAGTTTGGTTTAACCGTAGGATCTTACGAACAAATTCCTAAGTTTAAACCAAATTTTTGGTTTAAGCTTCGACTGTGAAACCGGCCCTAAATATTTTAAAACATGAGTGTAGCATATAAATTTATTTTAATTTACTTCGAACTATTTTTACATAATTATTTTGGAGCGTCTGCTTCATCGTAGGATTCTCCAATAATATTATTTATTTCGATACGCTAACTTACTTAGCTGGTAGGCTTCAGTGTGGTCATGGATTCCAAATTCATTCAGGAATGAGCTTTTATACGAGGTATAGTCTAGTGACTATCTCCTCAGTGAAGTTAGCATCCCACCTTGTTTTTGAGATTATATATATATACATATTTTTTTTTAAAACATGTTATTAGCTACTGACAAATAATTATTAATATTTTATTTGTGTTATGAATTAATTATTTAAATCCAATCTGCAAATTTCTCAAATATATTTGTCAAACTACAAAGAATATTCATAAAATTTTTTTTTTAAAATTTTCAAGACGTTTTCTTTTAGTAGATGATTATGAGTGAAAGTGTTTCCGTTCAATAAAAAATTTACAAATCTTTACACTGATTAGGGATATAATATCGCGAACAGAAGCTACAAAATTTACTGAAAACGCTGTAAAGCCCATTGGAATAAATATATATCTAATTTTGTGAAAGCTTCAAAATTTAAATATTTACAAGAATTATTTTTCTATCTATTATCAGAAGATCGTTTCTCTTTTCTTTTCTTTAAATTAATATCTCGATGTTTTAATCAGGCAGGCACACAGAAGCTTCTCTTTTGATAATTTAAGAAACCTACTAATACAAACACAACTTAATAAAATATTTAAAATTCAACCCAAAAAAAAAAGCCAAAAATACCTTTGCAATCAAAAATCCATAATTCAATCGATCATATCAAATATTAATGTTTTCAGCAGCGATCATATCTGTTCAAGCATTTTATTTTAAAACAAAAATAACGGTCAGTTCTTCTAACCTATAAACTGATGGCAGGAACTAAGAACAAAAACCTTACAGTAAATTGAAAAACAATCATAAATTTGTATCTATATCTTCTTGATTCGATCAGTAACCTCACACGATGATCTGTTTCGCAGTGCCGCATACCGAAAAAAAAACTATAACAATTTCCCTTTCGATTTTTAATAGAAAATACAATAATCTAATCCACAATGATATTCACGATCACGATCACATCACAATGATCATACTATAAATTGATCGTGAAGTTAAGGTACCTACTCCCCATTATAAGAAATATACTACAATATCGACACGATCTATAGTAGCGCTCATATTTCGCAATATTGTTTTTGAATGAAGGAAGTTAGTACTTACTGCTAAATACGATGTATATACCGGTTAAATTCCGGTTAATGTTAATTAGGTCCTCGACGGAAAAAAAGGTTAACAACCTTCTTAAAGATTCTTCTACTAGTTCTTAGTTTGCAGCGTGTGTAAGAAGTATGATCCGATCATATACGTAGAAGATACAGGTAAGATACCGTGTGGCGCGATCGGTAAGTGATCGGTCTTCATTGTATAATTATGTTAAGAGAAATATGTGTAAATTGATCGATACAAACATTAAGATAGTCGATGTATAAGGTACATAGGTAATTTATTATATTACATTATAATGTACGATACGATTATCCATCCAATGAGGAAGACGCTTTCAATAGATACGATACATATCTAACTGGCGATCATTACACATAGTATACTCACTCGTACCAATGGTGATTCCACGGGGTAAAGATATGCAACATAGTTGGTTGCATTTCGTATACAGTACGCGATCGTAGCTATACCGTTAGGTGTTAATTACACCAAACGATCATGACACTGATCTTGAAAGACGATCATCTTGTGGTCTGAATTAATATATGGAAGAAATTCTTTCCATCTGCAAGATTGTTTTTTTTTTCAATTCGCAATGCACATATTGGTTGCGATTATGTATGATGAATAGAAGTAGCTAATAATAGTAGCAACCGATTCATAATTTGCCTTCGACTATTATGTGATCATATTCTTACGCGATCATATATTGCGGCCAGAGTATAAAATGACAGATTGTAGGCAATATTGCGACAGTTACGATTATTGAAAATGTACACCTATGAGTTTAGGTGGGAAGGTATAGGTAATATAAATTATAATCAGAGTAAGAGAAATTTAGGACAACGATAACTTTAAGAAAATGATCAAAACTTTCTTCTACCGATGAGAAATTAATGTCAAATGTCTAGAGATCAATTTTCATTAGCATATTGCATGTTGTATCATCTTCAGTTTTGTACTTAGTTATTTTTATTATAACATACTTTTCATGCTCTTTCCACCGATCCGTAAGATATTCATGCGATCAGTTTCAAGTGCATCGTGGAAATGAGGACAGAAATTTGTAACCAGTTTTGTTGAATGAGTTCAGCTTATGTATGCTATGCATTTTATTTCGTTTTAACACAATATCTTTGTAGGGTTTTTTTTTATTGTAACATTCTGATAACAAGACTAAAGATCAGAGATCGGCCGATCGCGAGCTGGAAACAGGAAACAGTAGTGAAATTGAATATGATACGAAGAAAGAAATTAGAAAGCCGGGAATTTTTGTAAGGCTTTTGTCTAGAAAAGTCACCTGTAATAAAATCTAAAGATCAGTACCTGTTTAGATAGAGGCCTAAAAACATAAATATTTAATTATTAGACTGATCACACTGATCTAGTTTAAGCAATCTAATCAGTGATTTAGTTCCGACGGGAAAAGAAATAAATTTCTGGCGATCATTGATCTTTTGAAAAGCCAAAAGATCAGTAAATAAATTGCACTGCAATTAGCCAAAATTTTCTCTATTTAAAATAGGTTATACGAAAAAGTACATTCCTAACGGATCATTCTGCCTTGAAAGCGATAAATGAAAAGAATAATCGCTCTGAACCAGATCATACATTTGATCGGAACAAATTAATTTCGATCGTGTTGATTAATGCCCCGAAAAAAGTTCGAAAAAAAACGAATTTAATTTAGAAAAAAAAAAAAAAAATAACTGCACCTAAAATAAAATTTTCTTAACCAATTATATTGGTACAAAAGAGTTCTGAACAGAATCGAACAAAAGCCCACGCTGTCAAGGAAAAAGGTACACATATTGATCGTGCGGGCGCCAAAATCAATGGGGAGGTTGTAATTTCGATAAAGAAAATCTAATTATCATTAAATTACCAAAAATAGTTACGTTCCGATCGTAAACAACAGCAACAACAGAATTTATAATACAATCGGTTGGAATTTTGGTTAAAATGTGCGCGGTCAATGATCGAGCGTTGAAATTAATTAAGAACCTAATTTTTGCAAATAACAATAACCAAGAAAAAAAATGGTTTGGTTCAATTGACCTGACCTCAATTATTCATATGAAAAATAAAGAGCTGAGCCAATTTTCTCATAGCCAAAGATAGCGTATACGATCGCGATCATTATTATTTTTACGGTCACCATTGGTTTTTTTTTGGCGAGCGTAATGTTTAGTTTGTTCGAACAATGCCCGGTGGAAATGTTACGATGATCGCTACTCGATCACCTAATCATCTTTTATTTGAGCGACACCTTAAGGCCACCGCGCACTAGCGTAAAACAGGTTGATGTCGTTCGAAATGCATAATCCCACCTTCTGGCATGACTAATCCCGGAGACTAACTACAGATAAAACCAGGTACACTTCCTACCTTATGTTAGACCTAACAAGATCATAAGCATTTTGATCACGTTCTAATGTTGGTCGTGTGTTTCGATTTGATAATGAGCTCGCGGAAACTCTCTCTCTTCTAGCGATCATTAGCTTACCGGGCTGAACTGATAGACTGAAACTAGATTGCTTTTCCTAGAACGGCTTGTCCACATGATTAGCAATCAATAATTTTTAATGGATCGCCAGTTACGCGGTACTATTCGACTATACGCGATATACAAATATAACTAACGTTCCGGCCATATTAATCGGGAATAGCTGGTGGAACTTATATAGGAAAGTATCTGGGTTCTGGGTATCTAGCTAATATCGTAGATTACTCTCTTTATGGAGTGAAATCATTATGCTATTGAAGAATTTAACCTGAAGCAGATGAGTGTGTTGGGTCTAATGATCGCCTGCACGAAGGCCATTTGTTCTAAATTCTTTTCCTGAAGGCTTTCCGCGATATTATACTGAAGTTGATTGGAACTCGAGAGAATTATGTAGAGAGGTAGGATACTTAACTGTTTTTGATTGTAAGCCATAAGTTAGTCAGATATGTATGTATAGTATTTCCTCGACTTTCGCGTTTGAAATATGGTCTGGAGGTCGCAAATGATAACGAGAGGACCACGTGATTGTGATTGAATATGTCGAATCGGCTAATTGTGTATTTGATGAAATTGAAAAAGAGCAATAAATAATAGAAATGAACAAATTTAATATGGTTTGAATATGTACCATATATTTCCTATGACATACGTTCGTAGCTATGAGATATCGAACGAAATATAATATGAATGACCTGACACGCAAGAGATGCGGCTTTGCTTCATCGAAATATTCCTCACGAATAAGAGAATATTATCTAGTTCTTTTATGTGTTTGAATTAGTTTCTAGGGAGGATTAACCGATTCTGGGTAGTTCGATTAGATATTTATTGTTCAAAAATCTTCAAAATTAATTGTTTTCTTACACCTTGAACTTTCAGTCAGTCTAGATTAGATTGGCACTTCGTATTTTGATTTCCGGAGGCTATAACTGCCCTTGCATCGGTAATAACCTCTATAAGGCCTTATGGAAGTAAATACCAACAGTCGTATAGAGGTTTGCTAGCGACTAATATCAAGTGATTCGGCGTCAACCCAATTATGCCCTAGTGTGAAGAGTAACTAATCTGTGACGGTTCGAATCCGAGAGTGTGAAAGGTGTAAGTAAAATCAATTCACAATTTTCAAAATTTTTTAAATTATTTATTTATTTTTCAAATTATAACTTACAGGAAAATAAATTCGTAGTTGGATGAAAACAAAAATAAAAAAATTTCCAATATTACTTTTGGGTTTTTTTTTGTTTCTGTACTTCCAAACTTCTGTATGAAAGCAAGAATAGCTTCGATAAAGCCTTAAGGAGGTTAGTTTGCTAGTTGGGAGCACGTTCTATGCCATTGCGAAGAACTCGCACAGACTCCGACTTCTAGGACACTATTTCCTAGCACCATTGGTACTCATGTCTAGCTCAATCGAGGGCATATTAAAATTTATTAACTCCTGAGTGAGTTATAATCAGGGAGGACAATAACCATAGGTCCACTGAGGCCGCAGTGAATCGGGATGTAGATCGTCCTCCACCAATTATAATCTAATCTAATCGTACAGTCAGATAGTCTCTGAATGAGGAAGTTCTTTTCCTCCTTATGCCTAGGAACGAGATTAAGGACTTATCGGCGGAATCGTATTAAATTATCGTAGCACAGGTTGTAAATGTTACACACGTAGAGCCTGGCAGTAAGAAGTCCCATTTTGGATATTTCTTTGTGTTAGATAAAATTTTGAATGTGGACATAACCTTTCAAGGGAAACGAAAGCCTCGATTAACTAAGCTCCTATTTGCTCTTAAAAAAAATCCGTTAAAGGAACCAATCCTTAATTTGCAAATGTGAACCCAAATGGAGTGCTAAATGATGAACAATTTCTAGAACTCGGCAGTTTTCTTGAACCCAATATGGAGGAGTTCAACATAAATGATTATAGTTAGAAACACGCTTTTTTGTCAAGAAAGTTTCAGATAAAGTCTGATACATCGGTATTAAGAATCTGTCATAGTTTTCTTTGATACTACTGTTCATTCACTCATTAAGGATTGATCAATATCTTCTCTGTTACTACAATATATATAAATCAAAACAGAGACGATTGAAATGCTGATGATTTTCTGAATTAGTGCAAAAATGTTGTACTGGCTCTTAACACCACTTACTGAACCATTCTTCCTTTCCTAACGAAATTATATTGCTCCTTCTGTTCTATTAAAAAATTGATTCGACTAATTTTGTTTAAGTAAAACTGTGTTCTTGTTTCATGTGAAGAGAAAATGTTAAGATGCCCATACGAAACTTCCCTATTGTAGTCGACACTCACTTGGCTACTACCATTAAAGAGATGACAGTTGAAAAACTTTCACTGTATTTTCCAGTTAGGCAGCTTTGTTGAACTAGATCCAAAGGTCTTGTTTCATCATCAAAATTGCATTCCTAGTAGAGAACTTTCATCAGAATGTCCAAAATTCACTGACTCCCAAAGACAGGTTAAATTTCTTAAAATTTGGCTTCTATGGTTAGATAGGTACCTATACGTCGTAAGCCTTTTTGAATGAGAAAATTATTCCAACTATAGTGGATTTTACATAAATTATTAATATTCTTCTTTCCGATCTGGGGCATTGAATAGTAGTGTGTTCATTTGAAGAACTGTTCTGATTTAATTTTTATTTAACATCAGTATACTAAAGTGCTAGCGACAAGGCTAGGAACATCCGGTGGAACAGCCAAAATTAAGATCGAAGTATTTTTTCCAACATTCCAAATATGTACCATATATTTTAAGGATACCAAACTGGACTTAGGAGGTAAGCCTTTAATACACTGTAGTGTACAGTCCAGTCGATCATAAATCGATCCAGGTATGGCAGTGTACTAGTTGGTGGTAATAATTGTTAGTGCTGTTTAGCTGTGATGTGATCCACCAGAACACCAACGTTGCCCCCAATTAACTACTGCATGGTTGATGATGCTTGTGAATCTGATAAGAATATAACCCATCTACTCAGTGTTAAATCCTTTACTAGTGACCCTATTTAACATTCCGTACTGTTTACTATTTATATTAATATTTTGAAGCCAATAGCCACTGAAAAATTCTTATAAATAATTTTGGCGTTGAGTGGGAATTGAACCCACGACATCGCTGAAGCAATGTTTTCAAGACCTAGTACACTATCACTGGACAAACCCGGCTTACTGGACTACACCCGGCATAACTCTTGTTTACTTGATCAAAATCATTAAAGACTAGTGCAGTTGCTTACTTGGAACCAGTTTCAACATTCTAGTCGATCGTGAGAAAGAACAAAAACATCCATCACACCTACAACTAAAATTAATAATCCTTGTTAGAAAAAAAAAACAAAATTCTTTCATTAGTATAACTATAAAAACACAGTGATTTTGCAATATCTCCTATAATGTTTTCATACATAAGATTTAATGTTTTAACTTCGTAGTATGAACTGTTCCTACAACATACGATCGTAAAATTTTCGTTCGAACTCTGAAAGAAACATTCTAAAAAGTAAGACATTACTTATCGAAGAGTGCTTTTTATCACCCAGAAGGCTCCTATGGGAACTGAAAAAAAAACGATTTAAACTACCGAATGTTTAAGCAATTTGATCAGAATGCTGAACTATACCATCTTTAATAACCGTAATTCCCACCGAGATCAATCATCCGAAACACGACAAATCTTTTTACTTTAGACACGCTCGACACTCCTTCTTTATCCACTTCTTCTGCATTGCTCCCGGTACTTTTAACTCCATTTAATTGGTCTTAAAATAAACGCTGGAAAATTTATATCACCTGGCGACTGGTGGTGGGCAATGTACAAGAGATGGTCAAGAAAACGTATAGAGTATACCTCTGTGTATCGTCATAGTTCGGAACATTCCTCAAGCATCTCACGATAGAAATTTCCATTAAACACGGTTGTAATTTTAAAATTACCGAAAACCTCAAAACTCAATCATGCCTGAAACAACCTTTACCGCAAGAACATCCGGAGATTGAGCGCTTAGCTACCACTTGATTCTGATTTTAATGCTTCTATTGCCTGGCAGTTTCAAGCTATGGTGTAAATGAACTCAAGCGAATCCAAAGCGAAACATTCTTTTCGAACTTTTCTTAGTCACTTTTTTTGTTTGTTGAGCGCAAGGAAAATATATGCAACAGTATATCGTAGAGACGACATGTCGCATGTTATGCAAACGGACAGCAAAAATTTGCATACTACTCGTATGTACTGTTGCATTCTGGAGTTCTTAGTAGAATTCTAGCGTATCAAAAGTAAAAGCAGTGTGCCATGTTTGTGTAGTACTTCCTCTTTAAATTGTCTGAACTTCACTCTCGACTTGGCTTTTTCCTCACGATTTTCAGTACTCATAAACAACATCGAAGCATACGTTCTAACGTTGGATAGTATCTTAAGTATGTTCGATGCGGAAAGCGTTCTTCTTGTCGCATGAAGTCAGTTTGTAAGAAGCTAACTTGAAAATGTTCTAACCGTCGTAGAACGAGAATCTAGAAGAGAGTCCGGAACAATGACTACCTTTTGGTGACATGGGTACGACACGCTTATCGTCATGTTTTCGAAGGTGAACCTTTTGTGCGGAACATCAGCGATCGTGATCCTCATCGTGCTTGACTATAAAGATCACCAGGTATCCTCAAGTCACGTAAATAAGATGTTCAAATACACGTTCCTTGCTATGTTTTCACTTTTTTTTTCCGCCTTCGAAGCACCATCAACTAACCATACATTATGCATTATGTGTACCTATACGATTCGAGGAACTATAGGTGCCCATATCACTTGCAAGAATCCAATGATTGTCTAGAGTGTGAACTTTTACCTTCACTAATGTTGAAATAGGTTAACCAAACAAATATTGGAACGAGAAGAATGCGTTCTTCGGTCGGTACAGGTGAGAAAGGCGACGAAAATTAAAAACCACAATTTCCCTTTTTTTTTTTTAGTTTAAGTGCCCCAATCAAATAATTATTTGTTTGATTGTGTCGTTCGGTTTAACAACTTCAGTTGACTTTCTTGGTGGGTTCTTATGCCGACTCAAATAATAAATTATTCGTTGGTTAAACAGTTTATTTTTATTGCTTTTTGTAGGAACAAATATTTGCATAGAGATTATGAAATTCCATGATTGCTATCGGTGTTAATTTTGATTTGTTTCCCATGGTCAGTATCAACAAACTTATAGTGTGCGAAATGAGTGAAATTTTCTTATAACGTACACGTACTGCGGTTGGAGTTATATTTAGGCATTTCGAGTAAATTGTGTCAATTAATTTATGTACTTTGGTTTACAGCGCAGACTATATGTACAGAATGTTAGACGGCCAAGTTTTTTACCGGTCAACACCTTTACCGCAAAGGAACTACTTTTTTCTTGTCAGTGTTTTCACCAATCTCATCGCGTTCCTTAGTAGATAAGAAACATAGATCGGAACTAGATTTGTTATTACTATAAGAAAATGGTATACCTGATTAATAAAAATATGGGGCCGATTAAGCAATCCAGTTGAAAAATGCGATACTGATATTATGATCCGCCGACAATCGGCCGACTTTATAAACAAGAAGGAATCGCGAAGCACTTTGACTATTTAGTTGAACAGATTTCATATGAGTGCGTTTACGGACTTACGACCAAACTATAATATGAGCTTGATTTTATTGAATAAATATTGCATGCCTTTGAAATCCTTACACAGTAAAAAATTTCAATAAAAGTACGATTTTGTTAATAGTAATTTTTACTGTAGGGTTAATATAATTTTACAATTAGAACGTACGTAACGTGTAAATGTTTTAATTTCTGTGAAAATTACATAAAAACACTAACTTTAATTGAAATTATGCATAATTCAATGGCATTGTGTAGTTTTATACATATTATTATGTATTAACTGTAATTCTGCGTAAAGTTGCTGGTTTTTTTAAGTTGATAGTTTTCTTATTTGTATACGTAAAACAAACGAAAGTTCAATGACGTGCTGTTGACGATAGAAGTCAGTTTACGTCATAGTTTGTGCTAGTGCTTTGGTCAATAAGAGTTCATAATGATTTTATGCGAAATGTGCTTTATCGAGTTTCAAGATGTTTTTGATTATAATAATGTATATTCATCAGTAACAATTTACACACTATTATGTAGCGTATAGAATCCAATATAATTTTTACATGATTTACGTAAGTACATCTGTAAAGTGGAATACTACGGAAAAGCATGTAATCACATTTATCTGTAACGAATTACATACTATTGTGTAGGGTACACAATGCAGTGTAGTTTTACTATAATTTAAGTTGGCATCACATTGCCTACTCTTAAAGTAGTAAAAATTGAATACAGTGTAGTATGCTATAAGCTTATACCTATATTAATTAGATCATATTTAGTTGTTCTTCTAGCTGCCTAAGCTTTCAGCTACTATAATATGAAATGTTTAGCTAGGGGATATCGAGGTGTGTTGAAAACTGTGTTTTTGAAGACCGAAATTTTCATTTACGTGAAGTTTTCCATAATGTAAATTTACAATTTTTATAATACAATTAATACAGTTTCATAGTAAAAATTCGTCACTTATTACAATCTGATGAGGAAACAATATCTGCGAAGCTTAGTCTAATAGATTTTTCAATCTGACTTTTTCAGTAAAGTCAACTGACATGCCCTTAATCACAAGGCGCATATTCAAGGCTGCGATCGTCTGTCGAGAAATAATCGGAAAAATTATAGTATAGCTTAGATTTTGTAATTTAAATTGTAGATCACAAAATTTAAATTTAATGAATATATATTAGTTATTTATTTTA
This sequence comes from Beris chalybata, assembly GCA_949128065.1. NCBI lineage: Eukaryota > Metazoa > Arthropoda > Insecta > Diptera > Stratiomyidae > Beris > Beris chalybata. Next base: position 27,182,726 of record OX421896.1, on the reverse strand, counting down.
TTTACATACTTAATTCTCGAAAGTAACAAAATTATTTCAGTATACCTTTCATAGAAAAATTATAACTAAAACCATCTTCGAAAGACTTTTATTTTGATTTTATTTAAGTCTACATAAAATTAACTACTTCAACGTACCTTATACCACGTTTCCATTACACCTTAATCTCGCGATTAAGAGAACTAGATTAAGAACGCAGGGACGGTATTTGTGGGGTGAGGGGGGCGAAAGGCAGGGCATTTGCTACATTTGTTATATAAAATATATGAAAATACCAAATTCCTCCCTCCCACCACAAATGACGTCCCTGAGTGCTTAATCTCGTTCTCTTAATCGCGAGATTAGAAAGTTACCTTGGTACTTGAAACGGTTAGAATATAAAGGGTTTTCCAATAAGGACTTGACAACTTTTTTTCAAAATAATATAATTTAATTTGCAGACAAAAAATGATAAAAATGTTAAGTTTACTGAATAAACTGACAGTGACAGTTCGATGATTAGTGAAAGGGTGCGTTCACAAATTGAATTCAAAGTTGTCAAGTCCTTATTGGAAAACCCTGAATATTTATGAATATGTATTTTAATTTTTTCTGCTTTTAATCATAAGTAAAAGGTGAAGCCAGAGGTGGATCAGCATCCCAATCAGATAAGAGAAACACGTGCCTCAAGGCCGTTAGAAAAGTAAAAATTGTAAGAGATTGAAGAAAATGAGCCCCAAGATATTGTAGTTGATTGTAACTCAAAATACATAGGTTATGTAAAATTAGTCTATGGACAAACCTCAAGTGTTATACTGTTTCAAATTTGAGTTCAACTTTTTCTGGTTTAACACTTTTGACTGCCACCGTTTTTGCCAAAATGTTTTGACAATTACATTTCGAGTGGATAAAAATCAATGTTCTATGAATTTGGTGCTATGTTAAGTTTTTTGTCGATAAGGCAGTACTTTTTTTGTCTGCACTGTCCACCGCTTGCTGTTATTTTCATAATATTTTTCCACTTTAAATTTTGTATTAGCTCTTGAATAGTTAAGGACCTCTAGGCTCTAAATGTCCGTTTTATAGTCTTATCTTTTGATACCTGGAGTCAACTTTAGTTCGAGATTGGAGATTAGGACAGTGATTAACAACAATCACAGTATAATATTTAAATCCCCTAAGTATTGTGTAGGTTTGATAATACCATAGGTGCGTTTTAATGCTCTCCAGAGTAGGATGGGACAGCATAAGTGTACGTGAAACAACAACGACATCCAGAATAGTCAATCTACTAATTTTACTGGGTTATAAATCCTATAACTATGTACACTCATCTAGAGGCTATAAGGTTGTCATTGAACCATATGATGTAGGGCTTGAAAAAACGGCCTATACAATTTATCACAAGGTTAAATTTATTGCACTTTAGTGCAAGCAGTTTCTAAACCACTTTAGCAATCCTTTTTCTTTTAAAAGCGCAACTTACCAGGAATAATATCGTCACGCAAAACGTTCAATAACCACATCAGAGGCATCTTTCAGTCGTTGCTTTGTTTACGTCTCTGACAACATCCTCTTTTTTAAACGACTTTGAAAGCATATATCGAAAAAATAAGACGAACAGGTAACCACTTCATAAAACCGTTGAAGTATGACTTCGTAGAAGCCTTTACTTTTTACTGGATTCGTCATGAGTTATGTTAAAGTGCATTTTTCTAAAAAAAAAAAAGTAATCTCTATGCATAATTTATTTCATAATTGTTCAGTTAAAATTTGATTCAAAAAATGTTTGGTAACATAACAATTGAGGCGGTTAGAACGAGTGTGGGTTATTCACAAGATTTGGTTAACTCAAAAAGTTCACATATTTGTCTGGCCACATGGAATAATTATACATAATAGTTAAGTCAAAAACTGAATTTTTCAGGGCAGCACTTTCTTTCTATTTTTACTATTGAACTATATATTTCTGTAAATCCAGTTTTTGTGAAAAAATCACATTTGTTGACATCTCATTGATCAAATAACATATATAAAACAATAATTTCTTCACAGTGCGTGTAAGTCTTGGGAGATGACCACAGTATACTTATCCCATTTTACAATTTTTGACTTACCACGTTGTTCACTGAGACCAAAGATTGAGAAATTGAGCAATTCAATTAATTTTTACTTGCGGAAATGATTGCATATTGTTTTAACCACTCTGGTTGGTTGAACTCAGTTTCTTAAATAATGAGGATTAGCACACTCTGGCTGTAACCGCCTCAATTGCAAGTTCTTAATAACACTATATTAGAAAAAATAATTGCTAAACTGATGGAATGGATTTGGTTGAATGTGGATAACATCTAAAGTATTTTAAACTTGAGTGATTAACTTACATTAAAATTAAAGGTGACCGCATTAGGTCATCTTTTGATGATTTTTAAATGTAAAGAAAAACATGTTGGCTAATGTTTCGTTTTTTTAGATAAATGAGCGCGTACCAAAATTTTCCCTCTAGAATGGTTAAGGAGCTTGTACACGATCAATTTGTATAATCAATTAATTGCCCAGCGACTATTGCCAAACCTAGTGGAGCAATTCATGGAGCAATACCGGGCAATATCATGCTAGTTGCCCCAATATTTCGGCAATTTGGCAACGTTTTGACAGATTGCTGGTATTGCTCGCCCTATGGTTGTTGTATTTCCACTACATTCGAAAATTCGAAGCAATTGTCATCGTTCGATGATTCAGTTGTTAAGTTTTGGTTTTATTTGTCAAGTTTCGTGTGATAACGTATTAGATTCAAATATTTCAAGTTTTACTTTAAGCTTTAGATTTATTTTCCAAATTTCCTATCGTTTTGTTCATATACTGAGTCCTCCATGTATGATGTCATTGCCAAATTGCTGAGTATTGTTCCATATCGCTAGTCACAGTTGATCAACGAGTTGACAACCAATTGATCCATATCGTCAATTGCTTATGTTGCTGTATATTTTCGTGATGTCAAAATTATTTGGAATTGCTGCAAATTGAGCTATTTTAATCGGTCGTGTAAAAGCACCATTAGTCCACTGCCATTGGGCTGCTTAATGGTTAGTATGTATCGCTATTGAGTGTTGAACTTATTTGTGGCGCTGCAGATCAACATGACTCATGTACTGCAATTATCCCTGGAGAAGGCAATTCTTTCACGTGACGGTTAACGGTCATGACATGCTGATTTGATTCAAGTTAGGTCAATCTTATTCATCTGTACCAAGGCCGGGAATCTATGAATGCTCTGGAAATCTTTTGTTTGTTCGAATTGAGTCATTCGTTTTGAGTCACCTTAGACCATACCGATATATTTTGGTTAACAACTTGACACTAATACTTGCACTGTACGTAATTGAGTGGTCAAAAGAATTATACGTTTCGTCGAATGTGTTGCCAAAGTAAAATTTCATAGAGTATCGAATTTAACAACCAACAAATTACTCATTATAACGGCAATTTCTTATACTATATCAAACTACAATACGTTTAAAGATCATTTGCGCAAAACTCTGAACTTGGCAAATTTAATCCACGAAAATAAACGTAGAAAAAGTTAAGCAACAATACGAAAATGTGTAGCTATCGATCAATCTTCAATCCAAAACGATGAAGACGAAGAAAGCCATCCACATCTTATTCTCCAGAAATATTTCAAAATTGTTCCTCAATCGATCTGTGAACCAGTTTTTTTCTTCTCTACCTTATATTTATTAATATAAAATGAATTATTTATTGTTATATGAATCGATCGGAAGCGGAAAGATTTGGCACGGATTAACTACTATAATCACTCAACGCATTGCAATGAATCAATAAGAAAAAAAAATATTATTTCTTTTTTCTCTAGATTGATTTGATGATTATTATTTCATATCTAGAAGATACTTTGCCCGAATCATCAATTCGTAGGCTAAGGTAGGTAATATGAGTAGTATCTCTATACGTGGTAGTCGATAGATACTGTGTGGTTAAATATGTGTACAAAGAAAGCAATAATTCAACGACCCTAAAATGATGAAAAAGAATAGGAAAAAAAAATTGTTGTGCGGTTACAATTTGCTGGAATATAATGGGGAAAGAATTTTTATATTGAAATTCTACAAATTATTGTGCTACCTATTATATACTTGGGGCAGTGACTCCATGCTAGTTTTTATCTCTGAGAAACGTTGTATGAAACTGAAAATACAACGTATCGACATGAATATGTTCATATTGCGGAAAATATGAAATTCTTATATGTAAGTAGATATCGAAACTAAAATCGTTAGGTAAATGAGCGTTTCATATAGTGAAGAACTTTCAACTGAAAAAATGAAGAACTGAGACATTGTGCCAAAATCGAAATAAGAACAAAATTTGTACAATTTGAGATTTCGTTGTAGAAGATACTAAAATTTTTGTTTGAAAAAACCTTCCTGTTTTTTAGGGAGGAAATTCTTGTTGTAATTGCGATGGAAAAAGATTGCAAACATACGCCTTTCGTGAGTGTGGTCGCTTCAAAGCTCAGATATCATTATTCAACCACATCATCATTGTCAAAATTCTTGGACGATATCAGCGCAACAACAAATGCACGGGATATACTTGCTTCATATCAATTTTATCTCTGTAGCAATTTAAGTGCAGATTTCTGAACATCATCTGCTATCATCGTTATTTTTTGTTGTCTTATTCATGCAAACACTATGACCGGTTGAAGAAAAAAAAACAGTAATCTGAGTTTTGACCGAAATGCGTTTAATACTGTGATATAGGGCTTACTGTGGGCTACTAAAGAATTACCAGGAGTCCTAGAGTAGCCAGCACTCTATCTCACAATGCGGTCCAAAAAAATTAGAAAGAGATTTTTCAAACCTCTGATCCATTTGCAAGGAGTGTAGGTATGTAAAAGTGTATTACAGTTGTGCCTATTTCTTCACATTGGTATTAATCTAGTGTATATTTTGAACGTCTTGCTATTATCATGAATAACATTTAAATTATGATGTATAATATTGTAAGCATGTGTCCAAATTTGTGTCATCACTTAGTTCTGGAATCTTGACACTCCCTCATGTTAGCTACACCCAAAAGTTTAGATCATCAGTTTACAACATTTAATTTTATCGTTTCGACATTTCAAAATAAACTCGAATGGGTTTGTTAACCTTTGTAATATATTTCTTTTGAATGCGCTGAAATTAAGAATTTTGTAATATTAAACGAATGTTATCTATCAAAATTAACCTTAACTTCGGTTGCAAGTTTTTTTTCGCTTCAGGAAAAACTATATTATCTAATTTGACTGATATAACGTTTTTATGACTTAAATCCGAAACCAGCAAAAACATTCAAATATTTTTCGTTGACAGACGAAATTTGTCTATAAGATACAATTATACTTCAACACTGACCAAGAATATTTAGGTTAAGAAAGAAGTAAAATTTACATAATTATTTAAATTTACAGAAACTTACACGGAAATGACATCAAGTATAATTTGGCCACTTCTTCCAAATTTATAGCATTGATATACTATATCATAAATACCAGACATGATCGGCTTTATTTTATTATTCGACTCGATTCGTATCTATGTCCTATTTAATAATTACTTTAAATTCGGATATTAAATATGGAGAAGATTTATGGAAATCATAAATCAGCTTTTGACCTGCTTATGGATTGTACAGTAAGAGGCAGTAAGCCATATTATTCTTATAGTTCAATCTGGTAGCTCGAATTGCAATAAACGAATATTGCATAATTTTTAATGTTTGTTTTATTGAAAAATTTCCTAAGAAATTCGTGTTTTATCTATTAATTTAGCAGATAGCTGGAGGCATGAGTATCTTCTAATAAAATGTTGTTGAAAACACACTGCAAAATCGTAAATATTTGCATTTAAACAACCAAGTTTATTAAGGTCAAAGTTTATATTATTTGCAAATTGTTTTCTTTTTTTTCTACTGTACATCAATAGAATATTTTCGGCAAAAATCAAATATTGAGATAAGACTATGCATATTTTGTGTAAGGTATATGAGTGTGGTCACTAGAGAAGTTTGTAATTAAATCTTTTCCTCGTATTTCCAATTCTTTTATTCTAACGTTACACTTCATTTTTCTTGAAACCCTTGTTGGTTCTTATCAAACCCTCTTTCTCTTGGGTGAAATTTATTTATCTATTATTTTGCTAAATGACTTAAGTGGTGCTATAAAGCATTAGTTTTTCTGTTTAGACTTGCTTTCATTTTTAAAAGTGGGTGTTATTAAGACTGTTTAACGGAAACTAAACAATATTCAATTCTCCAAACTTCACTAGCTATTTTTGGCATGGGTTCAAGTCATACTCATACATATATTGCATTTTTTACTTTATTATTTTAATAATACAGGATTTAAATATCATTTGGGATTATTTCCTTAATTTCAGGTGCTATATTTGATTCAAGTTTCGAAATCACCGATAATATCTCCTCATTGGTATTAAAACCACTGTCTTCGATTCGAAGTGAGTTTATTTCTTAATCTTCTGTTGGAATTTATTGCCGTTTTTATCAGATACTTCCTCAAGTAATTCCAGTATTTTTCGCAACATTTTTCTATTTCCCGCAATTCTCTCTTTTTTCAAAAGAGTTTGGCTTGTATTACACTGTATGCCATGCTTCCAAATATTTAACTTAAAGCATATACAGTTAACTTTTTTCTGTCACAAAATATAATACATAGTAAAATTAAATAATGCAGCAAACAAAAATTTGAAGATTATACTATGCCTCCATTTGCCAGCCAGAATTGTCAAATATTTGACATAGGGACATGCATTGTAATGCAAAATTTATTGAAGTACACCTTTTGGGCTTAGCTCATTAGTTTAAAAATTGTATCATATTTAATCTTGAGACTATCTTTGGAAGCTGAAGAAAATATCGACCACTTGAAATATCATTGTCAAAATGTTTAGCAGTAACAGTGTACTACTATGCAAGATCTTTGACCTTGAACTCAATACAGTGAAATGTGCTTAGGACGGAAACCCCATCCAGTGAAAATAATTCACTAAATCGCAAATATCTTTGTACTAAGAAACAACCATAACCTTATATCCGCGATAAATTCATCAAAATTTCATCCATGAAAAATTATTTATTACGCAGAAAATCTTAATAAATTGTAAATGTTACGCCGTTTAAATTTAGTTCATATAATCGCTAACTCCGTATACAAACATTGATACCTGCTAAATAATTTAAGACGAAGCATGAATTTAATTACGAATAATTAAGGAATTTAGGAAACGAATCGCATAGTTCAGTGAACCATACTTTCTAAGACACGTGACAATGATGAATTGCTGTAACAATGCCATGATATGTGATCAGATTCATTTAACGGTTTGAAAAGGATGATATTTCTTAATAAATCATATTTTTGACCTGAAAATAATTTACTTACAATGGTATGTTAAAGATTTGAAGATGATATTTAATTTGATTTGTGTTCAAAAAAATTCTCTCTTTTGAAACATATTATTGACTCACTTATACATATTATTGACTCACACGAATATACCTTTTTATAGTAGAAGTAGGACGATTGGTGCTTGCATAGAAACTCAAGATTTTAAATTTTGGATTTTATTACGTGTGTCAAAATATTAGTTTTCATTAGAAGATACATTTAACCTAAATTGAGGGTCATGTTATGGGGTATATAGGAAAAATTAGGTTTTTTCGAGGATTCCTCGATAGACCTTTAGGTCATCCTTTTTTTGTATTTTTTGTATTCCTAATATTTGAACACACAATTCGGGAATATAATTTTCGTACAGTTCCATTGCGACACAAATTAATTACATATATTTTTGGAATGAAACTGCGTTTGATCCATCTCTTCATTCCAGTAAATAATTCTTTTCATTTTCATTTCATATCTCGTCTATTGCTGTGCAAAATATAACCGATGCAAAAAAGGAAAGTCTGTTAATTTTGATCAGACTACACCTCCTAAGACCATCTATGATAAAATATATTGATAAGAGATAACCTCGGTCATATATACATTGAGTGTTTTCAATGTTAAGAATTACTTTCGTTGTATAGTTCAGTTCAATTGAATTTATTACCAAATATAAGTTTACATTGTTTAGTATAATTCTGATTAGAGATGGGTTGTTGCGGAGTGAACTGTTCCAAAAGAACGCTTCATTTAAGTGAGTGAGTGAAGTAACTCACTCGTTTTGGTGAACTGGAGTGCCACGTGGCGTAGCTTGAAAAGGAACTAGTTACTTCGCGAGGGAAGTGAGGACCTTTTTTTTAGCCATCACAATAACGCAACGATTAGTTCTTTGGATCTAGTTCACTGAAATTCAAGTGAGTGACTAGGAGTTAACTCACTTCACTAAAAGGAACTGCTTTGCCCATCTCTAATTGTGATTCAATCTTATTCAAAGTATAATTACACACTTAAATAGTGTGTAAATTAGAGCGTTCTTTATAATTACGGGTAGTACATATTTTTTTAATTTTAATTGCCGTTCTATAATAATAACTAATATTGTTTTTCTTTTTTTTCAGGTGAGCGTCATTTCTACTAACGAATTTTTAATAAAATAAACGGTAAGAAATAGAAATAATTTTAATGACTTTGAACAGATAGAACATGACTTCCATCAAAACTTGTAGTGTTTCAGTTGCTCGTAAGTGGACATGTATCACCTTTCCATTGAACGCTGTTCTCGCAATATGTACCGATACCTTCATTGCACTCTCAAATTTAAAAAAAGGTCAAAATGAAGAAAGTCTGGAAAAACGACGTCTATTTCGATCATATTATTTGGAATTTTAATCTACTCATTTCTTATTTTTTTTTATCAAAAAATTAATAGGTTTTAAAAATTTCAAAGCGTATAAGATTGGAATGAAAAATTGCAATAAATATTGTGGACAATAAAACTCTGGAAATAATACTTTTAACCAAGAAATTCGAATAAAACCAGAACATTCACGCCGACGCATTAAAATGGAAATGCTTTTTTGAATCAGATTTGTGTGGGTTACAGCCAAGCCTCTAGACTTATATTGGTGAAATTTCAGTACGAACAATAAATGAGTTCAACTTGATTAGAAGTCTATAATCTGAACAACCATTTCATTCATTTTATCTCGTGATTAATAATTGTATTAAAAAAATAACAACTCAAACGCCAAGACGCTTAAGAGAACTTCAATACATTTGAACGAACAATTTTGAAAATTTTTTGAAAAAATTTTGAATCCAGTTAAACACAATTATTGGCAGACCCATCTAGTGAAAGTTTTCACTCTTATGTACTCAAGAGATTAGAACTGATTTGATTCTGGTCGGATTAACTGCAATGATGTAGCACTGAAAACACAACCCTGAATCAAAACTGAAAATGCTTCAACCCTCTTAACTTCTGATCTGATAAAGGTTGAATTCCTTGGGTAATATATGAAAACTAGTGATTAGTTCAAAGATTTCGTTCATAAATATTTGATGATAATTTTTCCTCTTATTTCTCCCATTTTCCATGGACTTGACCATAGCTGAATCGTATGAATAATACATACATTAATTTGAAAAAATTGTGACTTATAGGCTACTTAAATGCATCGAGAAAGTAGTCCAAAGACATACATACATTCGATCGACTCACTTTTACCATCGGCGTTAATATAAGTGAAAATAGCTTTTAGCTCACACAATTATTATTCAAATTGATTTGAAATCTTTATCAAATCTCTATTTATTGTAACAATATACCGTTTTCCATATGAAACATATGAGCTCATGAATGATCAGTACCCAAACACCGATCGGTATAAATAATCAACTAACTGCATTTAAAGCCAATAAATATTTCTCACGATGTCTGCTGCTTAACATGCACATGACTTTCTCCTATTGACATTGAACATTGAAACGCATTCAACTCCCAACTGGGTTACTTGGTCAGTTCGGGCTTTCCTACTGCTGGGTCATCAAATTGAATTCAAATCAAAAATCGAAACCATTTAAGATTTCAACTTATCAAAATTCATTTGATGCCTACACGCAAAACGCGAGCCAAGTTTCGAAACTCCTTCCTTCATATGGTCAGGTATATATGCCCACTGTTTTTATACTCGGGAGTTACGCTCCGGCCGTATAATCCGCCTTAAGCCGGCGTCTGTAGTTTGTCCATATTCGAAGACATCATGTCTTCCATTCTTCGTGATGATGATGATGTTGCTCATCCAAAAAAAACTTTTTGTTTTATTCCTATATTTGGACAAGCCATATATTATGAAGACGCGGCCGGCATCTCAAAGACTAAACCCGGGCATTAGGCTTGGTCACTTGGCATATTGACCCAGTCGAATGATGGTATGATCATTAGTCAATTATACGGTCGTTATGGGAAGGAATGGATCTTATTAATAAAAAGAAGACGATCCAGATGAGTTCCCTTTCATTAGGCACCTACAACTGCCTGCTTTTCAAATATAATTCTAAAACCTTACCGCGATTTTTTTTTTACGATCCCGGCAAGTTTGTAGGATGGCTCAGCGACATGAATATGATGATGGTCAATGGCATCGTAAACAAATCCACCATGGACCTGACCTTTCTCAACGCAAGATAAATGACCATAAGCCGTAACATCTTTGGTCTTGGCCATCATCTTTATCGTCGTCTCTACCCCATCGGTGAATATTGAATTTATTTCGTTTGTCCGTTGTTGGCGAAGAAAATAGCGTGGACGTCGTCCCGAGCGTCCGGTGGTAATGGGTCTGGGAATTTTCATGTCCAGAAGGAATGGGATTTAATGATAAATTGGCAATGATTACTTTGAATGGTTGCTGAACGAACTGTGCAGAATTGGACTGTGCGTTACCACAAAAACTCATTATTGGATATCGGCCGGCAATAGGCTGTGGGGGTATGACCATTGAAATGGACATAGAGCCATAGATGATGGTGTGATTGGAAAGTTAGAGTGCATGTAAAGCAGACGATAATGAGCTAATGTACTGTGGAATTTAATTGATAATTGCATTAGTTTCGAAATCGAACCTACAACCAATGCGTCTAATCAGACCTTTATAATGTATCTCTTCGCCGAGCAAAACCAATAACTCGAATAACTGAGGTTCGTGCTAAGGTCTGTGCGCAAAGACATGCAATGGAGCTTACACCGGAGTGGGTGGCTCTATTTCGCAGAAAAGGTCCAAATCCAAAATTTGTTTGGAAAATCAAAAAGTCTTAAGTTATGAAGGTCTTGAAAAAGGTGTATAATTCTACTTTTCGAAGCTTAAATAAAATTCGGAGCAGATGGGAGATTTTGGTGTATTGATTAGCTAAAATTTTTGTTTATCTTCTGAAGGCTCTCAGAAAAGTCAATGAAAGACGTAGTTACATTTTTTGAATGCAATTTGTAATTTTTTGAACATTTTAGAACAAAGAAAATAAGGCAAAATCAACTCCAACTCCAACTCCTTCTTATGAAGAAATGGACTATTTATGTTTTCTTAAGTCCACGCAGAGTCTCTGAAATAGTAGTGCTAAAAGAAAATGTATATGTGAAAACTTCGTTAGGTAAAATCTTGTACATTATTATTTTTCCGGATAATTTTCCAAGTAAGACCAGTTAATATTACCAAATTTCCAAATTCAATACACTAAATCAATTAAGATATAACTCAAAAATTTCACATTGTATAGTGCACCAGATAGAGTACACTATATTAGTCACAAACCAGCAAGAAAAATATTTTTGGAATGCTCATGATTACACTGTTTAAATTTTCAATCCAGAAGTAAAAACAAAAAACAAAATTGTGTTCTTATCCGGATTAATTGCCGGTTACTTACAAAATTTAAACAAATAAAAGAAAGAGTAGGTGCTTCAGAGAACCCTCATTAATATATTTACTTTAATTAGTGTTCCTTTATTATAAATATTAGAGGACATTCTTCGTTCGGCCATGCACTAAAAAAAACTCATTTAGGATGTTGCTAAAATTTAGTAAAATAAAATAAAATTATTTTTTTCATAATTTCCTTAAAAATGTTAGGTTTATGTAGTAAGGAGCTATTCCTCTAGTCAGCTTTATCTGACTATTGAGATAGGTTAGCTGACTTTTACTGAACAGTAATCTACATCTACTTGATTACAATATAAATGGAGCTCTTACTTAACGGAAAAACTCCTTTACCTTCGTCCGCTGTCGTAAAATTCAAGCTAAGTCTAGACAACAGCCAAAATTTCAATAACACAGTAATTTATGGTATGACTGATGACATAAACTGGAGACGAAGCTTCTCAAACTATATCTTTAAGTTGTTGTGATAGGACCAATACTGTTGTTAATATTATATTCAACAAGAGAAGAAGCCGTGATTAAAAATTTTACAACGAAAATGAACGGAATAAATAAATATGTGAAGAACATTTGGCTGCAAAGTTACAGTTTTCTCATATTAGTACTATCGTTCGTAATGGCAAAAAAGGTTAAAAGGTAAATGGTTGCTCCCTCCAAGGATGCCATTGTTGACTTCTCGACTCTTTCATGCTTAACAACAATAACGTCGTCACGAATTCTTTCCGAAACACGCATGCAAATTCCCAGCCAGATACATTTCATGCAAATACCTAAAATCGTCCAATTAATAAAGAAGCATACCGGAATTATGGCAACAAAATTTCGATGGTAATCGAATTCCTAATACATTCCTCTATCAAAATACCACTTTTATTTGCCTAATAGAATTCTATTAATGGATTCAGCCAAACCGAAATGAATAAGCATCCTACTCCTCACCATACTATTACTTTTTCTGTGTGCCTTTAACCTGTTTAATATAACCAGCATTCGATTAAACTACAAACCAGAAATTCAAACATAACCGCCCTACACCAGAATAACACTATACAGAAATAGAAGCCATGTATTGAACATAGAATTGAACAACAGAAAATTATAATCATTTTTCTGTTTTTGATCGCCTTTAAGTCGATGGTATGCATAAGATGCTTGGCCGTGGCCGTGGAATCGCGATCCTGAGGAAACAGACAAAGAGACACTTTAGAAGCCCAGTGTAGCGAAGATTTCATACTGCAACAATCTTGAAATACATAAAATATTCCCTCGTACCGGGCGAAGTTACCGGCCAGGATTGAAGAAAAATTTCTTCTTAGTCTGGTCGTCTATTTGGAAAACAAAGGCACTACTAAGAACAAGAGAAGAAAATTATCCTCTATCCATGATTCTTATGTTCTTTATCTACCCAACTAAGCTATACGCCATGTTGTTATATTGCTTCGTAGCTAACCTAAGTCGCATTCTACAGCTTAGCTACCATAGAACGTAGTTATAATATCGTGTGCCTAAGAAGAAATAATAGTGCAGGAAAAAAAAAGCCAACGGATACAAAGTGTTCAAGAACTAGAACATTGGAAAACTTTCGAGTTCAGTATCTTACTATCTACCGTCGACCTATCCCTATCCTATCCTATGGATAGTCGTATAATAGTCTCAAGTCCTCCTCTATTGCTAAAGTGAAAAATATTTCGCTGTTGTTTTTGTTATTGCTGTTGTTGAATGTTGTTATAGTTCATCGAACTGAAATGGTTTGTTAGTGCGATCATGCAATTGTTGAAGAATGGTATTTTTATGATAAGAATCGTATGCATAGTAAGCTATCTACTTGAGAGTTGGAGAGCAAAAATATTTCTTCTCCATTAGATAGGTTGGTGCAGCAGAATGCTGCACAAGTGATACAGGTAGTGTGATAGAGCACCACCTTTCCATACATAGTAAGTAGGTAAAATTTTCGAAAGCAAATCGTTGAAATAACAGCTGAATAATTAAATTTTTGAGAAATTTTTCCTTCAACAGATTAGTGTATGTTTTTTTTCTTCAAATTAACAAATTGCAGCTCTAAAGATTCGGATCTACCCTTTCGTTTCACTTAATTAGTTGTATCTAAGTTTAAATTTAGTTCTAAGTTCTAACACATAAAATCAAGGTTTTTGCATTCCTTTTCCTTATAAACTGTTCTACTTATTCTAATCATTATTATTAACAGCTTGTAGCTACATATGTAACTTTAGATGTAAAGTTTGCTAACTAACAACCTTATCAACCAATTTACCAGCAATGTCTAGTTTTAAGTACCTAAATTGTGGAAATAAATTTAATTGAAAATTGAAATTGATTCAGATCTAATCTTTTAACTAATTTTAACATACAGAATTCTAATAAATCTTATCTATCTTGAAGTCATGGAAATGAGAGCTTGTTTAAAATTGTTTAAGGCTTGGTTGAGTTGTACCTCAGCATTTCACCATTTCAGAAATACTCCACGTTATAATTAAAATCCATGCCATTTGATCTAGGTTTGATATGAAAACTCTTAACTATTTTCATTATGCATGTTAGCTGTCATAACTTTAAAATCAAAGAAACAATTATCGGCATGTTCTTGTGGTGATGGGGAAGAAATTCTATTCAGTTTTTTAAAAGTACTAAAAACCTATTCCCCGTGATTCGTATCTGATGATACCTCATAAATATGAACACAACATACTTATTTTATCCGTTACTAATTTACTGATGTAATTGCACTTTTCGAAGAGTGTTCCAATTTACTGATGCAGTTAAAGATCGACAGAAAGACAGCTTGATTGATTTCAATTAAACTCTAAATGTACATGGTTGCTGTGGATGGAAGCTGTTACAGATAAATTTATGAATATTGAAAGAAAATACGATAAGTATACTTCATGTAGCTAGCATACAAAAATCCTATAAATCTTATGAAATTCAAGATATTGAACCACTGTAACTGTTGAAATCAAAGTTTCAATTTATTCAAATTAGTTTTTAGTTAAAATTAAGGATTGGTCCATTAGTCGGCGAATTTTTTATCCTTTTTCTAATACCTCACATTAAAGAAGTCTTTAAAACATGCAAAAATTATCCAAAATATTTGTGAGCAAATTTCCTTTCATAGCAAACTTCAATGGTAGAAAAAAATGTAGTCATCTTTCTTGTGTTAAATAATAAATTAGAGAAGAAATAAAGAGAAGAGTGCAAGCAAAGTTAAAAAAATCCATTGAATTTTACACCTTTTCAAGTAAATTTACATCGGGATGTAATAGTCAATTTTAATGTAATTTTCTTTTTTCGGTCAGTAAATTTCTATTAGCAATCAGTAAATTACAATTCACAATCAGTAAACTCCAACTTTAAAAGCAACAAATTCACTGGTTATTCTCTTGAATTTACTCTCTTAAAAAAGGGTGTAATCTTAAGGTACACTTATTTTTACTTTTTATTTACTTACAATTAATAAAATTCTTAGCTGTAGGTACCTAGTAGGCGTGTAGCGTTAATCTTTGTTGAGTTATCGCAACGATACGATCACTGAATTTCACGGAATTTTCTGATTAATTCCTGGAATTTAGCGATCGAAATTTTATTTCTGAATGAAAATTACGTGTTTATGGTTAAAGAATTCATAGAATTTGATAATCATGCTATTGCGTTAGCCCTACGAAGTTTCACGATACGTGCCTGGTAGGTAGAAATTGAGACCGCGATCAGTACTGTTTTGCAGCATAGGTTTGACGAGCGTAGCCACGGCGCCACCGAAGGCGTTTCATTCTAATTTCAGTAGAAAAGAAAATTGAACGAAGTGTTCAACTTTGTGATTTCATATATTACATGTTTTTCGTTGTAAAATTCGAAGAGATTAGTAGAATTACACGAAAAGAACGTAATTTTCTATTTACCACAAACTATAGTATAGTTAATTTTACACGAAATATTGCGTAATTTTGTGAGCCCTTATAAATTGTAGGGTTCCGTTGAAAAATACATGAATAATTTGCTAATAACAGTAATTTCGAGTAAAAGTGATTTTAATGTGTACATTTACTTGAAAAAATTATATACTGGAAATTTCAAGTAAAAATGGAAACGCACCTTCTAATTGCAGAATCTAATTTACAGTCTAATTGTTAACTTTATTTAACTTTTGAATAACGAAGAATTTAATTTAACAAGCGAAACTCTCGCTTTAACGTGGGAAGAATTATCCATTCGGTTTTTATCACTGCTAAATTCAAATTTAGAAGGAATGTCCCACAAATCAATATTTTCCCTTTTCACTATTCTCCACTCTCCATTAATTAAACATAGTCAAAACTGAATTAACTAACTTATAGTCAAAGAAACTGCAAATCGAGTTACTGGCTTAAGTCTTTCGTTTCACACCTCGTTTAACTTAAGCTGTATTTTATGCCTTCCTATGACAGAAATGTTATAAATTTAATATAAAAGGGGGAGGGGAAGGAATACCTAAAAGTATTCTTACAAATGGAAAATAAAACTTTATACAAAAATTTCTACTCTACTTAAAACGACCGCTTCAAAGAAAACGGATTGCTGAACGAAGTCTTCCGTTTTTTACTCGAAATAATCAGCAAAAATTGAAAGTTCTGATTGCAATTTTTCGAAGAAAGCTATCTAATATTTTCGGCTAAATTATAATAATAATGAAAACGAAAAACCATAAAAAAACTGTTAAAATTTTATACAAATAAAAGAAATCTGGCTGCCTCTAAAGTGAATTTATTTCAACAATAAAGTTTATTTATTTTTTCCATTATTAGCTCTCTTCAAATCGATTTCCATAGATGAGTGGCGGCGTCACACTTCAACCTCGAATTGGGTCAATTCTTCTTTTAAAATTAAGGTCTTGAGCTGACCCATCCGGCCAAATACGTACAACTAAAGAGGCTTCGAATATACGTACAAAAAGCAATAACAAACTTCTTTCGGTTCGGTCACGTCGTTTTCGTAATGTTACTGATATGTGAGAATGTGTTCACTGGGGGGGTATTCTCAAGAGAGTGTTGATGATAGTTTCGGGTGCACCTGACTCGAATGGCTTAAATTTCTTTCCACTTCGTCATGTTCGTTATTGACCAATTGACTGGAAGAAATAAGAATGAGTTTTCTCCTCGATCTATACGCAATTCGAGTACTGGTACGCGAAAATGTTATAATCTTAAGGCGGAGTATAAGACCTCATATAGCCGTGACACGTCCAAATTGGTAAGCAATCCCCCCAGATTGGCATCATCAATGGCTTAAGTCAGCTTCTTGACCGGCACAACTATCGCCTTATTCGTTTCGCACTTTATAAATCATAGCATACTAGCGAGTGCTATTGGAGTAGCGTAGTTTTAGCATACTATATGAGTATGTTATGGGTATGTCGGGTCTTAATCACTGTGCGAAAATAACGGCGTCTCAACATAATGTTTGATGATGAGCTCTGATTGAAGTAACATACCGGTACATTGCAAAGAAAAGATATAATATGGGGACGCGACAGGGGTATACCCACTTTGTATAGGGGACATCAACGGGAACAGTCTTTTACGTTCACTTGAACGCACAATGGTGCTCGTAACGTATTTTTATTTTATTTATTCTTTTTATTTGCCCGAAGACTCTACCTTATAAAATAATGAAAAGAAGAAGCTGTTAAGATACGAGACATTTCTTTTTGAACTTCTTTTCGACATAAATGAAGCAGTTAGGTCTCTGGGGGGAATATGAGAATTTGTATTCAATAAAAATGTTTTCTTATATAGGCACATCATTGATATATGGCTACTATTTATTAAAGAATTTATATTGTTTTTAGCGAATTGCATATGTCTGCAAGAAACAGTTACTCAATTTATCGAGAACTACATGGAAAACCAATTCATCACTTCAAGAATTCTGCCCATAAAACAGAGCATTAAAGGAGTTCCACTAGATTCCATCTGAATTTTACGATGATTCTTATGAATTAAATTTTTAATTAAAAATTACTTATGCATGAGGAATCAATCTTAATTTCTGAACTGTAGAATTTCAACGGATAAAATAGAATTTTTATTGGCTGAACTTGATGTCTTTTTTCTGTGGTAAAAACAATTTTCTAAAGAATACCTATTATATTTCTCTAAGACATATTTCTGATATATTGGTAAGAACAATCTCAAATCAATTCAATTCAATTAAACTTATTTCCACAATAAAGGTAGATACTTAAAACTAAACATTGCTGCCATAAATTTGTTGATTAGGTGGCCATTTAGAAAACTTTACATTCATAGTTACATATGTATGTAGCTTCATGCTGTTTTTAATAATAATTGAAATATTTTGAAGAGTTTATAAGGATAGGGAAAAAAAAAACCTGGTATCGTTGGTGTTCGATTAACTTAACTAAGAATAACCGGCTAAATCAAAAAATAGTAGACTTAACTTTTTTTACAAGTTTTTATTCAAAAGAGGTAACAAGTAATTGAAAAAAAAGTTGTTAAGCTTACAACACTTCTATAATAGTCTCATCTGAAAAATTTTCAGTTTTTTATTGTAAACGGTTCCTGAAACATTGCAAACAAAATTGTTCGTCCATAACATCTTCCCATCACCCTGCCCCGCCCTAAGAAGCCAACCCAAGGAGACCACCATAAAAGTATGAACTTAATAGTTCAAATGAATTTGCGGACGGCGGATCATCATTTGATAAATATGATTTCATCATATAAATGCTCGCGTTCATTGGACTAAAATTGACGAAAGTTTTCATTGGTTCAGTGAAAATATTCATTAATATGATCTACCAATTTGGTTCAGTAGAATGATCTACTGGTTGGCTTGAATAAATTGGTTTCCAATCAAACTTAATGTTGTGGATCTCATCATATATAGGAATAAATTTTTATTTCACATTTTTTAATATTTTTGACTGTTTAAAACTAAAAATGTGAAAGAAGTCGTAAAACTCTTAATATGATTAATTTCTAATTGTCTCCAGTTAAATTCTGCTAAATACCAAATTTGTTTTGCATATAGGTGGATATCACTTCCACTTAATTTATGATTATAGAACGGTAGATCAAACCATCGGCATAACCCATGTTGGAAAGAATGTGGGTATAATAAAGAACGTTTAATTACGTTTTCAATTACATATGTTGTATCGCTCGATCAAATTCTTTAATTGGTTTTATTAAGCGTTAACGAAATGATTTTTAGGACCCATTAACTCTTAAAATTGTATTTATTAGTTACACCGGTACTGGAGTATTTATTTGGGATAAAATAAAACGTCTCGAACGGAATCAAACAGTTTTATAAAATTTATAATATGCCAATTATTAGGTATACAAAAGAGTACGGTTTCCTTTTTATTGAATTCTTCAAAACGATCCACGGGCTGAATGAACCATTAAACAAATACTTACCAATTTTAAATTCCATAAGCGATAAAATTGATTTTTGGAGAAGTGCTGAAAGTGATTAAATCTCTGATTGTTTCATCATGTTCTTATTAATATTTTTATTTTTGTTTACTTTTGCTGTTGGTAGATGCCATGGATGATAACAATAAAAAAAAAAAAATATGTACCAAACTAATTTGCGAAATTCTTATTGGGACAATTTATAGTTGAATATCGATTAGAAAAGATTTCTAACTAAAACCATCAGCGATTATCATACCAATAAAATTCTTTAATCATTAGTCACTCATTGGAGGAAAGAAACCTCTTCTAAGATACTTTTACTCTGGTGCTACTAGTTTTAGTATGAGTTATTAAAGATCTTACTCCTCAAATGGGTCCTTCTTGTCGGCCTATCTATTTGACTATTGTATTATCAAAAATAGCTATTGTACTCAACATGTCAGTCTTTTTTGCGTATACTCATATATCGAGATACTAGTCTCTTCTGTGCACCACCAATTTTTCACGAAAGTATTCTTAAAGTATTGACCTCACTCGTAAAATTAACCAACCGCCGAAAGTTTGAAATTCCACTTTCTCCAAGTTATAAAAATTAATATCTTCTAGTAATTCACTAAAACAATACAGTCTTAATTATATGTGTTCAGCTTCTCAACCAAGTTTAAAAGTACTCTGACATGAAAGAATGGATTGGATAGGTATATAATTCTGGATACTTAACCACGAAGTAAAACAAAGGCGTGGTTGAAATGAAAAATATGAATTTATTCGACTATGTATTCATTTAGATGGACAAAAAATGCCTTAACTCGCTATTAATTAATTACTGACCGTCGTCAACTCATAATTTTAAATAGGAAACTACTTTGTGACTGGTCTTGAAATTTTCTTTCATTGCCTACACCACGTAGAGCTCGATCTTACAAATCCCTCCGACGAAAAGCACTTAAAAATTTGCGAATGTACCAATTACTCTCGTCGAATTTAATATCGTGGTCATTCTTAGTACGAGAATATGCTTTGAACCATATCGAAATAAAATCCATTAAAAATATAAGTGCTTTATAATCAGTAGCGCAAATTAAAATTACATATTAAAAAAAAAACCTTTTTAAAGACACAGAGCATTTTGGGTGTGAGTTTGCGGCACCGAACAAACAATTTTAAGAAACATGAACCGAAAAATTCTACTTCTACTATACTTATTCAAATTTTAGCCAACCATGAAAATTTTTAAGACGAGTAAATCGAGAGCATTATCTACGCCCAACATATTATGTATGCCAAGTAATGCGGCTATGTTCCTATTAAGTCGTTAAGAACAATCAACCAACCATTAGAAAATAAAAGTATTTCGGCGCCAATAATTTTGAATGCCTAAGTGAATAAAAAACTACTTTTATTTTTCAATTCCTTTCAGTTTCCTTAATATTCTATCGCATTCCACTCATTACACCCACAGGAAGCCTCTAATTCAAATAAAATTTAAAGTCCAACGACACTAAACTACTTACTTATGAATCAACAAAACTAAAGAAATTTCCCTTTCTATTTTCATTACTTTCAGATTTATTCTAGACCTCATTGACAACACCAATCATACATCATAATAAAAACAACAAAAAACATATTAAAGGTAAGTGTTATCTCATAATCCATGTGTTATACACCTTCTTCAATGTACCACCGACACTCATAAAATTCAAATAAATTTTATATTCATTCATCCAAATCATACGAGTATATCGTAAATAGCTTCCTGACAATGTTATTCTATCTGATTAGCATAATTTAACTAGTAGTACGTTGGTGGTTACTGCGATAGAATAAGAAAAAAAAAGAACCAGTCTTGTCCATACCTGCAATCTTAAAAGCTAAACAATATTCGCGCAGGTGTGTTATAGGATGGTCAGTGATTATTTTTTTTTTATATATCGTACGTACCCACTTTTAAACTCCCATCACGTTGTGTTCGGGCACTTGAAGAATCGAAATAAGAATATTCGATAAAAGAATGACCAGGCGGCCTCAAAGAAAGGTCCCATCGTAAGAGAAAAGAAAAATTTCTCCACCTGGAATGTATGTTAGTGGAATCTTAAGAAATAGAAGGAAAAAAAAAAAAATGTTTATACTTAAGACGGCGATATGTCTAGACTGTCAAGTTCTTTGATTTTGAA
Organism: Beris chalybata; assembly: GCA_949128065.1. Classification (NCBI taxonomy): domain Eukaryota; kingdom Metazoa; phylum Arthropoda; class Insecta; order Diptera; family Stratiomyidae; genus Beris; species Beris chalybata. The sequence continues at coordinate 27,161,230 of OX421896.1, read as the reverse complement.
GACGATCTCTACGATTACTCCGCAATAGCTTACAGTTTAATATCCGGGTTACGAGGTGATTCCATCAGCTAGCTACTACAGGTTATTTTGCGTGTGGTTTTGAAAGTGACTGCCTTCCTCCTTCGAGACATTAGTTTTAAAAAAAGTATTTATTTTACACGACGATCTTACGATGAACTCATCTTGATAAAATCATGTTGTTGTTCATCTTCAATCCGCACCTCACCACATCGAAAATATCACTGCAAATATGAAATATGAATACAGGCCGAATTGAATTGGGACACTACTACGAGAAGATTAGTTTTGCAATCGTTAGGTCACTTAACTATTCACTTCTATTACCCTTTCGATACTTTCACTTTAATTTTATGGAAAGGTTGTTTAAGATGGAGCGAACGACGCGTACGTTATTATAACCTAGTTTCTTGGACTGTATTGGATATAAGCAGGCTATCACGATTGTTCTGAAAAGAATGAGATATAAGTATTATTTAGCGGAAATCCAATTATAAAAGATGGTCTCGTTTTGATTTGTTGTTATTAAGAAGCGTAAGAGAAAATAATTGATTGCTAAGATATCATTCCAAGTTAGTATACACTTAGGAAAAAAATACTCATTCAAGAATAATACAAAGAATAGAACAATATTTTAAAATCTCTGATATATGAAAAAAAAAAAAAAAATAATAATATTTACAAATTTATGTCGAATTTACATATGTAGGTACTTGGAAGTTTCAACCTCCAACCTTACTAAAATTCAGTTTAATTGAAATTTTTTCAAAATTAGGAAAACTCCTCTTTTCATGTATTTCTTCTGTGTGGCTAGTTAATATGATCTGATGACAGATTTTAAATATCCATCAGGTATTTTACCCACACTCATGACAACATTCAAAAATTTACAAAAAACCTTGTTTTGATATTGAAAAATTCTCAACAAATTTAAGAAATTAAAAGCCGCAAGATAAAAAAAAACTTTCATTGCGAACGCCAGTTGAAAATTATTGGATTTTCTGTTGAAAGCTAACTATTTTTTTGACTCATTAGTGAGGAAAATCGGGACTAGGCATTCGCGGTCTACATACGTAGTTATGCACCATACATTATCACATTGGAAGAAAATTAAAAAAAGCTCAAAATCTTAACAATTTTTGGGGGACATTTGGATAGTCCAAATTCAAAATCGGATTAGTGATGGGGAGGAGGGATCTCATATAATTTTTTCCCTAGTTTTGGTAGCATTTCTTTGCTTTGCCATGGAGCGGTAGAGTTCACCCAGAGTACAAAATCAGATTTTCTGAAATTTCTCAAATATTTATTTTATTCTATTCTTAAAAATTGTAAAGAAATGTATTTTTTTATATGTGGCATGAGGATCATTAAACAGTTTTAGACAAAGTCCTGTTCTTAAGAAATAATCAAAAGTTCCATAAAGACTAGACATAACTTTATAAAAACAAATTTGAATTTAGCACGAAACACAACCTTTTCATATATCCGTTTAAAGAAAAATCACCGGGGAAACACCCAAACTAGCGGCCAGTGTTGCTGACTTATCTTGATCGAGAAGAATCGTTAAAAAGAATCATATTTCTCCAGATCGAAACAGGCTGTTTTTGTGAAAAAAAAACTATGAAGAATTAGTATTAGCTTTTCTGTGGTTTTTCTTAAATAAGTATATCGCGACTGGTAGGAAAATGAAATTCTGACAACCAATTTCGATTTTTCGTCGTCAAAATAATATACTAGCCCCCAAAAGACGTGCCATTGGATCGTAGTTGTGGGAATTAACTCACTTTTCTAGATCTTTAAAAATGAACTAAAATATCAACAAAAAAAATTCAACTAGTATCTCTAAACAAATGGGAAAATATATTTTATTAGGTTAACTTCTTGTAAGACCTTTGCTTTTGTCTAAGAAATGAATAAGTCGACTTTTTGGAAAAATGTTTGGTTGTTCCAATTTTCAAGTTGAAATAAATAACCTTAAGGAGCTATAAATACTTTTAAAATTTTGAAAATGAATATGAAATTTGGCAATAGCACATTAATTTTTTTTTTTTTTTGGATTATTGTTAAATACAGTGAAATTAATGTCCATATGAAGTACAAGAAAGAAAAAGTTGTATTTTACACGCCATCTATTACTATTACATATTATACAATATGGTTAGGTTAGGTCTTAGTAAATTCGCATGAAATCGGAGGAAAATTACATCATTCTTCATAATATTGTCTAGTGCAGAGCCATGACAGGCATCACAACTGGCTTTAAGAAATATCAGTAGATTAAGTGCTTTGTAATTTCTAAGACATCGTATTCTTCAACTTGATTCTAATTTTTGCGTGTACAATTTTCAGCTGCTGTGCTTAACTGGATTAAAATTTCACGGCATCGAACAATAAGCTTAATGTTTGTATCACTACAAAATGCTTGTCATAAATACAGTAGGTTTAGAATAGCGAAGAAAATCAGGTTTATCAATAGGTTTTCAGATTAGTATTTGGAAAATTGAATTTTAACAGGGGAAATCACACGTTACTTAGAATCGATTTTTTCAACCTAAACGTTGGGTGCATCATATCAATATTTCGCTATTTTTTAGTTTTTGTTATATTGTATCTTTGCCGTAAAATTGTCGATCAATAAATATACATGTATTTAATGATGCATTCAAAATCAAATGTATGCACTTTTTGACACAGTCAAATTTTGAAATTGTCAAAACAGGTATTGCCATATTGCATTCACTATCTAGGTTCTGTGTTCAAGATCAGTTAAAAATCATTTGAAGTATTGCGTGGATGCTATTCTCTCTTGTTCTCTACAGAGGGCGACTTTCCAGACATTTCGCAAATGCTTTTGGTTGGGAATTTAATTTTATAGAGAAAAACAGTTTCAAAAAATTTAATTTCCAATGGGGTGGTTCTAATCTCACCTCATTCATCTTCTATCTAACATTACAAAATAGGTACGTGCATTAAAGCTGCAACTCATAAAAATTTAATAAGTTGCTCTTCTTTACTGCATAAGTCCGGACTTCTCAAATTTTCATTGCTCTCATATGCAGTTCACTGTATTTCTCTACAACGATTCAGCTGTGTTTTATTTTGTATCATTAAATTGCATTGTAATTCCATAATTACGAATATTGTTAGTTGTTAATATAACAGCATTATTCGTGTAACTTGCATAATTTATGTATGTAGGTACATACTTATTATACGTGAAGATGGTGCTGATTTATATTTCATGAGAATTTTCCAAGCCTTGGATGATGTTCTTTTGATATATTATTCGAACCCGTAAACCAAGATTACTGATCTAGAAATGAGTTAATGTGAACTGTAATTAAAATGACTGATTTATTTTGCTTGACAGAATTAAAATTCTGCGGTAGTTACTAATATGTACGACTACAGTATCACGAAACTGTAATGAAATGTAATAAATCAAATTAGTTACTTATATCATCAATTAGTATACATGCTCATTATCGTCCCGGTTAACATAGTCCTAAAAATTGAAATCCGAGCTCTAATTGCATGAAATTACCAATTAAAATCGATTTTAATTCGATTTAGAAAACAGTTTAAATGTATTCGAATGGGCGATTTGTGTAAATTAAGGCAGCACGATTGCATTGAAAAATCGAGTTCTCTCGGATATGCATCGAATCTATGTATTAATGACCCATTGTACCTTTTTTTTCCGGCCATTAGCATCTCAGTTAACCCCATTACATTCGTTTTATTGTATTTAAACATGTTTACCTTCTTTCGGAAAACCCTAATCTCCATTTTCCGTTCAACTGAGTAAACCACCAATTATCACAGTTTATGGATGCCCATATCTAGCCCAACATTAAACGTTTCCCGGTCTGTGCCGTACCCATGATAGGGTACTGGCTAACATCGTTAGATCTCTTTACTATTACAAAGCTTGTCTAGTCGCCTAGACAATCTCCATAGAGAGGTGCATGCTTCTTGTAGTACCCACCTGCTTACCAATTATCACACTCATCTAAACAAATTGTAAAACGGTAACCATCCATTGGAGATTGGCCTCTAGAAACCTGGTGATCTAAAAGAGATCCATCTTTCCGATGGCACCACTTGAGATTTGTTATTGTGGCCTTCATGTAACCGAACATTATTGCCACTAGTGAAACAAGTGGAACACCAATGTCGTTCTATAGGCCCCACGTTGTGATTCCTCTGGCTGTATAACTCCCCTCGATAGTTAGACAGTCGATTCTTATAGTCTTAAGTTCAGTGTAAAACCAGAAAATTTTCTCGAAGTAAAAATTAAGATGGTACTAAAGGCGGCCAAATAACGGCTCTGCGAAATGCACTGATCCACAAAGTGAACATGCAGTCTGGATTGGCACCACTCTTCTATTGCTATAGGCATATAGCAGTCAACTACGTCACATTGCACACTCAAGAAAGAAAATTATCATTAAATGCTCTCTAAATGACTGTAGAGTCGTTTCAATGGTTGCGGCTACAATACCGAGTTGTACCTACTCCTTTATGAGATAGTTCAGTTGACTATGGTTCGATCGGAAGAAAAGAAGATTGTCGAGATCGAGATAGTCTAGCGGTAAGTTTAATGCCGATAGCCATCGTGTATGACATTCTGCATTTGATTGGTTCATTAGGAGCAATGGCAAATTATCGACCAAATATGGAATATTGTCTTTTCCGTAACTGCGGTTCCGGTTTTTGTGGGATTCAGTTACATAAGATTCGAGAAAATTTCCCATTCTGCCCAGAACTGTCTACTGTGAGAAAACTAAGATAAAGGTCAGATACGTTGTCGCTCTTCTTCGAATAAATAAAAACAGATACATTAACCTTTTTGTTAATGGTGTATAAAGCGACATTAACGAGGCTGCAGGATATGGTGAATATAAATTATCTTGATTTATCTACTAGCTTACCAAGGTATATCTAGGTCTAAGCGATAATATAAAATATTTCAAACTATTAACAATATAATAATGTTAATAAGTTTCAAAACAGACGTCAAAATAAACATTGTTTTGAAGTGAAAAAAGTACATACGTCGATGAAAAGTTTACATCATGCACATGTACAAATCATCACGGCCATTCACATTTAGTAAAACAGCAATTTAAGCCGAACAATTTTTAAAATTTGCATTGTTGTGTGGAGGTGAAATAAACAATTTATTTGTCATAGAGTTCACGAAGTTGGTAATATCTCTTAGGTCTTCTCAGATATACTAGAGTTCATTTTATATTACCACTATAAAGCCATTGAAAATCTTTAAACATTTTCTGATATTCAACCGGTAAGGGGTATGAATAATAATAATAATCAATGGCGCAACATCCCAAATCGGACCTAGGCCTTGAGACCAACGGAATACTCGGCGTATGAAAGGGTTGCATAATCGGATGATCCCCTGATTGTTACTACCGTAGACTTTCAATAGAATTAGATTAAAACTAATTTCAGGACTTGTCGATAGTCAACTCATAAGGGGGTGTTAATATGTTCTACAAGTTTTCACGAATACCTCTATATCTCTTAGGTTTGACGAGAAGTCGAGTTCTTTTTCAGTTCCTAAGGCATTTCATATAATTGCCTAAAAATCAATTTAAATTTTTTTTGACATTCAACGCCCAATGGTGAGTAGAAAAATTTGCAAAATTATTACAAATTCTGACATATCTCCTAGTAGGTGTGATTAAATATCGAAATAATTTTTTGAATTACCTTACAAACTATTTCAGGATTTTTCGATATTCTACGTCCAAGGAGTGGTTCAACATCATACGTTTTCACGACTTCTGCCAAATCTATTAGGCTGATGACATTAAATTGATTGTTATTTCCACTAGCTTTTATATAATCACGTAAAAATCAATTAGTACTATTATTTGTCAGTCATTCGGCCGACTCAGCTGCATTGCCGCGATAGCACAAGGTACTGTAGCAGTACCTACTGCAGATAAAGTTTCAAACATCATACATCTACAATAGTTACTAAAACTATTGCTTTTAGAGTGATGCGAACCTTGGTTTATCTGATCGTGGGTCTTGTTAACATACATATACATATTATGTATTCATTAGTCTATAACGTTTAACATAGAACAAGATATAAAATATAAAAGAAGAATAACCAACATAAAAACCACATTAAGATATACATCTTTTTATTATTAGACATAGAATTTTACCAAATGCGGTATATATTCTTAGTACTGAATTTGTAGCTTGAAGCCGGATCTCTGGTCAGTACTGAATTAAGTTTATCTGAATTTCGTTCGCGCAAGAAATATATCACTAAAGATCTGTATCTTTCAGCTGTAATACCGGTACAGTATCGATGCGCTTTACCGACACTAAAATTGCCCATCTGTTGTACTGTTACTGCTTCTCTCTTCAGAACTGAATGAATTAAATTGATCTGAACTAGAATCTAGAAAATAGATAAAATGAAATATTAGATGAGTATGATGCGGTTCACCGGCAATAAAAGCACCTCTCTAGTCACTCTTAATGCATTTTATATGGTTTTTTTTTTTGCCTAGACGACATGATAGTTACACCCAAAGAGCTCTGGAGACGACAAGCCACCGGTTTTGTATGAATCTCTTTGAAGCCAGAGAGTTGAGGCAAAACAAGGTCGTTGATGTTGTTTTAGCGCGTGAGTGAGTGAGACAAAGCAGGATCGTTATGTCAATTTGTTGTTGTTTTGTGTGCAAGAGAATGGTATGACGTCCGCCTTCATCTCAATTGCTGCTTGTCATTTCCAGTATATATAAACATATCTCTATTTTGGTCATACCTAACATATCTTACTATAGTCATTAAAATATATTTTGTGTCATCTCCACTAAAACTGTCATATTTGGACCGAAAAAGTTTCTATAATAATTTTTAAGTTTCTATAATAATTTTTAAGTTTCCTAAGCTGAAAGTCACCGAAATAACTTTGTAGTCATAATCGTTTTGTCTAGAGTCTATGAGTTTTAAGAACCATGGAATTCTTTATCCCATTTGAATTCACATGCTTGCAAACCATCAATCTGCGTCTGTAATCAACGATATGGGTTCTTTCATTAACAGAGGCCTAAACTGATACAAATTCAATTCTATCTTTTATCAAAATGCAAACTTAAGATCAAATCTTAAGATCACAAATTAGTAACTCACGATCTTTGTTGGTATATAATTCAGGTATGGAATCAGTGAATATTGGCCTTTGACCCACAATGGGTTCTCGGCGCTCAGGGTCTATGCAGGCATCGAATTATCAAATTCTGAGTAATTCACCACGATCACCAAATAAATGAATGAACCACGAACAAATTGCTGCATCATGCACAGTTTGATACACAAAAGCCGTGTAATTTAGCTGTCCATTTCACCTGACCCACATTTCTTTCACACACGCTTCCTCTACATCTTGTGTATACCTGAACAGTTCTCGTAAACCGGGAAAGGAACGTTCAGGCCCAGCGATCATATAAATATTTAATATTATACGAAATCAGATTCACGTCAGAATTTAGGCCAAATGAACATAGATGCAATCAGATGACCATTGTTCCATGCATAAGACTCACAAACTGGCTCTCCATTGTACACCTCGCCAGTTTACCTTACAATCTGAACGATACATCTCAAGAAATTGAACATCTCTTAAAATTTTCTCTTCAGGCTACTTGAAAAACTATTCCATTCTAATTATTACCATAGATGGGTCTCGTTCAAGAACAAAAAAAACGGGCCCTATAATTCAACCATATTTACACCTATGAATGCCACACATTATCGACTTTTGATTGGATTTAACGCAAATTCGACTGGCTATAAGAAACTGGTCGAATTAGAAATGATAAAAAGTTCACTTTAACAGTTAGTACAGTGCAGAAATTGTTTTATAACTTGGTACAAATAACGATATAGTCTTTAGTGCAAAATGAAAACCAGCATAGACAGGTGTAGATAGAACTGCGTAACGGGTTCCTCTTCTTTTCCAGCTTTACCTTGCCTATTGGATCGGGTGAAAAAAAAAATTCAAAAGTTCACATGTGTGTTCAGGTTGTTGAGAAGAATTACGGACTGTTAACGGAACCTCGTATTTTTCTCTCTATAAAAGATTCTACCAGTCGCTATAATTTGAATATTAGGCAGGTAACAAGTATCTCCAGGTATGGCTTCGGAATAGAACAGGTGAGATGCGAAGGCCGGATGGGGGACGACCTTGACTATATACAACCACCGCACATTTAAAGATTATCGAAGGCTCGGGCGATCTTTCCTGTTGTGTAAAACGTACATAGCTAATTTCACCTATAGCCAATTATTTCACGATTATCTTCGGGGTATTAAGAGACCTGAAAAAAATTCTGTTTAATACGAGTATAAAAAAATTCGAACATTACAAATAACTGCCGTTTGATATTGAAGTCGAGCGCGTAGAGTATGAGAAGATTCACAATCAATTTGTCGGGATCCAAAGGCTTGAGTCAAATGTTTTTTTCTCACGTACATGTAATTGAGTAAATATGAAATAAATTGCATTCGTTGAAATGTGATTTCTACTCTACAACGGTCGGGTCAATTGATTTTATACTTGCGCTACTTATTGTACACCGGTACGCTTCATTGATTTGATTGATTTTCATCAGATTGACTGGAATCAATTTCAATATAATGATACAAAAACTACTTAGGTCGGTTCGTTTTCCCAGTAGTCCTGCGAGAAGATATTGGGCTTTAATAAGGCTGTAGGTTAGATTAGATTATATTGGGAGGAGTGCTCCTCGACACATTAAAAGAAATCACTATGCAGAACTTCCGTTCCGTTGATCTCGCAATGAAGTAACTCTAGCATTACTTCAAGGCCTAGGCCCGGTTTGGGCTGTTGCGCCATTGATTAGATACTGCTTCTAGATTTTTCTCTTCTCTATGACGAGGGAAGTTTACCGCAATGATTTCCGTTCGATCAAGAATGTTATCAAAGTTATCGATTAGGATGGGCAAAGCAGTTCCTTTCAGTGAAGTACTGCCACTCCGTGTCACTCACTTTAAGGAATGAGTTCAGTGAAGTAGTTTCGGAACTCTTCGTTCCATCGTTTCCTAGTAGATTTAGAAGATGAGGACCAAAAAAAAAAAGTTCAGTAGGGTCCAGTGAAGTAGTTTCAGTACTCTTCGTTCCAGGGTTTCGTCAATAGATCACAAGATGACGACCAACAAAAAAAAGTTCAGTACATCTAATGAAATGATCTGAAGAAAAGAAAAAGGTCGGTCACGTTTTTTGTCACGTGTCCAAAGAAACTGCAGTTCACCAAAGGAGTGAGTTACTTCACTCACTCACAAGTGTTCTTTTGAAACAGTTCACTCTTGAGCGACCCATCTCTAGTAAATTGCGCAAAGCAAACTTCCAAGTTTGAATATCAGAGATTCTACTGCGTCAAAATCCTGCGATTAGGGTTTAAAGTCGTTCTCCATGTCTCCTTACTGGACATCGACTAGTTAAGACTTCATAAGTTGCCAACATGTTAGACTCTCAAAAGTCAGAGTGAAAAAAGGCTTCGAAATTTTGACGAGCTCAACCGTCCTTTTATTGCCAGAAGCATGTAAAACAATTGTGCTATCCGCAATAAACTCGTGCTATCCACAATAAACTCGTGCTATCCACAATAAACTCAGATCAAAAGGAACAGAGGGTGCAAAAAACACACGCTGTACGATTTTCATTAATTAGAAGATATAATTACGTATCTACATGGACCAAGTGCAGTACAAAACTGAGATTATCGTTCCGGCACTCCTTGAGAAAATCAGGGTAAAGGATGTTTTTAGAGTAGAGAAGTCTTGAAGCGATTTATGGTGGAATTGGAACAGGGTAAGGAATTTGATATGGACGACGATATGGACGGGAAAATTATTATAAGTTATTCGAGCGGTTCTTATGAGTTTTGATGTTTACTTGACTTGCCGCCATAGGCCCAAGCCCGGTTGAGAAAGGAGGTTGGAGCATAGAGTTAACTTGAATGGACAGTAACACCAGAGCGTCTCAGGAAGTAGGCAAAAAGTATGACATAGTTGGATTCGCAGCATAATTGGGTGAACTCCAAATATATCATAGTAAGCAGGAAGCATCCACCCTTTTCCTACCGGGTGTACTTAATAAGTAGGACTGGCATTCCAAGTCGAGGGTTGGGCGAGGCACCGATGACTCATTCCTTTTACTTCACTTAGGACACTTTTCACAAATATTCACACAGTGTCGAGTTATCTATAGAGTTTATTCATTTTAGCACAATTTTTTCGCGTTGACAACAGAACAATTTGTGTTAGAACAGAACGATTTTCTATTACTATTGAGAGCTGCGCGACATTTTGATTTTTATTAGAATATAGGTGGTTTATATTCGTCCATTGCTTTTGTGTTCAAAAGTGAAATTCTTTTATAATTTTGAAAGTACCTTTAAGAGTCTCTTAGCCATATCCCTTTTGCGTTTGCGTCAAATTGTCAAACATTTTTTTTAGACAATAAATTTTTTTATTAGTGTAGATAAAGATATATGATATAGAAGAGATAATGTGATTCCATAGTCCACTCGAATTGACGACTGAATTTGTTATTTGCTTATTTTTGTTCACATAAACTGTTTCCTACAACATTTGTTATTCACTAGTTGCTTCGATTCTATTTGGTTCCAAGAATCTGTTAATCTTTGTTAATCGTTTGTACCCTTGCTACGTTTAAACATTGTTTTGTTCTTGTATAATATTTGTAAGAGCAAAAAGAGTTTCTACTTACAACACTTACTTCATTTATTATACCATAAAATATTCTTCGATGTTGCAGATTGCTGATGAAAAAATAGAATTCAAGTAATTGCGGCATTTATTACATGGCAATTTCGGAACATAGTACTCTAAAGCGTGAATTTTTTTTTTTGATTTCGGGATTACTTATCACAAAAGGCACAGGTATGATTTAATCATTACCGAAGGAATCTATACTATTTTATTTCATAATTACTATTTCGGCACCATACCTTTATTAGTGGACTAGGTTCTCGCTGAGGATAATAAAATATCAAAAACACCGCGAATCTTGTTTATTATTCAGATGCAATGCACATCTTTGACTTTTATTGATCCCTCAACGAATTTTATGGCACATTCGGCAACCAACATCCGGGACACGAATTAGCCCACTGTTATGGAGTTTGATGGTGGACTTTACCCATATCGTAGAAATCAACCAATCAGACAACGAAAAAATCCAGCAGATCTAGACTTTCTCGAAAAATCAGTTTGTAATAGGCTCGGAGGTAAAGTCGCTTCGAAACTCGTTTAGTTCTTAACATTTCTACTGGCTTACTTACTTACGATAGCGCTACAGTCCAAATTGGACTTTAGCTTCCTGTATGTAACAGTAACGGTTTTACACTTTCATAAAATATTGTTATTTATGTATAAAAATAGCATAAGATATTTTTTGTAGAAATATACGGTAATTATCATACATACATACATCATTGTCATACTTATGAATTGTCAGAATCGAGGGAATCATCAAATAAGAAAGTAATTAATTTTATCTGACGTGTTTCTTCACCAGCGCGTTCTTTTTGCCAGGTTAAACCTTACTCTCACCTTACATTAAGTGTAGTCAGTACAAGAGAAAAAAATGTATAGAACACTTGGCAAAAAGATCGAACCCATTGACTCAAGGTATAGAGAAAAGATAAGGTACTATAAGTTCCATCTCAGATGAGAGGTCACTACTTCGAAAACAACTTGTTCTATATTCTTTACAGTCGAATTAACTGCCTTTAATACATATTTTTATTTTAACATTGTGTCATAAAAACTTTCAAAGGAAGACGCTAAAACTATAAAATTATAAAAATATGGGAAAGCCATTATAGTTCCTATAGGCTTACTGAGTAAATGAATATCAAACATGAAACATTTGCGGAAGTAAGGCTCGAAGTGGCACTCAAATCTTTTTTCCTCATTTTCAATGTGGTCTAGTCAAATTCACTGCTACAGTTTTTGGGACAAGGTGAGTACGACAACAAACCTTTGGGACTATGTATAGCTGAAATCCAATAAACCCGAAACACCTGTTAGCTAGCTGAACGTAAACAAATTTCGATAAGGGTAATATAAACAATAAGCTTATCCCACTAAATTCTTCACTTCTGTTAGTAAGTAGCATTTTCCATTAACGATTCGATCCAGTCGATTGTGGTATAGCGAAGCTCATCGAATCACCTGATGTGCAAAAGTTGACCGAAAACTGTTTTCATGATAGATAGACCTAAACACATTAAAATTTGAATAGAGGAATCTAATTCGATACATGGTGTTTATTTTATATCTATTATATGGCATCGAATAGTTTCACCCACCTTTAATATACAGTTACTTCTAAATTCCATTTAAGATACAGTATCTAAACATTATTTATAGTAGGATGAAATTAACCAGTTTAATAAATCAAATTCCTACAAAGCGTAAACATTAAAATGTTCTTGCCACGCAATTTACAAGCTAAGTTAATCTGATCTCTAAATTGTAGATATTTTAAATCTGGGCTGGTTTAAAAGGAGCGTGAAGCTATGTTAAATAATTTTTATAAATTATGAAGAAATGCGAAGTAATCGATGGTTGAATGAACCATAATATTAATTAATGATGTAAGTAGTGACACAAACCTGCCACTGGTTATGCTCTAGTTTATTTTCTTTCAAGTTCAAATGTGGTGGATTTAACAGTAATTGCAGAAATGTTGATTAATTTGAATAATGATAAGGTACTTAAATTATGTCTTGTTAGACGAGTTGTAAGCTATGTTGCTTACCAACATTTTACGGGTTGAGATTTCAATGAATAGTATAGTATAATAATATGCCAATATCTTTGAGGACTTACACATAAATTGAATAGAGGAATAACAGTAGGATTATATCGTATACAATTTCTGTCGCTTGGCTTTTCCCAGCTAGGGTCAATGATAGTAGTAGCAGATAGTCAATTAAAACATCTTTAAAAGAGTACCAGTGCCCAAAAGACTTACCAATTAATAAGTAAATGCAATCTGATCTAATTTCCCGAAATTGGTATAGGTATCAAGCCAGGTGGCTTGTACCACAAATCTGCCAACAGTTTGGTTGCAACTTCATTATTTTGTTGGTATATGGTAAGTCCGGAACATATTGAGATGCGTTGTAGATTACTACGCGAAAAACAACCCAAAAAAATAATGTTTGAAAAGGTTTTTTTGTATTCTAAAGGTTGTTGCTGTTGTTTGAAGTGGGGGAAGAGTCGCCGCAAGGCAGCGCATCTTGAGCACTCAGACAATTACTGTCCATTGCACTCGAGTCCTCCAGTCTCTACCCGAACTTTTTCGTCCTTCTCAATTTCAAGAGCTCAGGTAGGGAACGAGAACGGAGTTCTTCCATCCTCGACGTCGTATACGTTGACTCTCGCAAATGTGTAAGCTCTCCAGAAGGAGATGTTCTGTTGTGTCGTCGCTCTCCTCGCAAGCAGTGCCCATGGGGTCGTCAATAATTCTTAATCTGACCATGTGTAGGTCACACGATTGCCCTGTGAGGACACCAACCATACTACTAAATTCTTTCCTGCTCAAGTCCTTAAAACACTTGAACTAACCCGTATGATACTCGTATTAACTTAAAAAGGAAAGAAACCGCATATCGCGAATTCTCCAAGCTTACAGAAATGGAAGCCATTGTCTTTTTCTCCCCGGATGACCTAATCTTTACTATAATAAAAATAGGATACCATATATCTACAAGTCATTCTATTTTTTATCCCCAACTGCAATAACAGTTCCGTATAGACTATCATACTATTGCTACCCATCGTACCTGCAATATATTTAAATATTCCTGATCAGACAATAAAACTTGTTCAGTTAAAAATCTCTATAACAATTGCTTCAACAATTCTCTATAAAAATGAAATAAATATGAGCACATCCACTTTGCAATTCAATGATATATTAATAATAAATTTTCTTTTTCTATTTTCAGGTGAGTGTCTTTCCTCTTCGTTTAAATTCAAGTTTGTATTACGGTAAGAAAACTCAAGTCTCTAATATCGACTCGTTCTTTTTATCTGATGATAGCAATCCTAATTGCTTCACATACTCAATTCAATAACACAGTTGGTAAGCAATAAACTTCTTCTTCAACTCAATAAACTACAAAAAGCAGATCATCCAAGAAATCATGCCAGCTCAACATCTAGCTAATTCAAAACTGCTTATGCCTCTTAACATTATTCAAATCTTTCGCATCTTCATCTTATTATTGCTAATTTTTTTTCTTCTACGGCTTCAAGCCAAAAGCCACCATACATTGTTAATATAATTAAAATTCTTCATATTTCTTCAACCTTAAATTGCAAAGTAATTTCGAAAATAGAAGAACTAATTCAGATACAGCGGCAAAGGTGTTTTATGTAAGCATATGAGTTAGTGAGTATACGAAAAAAAACCCTTAACAATTTGAATTTAAAACAGTGTCTTGAAGTTGAACAAACGAAGAAATAGATTTATACATGGCTAAAAACTGAAGTAAGAAGGCTACTTTTCTAATTAATAGTTCATACAGGTACTACTCGTATGCTATATGGAGTGTATATAGATATTATTATTGTCGAGAAAACTTGAACCACATATTGTTCGTTTGTTGAATGGAAACATCTTCAAGAGTCTCATCATCTGCAATTATTCCTTGCCGTTCCTTCTACCTGCTTATTTACCTGATTATTCGTAACTATTATCGTTTTTTTTTTAAATACGTCGTCTTTAAATTGAATATATACTAACACATGCGTTTAATATGAAGATGATTGTCAAGTGCAAGCCACAAACTAGCCACTTATTTTGTTGCACTGGAACAGTAAGAAGTTTTAACTAAGTGGTTGTCTCATCAGAATCATAACGAACATACTTACTAGTAGTGTGATATAGTACAGTTTTTAATAAGAGCAAATATTTTTCTGCAAACGGTAGTTCTCAAAATTTTAGTTCTTCAGAAAGTTTTTGAAAAAGAATAAACTGGCACACGTTGCATATTTTTCTGTTCATAATTTTTTTGAACGTTTTCTACAACTTTTTGAAATATGAAGAGCAGAAAGAAGTACAGTCCAGCGTGTGGAACTTAAGAATGGTATGTAATTTTGAAGTGGTCTGAGATGTTGTCATTCTTCTTCATTTAGAAATTTGTGGTCAACTAAGGAGATAACCTATTTTAAATATGTGGGATACTCGCATGTCCTAAAGTTCATTTTGTTGATTTTAAATTATTTTGGTGTATCGCTTAACATTTTTTGGTTAGTTCGATTCTTGGTCCACTTTCAGGGCCACAGATCAATAAAGAAAGGCTTTAGCCTAGATGCCCATTTCTCTAACGCGTCTACCGTGTAGGCAACAAATCCCAGCAAGTTAAATAAAAGTGGTAAAGCAAGAATAACACAACTACGTCTATTATCCTCTATCAGGAAATTTTTAAATTCATCCACAGTATGTTGTAATAATTCATTGAGCATAAAGCCATCGGATTTGTAACTTTAGATTCCAGGTGAGCTGCACATAGCTCCTCTGAAACTGCTGCTGTAAAATACAGATAAATTAATTTCTTGATAATCAGTATGAACGTAGCTTTCGAAGCTCGAAATAATTCTTAGTTTGAGAATTGAACGATTGAGCAATCTTTGACCGAAAGGTCGGTTTAACACGATTGGGTCTTGGTCCGATAGTATACAAGAACCCCCATATTTGAATATGGCTTCCTACTATTCACCAAATAATGACTAAGTTCCAACTCTATTACAGGTTATAGGAGGTATGAAATTCAGATAGCCTTAGGTCTAACCCTCAACATTTGGAGTCTACGATTCTATGAAAATAATTGACCGTAACTACAGTACGAAAACTTTCTAACGATATTCTGAAATAAATTAATCTAAAGTATGCATTACAAAATAGATTTAAAATATTATACTATTGCAGATACCGTTAATAATTTTCCATGACCTCATCATTAACCGTATAAAATTAAAAATAACCCCAATCATGGAACCTATAATTTTGATAAGCCTTCTACAAAATTTCTCAAAGTTAATTTGATAGAACTAATCAAGAAATTAATAATGCAACTTAAGATTTAATAGCGCAATCTCTGAAATAGAAACATAATAAGCTTTTATCTTTTTGTTTTAAGCAGCGAAAGGTACCTATAATGATGGATCATGAGCGTAGATAACTACTGGTTTTATGACAATGACGGCGCCATATTTTTTTGCAAAAAACTCCATCAAAAATAATATACCTTCGATGGCCGAAGATGAGGAAAACAATTTCAAATCAGAGATTTTCTTCTTGCAATAGTTGGACATTGCAGCCTTGCCATTAGCACAATTCTATCCACAACACTTACTATCAGAATAGATGGATAGGTCAATACAAAATGCCCATAAAAAGAAAACGAACTGGGGCTTGTAGTTTCTTATCCCGATGATGGAATAGGGCTCACGCTCAATTACCTTTCGGCCGCGTCTTCTATTATACCTCAAACCTGAATGTGCAATTACAATTTTATATACACTGAAAATAAGTTTTCTGTCTTTAACTATGCACTTATCTTGCATGCACGTGTATATTTTCCTTTTAGATCTATGATTACACAGATCTTACGATCATGGCCAGGTTATAGATACGCGAGATTTTCCTAGACTGTGTGAGAAGAATCTCGAATAGGACGAATGAAAATAGTGGTGCCTAACCATCTCTCTTATGAGTGTTAGGGAAATGAGAAGTAATAATAGCTAATACAGGAACAAAAAAAAAAAAAAAAACATCGCAACAAGAGAAAATTCTTGAGAACAAGTACGAAGTTCTTGTACTACCTATAGAACGCATCCATCTGATATCACCTGCCTACATTTGCCTCAAGGTAAATGTTCGCAAATCTTATTGAAAGAAAATTACATTCGACAAAGAAAAATTACTATAGTAACAAACTCTTATAGTACAAGTTTAGTGCCTGATATGGTAAAGAAAATGAGCGACGATGATGAATAAATTCACTGTATTGTGATCGACAATGGTAAAATAATTGCAGCATAGAATTGAAATGAATTGGTTAAATGAAATTAATAATTATCGCTTGTACAACGGCGAAGAAGGTCGTGTAACACGGCTCACGCAAATATTAAAGGTGTGATTAGTGATATAACATATACTCTGCGTGCGATTGGCTAATTGGATTTATTTTTAATGTTAGATAAAATTGTATAAATCGACTTTCCGCGGAATTACCATACTTAACCGGGACGACTTTTTGCATGAAGTCATAGGAATTTCTAGTGAGATGTAGCCAAGAAATTTAGTGAGTTGAGACGAAGAAGTTTAGTGGGAATCGGTTAATAAATTATAAGATATTAAAAATAATCATCTCAACGATCATTCATTTCAAGATTACCTTAGTATTTATTAATAATTATAATATCTGCTTTAATAATAAGTATTGTATTCGACCTGAGAAAAAATTTGTACTACGAAATTTTGTATTTTTACGTCTCAGGACTATCAGACCCCAAAGCACAACAAAAAATATCCGTCTGTCCGTATATGCCCTAAATCGTACGGTTGTCAGTCGTATAGTAACCTGCTCTACATCTCAGTGTTAATCACAACCAGGTTAGGTTAGGTACGTTTGGCTGTCCGTGAGAACACGGACACACTTAGACCTAAAAGGTCCGTTGTGATACCACAGGATCATCGAATCCGGTCCTACTCGTCAAACCATTTAGAGCTTGTAATGAAGTTAAAGAAGTAAGCTCCGAGATGAGCTTTCCTACAGGCTGACAGAGCTGGACAAGTACAGAGAAAGTGAAGGACTGGCTCTTTCTCCTCTTCATCCTGGCAGCTTCTACAGGAGTCGTTTGAGAAAAGTCCGAGCCTTTCAGCATGTCGACCTATAAGACAGACTTCTACCAGAAAATGATGAAGTTGCACCCAGGCCTCCTCGTATATTCAATTTCACGATATCCTCCTTCCAGAAGTCTTCAAAATCAAGGACTTAGTTTAGTCATTTTTTTTGGTTCGTACAAAATTTACATATCTCTGACATAAGCCATCGTGCTTAAAGTTTAACGAAAATTAGTTTTTAATCAGTTGCATTACAAAACTGAAGAGATATCAGGAAATACATATTTTAGTATGTCCCGAATCCAACTTTCCAGCGACTCGGACGTATTATTTTCACACCCAGTATCTCACCACTCTTCTCAAGACGACCATTTGTCGCTTTACTATCGCAGCTCTATATAACTTCCAAGTTTCAACTTCCTAGCATAAGTGGAAGACATTGAAACCAAAGTTCCTCTACCTTTCCAATCACTTGAAAAGATGCCTACAAAGAATTTAAGTTTTTGAACTAACAACGTTAGAAAGAATTTGCATACCGGGCATACGGTGTACAGACGGACTGTTTTTTTTTTGCATTGTGGAGTTTATTAGTTCTGAAAGTGGTGAATTTCATGGTAGCATGGAAGCACTTTACTACAGATAATAAAATGAAATGGAGGAAGGGTAAGTAGTATTTAGTTTTGTAGTATTCTTCTGGGTCACACATTAAATAATAATAATAATATGATATGATGGGGTGTAGAACTTGAACGATAGAAACTAGTAATAACATTTTGCTTATATTGCTTGAAGTCTTTATTTGAATGACGAAAAGCACTTAAGTGGAGTATGCACTTTAAACTCACTAAACCGTACCACAGACAATATAATAAAATAAGTATTGTCTGTGACCGTACAGAATAGCCTTATCATGTAGGACAACCCTTTAGCCTTAGCACATGCTAGAACCAATCAGAGTTTCGTGCTCCTTAAACTGTTTTATCACTGACAATAATTCCAACTTCCACAACTGTGGCATTGCTTGTGCTTCCATATTTATGTGGAACCATGTATCTATATTTTATCAGACTTTCTCTAAGAAGTTCTAAATTTTTAATGAAAATGAAATTGATTTTTTTATCACTATCGCGGAAAAAGCTAACACTATAGTACGAGTTCGTAAGGGAAAAGAGACATACTTTGTACTACTTCAGTGTCATTCAATTAACCGCTATTGTCATTTTACGGAATGAATATAATGGTGGTACTAAAATAGCACTGAAACGTAGATAACTTCACAATATTAAGTAGTCTTGAAAAACACATCTTGAAGCTAAGATACGCATCTCCTGCACCCTTCATGCGAGTGAGTCCGGATATTGTATCCTAAAGCAGACCATTGTTTACAATCTTGAAGAAATTTTTAAAATTTTTTAATGGATGGTGTGCTCTGATCATAAAAAAATAACAAGATTTTTTAATCAGGTCAAGGGTGTTAAGTTCCAACAGAACTGACAAAGCCTACATCATTTCGAATTCATGTAATTAATCAATCAAAGACAACAGCACGTACCTGTAGTTAAACATCAGAACAATTTTAAGATACTTACTATCATCTAAGTAAGAGTAGCCATAAAGAATAATGGATCTATTCTCACGGAAACGCACACTAGATACCTACTTCCCAAAATTATGGTCTGAATCAAACACATGATAGTCGTGGGACCGCAATTTAATGAAATAGGTCATCATTGCACAGGTACCTATTTACTATAGTATAATGTGGGATTTCTTTCAACAACACAATCATCTGGCATTGTATTATGAAATTACATAGTGGATATCTAACTGGAAATTATACAAATGAGGGAAGGCCGAATTCGGCACACTTATTTTGGTCTAATTGTTGCCGGTCGAGTAAGAGTGTGCTTAATAATATGAGTTAGTGATAATCGTGACGATGATAATGTTCTTCGTCAGAAATTTATATCTTGAGGAGACGATCGTTTTTTACCTTAATGAGCATTGTAGCATTAATGACGGTAGAAATGATACTCCATCAGACGTCCCTCGGTAGGTAGGTAGGTACGCGTAGCTGCCCGTTAGAACACGGACACACTTAGACCTAAAGGTCCTAAAGGCTCCAAAGTTAAAACATTTTTAAAACAGATTTAAAACGCAAAACTTTCTTAATTATGTATTGTGTGAGTGCATTGGAAAAATAGAAAAGTTTGGGCAACAAAAACTATCAATCGTTGAGCTTCGGCGTCATGGAATTGTATAGTAGATTCTATCTGAAATTGAAAGATCAGCGCCTCTTCTATTTATCTTCTGCTCGTGCCGTCATTCTCGTATCAAGTAATGAACGATTGAACGGAAAAAATACTTCAGCAATATTTACTATATTCAAATTTCGACTATTGTTAATTGTGAGACTTAAAAAACTATTGGTAATAATTATACACTAGAGGAAGTATAATAATTTTTGTTTGTTTGTAATATTGCTTCAAGAGCGAAAAGTAAGGTCAACGAGATAGTAAAGCTTGTAAAGGACAAGTACTCTTACGATTGTTTGTCAAAAGCAGCATAAACTCTTGAACTCTGAGCTGTGTTGAAAACCAGTTTTCAGAATATATTTAATCTGAGACTTTTAAATCAGCACTACGATTTCCAAGATGTATTTTCGAATTCCACGTCTTTTCTTCTGAACGAGCTATGACAAATGTTTTAGTTTTTTAATTGGTTAATATAAACAATACAATTGTAAAAGAATAATAATGCCAAGAAATAAAATGAGAAATAGCCAACGTTCTTTATTTTAAAAAAGCGTTAATATAAGTGCTCATAGATTTGCTGCAGTATATCTTTATATTCATCAGAAGACCATCCTTACTTGGACTCTATTACTTTTGACTTAATCTTAATAAACTTCTACATAGTCTATCTCATATTCAAGGTAGACTCCGGAGGAAGTAATTTTTATTTAGAAGTTCTAAGAACACCGGTTGTCTGAAAACCATAAAAACCGCCATACGATTTTCTATTAATATTCAAGATCAGTCAGAAGATTGGAGTTAAAATTTAGTGGTTAGATTGCGCGGTGGATTTCGAGGAAAGGGAGTGAAAAGAGATTCAGTATCAAGTTTCTTAAACTTGTATTACACTGTATGGCAATGCGGTCAAATATTTGACTAAAAAATTGGCGAAAAGATCGTTCAAAACTTTTCAGTCAAAACAGAGCAAAAAATTATTTGGCAACCAAAAATTTGACTCCATTTGCCAACCAGAATAGTCAAATATATGACATTGTAGGTTGCGAACAGTGTAATACTTTGGTAGATTCATATTTACTTCGAATTGAGTTTAGTAGAAAGCAATTAAATTAATTTTTTGTTAAGGGTTTAAAGTTAACACATGCCGAGTGGAGACTAATTTAGGGTTAACTCTCCAGTACGGATCGAAAGTTTCTCCACATAACTGCTTTTCACAAACAAGCTGAAGAAAATGTGTTCCACTTCAACATTTCAAGCTAGGAATTCCAAATTAGGTTTATTAGGCATTTATTTTGATATTATGCAAGTGATGATTATTTATCAAACAAGATATACACAGATTCAACATTAACTCAAATTAATCTACAGTTACCAATACCATGGATACACTGCTGGTATTGATATTATAATATCGTTAATACGAGCACTGTACCACCCAATACTATAAGCATATACGAAACAAACGAACTGGTATATATCTAGTATTGAACCTGTTTCATGGTATACAAATTCGATAATTCTACGTAGTATATTATGGATTTTACTGCTAGCTGTGCCATTCCCCAGTTGTGTGGCGAGTATCGCAACTAAATGTCTTGGTTTGCTTATACCAGATACTGTCAAATCATACCGTATGTACAGTGTATCATGTGCTGCTAGTTTCAATACTATGATTTCAATACCATGGTTTGTATACTAGCTGAGTATCCATGGTCTAACAAAGATTGAGCTTCTCCTTCATGTAGCCTCCATGCGGAAGTGATTCATAAACTTCTACATACGCTTTCTCAAACAAGCTTAGCTCTCAAGTTAAACTTTGTAATCCGCATGTTTGATGAAATTTTTAAGGCAAATTTAACACACAATTTTGCATAACATAAATTTCCATCATTTAAAAATATCAAAAAACAGTTAAAATGATAGTACTCCTATGAATCCCCTTCATACAAGGGTCATAAAAAGTTCCATGCATTCGATTCAAACTATCGATAGTCCGAAAACCGCTAGAAACTTAAAACTTTGATTTTGTTTAGGACATAAAGAAAGGTTGGTTGTATTAACGAGCGAAATGTTTAAACGTTTTATTGTCAAATTTACTGCAGTATATCGTTAACAGTTTTTGTATCTAAATTTTAACAACGTTGCCGGACATTGACCCAAAAGAAAGTATTGTATGGCAGCAAGAGTGTTGCCATATTTTTAAATCCATCTCTTCACTTGGCAACATATAAATCAACCCAAAAGTAATACAGCACTGGTACTACACGAAATTAATACTAGCCTCTAGCCTGCATCATATGCATATAGCTAGCTTACTTCCTCCATGGTTCGATGTTCTGTGACGCTAGGTTCTGTGACTTTAGCCAATGAAAAGACGGGCACTATTTCGGTCAAAATCTACGTGCGTACTGTTGCGACTATTTATTTTAAGGCACGAAAGAATTAAAACTAAGGTTTTTGAGGGAAAAGGGGATTGTATGGTTTAACAGTATAGTTGTACTACTACTAAATATTGTTCACAATGCTTTTCTATTGCTAACATTTTCAATTTTATGAGTACCTACTTATTGTAATTAGGCACGGCTATTATTATTTATTTTTATTATTCGGTTATACTGTTCTGTGAAAAAATCCAAATTAGTAATAAATTTTCAGCTCGCCACACCATCAGAATACTAATTTCAGTCACTTCATTGGATTCTAGTTCGATGGATACCTACTTTTAATTTCTTTAGGGTTTTAGATATTTTCAAATTCCGTGAGCATAGATGCCCATAAGTGCAGTATGTCTGGAACACGTGCTACTTTAAATTCACTCTTCTACCGCAATCGATTACGAATGCACGCAACACAAACTCTAAAACGTATCGAATCCAAAAGAACTTACAACTCCAATTAGAATAAAACATTTCATTATTCATGCAAATCAGACACATATCAGTTTCGAAGCTGACAAGATCGTAGTAAAAGCTAATGGTCTTCCTGAAGTGCATTGACCATAATAACATGTTTACAGGTAGATACTCGCATTAGATACCTCACATCCAGATACATCCGTGTGTGTTAAGCGGACTTGAAACGGCCTAGAGGGATTAGAATGACATTACAAATAATTGTGTTTGTCTGAAAACTTTCCCAGCCCAGCTTGTGGAATGCATTTATGGAGGATCGATCAAGGTGAAGCCGGAGACAGATAAAGTCGAAGCGACTGAGATTCCGTCGGGAACTGCTGTCAAGGACGTTAATGCACCACGGCCGTACGAAACGTTCGTGTTTAGTTTATTCGAAACTAATGGAAAGTTCTACGATCGCAAGTGGCTACTTACTGGAGTATGCAATGTACCTGATGATCGCGCAAGATGCCTTTTGAGAGAAAAAAACGAAAAGTTTTTCGTAGGACAGAAAAAGTGCATTTGCAATTGCAAGATCTTTGTAAGTAGTAAGAACTTAAGGTTGGCGATCGCTAGGCCCATCTCAGCCGGCATAACCTCGTTTGACCTAATCTTATAAAGATCTCTCTGGCATTCTTCTTATCCTTATGCAAATTTGTTTTGATCGCAAATGTGCATGCGCGCGTAGCTATTAACATCCCCGAGGTACATAACAACATCGTGAAATTGTTTGAATGTCATGCTGAATGCAATTGCTCGTTTGTTTCTACGTTACAATCAATTGACAGGTAACCAAGCTATAAGAAGCGGTTCATACAGGTACAACTTGAAACATTATTACACCAGCAAAGACAACGGCGGTTGGACGTTTTCACGAAGATGGTATTTTGAGCTTTGGGTTTTTTCTTAAATTTTATTTTATTTTATATTATATATTTTTTTTCTGGATTTCTTGGAACTGATCAGAACATAGTCCATCCTGGTTTATCTGTTATTGCCTGTCATGTTACCTACGAATCTTACATATGCCGGCGTAATGTGCTTCTTTATCGATTAAAACCGACATCCGAGCTTCGATCGAATAGACCGACCTACGTAAGATGTCGTAACGTGTACTTTACAGCTTGAGCATATCGATAAAGAGATCGTTCTTAGATCGCGGTCGGGGGTATATTGCGACTATTATAACAACTATGCCCCCCTAGTAAAAGTATTAAAGTAGAGGTACCCACAAGAATGCTCAATTATCCTTGAGAGTTTTAATTAGTTAATTAATTTAATGGAAGATTATGCATTTTTTTCCAACGGAAAATGAAAGTCACGCTTCACTTAGCTGAGAGAAGCAGATGATACAAGTAGATAAAAATGTCAGGTTGATCGGTGATCTGGTCGAGGATTAAGATGAAAACTAGCTTGTGTTTAGGAAAGTGGTTAGGGCAAGGTCGTTGTACTATGATCATTGATTTCAAACGTTGTCGTTATATTTTGCTTTTGATGTCCACAGATGGAAGGTGTACGTACAGTTGCTTCAACTGGAAATAGGGTTTCAATTCGATATTGCAGCGTACAGATGTTGCAAGTAGCAACAATATTAGCTGAAATTGTAAATAAATTCGTTTCCTAAAAAGCCATTTTTCAAAATTCATTCATTTTATTTTGTTTTATTTGTTTTGGATAGAAGAAGTTTATCAAGGATTGACAAATTTAAATAACGCAGGACCGACCTGAATGCCATAGGTTCAAAAAGTAGCGATTCTTGAACAGCTGTTATAAAAAAAGTTAAACGATTTTTTAAAAATGATTTCCGTCAAATAGTAGTAAAGGATATTTTTTTAGAGGCGGAGAACTTTAAATTGGTAGCACTGTTTTCTGGGACAGCTGTTTGAAAGTTCCCGATTATTTTGGGGTTAGTTTGGCTTGGCAATTGATCGTGAATAGACTAACGCCGAAGTAACGTTTGGAAATTGTTCAAATTTGTTTGAAAACCATAGTTAAATTCGTGAAACTCTTCGGGCATTACGTGCATTTTGTGTATTGGATGGTGCACATAATCGTCCATCAGAGCGATTAATTCGTGAAAGTTTGAGTCGCAATACATTTACTCTAAACGATAAAATGCATCTCAAAAACTGTAGAGTACTTGGAAGCCGACATTGGACGCGGTATTACCGAAATACAGCCTGATTTACCACGAAGAAAATTTGACTTTTTAGCGCGTACATCACGTACGCGCCATCCGCGGAGGCCACATGTCCGAAATCATATTCAAACATTAATGCCATAAAATTATCGTACAAATACCCAATTTTATAAATATTAAAAACATTTTTCTGTGTTTTATTTCAATTTAAAGTTCTCCGCCTCTCAAAAACACCCCATAATAACAAAACTTGACAAATAAAAAAATAGTGTGATACGCTTAGCGGTTTAAAGAAAGTGGGTCTCAAAAATGCCATATTTGAACTTCCTATAAGCTACCCTTAATAAAATAAAGCCCTAAAAATATACCATTTAAGAAAATTAAACTCTGACCCCCTCTTACTAATCATATATTATTATTGATTTGAAGTCTTCAGAGTTAGTTTTAGGCCTCTTTTATAACTCCAAAACATTTCGAGTTATTTAAAGCCTTCATCTGATGGATCGATATATCGTTCAGCTACCAAGTTGAACTTTTATACGAAATAGCTTAAATCAAAAGAACTAATAACTTTTTATTACTTACAAGTACGGCAAAAAACATTGGTAAAATCATTGCACTTTTTCTAGTAAGTACCCAGCTGTGAAACAAATGTCATGAAATATTGGGTTCTTGCCTCCTACTTAACTCGTGACTCGATAGAGAATAAGTTGTTTGCATCTCCCGCCCAAATGTCTCCGACTATTACTGTAGTTAAGTTGAAAAATTTACGGAAACCAAAATTATTTAATTCCTTCGTATAGCAAAGAAGAAATATTCTTATGAACGTATCTCTTCTCTTCTTTTTTTTTTAAAGATTTTTGATTTTTTAAATTTTTTATTTTAACGAATTTACAGATTTTTTATTTTTCATATGTTATAAAAATTACAAATTAAAGATTTGTTGTTATTACAATAAGCAACTATGTGTAGCTAGAGATGTAGTTTTTCTACAAATATCTAAAGTTACAATGGAAAAAAAATTCTTCTGTCTTATGCGTTAATTACTTTCATTAATTTTATTAACCTAATTGATGAATAATGTTTTTTTTATATCTCACTAATTACCTTCACTCTTTTCGTTTCATTTTCTTGGCTGGACTTTTCGCTGTTTTTCTAATTTTTCCTTGTTTTCTTTCTTTTTCTAAGAATTAATTTCTTCCTGTCTTGCCGCTATCATCTTCGAATTAAATGGAAAGTAATTTCGGTTTTTCTGGCAAAACTGTTATTGTACTGACTGATGTACCGACATTTTTTACTTTATTATTTGTATAATGATGTATTGTTAGCGACCGGAAATATCAAAACGCTAAGTAACGCTTGTATTTCATTACAAATTTTTCACGAATATCGTCATATCTTTTAGGTCTGTCGAAGTATCTAATGAAATTTACTTCGACAGGTTCTTTATATAATCGCAAAAGAAGTGTTTTCTATATTTTTCGATATTCAGCCCCTAAGAGAGTGCAAAGTATAATTTCGACATAATTCTTTGCTCTAAATGAATACTTCGCTTTTACTTCTACTGGCTTTAAATAAAATCGTTAAGAACCAATTCAAGGTTTTTTCGTTATTTAACTTCAGAGATGAGCAAGATTTGCGAATGCTGACAAATCGGTAAGGTCTAATGAGATAACGGATTTGATTTTAGTTCTGTTGATTTTATTTGGATAAACGTTTAAAAACTAATTTCAGGATTTGGATATTTTCAAGCCCTAAGGAGGTAAAATTATTGTGTTTGTTTTTACGTATTCCGACATATTTCTTAGGTTTGATCAAGTGGTCGTTTACCTTAACAGGCTTACCTGAATTCCATATAAATTGACTACATAATGGTATTTATCACTTAATATTTTGTCCCCTGTTTTTTTTTTCTTAAATTCAAAAAGAAATAAATTAAGAATTTACGAACTTAAATTGTTTTTAGGGTAGAATGCCGAATAGGTTTTAATAGTGATCACCCTTTTTTGGGTTTTAAAGCTATGTGATTTAAAACCCAAAAACCAGCGTCAAACGCATTCCAAACTTTTACTCAAAATATGTTGAATATGCACCCAGATAATGTAATTTTAATATTATACATTTTTTATAACATATCTTTATTTTAAAAATAAGTCAAAAGGTAAAAATCACGCGTTTAAAGCCAAAGTAGGATATTCAGTACCTTACTTGTTTATATTTATCAAAAAAGATACTACGTAATTCTTTCTAAGTCACTCGGCAAATATTGTAATAGCAAAGACGAGTTTTAATTTGATGAAATCTTAAAATAAACGACCAATAGTCATCACCAACAAGTCATCGAAAATGATCTTTTAATTTAAGTAATTCAACGTCAATGGAATGGATTATGAATAGAAATATCTTTAGATATGACCCATATCCTAAACAAATAGAATATTTGCAAATTCACTACAAAGCAAAAATTTGTTACCAAAAAAACCTTGCCAGCTGCTCACAAAAAAATAAAACCCGAAATTCTACCTTACCATAAAACCTACCTATCATCAGTTGAAGAGATTAAGATTTTCTTCAAGTAACCGAAAAATCCATTTGCATGATACAAAACATTTCTTAATTATGACAACACAACTACAAAAAAAAAAAACAAAACAAACCTAACTGAATTACGAATGTAGCATTTGTAATAGATTAAAATAAAGAAATGAAAATTATAGATGTAGTTTGGCTGCTGGGCAAAAAAAACTACTGTAGTCACTTAACCGGACGTTTGTTTTTTGATCTAAATCTTATTTTGCCTTCGGGTTCATTCATAATCAGCATCAGTTAGTTAAGACAATTATCTGAAAATATTAATTTATTCAATGCCTGATTGAGCTGTATTCTGTATTTTCTTGGAATGAGGAGTTTCTTTAAGTTGACCGCAGTGCCATGTTTCGGTATTTTGTAATTATAAAAAATTTACGTTAAAAAACAAATTTTTCATATAAAATGAGTAAATTTTATTAAAAAAAAATATCAAACACGTTTTAAAGTTAAAAAAAAACTTTTAATGGAATCTTTGCTTAAAAAACGAACACTTTTTATGTTAAATACTTCGACGCTACGTGGTCAGTCTCCCCTATGAATTTTTTAATCCTTTAGTTGTCCTCGCTCTTTCAACACCTATGGATTAAGTACAAACCACCTTTCAAATATCCTTACATATTTACAGTGCGACCCGGTTATAACGTGCCTTGAGGGGACCACAAAAGTAGAACGGTATAACCTATAGTACGTTATAACCAACATAAGAACTTTTCACATTTGTGAATGGGGATTGAAAAACGGTACGATATAACCGAAAGTTCGTTATATGAGTGTACTTTATAAGCGGGTTGCACTGTAGTAGCTTCTAGCTTAGATTTAACTAGCTTCCATATAATATGGTGCTGAGCTTTATTGTACTATAATCCTACCGACTGCGCCAGTTGAGAAAAATATTGTTTTTAAATGGGCAACTTAAAATTGTACTTTTTGGTCAATTATGGAAAATATACATTTGTGCAATTTATTCAAATGTATAAAGTGTCGGTGTTTGACATAAAATTATAGGATCAAGACTTGGAACCAAGCCTTTTTGATGCTTAGTACATTTAACAGATTCGAAACTTGAGAAACATGTTGTGACAATATAGAGCTGAAGAAAAATATCTAAACAGATATTTCCATAAGATTTCAAATTGATGAATGTAAAAGACTATTATAAAACACAGAACAAAAAAGTTACAACATTGTTTGTTTTTTCTTCCGCATACATACATACATAGGTCGATATTCTAAGAAAATAAAGTCAGGTTGACACAGTAGTTTTTTTTTTACAAAATTCCACAACTTAACCCGAGTCGCATTATAAAAATAGAAAATCTTCATTAGTTCCAACGGAGTTTACTATTGCTTCCAATGTTTCACAGCATGTACTTAATTACTATATACACTTAATTCGTAACCGCCCCGTTCTAGGGTCCCAAATCAAACTAAACCCAACCAAACTATAGATAGTATAATACCTATAACTCCATATAAGTTAGAATCTGCCGTTTTCTAGCTAATTGGTAACGATCTTTTAAATCGTCTAACGTTATAGCAACGTTATTCGTAGATTATTTTTTTTTTCTCCTTCCTCATTTTTCCACACAAAAAAATAATGCACATGTAGTTTATTAAGTCAGAACATTCTCGTCGATCCATAAACAAAAAAAAAGAACTACGGTTATTTGTGTAATACCTCCTCGGCGTGTACCTGTTTAGCCTCTGGCTTAATCAAAAAGTGAAAACTAATCAACAAGCAACAAGACAAACATGTTTTCAATTTCACTAACTTACCTTCCCAATTCGGATGAATGGCGCTGATGCTAGTTAAAAGAAATGGATCCCATAATTACCACATTGGCCGCCATGTTTTATTTTTGTAACGGTTCTAACGTGGACTACAAAGTGGTTTTTGTTGCCAAGAATTAGAAAGAAATGAGGAAAAATTGAAAAAAGATGAGTTTATGAACCGTTAGAAAATACACTTTAGAAATCTATTACCGGATTATTATCAAAGCTTGGTACATTTTTATTGAGCCCTTTTGGCAATTCCCAATAAATTGTTGTTGTGTTTTTTTCCATGTCTAGGTATAAAATTAACGACAATTAATAATGGGCTTTCACATTTTTTTTTTTTGATCATTTAATTTTCAAAATAGAATATTTCCAACATACATAGAAATCTTGTGTAAGATATGAGAACTTGCCTTTGGGGTACTTCTTGTGTATTATTTTTATGAACACCGCCACGACGACCTCACCTGTAATTAAGTCATCTGTGGCTATAAAAAGAAGAACGCACTATGTCAGAAGCGGTTCGGTTAAAAAAAAGAACGTTTAAAGGTGCTCAGAGGCATCTTCTTTTCTTACTTCAGAGAGAAAACTAGAAGTTCAAGTTTAAGCTTTAATGTGTTATTAATTGTTAATTTTATAAAATTGAATAGCGGATATTCGGTCAGAGTGATTATTATCCAATTTGGGAGGTGTTTTGTAATTGCCATTCGATAGAATATAGTCGTGATTTCATGTTAAGTGGGCGGAAAAATAGGTGTTATTCGGACATAATAATTGGAAGATTGATTGTTTGGCGGAGGTACCTACCGAACTTGAAGAAATTAGTTAGAGTATTGGATGGCACAATTAAATGATGTTATTTTTGGCAATGTTAGTCTTGTTTTTGAATTTTGTTATTAGTGCTTTTCCTGCTGAAGTGATGATAACTCTGTTTTGTTAAGATTTCGTAGTTTCAATCTCAAAGATTTCATGTAAATCTAAATTTAAAAAAATTTTTAGAGAAAGAGTTCACACTTGGAGGTAACATACATACGAGTCATTTTGGCACAAAAGTTGCTGGCATGTGCAACAACATCTGGAGAACTCTAGGCAGGTTGTAGAGGTAAATGAAAACTATCCGAATTGAGGACGGAATGGCAGCCTCAACCAGGGACGTCATTTGTGGGGGCAGGGAGGGCATTTGCTTTCGGCCTGAATTTGGTTTCATTTTATATATAACATATGTATATTTATTTATAAAAATATTTACATTAATAACATCTTGCCCCCCCCCCCCCACCCTAGAAAAAACAGAAGTGACGGCCCTGGGCTCAACCAGTTCTAGTAATTTTGAAGAGATGGTGACAGATCTAGATCAGAATACCGTAAACCAAGTAGCAACATGGTGCACTAAAGCAGGATTAAGTATCAACCCAAAGAAAAGCATAGTTGTTGCATTCACCAAAAAGGAGGTGTCAAGACAAATTATCTAAGCCTACACTTTTCGGAGAATCCATGGAGCATGCCAGTGAGGTAAAATTATTGGGAGTCATCCTGGATGAAAAGAGCTCACTTGGAATGCTCATTCGAAAAAAGTTCTTGAAATGGTCAGAATCTCTCTCTGGACCTGCAGGCCCCTTTTCGTCAAAAACTGGGAACTGAGTCCAAAATTAACCTACTGGATGTATACGTTGCTAGGCACATTATAACTTACGCGGCATCCGCCTGGTATAAGAAAACAAAGCATCAAACTGCTCAGCTTAAGCTGACTAAATTACAAAGACTCGGTATTACTGGGGCAATGCGCACCACTCCCACAGCTGTCTTAGAGCTGCTTCTCAACCTACACTTAGAAATACAGAAACAGACGCAACAATGGTCCCAACTATGGCTGCAGTGACAGAGGTTAATCATACCAAACCCTATTTCCAATCTATCTATCTCCGTACTTTACCATTCCGATTCACAATAATATTATTGTTCGCTTCCCTACGTCTCTGGATCAAAATCCGGATCGACGGACCAAAAATTCTTACAATCTCCAAATGAAGCCATCTCAAAGTTATCTGTATAACTTTTTTCAGCACAGTCTACATCAGCATGCTCTTTCTAGTCCTCTGCGCTCCAGGCTACGTTTAAAATTCATATGTGATTAAAGTGAAAGCTTAGCACCCAAATCATATCCCTCATTTAACTCTACAGTTGCCGTTAGTAATTAGGGGATATGTGCTGCCATCCGTTGTCAAAATTAATTCCGTTTTCCAGTTCGATATCAAAGAACAAAGGGCACTCATTCAAATTTTATGAAGAAAATCCGATTTATGGGTTTGAAAGAGACTAGATGAACTAAGGACTCAGAAATAGTATGGTAGCCAACTACATTCCTACTGTTGTTATCCGATGAAAACAACACCATAGAAACCTTTTCAATTTTGTCCGAATTTCACAAAATTGGTACTGTAATTTTTTTAAAAGATACATTTCCTTCGTAAAATGTTCATATCTGTATTGTACTCGTAACTGAAATCAGTTTAACTATTGTATACAACTAAATTTAATTTTCCTTTTTATAATGTAAAGCTATCAGCACTTTACTTCGTACCTACTTCGTTTTTCCAATGATTGTACAAAAATATCACTAGACGTTCATGAAGAAAAAAAAAACACATTTTGGTCCGTCGAACCGAATATATTATAAAGAATGGACTAAAAATTTTAAACTGAATTACAATAATAAGTTTAGACTTAGCTGGGAATTTTATTCACCTATAGATTGTATACAATTTTTTGGATTGCTGGAAATCAGATGAGGAAAGAAGGAAATTGTCCCATCTTGCTCTTGCATGTAACATACAATTTTACTATTAAGAATTGTTAAGAAACTATTACGAATTGTTATTCAATTTTGCAGTTGCGAAGAGATTACCTTCCCCCATTGTAATAAATAGCGAACCATGTCCTCATCATAAAGGCTTATGGAATTATTTTATGTGAAAGTAATCAAGTCATGTTTTTAACCACATATTTTACTGAATAGCGGTATGTCGATCGCAAACATATTATTTTCATGACGATATCGTTTCGACAATCTTAACCGCCTACTACTGATCCTACCAGCATAAAAGTGAGACTTTCAATTTAATAGACCGGTAGGAATGTTCCTGAGGTAGCACACCATCCAAGCGGCATAAAATTCAATTAAATTCATGTCACGTGTTGATAAACGGTAGTGAACTTAAAAAAAAAAAAAAAAGAAAAAAAAATTCACACCTGTTCTGTTACACTTTTTTATTCCATCATATACGAGTATGTAGCGTTTGCATCAACAACTTTTCCATAAAGTTCTTTCGCCTTATCTGAGTAATGCCTAGGCCAGAAGACTTGTTGGAATTCAAAGAGGAACATATGAGTAGGTACAGGTACACAGGTATGTAATTACCTGAAGCACTTGTGTTTTTTTTTTCTATATTACGACTCTGGACAACTCCTTTGTAATTTGCGAACTAGCGACGGACAGTACAGCC
The DNA here is from genome assembly GCA_949128065.1 of Beris chalybata. Lineage (NCBI taxonomy): Eukaryota > Metazoa > Arthropoda > Insecta > Diptera > Stratiomyidae > Beris > Beris chalybata. The sequence goes on along the minus strand of OX421896.1, from coordinate 27,128,099 downwards.
CACTTTCGACCTTACGTGACACGATGAGATAGCCACAACTCTAAAGAACATCCCGACTTAGTATTTTTTTTTCTGTTTCTCTTTTTTAATAATTTACCTGTGATGACAACATTCGCGTCAAGTTCATTAAATTCTTTATGTCGTTTGGGTAAAAGTAACAGTAGCTAGGTATGAGGTATATGGCAAATTTATGAAAAAAAAGCCTGTCAGCTTTTTTCGCAGAAAATAGGTAGTTCAAGAAACTTATTAAATTATTGTACGAGATGAATCAGAGTTCTTTTTATTAAAATCCAATGTTAAAGTTCAGTTCTGATTTTTATGGTTCGAAAATGGCTAAACTCGGTTTTTGCAATGAATGTCGCTAAGTTTAGTGCATCAGCATAATTCTGTATGACTAGAGGAAATTAACAACGCATCCTCAAGGCACGGTCTTAGACTATTGGTTGCAGTCAGGACTTTCTTCCTTTATTCAGGACCGAGTCACAAGTCACAAAGTAGGTCGAGAGTCATAATTTTGTATGAATTTTGAATTTGTTGTGACTTTCCATCTACTTTTTGACTTGTGGCTCTGATCCTAAATAGGTCTGTAAATGTAAAGCTATAATAACCGGAACCTCCAACGTCCCAGCGCCGTGCAACCAAGAAAATATAACTTTCTGGTGAGTCAGCATGACGTCGATCCACCGTTTTAGTTGAAAACCCCACTTTTTGGTCACTTACAAAACTTTTAATCGACCAAAAATAAATATGAAATCATCACTTAGGCCCGTTCCTACGATCGTCAGTTGCTTTCTTACTGGAAGTTTAACTGACATATTTTAATACAAAACTTGCAGTTAAAGTTCCAGTAGAATTTAAATGACGATCGTTGCAACGGGCCTTGGAATGACTTCTTATGGATATGGTTTTATAAGCCTCACAACAATTGAAATAAACTCGATCAATATGACGATTTTAAGACTTTCAAAGATAAAATATGACCTTATAGTCATTTGAGCGACTCTCTACTTACAAATATAACTTCGATGCTGCTTAGGGAAGCTTTTTGGATGTAAATATTGCAAAATAATAATTTATGTATCTTTTAATTAAAAAAAGACTTCAAAGTTATTCAAATAACACTATGATCAGAAATATTATTTGAACGACAAGTTGGTTATATTCAAACACTTATTTACTCCAAATTAGTTAGTACAACGTCGAGAAGACGTCACAGCGACGTCAAGTTCAGTCAATGGTTATCGTCATTCCGTCGTCGCGATTACTGAATGGTTTTAACTGAACACGTTATTTGTTTAGTTACTTTATCCCCTGATTGTCACACTATTAGAGGCTTGTGTTAATGAAGCACAAATTGGATATATTTCAATCAATCAAATCATTGAATTTAAGTGAATAACAATTCTTTTCCCTTTCTTCCAGATGAGGAAGACTAACACGTTACTATATACGACTAGTATACTCCTAGTATGTCTCCTGCCTGCAGTCTTCGGTCGAATGGCCTTTGAAAAGCTCACAGACTACGACTTCACAGGAACAACCTACTACAGTGTGAAAAATTTGTCGCTATACGAATGTCAAGGATGGTGTCGAGAGGAACCAAATTGTCAAGCGGCAGCCTTCAGTTTCGTCGTGAATCCACTATCGCCTGCCCAGGAGACACACTGTCAACTTCAAAACGATTCAAATGCACACAATCCGACTGCGGTTGCTCAGCGTTCGGCAAGCATGTACTATATGGTTAAATTACAGCTTCGTAGCGAAAATGTTTGTTTGCGACCTTGGGCATTTGAACGTGTGCCCAACAAGATCATTCGAGGATTAGACAACGCACTGATCTACACGAGCACGAAAGAAGCCTGCCTTTCAGCCTGTCTGAATGAGAAGCGATTCATCTGTCGTTCGGTTGAGTACGATTACAACAATATGAAGTGTGTATTGAGCGATGCTGATCGTCGAACATCGGGTCAATTCGTGCAGCTTGTCGACGCTCAAGGAACGGACTATTTCGAGAATCTTTGCCTGAAGCCGCAGCAATCCTGCAAGAATAACCGTGCCTTCCAAAATCCCAGAATTGGAGTTTCGGACGAAAAAGTCGCACAATACGTCGGCCTTCATTACTACACCGATAAGGAGCTCCAGGTTACTACAGAATCAGCCTGTCGTCTAGCTTGCGAAATCGAAACCGAATTCCTTTGCCGATCGTTCTTGTATCTTGGACAACCACAAGGATCGCAATATAATTGTAAACTGTATCATCTGGATCATAAGACATTGCCCGATGGTCCCTCGACTTACTTGAACGGCGAACGACCACTTATTGATCATGGCGAACCTATTGGACAGTATTTCGAGAATCAGTGCGAAAAGGCCACATCACCAGCACCAGGACAACAAACCGATCATACATTGCCCGTTACCTTTGATGCGACAGAGGATCCGTCCCTAAACAACATGACCCGCACTGATGTTAACTGCGATAAGACTGGAACTTGTTACGATGGTAAGGATCAGCTTCCCAAAGAAACCTAGTAGCTTTAGTAACATCTATCTTAATTTCCAGTTGCTGTTCACTGCAAGGATACCCGTATTGCAGTTCAAGTCAGAACAAACAAACCATTCAATGGAAGGATCTACGCTCTTGGACGTTCCGAAACTTGTAACATTGATGTTATCAATTCTGATGCTTTCCGATTGGATTTGACCATGGCTGGACAGGATTGCAATACACAAAGTGTGGTAAGTATTAGATTGAAGAAAAAAATCGTCTTGTTGAATCCAACTAATAGTTAATATCAATTCCAGACCGGTGTGTACTCAAATACTGTCGTTCTGCAACACCATAGCGTTGTCATGACCAAGGCTGACAAGATCTACAAAGTTAAATGTACATACGACATGAGCTCGAAGAACATCACCTTCGGAATGATGCCAATTCGCGATCCAGAAATGATCCACATCAACTCATCGCCCGAAGCTCCACCACCAAGGATTCGCATTTTGGATACCAGACAACGTGAAGTGGAGACTGTACGCATTGGTGATCGTCTGATGTTCCGTATTGAAATTCCCGAAGACAGTAAGTTTACCGATCGTGCATTCCTTCAAGAATCCCATTTTCAAACCCAGCTTGTATCTTTTTTAGCGCCATACGGTATCTTTGCCCGATCGTGCGTTGCCATGGCTAAGGATGCCCGTACCAGTTTCAAGATCATCGACGATGAAGGCTGTCCAACCGATCCGACAATTTTCCCTGGCTTCACTCCCGACGGCAATGCCCTCCAATCCGTCTACGAAGCATTCAGATTTACCGAAAGTTACGGCGTAATCTTCCAATGCAACGTTAAATATTGTCTAGGACCATGCGAGCCAGCTGTCTGCGAATGGAACATGGAATCGGTTGAATCATGGGGCAGGAGGAAACGTTCCATTGAAAGGTAGGTTACGGATCTTCATAGGACGGCATCACAATAAGGCCGAAACCTTTCGGATGTCGATCATCTTCTAATACATGTCTTTGGTTTTTCTTCCATTATTCTAGCAATGAAACTGTAGCTGAAGCCGACGACGACATGAATATTTCACAAGAAATTCTAGTTTTAGATTTCGGTGATGAGAAACGAGAATTCTTCAAATCCGATCCAAGCACTGATTATACAAAAGGTAAGAAAAAAAAAAGAAGAAACGTTTGTTGTTTTCCCTTCACATTCATCGAATCGATCGATCCGATCGATACGAAAGAATCGTGCAGATCAATATACGATCGTATCTTTCAGTTTTCACAAAAATTTACTTGTGCCTATGATTGACGCGTTTATTCAATTAGTTGTTAGAGATGCCAGGCATATTTCTAATGGAAAAAAAATTAGTTGAAATTATTTTGACAATGAAATGAACATTAACAAGAAGATTGCAGTTAGATTTTTGAAGATCTAGAAACGGTACCGATTGTAGGATTCAGTGTATACACAATAAATACGAAATGATAAGATCCGTTAAGATCTTCAAAGCTTTTCAAGTTAAGGTCACTTTCTCGATTTTGTTTGAAATCATTGGCAGGTGAATAGATTCAGTAGATACAGGATATAAAGGTTTTTTTTTATTGAAATATGTATCAGTCATCAACTACACAAAGGTAATAGAATATGGAGCTGTACTCGTATTATTGTATTGTTAAAATAACAAAAATTATGACGGAACTATTAATATTTGTCAATACTCAGACGTAGTAAGCCTTTAGATGAACGATCCTTTGGATGAACGACCCCTTAGATGAACGATCCTTTAGATGAACGATCTTTTAGAAGAACGATCTTTTAGATGAACGATCCTTCAGATAGTCAGGAAACGTTTACGATCGCTCGGTAAATGGTAAGAAAGAAAGCCCACAACCATAGAATATTTGGCGTGGATGTAGAACTGGTAGACCAGCTACAAGCCTGTTTTTCCGAAGGATAGTAGAGTCAACCTGTCGCCCGAATTAAAATATCGTTTCAAATTTAGAATTACTTCATACTACAATACGAGCGTGTTTAAAAGATCACTGGTGTCCTAACAAATTGCAACATTTTGTTTGAATGCACTATGTCCAAAATTCAATGGTTTATCAACTACGAAATAATCCAAAGGAAAGGATCTTTCATAGGATCAGGTTTTTGATTAGAATTAAATTTCTAAAAACTCGACTTGATTAAAATGTTTGTTTTTTTTCGGCGTCAGTGGAGTCACACAATCCCCGACTGTTGATTAATCGCTGTCCTTGAAGACATGACAATTGGAAAACCTTCACTTGATAGGTCAGTTTATAAGACTGTGTTGGACTAGTTCCGTAGGAGCTGTTTCGTAATCGAATGGCATATACTCTTCAGAGGGTGTATCATGCCTAAACAGCGAACCACCCTTACAGCTGGTGGTATTGCTTAGCAAATATTCTATATAGGCGTGTTGAATCAAATTTCATTATCGCGAATTATATTAGAGCGAAAATTCTTGCCATCGCATCCTTATACTAAAGGTAGGTGGCACTGGAGATCACCCAATATTTCAACCAATCACAGCCAAGCCCGTGAGCAAGATACCGTCAAGCGGGGTTTTTTTTTCGAATATGTGAAAATAACTGCTAACGTTCACAGCTTTAAATTCATCAATACTCAAACATTTTCAAAGAGATTTGAATCTGATGAATGTGACGGTCAATCCAGATCGTCATAGTTCCTGTAAGAACGCGTTAATTAAACCCACTATCCTACACCCTATCCGGCTTCCGAAAGCTTTTATTTGGTGTTCTGCGTCATAAGATTTTTCTATAGGTTAGTCGGTTATATCAGGTATATTCACTGGTAGTATTCCAGGAACTTTAGTAGTAACTATCTGGTATCGTTAACCAGGAGTGAAAAGACGGCAATATTGAAGGAAGAGGTGGAGTCTCGCACGCATGTATAAAGAGGAATTTGTCTCGAAGTGATGTTTTAACTGAAAGATACACCGCTATTACGAGTGCTTGCCTGTTTCTACGGAGTACGAATCCAACTTTAATGATTTGGATAGTTGTCATCTTGTAGTATCGAATCTTAATTTTTCTTTGGACAGGTGATAGTAAAGCCTACGGATGTAATTTGACCATTTTAGAAGCATTCAAATCGTCTGCAAAAATGTACAAAGTGTCAAATCTCTGTTTGGAGAATAAGCCGTAAACCATGGTCTATTGAAGGATGCGTCTCGTTGAGTTGGTACATCAGATAGAAAGAACCCACAGAAAAGAAGCTTCGACTATAAAATCTTCTTCCAATTTTCCTTCGTTCAAGTTCAAGTTTACGACGTGTCTGATGAATAGTCGTATCTTCACTGTGCTTTGAAATTCCACATCAGCCAAAGAAAATATTTGTCTTGTGTTGTATTTGGTGTGTGGAAGGCACGCAGAAAAGCTGCGCATCTTGAGTATTCAGGCTCCTCCAGTCTCTACCTGAACTTTTTCGTCCTCCTCACAAATTTCAAAAACTCAGGTAGAAAGCGAGAACGGAGTTCCTCCATCCTCATGACATCAACGCCGTATACATGCATTCTCGCAAAAGAGTAAGCCAAAATAACGTATTACAACAGTATCACAAGACGCAGTCAGACCTTTTACGAAAAATAACGGACGAGTATTCTTTTCAAACCCATAAAATTTCGTTTTCTTAGTTTTCCCGCACAAGCCCACGATCAGACATGTGATCGATGTTTTTTACGCCCGAGTATTGTGTGTGAAACTGATGTTATTTTTCTTCTATGGCACTACTACCCAAATCTGGTATCTTCGATAATTTTATTCAAATCTCTTAATTGACTGACATCTGTCGAAAATCTGCAATACTGTTGATTTCAATGGCATTATTCAACTAATGTCAGAGTTCAATTTGGGACTAGATCCTAGCTTTGTACGGAATATTTTATAGAACCTCTATATATTATCACCTTCGCAGCAATAATTTACAAGCCACTTCAATAACCTTCCTTCAATCCTCTCGATTGAACGAAATCATTATTCTTTCGTCTGACCAGAGGATTTCTCCGAAGTTCATAGTAATATTATTGTTTTCCCTGGAATATTAATTTTAGTGTACTCCCTTCATTCTCTTTCCTAGAGATGTGCTCTTGAAGGCGCCAGTCTCTTAGCACCGTATCTCTTCAAATTCTATTTGAATCCCAGCAAGAATATGACTGAAGGTTTTTTTTTCCGATTTTATGTTACTCCGTGCTGCTATTCGCTAACTTTTTGAATTAGAAATGGAGGTATAGATGACGCGGTAACTACGTCACTAGTTCAGTTAATAATACTATTCCTTAGTTAATAGATACGAGTATTATTCGATAAATCCCATTTTGTATTGTTCTTTTATCTGGAAAATAAATATAAACTAATAACTTTTTTTCTCTTTCAATTTTTAGATAAGACTGTAACAATAATCGAACCATGTCCAACAAAAACATCAGTACTTGCCTTAGCCGTAACATGTGCCTTGATGATTCTCGTCTATATTTCAACATTATTCTGTTACTATATGAAGAAGTGGATGCAACCACATAAAACTGTTGCTTAGACTTTTATTTTTTTAATTAAAAAATATGAAAAAAAAAATACTTATACCGTTTACAGTAAACAAAAAAAAAATTCTAGTTATTTAGTTAATTAAACGTAAAACTCATTTTAACATAATCATTACGTAGCCGCGCGGATAAAGTACGTACTTTTACATTGCATTTAATCCTTTCGACGATGTGAAGAAAAATGTTAGAGAGAGCGAGAGAGTAGCACAGAGACGTGTGTGACACCTTAAGTTAACGTTTAACTTTTTTTTAATTATTTATTTAAACAAAAAACGAAAAATATACAAAATGCTGATATTCCTTTATCGAAGGAGCACTTTCTATCAAGTTTGGGATACAATTTTCGTACACTATTGCGTGATTTTATTCAGTACGATGAAAAAATCATGCACTATGTAAATATCCAGTTTAAAGATGGATAAGACGCACTAGGTGACAGACTTGACACAAGAAAATCATCCTTAAACTTGAATAGAGACTGCAATATCGTAATAATTAAAAAAATATATATTATGGATTAATTGTCGTAAATTCTTTAAACAGCGGTTTCATTAATTCTTTCTTTTTTTCACCAATTTAAAACACAAATCAATTAAATAGTAAGATGCAATTTATAATTTTTATTATTTTTCCGATTGTCGATTTTTGAAATATTGTGGTTTCTTTAAATTTTGTATTACTTTTTAACTTTTTTATTTTGCTTATACATCTTTGGGTAAAACTTAATTTATTATCGGTGAATGTAGTTTGTTTATTTGCTATTTATTTATTTATGGAAAAACAAATTTTTAGTTTCAATTCTTGTTTAATTTTTTACATCATATCTCATGAAATAACTTATTTATTATCATCTTCATTATCTTCTCATCTGCTTTCTTCATTTTAATTATTATTTAAACAGAAAAAAAATCGAAAAACTGCCTTAAATATTACAATACAAAATATTCTGCTTCGTTAACAACTGTTTGTTTTGCAACAAAACACAGAAAAAAAAATTGTTAACATCTTCGATAGCTAATTGAAATCACAATAAAAATATTTCAAAAATAAAGGTTAATTAATGAAAAACATCAAAATAATACAAAGAAGAAAATCTAATAGATAACAATTTGAAAATTATTTACAAATTTGCAATTAATTAATACAAAATAAAATATTCGAATGTAAATATTTAAAATTCATAATTTTTATATTAGATAATAAGGTAAATTTCGTTTTTATTTTTATATTTTTAGGTGATTATTTTCCAAAATAATTTTACTCGTAATTTTATGGAATTGAAAAAAATTATTTTTGATATTGAAAATGTAAAACGAAATAAAAACAAAAACTGCAATAAAATGAATATGTTTGAAATATAAAATTAAATGAAGTAAGAGTTTTATTCTTCATATTAGATGAATTTTTTTAGACGCTTTAAAAATAACTATTTTGATTTTGAACACGCTGGCGCTCCGAAAATTTTTGAAGACGAAGACGAATTGGAATTGGAAGCATAGCTCGATGAAGATTCATGTCCAGCGTAAATTGAACTTCCAAAATCATTAGGACCTCATCATACAACAATGTGGAAAACTACCGATTTTTACGTATGAAGGCTTAAATGCTGAAGTCCATATTCCAATTTAAATTCAAATTTCTTTATTGCCAGGAATTATTTTTATCGATTACATGTATGACTTATTTTAGAGATTAGACAAATATCTAAACAACTATATATTTTTAGCGGATGGCTGTAGGATAGTTATTTAAAAAAAATTAGTGTGAGTTGCAAAAGCAAGGAAAATTGAAAGAAAAAACCTTGATTATTTAATCGAAATGACTGCTAAAACAAATCAATCCACTGAAGTGCTTGATGCAAATAAATAATATAAAGGAATGTTGGCTACATTCGTTGAATCAAGAGTACGTCGATTATTTGAAGGATGCTGAAAGAGAGTTGTCTACATAGATGAGTTGATTTCCTCAAGAAGGAGCTAAGTCTAGTTTCAGCAAGATGTGTAATCGCTTATTTGAAAAACAAAATGGTAGTTCAAGTATGGTTTTCAAGCATTTATTTTGAACTATTTGTAACGTCTTTTTATGGATAGTTGAACTCTGAAGTCGAGCGGCATAGAGCTTTATGGGCTAGATCACCTGTTTACAAATATGGAGCTTGTTGTACGTTGAGAGCTTAGATTTCCTGTTTATTAATAGGTACAGGAGGCCAAGGTCCGATTTGGACTGTAGCGCCATCGTAAGTAAGTAAGTAAGTAAGTAATGGGTACGGGGCACGAAAGGATTTGGATACCTTGGAGCAAAACTTCTGGATATGGTCTTTTAGTATCAGCTTCTTGTCAAGAGCAAGCCTAAGGTAGTTCATATGGTTAGCCCCTTCGACGGGTTATCCCAAGAAATTGATAGGCCTGATCGGAAAATTGTGGCTTTTCGGTTTTTTTGGGAGGTATATCACTTAAGTTTTCGTGGGACTAATTTTGGTTTTTCATCTATGGTTATATTGGTATTTATTGCCAGTCCAGATATATGTAGCTCTAGTTCGGTTATTATTGAGGCAAGGTATTTTGAGTGAGAGTATATACTGGTGTCATCCGCAAAGATTGCTAGTTCACAATTTGCGCTGGTAGTTACGTCTGCAGTATTAATATTGTATAGTGTTGGGCTTAAGTATGACCCCTGTGGAATACCTGCGGGTAACGAATAATGGTTAAATTTCCTTGATTTAATTTTTACTGCGAAGGATCTATTGTATAGAAATGAACTGATGACTTTCACAATATATAATATATTGGAAATGAGAAATCATTGATTTACATAATAGACCTTGGTTCGAGACAGAGTCAAAAGCTTTTTCGATGTCTAAGACAACCATTCCACGAAAAATCGGGCTTACGAATTTGATACAACGACGAGTTTTAGAACCCCTCCGACGGACCGTAGATATGGACATAGATATCATGGAAACAATGGCCTGTATTGGACTGTATGCCTTATGCCACTATATTAAATATTCCAACAGTTATGGTAAATCCAGTCAGATAAAGTAATCGTTAAATTTCCGCATGCGAATCGAGAAAGTGAAATACTCTTTCACATGTAGTTTTACTTTTATGAAATGGCGAAGCACTGAACCACCGCCCACTCTAGGCATCAAAAGGAACCATAGCCCCGTAGGTCACTAAACAGAGACTCGTAAGTCACTAAACATCCCCGAAAGAACTCAGATCCCAAAAGAACTTGACTAGCATATCATGCCACATCGACCTCAGGTCCTCCAAACTGGCATAGAAAATACTGCCTAGCCACCTCAGGCACCTCCTTGAAACCACCTGACACTCACACAAAATGTTGATGAGGTCTTCCTCGGTATATAGGTCAGAGTCAGCAGTGCCCTGTCAGTATTCTGACGAGTAGCCGCAGACTTCCCGTACTCCATATCAATATCTCCCTAGTCTTCTGTCTGTCCAACCTTAGGCAGAGTGACCTAGAAGTCCTACAGCTCGTTAGCCCCTCTCATCTCCCATTCGCTGCGTCCACGGCACAATCCCTGTTACGTGCTTTAATTCCGTTTAATGGTGGACTAACCACCTCCTCTACCATCCCGTCTGACGCCGATCCCAGTCTCGGCAGCTCATCGGCCCGTCATTATGCCCTGGTAGCCAGCATAGTCCCACTTTATTCTGGTTACAAAGTACCTACAGCACTGTGCAACCCGTATTTTTCTATTTTGATCTACTGTCCAACAATAGGTTGTGGTTTCAAAATTCAACGTACTTAACACTACTGATTTAGAAAAAAGTTATTAAAAGCATTTTAAATGTCTCATTAGGCACGTTGACTACCTGTAAGTCTTCGGAAAAGAATGTCTTATGTAAAACATGAAATCTATGACAAGAAAGACATACGCAATTTACAAACAAAATAAATATCTTTAATTATTCTAAACAGCATCATAAAAACCATATTCATTTCATATATATAAAAAAAACTTTCATAATATTGAGGTATATTTTCTCAGCGGTACACAACCGTTACAAACTTCATTCTTTCGAAATCAAATTAACAATTGTACCAATAATTTTTCTACCATTTTCATGATGCAACAAATTCAGGCACGGATCTTTAATTTTTTCTTCTAACAATTTAATTAATTCCATTCGTAAGCACTGAATCATTTCGGCTGTTTCATGATTTTGAGCTTTCAGCATGATCCATCCGTCTTCGAGTAGAATAATGAAATCACCGCCGTGTAATTCAATTTTTAAGTCACTACCCGAAAAGAAGACAAGCGGAATTAGTGGAATCATGGAACATTCCCGGATGAAAATTCGCGATGTTTTCACCTTTTCTTGATAAACAAGAAACGGCGAAGCGAAATTTCCGACGATAGAATTGATCGATGACGGATGAAGAGCAACGTAACCGTCTTCACGTGTTTTAAAGCGTAGTTCGCTGGCCTGGGCTATTCGTGGCATTGCACCGCCTGCCGTCATAGTATAGCTCTTTTCGGGCGTCAGGACTTTTACAATGTTTGGATAGAGTGCGGCACAGAGAAGCGATGCAAGAAGTCGATTGTTTTCACCATTGTGATTTAGTTCGGAGCCTGCAAAGTAGGTTTGAATAAGAAATGCAATTGGTTCGGTTAGTGCTGAAGCTATGTTTTACCTGTTAATGCTAAAATATTGTCATCCAAATTCTTTTTCTTTCTCGGCATGTCGACCGGCACAAATCCGATCGAAATAAGAAGTTCGAGAAATTGATACTTTAACTCCACAATAGTCTCAAGCGTTTTCCACGAAAGATAGTTCTCATCGGCGTAACATTTTCCAGCGTATTTACTTTTTTTGTTTACTTCTATCCATCTCTGAAAATTACAACAATAATTCGTCATTTTCTTACGTTAAGCCTTAAGAAAGGAACATACCTTATAAGCTTTTAATACAGTTAGATGATCGCTATTGCAAATTGCAAACTCTTTTTTCTTTCTATCTGCCTCATTCTTTTTACTAAACGGACATACAAACGGAGACTTATAACTAAGACAAGCAGCTATCGTTAAGACGCTATCAAGGCACTGAAAAATCGATCCAAACAACATCAACTTTCCTATTCGAACATCAACTGGCAAGGCAGATAAATGATGACCTAAAGCTGTTAAATTTTGTCCTTCGTCGAATGCTCCAACATCTTGGAGGCGGGTTACTGCCGAGAGAATATTTTCCTCTGTCGGTGGTTCTAAAGTTTTACCTAAAGCAAAACAAAATACATATTTCATTTCTGTTTTTCAGTTATAAGTTAATCATTCTCTTACCTATAACACTAACAACGTTTCTCCCGTTGAAATTCGGTAACGTTTTTATTCGCAACAGAAGTTGTTCGAGCGGAACTCGGTGTATTTCTGGAATCGGTTGACTCAACAAATGATTGCGAAATCGATGACCGGTAAATAGATGAATTGAAACACCCGGCATAACACGACCAGCACGTCCTTTACGTTGCATAGCATTTGCCCGCGACTCCCATACCAAATCGAGAGATTCCATATTTTTATTGGCATCAAATCGTTTCTCTTTCATTTGTCCGCAATCGATTACGAAAACGCAATCATCAATAGTAACCGATGTTTCCGCTATATTTGTACTTAGAACTATTTTTCGTTTACCCTGAGGTGGTTTACGGAATACTAAGGCTTGTTCTTCGTTGGTGAGTGTTGAGTGTAGTGGGACCAGAAGGAATTTACCAGCTCTGTAACATAAAATTCAATGGATTAAAGCATCTCCGAACAAGATCAGCGACATATTGGAATTGAGTTAATACTGTGGAGTTTCAAGGGCATATGGAGGAGGGGCGGGAGTACATGGGTCATGACGACCCATCCCCCCTCCCCAAATAAATAGAAACAAACGAACGTTGCCCAAGAGAAGAGAAAACCTTACAATTTTGTGGTTTTTCCGGATTTATCTATTTATACTGTCCAGTTAAACTTAAATATCTTGAGAACCAAAAGAGCTAGGAAAAAAATATAAGTACTACTGAAATCAACGAATCAATAGCTTTTAAATAATGTATAATTTATTCGAAATGTCCGCCTTAAGCTTCTACACACAACAAACAATAAACTCATTGATAGCCGTACGCAAGTTATCTACAGTAAAGTTTTTCTACAACTTTCTTCAGAGATTCCTTTAAGGACTTCACGATGCGGTGAGGTTTCGAACATTCCTTTTCTTTCAGCACTGACCACAATTGAAGGTCGTGCGGGTTCGAACCGGTACTTCCTAACGGCCAGTCTTCAGCGCGAATAAACGGCGGAACGTTGTCCTCCAGCCATTTTTGTGTCGTTCTGGCCTTATGCCCCGGAGTGGAATCCTGCTGGAATACCCAAGGCTTGTTTTTGAATAATGTTGTATTCAGAGGTTTAACCACGTCCATCTCTTGGTAAACTTTTGCCGAGGTTTTAACCCCTGTTTCGCAAAAATGAAGAGCGGAGGCTCCGTGATAAGAAACGCTTAAAATACGAGAAACAGTGCGCGGTGCAATATTCATTTCACGAGCGAGGATTTTTTGCTTACGGATTGAATTTATTTGAATAATGCATTTTTTGTGCGTGCGGCGCATGGAGGACTGGTCCGAGGCCGGTCTATCACTTCGCTAGTGTCATTGAAACGTTGAATTGTACGATACACTAACTTCTAACTGATGTTAAGCGGTTTAAGGAGGGACCAGATTTTTTTAACCAGTATTCTTAGCCTTATGCAAACCGATTACAGTAGCGCGCATTTGATAATTCGACCACTATTATGTATCTTGATGTAAACAACCCACTCAATACCTAACGATGGTTCCGGGAGGATCCATCCGTACGACTGAGGAGATTTTTAGCGGGTTATAGTCCCACACTGACTTAGGCTATCGATGCTTTTACTGCTCGTTAAAAAAAAAAACGTGGGAAACGAAAATTCCCTGGTTTCCTTGTGTACGTAAGCACGTAACGTTAATCATCCGTTGTAGGGTAGAAGACTTGTGCCTTAGGTGTGTAGCATAAAGGGCCTTTTCCAAGTTCCTTAGGACATGTAAATGCAATATGGTATCTTTCCAGTAATCCCGCATTAAATAACTCCCTATTGAAATGTTCAAATGTAATTTCAGTGCGGAACACAACAGGAATAATGAAGAAAGTTATCGCTTTGGCAAATTCATCAGCGAAGAGACATGCAAGAATGAACTCAGTGCCTCTTTATACGGATTGTGTCAAACGAGATTGAGTGAAAAGCAAGACGGACACTTGCAGTTTCAGGGAAACCTACTGAAAATAGTAAAAGCCTTGGAAAAGATCTTGATGTCTTGTGACCCACCCTAAAGCAAAATTCTGCGTACGCCTCTGTGGAGTCGACCGTATAATAAATTCGTGGATAACAAAAGAAGACAAAAGGTTGGGAAATATAAAAAAAAAACTTACCTTGGCCCAAACATTTGGCTATCACACAGAGCATTATGAATACTTTGAATTTCAGCAAGCCCGGGCAGAAATATCACAACGGCTCCCTCTTTAGGCCAATCATGTTCACCGTCCACAACAAAGCGGAGCACAGCTTCGATTAACTCGGGATTAATTTTCATTGGATCCATCAGGAACAACGACTTACACGTCCGTTTCGAGTAATCTAAGAACCGAACACTCAAGGTTTAAGCGAAAGAAATAACAAACTATCCTACCTGAATATCTCGAAAAGATGGCCGCCATATTCAGATTCTCATCCCGAATAGATCGTGGCGGTGCTTCGTTCGATGCCCTCACATCGGCATACTCCAATTCATTCATCAACGTTATCTCTTCGGACTTTTTCAATTTCCGACAGAATTGCGAGTCCGGCTCCAAGACGAATCCACTTCGCTCGATAATGTCCTCAAGAAATAGCTGCTCAACCGGGAAAGTCCGACCGGGAATTTCGAGGATTGGCACTCCGCCGAAATAGTCCGAGAATAAATTCGCATTAAGTGTGGCCGACATTAGGATTACTTTCAAGTCTTTTCGTTTCGCCAGGATTTCCTTGAGAATGAGCAACAGAAAGTCGGATTCTTCGCTTCGTTCGTGCACTTCGTCGACGAGAATGTGACTAACCGACGACAGAAGCGGATCGGAGTGAAGTCGACGTAACAGAATTCCAGTCGTGCAAAACGTTAGACGAGTCGACGATGAAATTTTATTTTCGAGACGAATTTGATAGCCAACCGAATTCCCGATTCGTTCGTTTCGTTCGTCGGCAATACGTTCGGCCACTCCGATCGTGGAGAGTCGACGCGGCTGCGTGCATATGATCTCAACGTGCGGTATAGGATCACGATTTTCAATCTTCGAACTCCTATAAAGCCAATCGTCCATTAGGAATTGAGGCACTTGGGTACTTTTGCCGCAGCCAGTCTCACCCGAGATGACCACAACCTGCGAACTGGCCACAGTTTCGAGAATTTCCGACATTTTATTCCACGCGGGCAAATTCTGTCGAACTTTGAGCATATTACGATAGCCGACATTCGTTTGCTTCTCGAGGAATTTCTTCACGAGTAAACGATCTTCGCGCATCACTTGTTCGGGCGTGAGCGATTGGTTTCCGCCGAGACCGGTTGATCCCTTCACGTAGTGCGTTGGAAGATCGATGATTTCAGGCCTAGATGTCATGTCAGATATGACGGGGATGTAGAAAAGCGATCGATTCGGATCGAGAAAATCTTCGCGATCGTTCGAAAGAAATTCGGAGACTTTCTCTTCCATATGCAGGAAATCGGAAAGTGTGTAAATGCTCGGCATACCGTCCAAGGCGAGTTGACGAGCTTCGCGTGTTAATTTTCGGCTGAGACGCAACAGTAATTCGTGCGGTATGTCGTAACATGTGGTCTTGAGGAAGACAAGCGGGGCTTCGTACGGGTAGCGTGTGTTTTTCAGAAATCGTATTTCCAAGTAGAACCAGTTGGGATCCAGACTCGGGTCGTCCAAGGCGCTTTTCTTTTGTTCCTTTTTCTCGTCAACTTGGTGCGAGAATCGACATCGCGATCCGAATTTGCAATGTCCGCGCGCGAAATTCCGACAGCGATCCAATTTTTTCTGGTCTTGTTTTCGTTGCTTTTCGAGCTCGACCGCCACCTGTTTGCTCTTTTGCGTCGGGCTGTGCGCCAGGAGGAAATCAACTTTGAATTTTAGGCTCCACACCGAGTTTTTCTCCTTTTCTTCGAACGATTGGTCGTAGATCGACTCCAGCGCCAACTTCTCGTCCTCGCGGATTTCCAACAATTCGTTTTCGGAGTAGTCCACGTCTTGCACAGTCTCATCCGGGTCTTTCGGAATGTATTTCTCGGCGAGTAAAAGTAGGGCTGCATCGATGTCACCTACACAGTGGCTAAGAGCCTCATCGCAATGTCCGGTAGGAAAGCCGTAGCTTTCCAGCCTCATAATGGCGAACTGTCGATATCGGTCCTCCGTGGAGGAGGAGCTGGACTTCTGTGAATTCGAGTAATCCGATACACTTTGAATCATCAACGTCCCAGTGTCTTGCCAGTAAGACTTTTTCAGTCGTCCTCCTCGATCTTTGTATTTAGTCGCATCGTCCAACTTGAAGTCGTTCCCGTGGACACTTCGCAGCGTTGACATGACCATTTTTTGTGCCTCCTCCGACAACCGGAGCACCTGCAGCTCGGTTTTCAGCGGAACTTTGGACGGCGGAGGTTCCACTGTCGAATTTCTGTATGAAATAAACTCCCATAAGAAAATCTCTAACTCAATAAAGAAAAAAGTTTCACTTACGTCGACTTGGCGTCGACAATCGGCCGCAGAAAACAATCTTCGATTAATTTCTTTGATTCTCCGTCCATTGCGATAACACGATCAAGTACACTGAATAAAAACGAAAGAAAACTGAAGAAAACTCGGAAAATGCCGTGTAAACGCGAAAATTTCACTTCACAGTCCACACTCAATCGAATGAAATTAAATTATGAAATTGGTCAAGAAAACGTAAACGTCAGAAACATGCCGTGAAACGTCAGTAGTAATCTGTCAAAAGGCGTATAACAGTTTTGAAGCGTTTATGAATGAATTCGAGGGGAACAGTCGTGCGAACAACGACCACGTGCAAGTGTTGCTAGAGTGGAAATTTTGGTATACAAATGTTGACGGCTATGTTGCTAGAGAATGATTTTTGCTGCTGATACATTAGCACAGTTACGTAGTATTTTGCATACAATAATTCGGGGGTTTCCGTGGGTGATGAGTGACGTACACAGCACAGTATGTGATCCACATCAAGTGTATAAAACGAAGTTTTAATGTAATTAGGGAAACATTTGTCAAAAGTTTCCAAATCTAAAAAGAGTTTGCCATAAGCAAAAAGGGTGGGTACGTAGAGGGTATATAATACTGCATCAGCACGTAAGAGGGACTATTGGACTCTACAAAACAAAGTAGATACCCTTAAATTTTGTATTTCAGAGATTTACGTATATTAACTGTGTAAGATACAAGTCAATCTTGACTTGTGAGATAATAATAATCAATGGCGTAACAGCCCGAATCGGGCCTAAACCTTAAAGTAATCCTAGAGTTACTTCATTACTAGACCAATGGAACACTAGGAGCTGAAGTGGTCAGCCACACGCTCGGCCGAGATTTTTACCCCGATTTTAACTCAGGTACTCATTTACAGCTGAGTGAACTGGTAGTCCGGCACCCAGTCCGATTCTCGAAAATTACTTGTCGCCAAGCAGTTCCAAAGGCAAGTGCTCTAGCCACTAAGCTACACAGACTACCCTACTGGTGAGATACAATCTTTTAAATGCGGCGGCTACGGCCGGCAGACGGACTTTTTTTTCAAAAAGCGATATTTACTATGTTTTGGGAAAACTTAATAAAAATACCACCTTGATCAAAAAGTTCCCGGAATTTATTGAGAAAATTAAAAATACAAGTTTATACATCTAAATCTATATTATCCCCTTCAAAGTAATCCCCATCGACTGCAACACAGTTATGCCAGCGCCTGATCCAATCCTCGAAACATTTTTTATATTCGGTTTTTGGTATGAAGTCAGTGCTCACTGCAATTTTTCTATTATTTCCTCTCGGCTGCTGAAACGGGTTCCCCGTAGTGGTTCTTTAACTCGATTGAACAGAAAGAAGTCACAGGGAGCCAAATCAGGTGAATTCTGTGGCTGTTGGATGGTATTTGTTGCTTTTTTCGTCAAAAAATTACGACTAATGATGGCACTGTGCGACGGTGCGTTATCATGGTGCGAAATCCACGAGTTTTCTATCCACAATTTAGAGGGAATGTCAACAACAGATGTACCAACTTAACAAAAAAAAACAGAACTCAAATCGGAACAATAAAAGCGCCACACGGTGGTGGAACTTTTTGATCAAGGTGGTATATCATGGAAAGCTACATAGTTTGAAGGATTCAAAATTAAAATTATCTAGACAAAACTTTCATAACTACTTGCCTTGAAACTAACAGATTCGACGATATTCGACGAAAAGTTTGAATTTTATATTTATGAAGAACCGGGAAAGAAAGAAAGCTTTGAAAACTATACGAAAACGTCTCCGGAATGAAGGTAAATCAAAACGCATTAAGAAAAAACTATTACAAAATAGTCGGTAGTTCTAATCGCATCGTCCCTGTCTTAAGCGGTATTTTCGGAAATAGCTGATGTTGATTTATCAATATCCAATACAATGACAACTTTTAGAATTTTTACTTAAATAATAAATATGTAATAATCAATGGCGCAACAGCTTAAATCGGGCCTAGGCCTTGAAGTAAGTCTAGAGTAACTTCATTACGAGACCAACGGAACACTAGGAGGTGAAGTGGTCAGCTACTTAAATACAGCCCAATTATTTATGAAAACTATTCTTGGTATCCAATGCCTGCAACTGTATTCAACGTATTAATTCACGGTACACAGTTCAGTAGTTCAATAGTACAATCAATTTTGAGTTATCTATGGTTATTTCTGGTTTTTGAGCTGTTTTAAGTTTTTAAGTTCTACACTGAGTTTCGTTAAATTCTTCCAAATGTGGACAACATACCGGAATAGTTTCTGAGATACGTGGATATCGCCAGCGTTCCCTATCACACTAAAATTCCGTAGGTTAAAATGGACTATGGTCGTATACATCCAGTGTACCTTCTCTAGCTGATCTCCCCACTTTATCCCGAACATCTTGTTACAAGCATAGGGAGTCCTTAAAGTTTTCCTTATTCGCTCGTCGATATTCTTTTTCCAGATTAGTTTCAGATCCCGAACTATACCCAAGCATTTACCATCATTTTTAAGCTGTAGGATAAGATCTCCCAGTTTAGGGAGTGTAAACTCTGGGATTTTGATCCTACGAGTCAAGAGGACCAGCTTTGTTTTACAGGCATTTATCCCCAGCACAAAGCTTCTTGCACACTAGCTCGACCACAACCAGACTATAACCGCTTCCTGTGCTGTTTTCCCGAAAAATAATTAAAGTACGACCACACTTTTGACAGAGTTTTTAAAATGAATACTTGTGCATAAGTTTAGTTCAGCAATTTTTATGACTCTAAGGTCCGTTCCTACGATCGTCAGTAACGTTTCTACTGGAACTTTAACTGACAGATTTTCATACAAAAGTTGCAGTTAAAGTTCTGGTTAAAATTTAACTGACGATCGTAGGAACGGGCCTTAGTCGTAATCAGAGTTTACGTTACAAATTGTGGTTTTAAAAACTAAAAGTATACATAATTGCATTTAAGCCAAAATATTTAAAGATATAAAAAACATGTATCGAATTCTAAATAGCATATTGAAGTTGTAAAAGTGGTAGATAGCTTGATCTCTTAGCACTAAATCTGATATATTGTTAAAAAATGTATATTATATTGAATAAACTAACATATAGCATGTGTAAAACAAAAAATTTGCAATCATTGTATAAGTAATTAGATCTTTGAGTAAATAAATTATTATTAAAGTTAGGACAACATCTAAAAACGTTAATAGTTGTTAATTGCTTAAATATAAAATCTGTCTATCTATCAAACAAATATTTAAAAAAATGAACCTCACCGAAGTATTTACATATGTAGTTTCTTTACTAGCCAATAAAAATAAATGTCTGAAACTAAACCGTGGCATTTCTCCACCCACGAACTACATAAGCTATCAGGAATTGCAGTATTGACGGATATTGAAAAGATAGCCAGCAACGATATTCCACTATTTCTCTCCTCTCTTCTTCCGAGTTCTGTTTAAGATCTAACTCTATTAATTTTATAAGTTAGGCTAAGTTCCATAAGGTTTTTTTTAGCCCTTTTCCTTCATATATACAGGCCTATTCATGACCAGAGTCACAAGTCACAAAGTAGGTGGAAAATCACAATTAATTCAAAATTCATACAAAATTGTGACTCTCGACCTACTTTGTGACTCGGTCCTGAATAGGCCTGTTAATTTGTACTTTCGAATTCATTTGCATGTAGCTAAATATAATATCTTGTCTTAACTTGGCTGTAGAGACGACTGTCTGATATCTCTCTATTTTAAGAATAGCATAAGTTTGTTTTATTACACTAAGGGCCGGTTTCACAGTCGAAGTTTAAACCAAAAATTTGGTTTAAACTTAGGATCTTACGAACAAATTCCTAAGTTTAAACCTAATTTTTGGTTTAAACTTCGACTGTGAAACCGGCCCTAAGGGTAGCACAATAAAGAATTTAAGAATTTAAGAATATTAACCAATTTGTGAAAGTCAACTTATTTTTTTTCTTTTTTTTTTAGATATTTCTTTATATAAATAACAAACTACTCGTTCGATGCGTAATTAAATATCTAATCGAACATGTAGAACACCTTTCCAGATTTCGATATTGATTTTGACACTGTCTTAAAAGGTGCGGATCGTCACTTATTTTGATTTATGAGCATAAGTAAAAGACACATAAATTTATTAGTTATTAACAATTAATTAAAAAATCCATAGATTTTCAAGAATTTCAATGAATTTAGTAAATATCAGAGAAAAAACAAGACACAGTGTCGACTGTGTTCTGCCTTGGACCTAGAGCTGGTACCAGGCAGTCTGACGAACATATTAAAAAAACACGGGGCTAATTATGTAGAAATAGCCTTGATTCAATTTGGACCCCACCTTACTGAAAATTATTGAAATATAAAAGATTGTGTGGCATGTGTCAATTTATCACATAAAATTTTATATTAATCAAAAAATTGTATCTGAGTATCTACCTACTTTATTTGAAATTTATAGTCATGTGAAAATAAATAAATAAATATATATTTAATGGGTACTTTATACATATTGTTTATTAAAGCCGAACATCCTGTATTCTAGCAACAAAAATTTGCCAACAGTCTGGGCACAACTTTATTATTTTATGGAGAGTAGTCCGAAACGTGTTTAATGAAGATGCGGTGTAGGTTAATATTCAACTGAAAACCTAGAAAATAACATTCCAAATAGTCTCTTCATTGATTTTTTGGTTGTCAGTCGCACAATACCCTACACCGCATCTTAGCATTATAACGTTTCGGACCTCTATCCATAAAATAATAAAGTTGCACCCAGACTGTTGGCTGATTTTTTTTAGGCACCAAGTTTCAAGTTTCTAGCATAAACCGTTTCTGAGATATGAAAAACCACCCACTTACCATTCTTCCACTATCAAAAATTTATTTTCCTGATATGTAAATGTTAAAGGTTTGAAAACGTTTTCACGAATATCACCACTACTTTTAAGTTTGATAAGACCTCGAATTCGTATTTACTTCCACACATAATTGCATGAAAATACATTTTAGGATTTTTCGATATTCATCTCATAAAGGATATTAGGGTACATGGTTTCACGAATTTCGGTATAACTTTTTATATGATTAGATATCGATAAGTTTTTTCATCAGCCTTTTCTTTATTATAATTTTTGTATGCGGATCTACTGATGAATGTTTAAAGTTATATTTAAAAAGGACCACAATTAAATTTTCTAGTAACCTTCTAGTTAGACCGTGTATTGAACTATGGCCCAAAATCATAATTGATAATTTTTTGGATGTTACTAGGAGTTGGTCCGAAAAAAAAACTTAAGTTAGGTCCAGACTGTTGGTAGATTTTTTATAAATATGTAATATAACTTTTGAACTTTATTTTCTTACAGACTTCAGTACAAAGTGAATACGTATCCTATTCAATGGCTTTGAAGGATGGAAAAAATGGGATTCAGTTAGAAGACATGAAACGAAGGATATTTCGATTAAAGGATATACGCTGTAATTGCAGCATATTTACAGGAACTTAATTTAAACAAATTTTAATGAACTGCCAAAAAGGTAAATAGAACAAAACATTTTTTTGAATAATTTTCGATATTTTTGAGTTCATTTAATTATGCAAGAAACCATAAATGTACTAAATTCATACTGTATTTTCCATTCCAAAGCTAGTTGATACTATAGTTAAGTTGTGACTTTCTGTAACAACTTTATAAAATACCAACACACGTTAATAATTCAACCCTCAAAAAATCGAATCACACCCAATAAGTTTTCAATAAAAACGTAGATACGTGTAAAATAATTTCCCGTCTGTTTCGACAAGGTAATGTCAACATTTACTATCGGTTATTCAACAAATTGATTATCACAAACTGTTAATTAACGACAAAGACAAATTTCAAATTTCACATTAATAAAATGATATATAGACTCGAAATTTGATGAATTTAAACTTTTGTTTTTCGCTAAGATAGATGTGAAGTAAGCCGTGCCCAAAAACTAGAGAAACCTGTGCAATACAATTGGCAATAAAGTGTCCTAAGTGGCTCACTCCTGGAATCTCATTCGATCAGTTTACTCAATAAATTAGCATCCTCGCTTGAATCTTAGCATTGTTCGTATTATAAAAGTCGTCATTGCAACGTCATTAAATAAAAATTTTCGCTAAGAGATAAAAGCTGAAAAAAAATATTAAAAAAAAATCAATAAGTAAGTAGGTACTCATTCTTGATGCAGTAAATTGTTACGGTGTTAGTATAGTCTGTCTACTTGTAAGTCAATTTTCTTAATATATTTTGACTTTCAATTATCAAATTTTATAAAGTGTATTAAGCGTTTCGTGTATTAAGCTCTACTCTGCTTGATGATGATTTCTGTTCGGCTGCGATTACTTGACGGTAAGTGGTCATATGATGACCACCGTTCTCGTATTAGCCATAACTGATATGCGCGGTCAGTTACTGAACGATATTCACGCGGAACGGAATAGAAGAGTATACAACTAAACTACTTCTTAATTTTTTAAATTTTTTCTTTTAACCAAAGTGTATACTATCCGACGATTATTTCAAAAAAAAATTTAATTCAATTTTACGTTCGAACCGATCCATCTCTAGTAAACTCTTTTCTTCGGATACTTTTAAAAAATAAATAAAAGTGAAATTTATATCAAATATTAAAAAATAGAAATAGGTTCAGTGATGATAGTGACTATGTTCCAAACTAAATTTTGATTATAAATTAATAAAAGTTTAATCGATATAAAAAATTATTAGGGTAAGTCATAAATGTTATGGCTTAATTAGTGCAAAAGTGTCTATGAGGAATTGGAACAGGTAGTCGCTATTTACTTGAGTGGAGCGTTAAGTTCCTAAGTGATTGAAATTTTCGAAATAAAAAAGCCCAGTCCCATTCCGGACCGCTGAAATAACAAAGTAATTATAATTTTTCTAATTTTATTTTATAAGAAATGCAACAGTATTACGAACTAATCAAGGCATCTTTTGATTTAAGCCTTCTATTGATTTCTTCATCTGAAATTATAACCATATTAAGAAATGGCAACCCCTTTCAAGTGTGCCACTATCCACACATTCTGATAGTGTCCAAACAAATATTTTTAATTTTTTTTTTTGTTTTCCGAACAATACAAATAATTAGTTGTTGATAACGAATTGAGTTTTGATTCGTATGTAATGCGCTCCTCAATCGACACTTGATAGTAGATTAGTTCGGTTGCTTATGAGGCTATTGTCTTTTTAATAATTGTTTTATGGAAGTGACAGAGTAAGCTACTGTTGGGTTATTACTCGAATTAAATTAATTCTTATGAATGATGGAGAAATAATTTTTATTGAATAATACATATTATCAAATAAAGGAATAACCTTCTTCCGAATTCCACAAACACTTGCTTTTAATTATTATAAGGCCATTTGCGAACTATTAAAATTATTAATATTATCAGTGATTATTTTTAAAATCTTATCGTTGTCAGTGTTTCATGTCATTCTGTCTATTCTGTTGAAGAGTATCTTCATGTTTCGGTTGAAACTATAGTTTAAAAACCAGGGCTAATATCCAATGCTAAAAATAGAATACTTATTTCATTTTTGGAGTGAATTAACTTCATTAAAATTCTGTAAAAATACAAGGAAATGGAAAAAAACGAACATTCTTATATGTTTTTGAGTTTTTCAGTTACTATATTCCTTCTAGTTTCCGCCTTAGTAAGGCAAGAGTATCCAATAATTATTTTCGATACACTATCCCATAGGACCGAAATTTAGACCGTCTTAAGCAAAGCTCGAAACTACAGTGATTCCTCAATAGAAAAAAAGGATTGAAAATAGTAGAAATAGAGTTCGGACATTTTTTGAAATATAAAGTACCAATTTCTATTTTTGAGATATATATCAATTAAGCATTAATACAAGCGTGGATTGAAATATCAAAAATCCTGAAATTAATTTTTAGGCAAATATATAGAGAGCCCGATGAAGTAAATGCCAATTCCGGAGCTAATTAGACCTAAGAAATATGATGGAATTCGTAAAAACTTAAACAACATTTTTACAGCCTTTAAGTGGGTGAAAAGCAAAAACTCATGAAATTGATTTTGAAGCGATTATTGAAAAGTATCGAAGAAGTATAAAGTTATTCGATGGTATGATTATACCTATAAGGAATATAACAAATTCATGAAAATACTCCTTACCTTTTTACCTCTACATCAACCTGAAATAAAATTAATAAATTTGTTAGATCAAAAATTTCGTTAAATTAAAAATTTCCTAGGTGTGGTTCCTAAGAAATACGAGCCTTACACCATAAGAAACCCTAAAAAAATTGCAGTCTTCTCAACTTGTAAGTCAAAGATCTTTCACAGAAGATAAAGTATTTAATATCTACTTTTAGAGGCACTAGAAAACAGAAATATTTGGCTTCATTTCGGGTATGAGCCAATAGTTCATACTAAAAAATCGCCCAAGTATCTAACAAAATGAAAAATTTACGAATTTATATGTAACTCAGTGGTAACATTATCTAAATTCTTATGAAAATGTTATTCATTAGTAAACCTGAATAAAATGAATTACAAATACTCAAAAATGATGATCAAATGTAACAAATGTGCCTACTATAAAACATGTTACTCTAATCAACATTTCACAAAAACATATTTATCAAAAATGCATTTCCTTTTTGCATTTCTCCATTTAAAAGTTGATCGGCGTTCTAGTAGTTTATAGTCCACGTTTTTCTTTAGAATATGGAATATATTAATGTGTTTTTCGATTTCCCAGCTTAATGAATTTTTTAAGATATTAAGTTCGAAAGTTTTTCTTTAAGACTCTGTCCTGATGTACTCTTAATAATCTGCCAAAATTATCATTCAAAAAGTGGTCGATCTAATGATCTGACAGTAAAAATTATGTTCATGAGCTAAGTTATCCTCAGACTCTTGTACGAAAGTGAAACACAGCATCCCAAATTTTTTTTTAATTTGATTTTTACTCCCTAAATACCTGCTCATATATACATCAGCAAAAGTTGAATATTCTCTATAATTTTAAGAATGTTATAGGTATTTTGATATTTTTCGCACAGTACTGTATAATGTTCGTACATCGCCATTCTGATTGTTATTTTTTTTCTTTCTATTCTAAGTTTCAAGTTTTGTTTCCATCCAGAATCGCCAAAGTTGTGACCGATTCTTTTGAAAATTTTTGAAGAACTAATGAAAATATAATAAAAATTCAATTTTTGGTTTTTATCTATTTTTTTTTTTGTTTTTAATGGTATATGAAAATGAGGGTGTGCAAGAAGTAAATATTCGATACATAGTATCATAGTATCATTTTGTATCACATTGTCGTCCCATACAAAAAACAAGGTAATTGGTAAGGTATCGAATATCAAATATCGAATACTAACTTCAAGTATTCAGTAAGTATTTGATACTGAAAAGTAATTGCATTGCACATCACTATGTGAAAGTATGTTAAAATTTACTCCCCTTGAGATCCCAAGTTAATTTTTTGATGTATTTTGCAAAATAGTATAATCTACAAAATATAAAAATATAAAAACAAATAAAACAAAAAACATTTTTAGATATTCAAGGATACAAGACAAAATCGTTATCCATGAAAAAAACTTTTAAGGATAATTTTTATTCGTATTTTTTTTATATTGCGATAATTTTTAAGCAACAATCTTTAAAGTAAACCCTTCTTTATTATTATAGGATAAAATTAACCATAGATATGAATTTTCAAAGAGAACTTGAACACCTTTTATGCAAAATCTTTAATATATTTATATCTGGGGCAATGCGAACCACTCCTATTCAACGTAGTGTTCCCACCCCGAAAAGAGGAGACGTACGTTCTGCAAGTTTCAAGTCGTCAATTAGGTATCGGATGTACTCGCAAGGAAAGGACAAAGTTTGTCCTACTCGGAGATAGGACATCTTAATTGGTGTACTAACGAGCCATTCCCTGATCGGTCTAATCACCCTGGGAGATTAGGTGCTGCTACTATAACTACCAAACAAAATGAGATGGAAACAAAAAATTGAAATTACATTTTTTTCACTAACATTTTTTTTCACTAACATTTTTTACATTTTTTTTTTACTTCGAGTACACAAATTTTCAAAAGAACGGACGATGGTAAGATCACCCTTTTGGCAATTCTTGTTTGAATGACCCAACAACTACTATCTCTTTTTTACATTTTTTTTAAATAGAAATTAATATCTAAACATGTTTCCGAGATATGAGTCTTCGCAATCGTTTGCGTACGGTGGACATACGGGTTTTTTTTTGTGGTTTTACTATTATTTTTTTTAGTATGATTCCCTGTAAAAATGTTTTTTTCACTGCCTTAATAATTATCGTTAAAGATTAAGTCTACCCATCTAGCATAGCTACTCTAAAAATGATTCAACAACATTTCGTTTTAATAATCTTAATCTATCTTACTGGAATTAGTTCACCAAGCAATTTTATAGTTAAAACTGTGAAGCATCGTAACGCACAATCATCAATGGTTAAAATGAAGCCATCAGTAATAGTGAGGTAATATACCTTTGACTGTTACCGAAAATAAAATCATATTACAACTATTTCTGGCGATACATGAGTAATAAAAAAACCAAGTTATATCATATTTACTCGTATTTCTTTTATACGTCTAACTCGAACTCGTTATTATTAACAGCATCAAAATCCCCTGATTTTCAACTATTGGATTGAATCATCAATAAAGATACCAAGCTCCCATTGCTAGAATAACTAAAATATTGTACTTTCACGAGCCAAACATAACAATAACATTAGCACCAAAGACACAATAAAGAAAAATGCAATTTGTAAATTTGTAACACCAAATAACTGCTGTATCTAATACCTTCACCTGATTGTATTGTTTACCCGATAACAAATGAGTAAGGGGGTTCAATCAATTATATAAATCATAAAATTCATTGAAACATAGTTTTACATGTACATCCTAGGAACATCAAAGCTTCCAAACAAAAATACAGCTTTCCAATATCCAATTAAAATATCGTAAAAAGCTCTACTCATTTATCGCATGTTTTAAGCACTTCCTGCATGCTTCACACACACACACACACCATCGAATTTGCTAGAAATCTCTCGAATCAACACATGCATTGTATAAGCAGCGCAGAAACTCTATACGGGATCAGTTTTTCTACTACAAAAGCGAGACGATTCAATGGAAAGTTGATGAGTAAATTGATTTTCATTGATAGAAGTGACCTTGTAGTAAATGAAGTGCGATCGAAAAAAGTAAATACTGTTATTTTATTATAATAATTTAATAGAATTCTGTTTCTAGTTGAAATCCCAGCAAATCCTTAGTTCACAAGAATGTAATACTATGAAAATGTCTTACACTAGAGACCTCAAACTTAGGCCCGTTCCTACGATCGTCAGTTACGCTCTAACTGGAACTTTAACTGACAGATTTTCATACAAAACTTCCAGTTAAAGTTCAACATTCGTTTTTTTTTTTAAATATTTTTGGTCGATCACAATATTTTATTTTTAAAACAATAATAAAGTGAAACTAGAAATTTATTAAAATTTAGAGAACCTTTAGAACATTTACCTACCTAATTTAATCTGTCTAATTTGACTGATACGGGAGGTATTATCAAGAAGTTAATTTTTATTAATTACAATGTGTGTTATGTACATATATGGCGATTGTTCCACTCTATTATGGAATAATTGTATTGAAAGTTAACAATCGGATTTATATTTACGACAACTCCGTTTTTTAATGAAAGCGTTGCAAGTTCGTTAATTAATTATGTACCTATAGCATAAATAACAGGGTGGAAATGCACCACTTAACTTTAGCATTTTAAAATCAGGCTGTTCGTTCCAATTTAATTCATATAATTGCTACAAAATTGAAAATTAATCGCTTGTGCATTGTATATAGCAGTTTCTGTTGATAAAACAAACTTATTGATACCGACATTATGTAGTGAACGGCAAAATACCATTTTCCACTTTGCAGTTTACTGAAGTTTATTGAACATTTCATTAAATGGACATTTAATTCCCAAATTGACAGTGGTAAGAAATTGAGGTTGTTTTTTTTTATTTCGAAAACGGTGTATACTATAAAGTTTAAATTTCGTATACTTAAGGATATTGGAGAAGTATTTTGGATTGGGAAAAATATTTTCTAGTTTACTGACATGGACCAAAAACATCAAGATGTGTAAGTGATGTAATTAGTGTGTAGAAAGTGGTTGAAGTGTTAATACTTCCGATACATTCAAACTGATTTTTAACTTGGAAGAATAACGTTTTATTTTAGTTCTAATGCAAATGCAGTAGATAATATTGTACATAAATTTGTTAAAACTGTTTCTCCAAATTTTCCTAATTATTAATTAGATGAGATGTCTGAGCGTACGAAGGACATACGAGTAAACACTTCGGATAATAAATTGTTTTTACTGATTTCTCTGTAATTCAAACCAAAATTCAATAAAAAACATTTAGGTACTCCAAAAGGAATCCCTTGAGTCGCTTAAGTTTGATTAAATAAATCACTAAAATAAAATTCCTTGGACAATTTCACTAGGAAAATTCAAATCGATAAACCAACTATGTATATAAATACACATAAGACGGATTCTAACAAAATTTGTATTTCTTCAAAATATTTTGAAACGTAGCTATTTTGTTATTTATTTATTTTAATTCATTACACCACAATTAACACTTTGCCAAGGACGTCTTCAAATCTTAACAAACGTGTATTAATTACATCGGAAAGTTCTTTAAGAAGATTTGTGAGTTTTTGAATGGTAATAATCTACTTTGTTTTCGTTAGTAAAACACAAGTTTCGTTTCGCTGTAATACAATTAGTATCTACCCAATATTAGCACTTCCAGTTGTTAATAACAAAATTTCAAGGAATTCGACTAGAGTGGAATTATGAAATAGTTAACGAAATTACAGGTGCTTTTGTAAAAAGAATTATCCAGGTTTTTTTTACACTCAGGTACAGAAATTTTTGGTCAGTTCAGGCAAGTCCAATATATAAGTGCTGGAGAGCTGGAGCTATAAATGATAAGTTCAGAAGATTAGAGAGCACATATTGGGCAAAGACATGTGTTTCTACCTTATCATTGCGAGAAACAATTAAAGGCTAGCGCATACTGCGCTACTTACTTGCACAACTTTTTAATTGAGTTTAATCGAGTTCATAATTCAATGATAAAAAACTAAAATGCAAACTTATTCGCTTCACAGTTTAATTTTAAATACGAGTACATGCAGTCAGGTACGGTACTGGAAACATCAGAAGACAGGGTTAGGCGTTAAATAAAAGATATTTTGATACACCTTAAGAAAATCGGCTTCAGCATATTTTCTATTTTCACGTTTTATGACTAGAAAACATCAAAACTGCAAAAAGGTTAAGACTTGGAACTTATAAATGGAATTGAGTCAAAAATTCTGAATGTTTTTGGATGGGCGTAGAACTGGGATCAATCGAAGTGCTCGAAACTATCAACATTTTGAACTGACACGTTCTAAAATTCAAATCTCCTGAATGGTTCATGTCAAAAAGCTGAAACTTTGTGATTATCTTAGGCCAGGACTACACGGTTTTTTTTTCTGCTTTGGTTAAACATTTGCATATTATGTTTTTTTCGGATGACCGTTTTTTAGGGTGTCTTTTAGTCGAACGGCTAAAATCTCATCCATTTTCTGTGTTACATGGTTTTCATTCATTCCTGAAGGCGGGTGAAAAATTCTTGGGAGTGAAAAGGAAAAATTAAGATTTGTATATCTAGAGAATTGCTAGCTAAATTAAATTCAACCCCCAAGCATTTAAAAGGGTTAAAGGTTTCTTAGTCACAGAGACGGGCAGTCCAGTACCTTTTTTGTTTGGTATTACACATGTCACATTGATACGTACGTAGTACAATTTTGTACTTATGGTGAAATTTGATTTTTGACCATATGTACCTTGATTCAAATAATTGACTTTTATTTTCTAAGCCGCGACAGCCTAAACTGGATTATCCCATCTTCGACTGGATTTTCTTTTGAAGCTCTCAATGAAATTTTTTACCGGGGATATGTTGTTAGTCCATCGTTCAAATTCCGCGGGAAGTGAATGTGCTATGAAGGTAATTGAGAATCGGATTTTTGGGAATGAATACTACGTACTTATAAGGAAAGGTGTTAGGCCATGTCATGGGTGAGACTCGAACACACGACTTCAAAGTTGGTAAACCAGCCAGTTCACTCACACTAGGCTACCAAGGCTACAAATATTTTGATTAAGGGGTCCATTCCGTGTGACTAGTTCAAAAATCGATTTTTTTTTTTGTCATAAATTGCTCCAAAAATAGTGTAGAATATAAGGGCGAAGTGATATTCCGACATTCGAAACCGTTCGGAAGTTATAGGCCGTTATATTCTCTAGTCGTAAAAAACACCAAAATTGACGATAAAAAGTTTAAGAAGTTGCCAAAAATTAACTGTTTAACATTTTTTGTTAATCCTAGTTCCGAATTTAGTTCAAACTTCATTAAAATGCCACTTGATTTTTTTGGAAAACGCACTCAACCGTGGTAACCGAAAAAAGGTTTTTTGAAAATGAGTGGCTAAGTTGCCGTATACCTTAGCAATGAGCGACAATTTCGTGCTGAAAACTTTCTAAAATGTGCTCAAAATATTCATAAATATGTATTAAAAATTTCACAGTTGTATCTTTATTTAGTTCTCAAAACAAATTTCCAAAAAAGTGTAAAAACAAGCCTTCACACGGGATCACCCCCTTATAAAATAAAAATATGTCCTAACACATCGGACTTAGGTGATTAAAAAATTAAAAAAAAAGGTTTAAGCCCTTAAGATCTGCTGTCACAACTCAAAAAATAGAAGAGATGTTGATTAATAATTTTTACAACATTTATTGGATGATCTGAGGAGCAAAAATTAACACAAAAATTTATGATTTTTGTATTATTAGAAAGGATTTATTAGGAAACGAGTTATAAATCAATTTGAAAAGTACTTTGTCACACAACCCCGTTTTCAACTTAAGCTATTCTTAATAGTGATATTAAGTCGCGACAGGTTCAAGACAAATCAAAACAAATTTCTTTTAATTAGCACAATTTCTGGCCCCAGAGAAGAATAATAGGCTCCATGGCGAATTTGCTGGAAATCGAACGAAAACCCCGTTCATTTAATTTTATAAATCGTAAAACACCAAGGCAAATATTGTCCGATGATTTCAACTTTTCAGTTTGTTCCCGACCAGAAAAGTTTATATGATAATGTCATTATGTTTATATTGCTTCTCATATCGGCCAAGCTCTAATTTTAATAACAAATTAACACCATTTAACAACAAAAAAAAATTTAAATTTTGTTTACACGAGTCATATGG
Organism: Beris chalybata; assembly: GCA_949128065.1. Lineage (NCBI taxonomy): Eukaryota > Metazoa > Arthropoda > Insecta > Diptera > Stratiomyidae > Beris > Beris chalybata. Next base: position 27,095,728 of record OX421896.1, on the reverse strand, counting down.
CAACCTTCCGATCGAACTCGACAAACGACGAGTATTATCAAACAAAGTCCGCAAATATAGACGAGCTATTTTAATAAAATTGTGTACAATGTTTCGATTTTCGTCATTTTAAATCATTTATTCATAAATTATAAATTATTTATAGAAATAACCACGATTCGTCTTTTTAGTACTACATTTTAAGACTCTTGAACAGTGAAGAAGCCGCATATAAAAATTTCCAGAAGGAGAACAAGACTTAGTATTTTATAGATACGGCAGCGTTATTTTATGTACTTACCACTTGAAAACTTAATAAGAAAAAAAGATAAAGAAAACCGATTATCTGGGAATTTGTAGGTATTATTGTCATGTTACCTTGTGCACTATGATACGCCATACAAGTATATGATGAATAATCTGGCATTGACCTATTAAAAGGCAGATCGATTCAATCGTGGACAATAAATTGATATAATTTTGATTTGGACAAATGAAATTTCAATTATTATTATTATTATGCTTAACAATGCTAGAAAAATATGTGCTTAATTCTACGTACACAGGATGAATGATTTAATTTCCTACTATTATTCCACGAAATTTATCAAATTCTTCGTTAACCGAAACGTGAAGTAGTAGTATTTTAAATGCCGCAACAACAGCTTATTATTCTGTTTACAAATAGACAGAAAAATACAAAGCCCGAATTTAACTACTTATCTTTTCGCCAAACAAAAATCAATACATACTTAAAATATTTCGAAATATTTAAGTGTGTATACTATCGGTATTTGAAAATTCTTTGCAAAAAGTTAATTTGATAAGACGCGTCAATCAACGCAGCTGTTTAACCTAATCAAAATAAATCCGCACCTGATTGCCGAACAACAAACGGAACGACAAATTTTGTTGATTTTGTAATCTTATAATCATAAATTCAATATTTGGAAGGGTGCTTCCCATAATTTGTTTATATTTGAATAATCGGTATTCGATTTAACGATAATTCTGATCAGACAGTTTTGTTACATTGATAAATTGATACAGTTTGGTCTTTGGAAGATGTATACCCTATTTATTTATAATAAACCTCTATGGTAGTCTACTTACTTTACTTTGATGTGATGGCCCTGAAAACAACTGTCGTAGAATAAAACCACAAAATATTTAGGAGACACGACTGAAATTGGTACATCGATCCAATTAGTTGGGAAATGTGTCCATATTATCATATCACCTGGAAACTTTGGTGTTTTATACCGGTAGGTATTTTTGAATACGAAAAAGGCGAATGATGTACTCTTAATTTAACACTTCCAAATAATACGAATTGCTTGTAGTAAGGCTTACCAAGGATATAGTATATATACATATAAATATAATTGGTGTATTATCCTTTAGCTAGTATTACATTGAATGTCATGCTGTGAAATACTTGACAAAATAAAAAGCTTAGACAAATTTTGCCTTATTATTTTAAATAGATTACGGGCAGCTACTGTTTTAAAGCCGGACGATTCCTCTCAAAAGAACAGCAACTACCACTATGTATGTAACTATAATTTATATTGATGTCACTTGGCATCAAACGTTCCATACAAAAACGTTCAATCTAGCTTCAAAATGCTTCAAAGTGCTTCATACAAAAAAGGCGTCTTGTTGTCTCCAGTACTTATAGTATATCTCTATGGACCCAATAGACCTCAAGCAGAGACAAAAATATTGGGGGATGAGGTTCCAAGGTGATAGATGGCTAAAAAGCGACTACTACATACGAGTACAGCTATAGAGTCATCCGAGAAATCCTATATTTTTGATAGCAGTCGCAAGATACTTATTGCTAGGAAGGTCAAACTTAGTAGGTACTAATATGTAGATGTGATACTGAAGTAAGTAAAACTAAAAAAAGTTCAGGTTTTCATTGATGTACAGAGGTGGAATAAAAAAATTTCCATTTTAAGGGTGTTGTACACATTTTTCACGAATTTCGTTTTATCTTTACTTTCACGGACTTTCTACATGAAGATCTAAATATATTTTTTTTTTTCCCCAATTTTTGTTATCCAGTCCCTAAAGGGATGTAAAATGGGTGTGTACATTTTCACGAATTCTGATATATTTCTTCTCTATCGAATTCGCTTTCCCTTCTAAAGGCTTTAAATATAATCGGGATAAAACTAATTTAAATTTGTTTGCTCCCAAAAGGAAGTGCCAAGTATTCTTCAATTTTTCACGAATTTTGACAAATCTATTAGATTTAATGCGATCGAGTTCGTTTTTCTTTCTATGTGCCTCATAAAATATAATGACTCAAAAATTAATTTCTCTAAGAAGGTGTAAAACTATTGTGTACGTTTTTACAAATCCCGACTTATCACTTAGGTTTAATGAGATCGAATAGATTTTTAGTTTAAAGAGCTTTCTATATAATCGTATAAAAATCCGTTCCAGAATATGTAATTGAATAAAAAATATGTCAAGTGTGTGCGTTAAATCATTATTTTTGGGCTGAAGTTTAAAATGTATTTAATGCTGAGATGAGGTGTAGGTTACTAAGCGACTGACAATCTAAAGACTTACGAGGAGGCTATTTGGAACGATACTTTGCAGTTGTCAGTTGCATAGTAACCTATACCATATTTAGCTTTAAATTCGGACATCTTCCCAAAAAATAATAAAGTTGCACCTAAGCTGTTTTTATTTATTCAAGTATTTTCTTTTTTCTAAAATGAATTTAAAAAATTTTCCGTTATTAAGCCCTTATTAAAAGGAGCTAGATATTCTCTTAAGAATTTCTCAACATCTGTTTGAACCGATGATATATTGATTTCAAAAATAAAATAAGATTTCAGGATTTTTAGATATTTAAGTTTCTTAATATCTCCTAGACCCAATGAGATATCAAATTGACAAACTAACTACTCATATAAATGCATTGAAAATATGTTCGAGATCATATGACATTCAGCACTCAAAGGGATGAAAAGGGATTCGGAATCATGTCAGAAATTCATCAATATATCTTAGGTTCATTGAAAAATCAAGTTGGTTTTCCGTTCTGTGTAGTGTTGGTGGCAAATAGTCGAAAGCTTAAAATATGACTATTATGTTTAGTAAATTAAGAAGTGGTGCTTGTTTCCCAGTAAGCGACATTGGCAAGCGATATCCTAATGATATCGCGAATTGTAGCGCTTTCTATCACTTATCGCTTTCTATGATTTATCGCTTTCTATCACTTATAAGAGATAGTAAAGATAGATTGAATTTTATCTAAGATATCAATTAGGCCTGAGTATTTTAGTTAACCATAGTGAGCGATCATTTCCGATTCCCGATCCCTCGTGAACTAGTTCGTTCTTTTAGTTCATGGTTCATTACTTCAGGAGTGACGAGTAATCGTAGTTCGAAGACTGTAAGTAGTTCTAGTAGAAGGTGATGAGCAAAAAAAAGGTCAGTCGATCTAGTAGAAGATGTGCATAACAAGGACTGTAGATGTATTAGAAGATGATGAGCAAAAAAAGGCCAGTATCTAGATCATGATGAATAAACAAAAAAAAGACACCAGATCTAGTATAGTATATTGTCTCACAGTGTTCCGAACGATACGAATTAGGAGCGGGACTGACTGCGAACTAGTTCGTCCATGTCAGTTATGGGAGCGCTAGTTCGTTCGTGAACTACACAAGCTTCATATCAATGCGATGATTTCTTTAAGGCTGGATATTTTACATAATACAAATTATAACGAAACTACAGTTTTCTGATGATATCACGGCAATATTTTATATCGTGGTCAAGATATCAATCAAATAAGAATTTCATTGCAATTAAATTTTTTTTACAAGTGATTTAATATACGAAAAATGTCTATGGGTGTATTTTCTGTTTGTCATACAATTTAAAAAACAAATTGAATGCTTTCTTACTCATTATGATTTTGCTCTATTGAATTTTTATTTTTTCCAGTCTTACAGCAGAACAACTAGAATATTTTTTCTCTATGTTCTTTTCAAATCACAAACTCGTTTGTCAATTCAACTATGATTTGATCGCACAAAGCTAATCGTTCAATTCCTCCATTATTATCGCCAATAATTATTTAAGTTAACAATCATAAATTCCATTCGCCAGGTTTATGTACTCAATGACAAATAATATGACGTTAATCTCTCCGATTTGCTGTATTGTAAAATCAACTAAGCCCAGTCATATCTTCAATTTTAATCCCTAGGATGAGGTATTCTGTCAATTTACCTATAAGGAGATAAAATCGCATTGCCGCAAATAGGAAGCTCGTACATTTCACCGAATGCTACTGGACATGTACATAATTTCATATTTTTAGGAATATGATGCATAGCCAAGTAATCATAAGACTGTGTCTGGATCGATAAGAAATTTGTGCGATTTTGAGGATTACCAAAGGCGAAAAAAGAATTTTAGAATAGAATATTGTCATGAGGGTGATTTAATCGCATATAAAAGAGAACTTATGAAGTTAACCGACGCCGCCAATTTTTTATTTGACTAAAATCGTATTTTCATGAAAGCCCGGCAGATTAAAGTTTTCCAAATTTTACTGAAAGTTTTTTCGCGCTTTGACATTTTAAGACTGGTGATCTTTTAAATGAGCATTTAATTCTGTATAATTAGCGTCTGAGACGGAAGTTTAGAATCTAGATTTGAAATAATTAAAATGTAAACCTAAAACGTAGTCGGTATAAATCTAGGTAGATTTCAAATACTGACTGTTGGTTGATACCATGAATTATTCGTCTCTAAAGTATTGTTATCTCTACCTTGGATTGCTTTTGGCATTTATAAAAACAGCTTCTTTGTTACCTTTTATTGAAAATAACATTCTAAAACCATATTAAGAAAACTGAAAATCTACTTAAATTGATTCAAGTTTCATAAGAGATCTGGAAACAAATAGTTTTTGAGCAAATTTTGAAAGCGGAAATGTGGTTAAAATAATTTTACTGAAATAAAGAAATATTTTATGATGATTTATGAGGTTTTTCCAAGTAAAATTATGATATGAAATAAATATGAATATTCTAGGAAATATGCCGTCTAAATATAGTTGAAATTTTGTGGTGGAATATTCGTTCAGCAGCTAATTTTACTTTATTATTTTAATAATAAAGTATTGTCATCGATCTACAAAAAAAATTTGCTACCCTGAACATTTTTTTTACACGTTTTATGACTAATAAACACCAAAAAAGCAAAAAAAAATACAGTCCGTCTGGGCGCCATACGCATACAAATCGTTTCAGAACTTATAGTTCACAAACCCGATGAGCTAATAAGCAACCGCCTCTGCAAGGAGGCTGAAACTAGGAATTTAAATAGAGCCTCGATAGTGGACCCATTTGCAAAAAAAAAATTGATGATATGAGTGAAGGGGTGTGTGTGTGGGGGGGGGGGAATAATGCGTTCGAAATGCAAAAAAGCCGATCGACTTCAGACTGCGGAACCAAAATGTTTTTATTTTTTTTTATGTTTTGGTGGTTATACTGTTTCCAAAACATCAAAAAAAAATAATTTTGGATCTCAAAAGGGTCGTGTTCAAAAAAATCGAAGAATATCAGTGGTTCTCAAATCTTTTATAGAAAAGAGGTAATTCCAGTGTGACCGTACCATCGTCGATTCCTTCGAAAATGTGTGTACTCGAAAGATTGATGAAAAAAAAAAAGTTTAAATTTTTTGTTTCTATCTAATTTTTTTTTGTTACTTATAGTTTGTTTAAGATTTCGCAAAAAAGGTGTATACAAGTCCTCTCTGAAAATTCATATCTCTGGTAATTTTAAAGCCAGGCTTATTTAAATAATTGTTGCTTAAAAATTGTCGTAATATTAAAAAATACGAATAATAATTATCCTCCAAAACTTTTTTTTCCAAGGATAACGATTTTATAATTTATCCTTGAATATCTTAAAATTCAATTTTTTATTTTTTTATAATTTTTATGTTATAGATACTGTTTTTGAAAATATGTCAAAAAATTTATTTGGGATCTCAAGGGGATTGGGGTCAAAAAAAAATTTAAGAAGAGCAGTGGTTCCTAATTAGGGCTAGTTAATTATTTCTCTAATAATTGAACTAGATTTTTTTTTTACTCCGATCCCTTTCAGATCCCAAGTTTATTTTTTTGATATGTTTTGAAAAACAGTATAAATACAAAATATAGAAAAAACAAAAAAAAAATAGTAAAGGTTCGCTTTTGGCGATTTCTGATGGAATGACCCATTACTAAATTTCGACTTTAACTACTACTCCCGACTAAGATCAAAAAACGAAATTGTGGTCTTAGACCATACCCCGAAAAAGAATAAAGTTGCGCCCAGTCTGTTAGCAGATTTTTAGTTTCTAATGACGCTATCAATAATCTACAAGCTTTACGTTTTTTTAAAGAGATATCTGAATTATTGGGCTGAGCACAGTTGTCTGCAAGAATAGAAAGAGTTCTTGATGGTTTCCCAATCTTCTTGATAAATCCCTTACAAGAATATAAATTAGCTTTATGTCAACTTGATGTATGAGTTTTTTGAAATATTCACCGTGCGCTATAAAGATTTTCAGATATTTTCACGCTGAACGATTTTATTGTGACAAATTCTGTACTAACAATAAAACCCCTTAAGTGTGTTTGAATTTAAATGATAAATGGTTGTATCACTCACAAAAAGTAGATATTATTTACTCTTAAAGAATTTTTCGTAAAATTGAAAACCTTTACTAAGCAATTTAGCTTTAAACAACATTAAAAAATGAATTGAAAATTTATTACTTGGGTGTTCTGCAGATATCGGTCAATATTGGAGAGCACTAGTTTTAAGGACTTTTTATATGTGAGGAACTTGACTGCAATTTTATTTTTCCCTCTTTTAATGGAATATATCCAAGAAATATAGCAACACACAACTGTGTGTTTATATCGTATTTAAATATTTTTACAGCATTTAGTAATGTAAAAAACATAACATTTAACTTCTACCTAGGAATTCTGGAAGACTGTTATGATGGAATATTTGTAAAATCATAGATTGTTTACTAGAATTCATGAAACATTTCCATTACAACGACTCCGAACTAGAATTATCTCTTAGCAAGATGGATTAGCATCGCAAAAATATTATTATTATATGCGTACAACTACTTTCCTCCATTCTTCCCTACTTAATATCCTGCAGAAATTTGGTATAGATCCAGCACTAGTCCGGTGTTTGTAAATCTAGGAAACAAGTTAATATGAGAATATTTAAAATTTTATTTGATCTCTATACAACATTTATTACATTGCGTAAATATCGCATAACAAACGAAGAACGATTGCTCAATGATAGAATAAAAAATCAAATTTTCATCGATATAAAAAATCAATCTTTTTACTATAAAGTCGACGCGAATAATTCCAATTATCCACAAAATGCATAATACCTGACTAGAATATTGATTTCGAGTATTTTCGTATTTTGGAATAATTTACTCGTACATTTATCATCCGTTGCGTCAAATGAACAAATCTTACGTAGGTAGGTATTTATAACGAGTCATTTATTCAATATATTGAGAATTTGTATTATTAATTTTTTCCTGTTGTCCTGTTGAAGTACTTTTTTAATTCAGTTCTACACCAAAATTATTAACTAATTTTCGTTTCCAGTTAAGATTTCTGATTCATTTCAGTAAAGTAAAAATACCCAACTTCTTATGCCAAATCTTTAAATTTTATGTGTTGTAAAAAAAATTTGCAATTACTTTCACGGCCGCACACGTACACCTCATAGACGTATTATACATTGGAAATTAGTTCAATTTAATCGAACTAACGTAATAGCCATTACTCTGGAGATTACTTATTTATTAAAACAAATAAAAAATAGTTAACAAAAATATATTTTAAAAACCAAAATAGTCATACAATAACCATTTGAAATTCAAATAAAATGTTGATCAGTACTGTCCGATAGGTACTCATAAAGGTTAAACGCTTTCTTATTTATTATTTGTTCCAGTGCAAAAATAAAATCACATGCTTCGTATATTACCCTCATGAACTTGTAGCAAATCTGATCATCTTTGCGACATCTAATTACCTTGATTTGAACTCTTTATGGCACTTTTTAGACCATTTAAGTACATCGAGTCAAGTTCAATATGCAAATTTTCCATAAGCGTTTCTGGCAACTGGAACTGATCGCCTAGATTAGACGATACAATAATAAGTACAACAATAATCGTATGATATGTAGTACACTCGGTACTGCCGAGTACTACGAGTTGATCGAATATGTTTTGGTATGCATAAGGTCAGAATTTATGCGAAGGTAATTTTTGCAAATGATGAACCGATTCGTAGGCAATGATTCGTGCTATTCTTAAAAAGGAGTTATGAAATAATTGGCTTAAAATATAATTGTACAAGTAAGAGTGGTGTTGTTGTTATTCTAGAATTTAAAATTTTTTGATCAGAGTTAAAGCGAAGACGGAAATTAAGAAAAAGTCGAAGGTTTGATGATTGTTGATTGTGTGAGCAAGGGAACGTGCCGTGAAATTTAATGCATATAAAAAAGTAATGTGCCTTACGATTCTATTGAATGCAGACAATGTTCTAACGCGTTATTTCCGATTTTCTTATCATGGTCATTTTTCGTTTATTGTTATTGTCTTCAGAAATAGTTATTAAGAACAAAACCAATTATTCAATTCCGTAAGATTGCGGAACTACATTTTGCATAGACTGAAATGACAAAATTATTAGCTTATGGTATATTTTTTACTTTTTGGATGGTCGTCGATTCTCAACAAAGAACTTAACCTGCGTCTACACTGGCAATTTATCTAGCAATTGGGAATGACAATAATTCCATTGCATTAAATGTAAACTCGCAATGGGTTGGCATTTGATTGCCAGGCAATTTTCATTTAAGCGAAAGAATTCGAAGTGTCAAGTTCTGAAGCAAAGGAAAATGTCGGACATTGCATAAAAAAAACTGTTGATAAGTTCAATAGTTTCCTCTTTATTCAACTTAATTTTAAGCAATTTTGCGATCAAAGCAAAAAATCTGTCAAATAATTGACAAATAAAAAATAGATTTTGACGAAAAGTTCAGGGAATTTTTTTTTTTATGAAATTAGAGCAAAAAATAATAAATATTGTGGAAAATAAAAATTTGACAATTACACTGTCTGACTCCATTTGCCATCGAGAATAGTCAAATATTTGACATACTGAAATACAGTATAAAACAAGCTTCAGTAATTTAATAGAACAGAAATTGTTGATTTAATATAAAAAAACAAATGTAGTATGTTTCAAACACAAAAATTACTTATATCCACAATATTTAGTCATCACCATTGTGGATTTTACGCTGCTAATTACTCGATCACACTCAGCACACAAATTCGTCTGCAGTATGTGAGTTTTTTGGTAGACCATTTCCATTATTTGACATAATTTCTGCACATAAATTTAATTTTTGGCAATTTTAATTAACTACGACTTTGCAATTCCGAATGATTACGGACGTGTAACAAAATGGCAAACATCTTATTGCGAGGAGTTTTTTTCATGGTTATCATCAATTACTGCATCATTTAGACTAACTGATTCAGTTATTTCGAAGAACTTGTTGTTTCCCTAGAGTGAAGTATTTTGTCATATTTTTTGATTTGCGTGGTACAAAATTATGTGAAACGGGGTAAATCAGTTAACATATGAAGTGACTCGCTCTAGGAAACTTTACCGGATGTCATTCGCTAGCGTTATATTAAAAAAAACATTAATATTACTTCAGATGCGATTGTCGTGGTAAATATTCGCAATTATGTACATTGATTTGCTTAGCCATTTTTATATGAAAATTATATATGACGGATAGATGAAGGGTCTACTAGCCCAATGTCTTATACATATACACATTCTTACTAAATGGGCTTGCTTTGATAACACAGTGATTACTTCCCTCTTTTTTTATAGATTTCTGTATTATGTTTACAAAAGCTAATTATCAATTTATTTATCCAATAACGACGTCACGGAACATAACCGAGATTCCTATGTCTTTTAATTTCTTAAGAGCATTTCGGCGAATTTTTCCGATTTCAATTTTCTTTGGCCTATCTACTATTATCCAAAGATATTATTTTTCTTTAAACCGAACGATCGAACGAAATTTACACAGTTTTTTGGCGTCGGTATACTTTTCGGTCGAAAAACGTTTGTCTTTATTTTTTGGAGAAATCATTTTTATAACGTGTGATATATTAAATATTTTGTCGATAAAATTAACACTATTAATGGCGTGCCGTGATCATTTCATAAAGGTTAGTGTTGAAACTTAGAAGCGATCGGTTTTCTATCCGGGGTGGTATTTCATGCCAAATTTGAAGGAAAAAAAAAATAGGCATTAGAAAATATGTTCTAATTAATCCAAATCACGATTTTGTTCGGCACCAGTTATTACCGTGTTTGATTTCAATTATAGTTTTAGAGTTTTATTACTACCTATAAGTTTAGTGATAATTGTTGAATCAACTAGACAAATATTTCAACAAACAAAAAAAAATTAACAAAATTTTAATTTAAATTTTTCGCGTTTTCCGTGTTACAGTTTAACAAGAGATGACACCGAAGAGATGGCTAGCGCTCTTAGTATTTTACATTTCATATCTCCTATTTGGTGCAAGTATTTATTATCATATCGAGAGTCGGCAAGAAATCGAACAGAGGGCAGAAGATCTTGTTGAGAGGATCTCAATTAATGGTAAGTATCCGATTTTTCATTGACTAAGTTTATCAGGTGTTTATTTGATCAAGTGATAAGGTAGCTAAGCTAGAAGGTGACTAGTTTACAATTTGAATATTACTCTTATGTAAACAGCTGTGTACCGGTATACTATAGCAGCCGATTTCTTGTAATACAAATTTATTTGAACATTGGTGCAAGAGTATAGGTAGTAAGTCTATTTTGCAGTTACCTCTGCGTCTTTAAATTTAGTCATTTTTGGTTCATTTTAAGCGTACGAAATTCGATCAAGTTATGAATATTTCAAATTTAGGCAACCATGTAAACCAATCGATTTCTATCTACTTGTTCGATAGTTTTTTCGAGTACACAATATGCTAAGATAGTTTTGATATAATTCTAATCGAAAATATCTCCTAATTTTGATAGTTTTTCAAACAAAAATCAAAAATCTTTTCGTTCGATATTTGTACATATTTGAATACAAAGTTGTTATCAGAAAACAATTCGTCATATATTTTAATTGATTGCCAAAAATATGTGAACCGAAAATTTTATAGTTTTCGCAAAGTTTCATTTATTCAAAAATTAAACATGCCGAACATAAAATATTTTGGATCTTTTTGGTCTTTTGCTCACCTAAAACATATCACAAGGTGATATATTCTAAATATAACCTTTTTGAAACTATCCGATAAAATTATAGTCAGTTACGTTTCAGGTGTCAACTTTCAAACTTGATTCGCTGCTGAATTATAAAAGTTTTCAGAAACTTCTCATTACATCAAATTCTCAATTTATAAAACATTTAAAATTTTGTATATACTATAGTCAAATTAATTTGTGTTTGTCTTTTTTGAACCTTAATGCTAAAGTCATGGTGCCTAAAAACATCGGTATTAAATCAACTTCTTGAAATGCAAATTTGACACAATTTGACACAATGTCAAAAATCAAATTTGATGTAGAATTCAAAACAAGTTTAATTTTATTCGATATATCGTCAGGAAAAAAACCCGACAAGAAAAATGTTTAATTCATGCTGCGATTACACCAACATTAGGTTAATGCGTGCTATTTTAATATCCTCTTGTCTTGTGATCATTGATCAATCGATAGAACAAATCTTATCGAAAATAAAAATTCTTATTTACAAAACTTATTACACTTTCATCGCGTTCAGTTGAAATAAATGGGAAATTACTTTCCGCACCCATATACTGAGCAAACAGAAAACCACTTAAAACACTGGCTAGCCATTATTCTGGAAAATCACTTGTCAGCGGAACCCTTCAACGCAATATCGCATTGTATATCGAAAGCAATTTATATTTTATATTGACTTAATTTCGATTGATATCACGTTAGAATTTCCAACATATAAATACAGATTTTAATTTGGATTAAAGAGGGGTATTTTTTCTTTCTTTTTGTGTCACTTGAGAGTATCGTAACCTCGACCATAATGCAGATTAAATTCATGAACAACAGTTTAACCCTGGTATTATTCTGTTTTGCGTCTCATATGCAAATGATAGTGAAATCAAATAATTTAATAGGATCTTATCCATCAAAGAGCGTTTCTTGCAACGGTTTTGCTTTCTTGTTGATGCTATAGACTCCTCAGTATCTAAATGTACTCGCATACTACACCCGAGAGCATAACATAATCCAATCGAGTTAAAGTAATCACTTCCGCAATAGCTTGAAGATGCCTCGGATTAAAGTTTCCAGCCGATGATATGAAGAGATATCTCACTTTCGGGAACTTTCTTATTAAGGGGCTAATTTAGAATTGGATCAACGTACCGTATAATATGTGATAGATGAGGGGGCTGTTGTTCCATAAATTGCCAATAAATTTAGTAAATTTAGAGAAGCTTTAGACGAAAATATACTTGGAAATGAGCAAGTAACAAACTAATTTTTGTGTGATTTTAAAATCATCGACGTCGCCAAACTAATTTTTTGTTCAAAGAGGACAAGATGAATTTTGTATATTTGCTCAGACACTGCATACAATTTTTTTATGAAACTCTTCCTTATTTAATAATTATTATTTCAATATTGTCCACTGATTTTACAGCTTTATAGTGTTTTCCCTTAGTATATCACAAAATAAACACTATTACGCAGAATTGAGAAGTAAAGTATCTACTAATTTTTACTCACTTAGTGCAATTTATGTTTTTACTCAATTAATGACAAAATGAACACAAGTTAATTTTCTGTAATTTAAATATGGGTAATTTTACTTCCGAACATTTTTTTGTTTATAATTTACTCTATATTTCGAGTAATTTTTAGTAGCAGAATTAAGTGTGTTACCAAAGGTGTCATGTAAGTTCTATATTTCTACCAGAGTAAAAAAGTTAAATAAATAAAAATGAAATGTGAGAAAAATCCTTTTCTTCAAACTTTAAACATAATTTTACAACAGTCTATGTATAAGAAAACTGACTCACTTTTGACTATAAATGAAGTGCTTGATTAAATTCCAGCAGGTTCAGAATCAAAAAAGTCAAAGAGATCCGCTGATGTCTTTATTTTCGAATGAAATAAAAACTTTACCGACTCTAATCAGGTAAACTAACATATAATACCGCGAGATAGAGAACTGATCACCTCCCAGAACAGCTCCGGATGGATATGATTATCTATTGGAGCACCAGGTCTCTGTTCAACCATGTATCACTTCATTAACCCAAACGACCACGTTAAGCGAGTTGTGGTATCAAAACGGCGCTTCCTGTGCTAATTGAGCCCTGTTTTCGGCAGACGGTCCGCCACGTAAACCAACCAACCAACTCCCAAAAAAATCCATAGGTTTGCTGATGACAAGAAATATGTCGGAGTTCGTGAAAACGTACATTATTATTTAACACCCCCTTTGGAGTTGAGTATCGAAGAAATCTTGAAATACATTCATAGACAGCCCATAGAAGTTAAATCGAATTCGATATAAGCATAATATTATAATATTTGTCGGAATTCGTAAAAATTTGAACAAGCATTTTACACCCACTTGAATGAATATGAATATATATGTAATATAATGTAAAATATGGAATAATTTTGTATAGTTTTGGTGATAATGGTGAAGAGTTCAGTCTCATAATTTACAGTTAACATGTATACATACCTGATCTCTATGGCGATTATTTTAAGTACGGTGATTATTCAAAATTTTAAATTAATAAAAAAAGAAAATAATGATAAGTTAATTAATTACTTCTATAGTACATATATGTGTATATACTAAGTTTTAACTTTCTAGCATAAGCCGTTACTGAGTTAAATAAAATACCTTTAACAGCAGCCCTAGCTTTCTCTGCCAAAAATTTTCTTTTTCTTTTTCTAGGAGGTCTTTTTGGTGGCTTCTATATATTCAGTTTAATAAAATAGAATTTAGTTAGAATTTTTGTTCTTTTCATCCTCACCCCCTAAGCCCCTACCCCTATTTTTTTTCTTTGGAAGTCTACTGGTGCTATCTTTTCTATCAATTTCAAGATCATGTCTGGTACGGATCTTGAAATGTAAGAATTGTGTTTTTTTATAAATGACATACCCCATCGTTCATGTCTTCCCTTAATTTTGTTTTAATTTAATAGAGTCTACTTGTAAAGCTATATAAACCAACCAAACTATATCTTTCTAGTCAAATTGGTACGAAAACTATCTCCAAAGCTTTTCAGTTTTTTAAAAATTTTAAAAATTTAAGGTTGATTAAAATACTTATTTAAAAAAAAATTACAGTAAAATATAAATCTAATCGTTTAACGAAATATTCTCGATTAAATTTGTAGGCTCTGTTTTCGAACTCTGATTATTTTTTTTTCCTCTTTTTAAAATAGTGATCTTTTGATATTATCATTTTGATGGTTACACCCAAAAAAATTTCATCCGTAATAATTAATCTTTGACGTCTCATTTTACCAATCATTGCACAATCGTTTATGCCTTTCATGACATTATTTTATATTTCAAAAAAGATTATTTTCCGATTTCTTTCGTTCAATTATCAAAACACAATTTTTTCCGTGACTCTTGACAATTTAGAATGGTGGGTGTGGAGTTTAATTTATTGTGCCCGATTAGATAAAATTTTAGCAGCTGTAAAACAAAAATTGATCCATTTATTCATGTCGCACAGATTTACTATGCAAGTACATAATCTGATAATAGTATACGTGCAATATAAAGTATAACCTACCTTTCCAGAATTATGCTTTCGATGTAATTACGATAATATCAGAATTGAGTTTCTTACGAGCTATCAAAATTGTATTGTTCCTCATTAAAATTGTTTTTATGGATCGAACGATGTGAATAATAAATCGATTTAGCTGGGCTTTTATTGAGGAACAGATTTAACTTGTTTAGTGTACTCGTTTTATTAGCTTTTTTCTGACGATTTTCTCAGAGGAATTTATTTTAAGGTGGAACAGTTCTAGGATTTACCACATTCCCATAGAGCTAGTGGAGACGACAAGCCACCGGTTCTGTATAAAGCACTTTGAAGCCAAAAACACGATGAGAATTGAGACAAAACATGGTCTTTATATCAAATTGTTGTTGTCTTAGCGTGTGAGTGAGTGAGACAAAACAGGAGCCTTATGTCAATTTGTTGTTGTTTTGCATGCAAGTGAATGCGTCCGCCTTGAACTCAACCACTGCTGGTCATCTCCAGTATATATATCTCTATCCACATTCCGAAGACAAACGTTTTCCAGCAAGCCACAGATTGCAAGAATTTTTTTTTGTAGAGTTCTTCTATGTCACAATGCAGCCCTTAGCCTGTTTCATTATATATATATATCCGATCGGATTTGGAACATTATGGCATGGTATGGTATGGTATGGAATATTATGGTATGGTATGGTCTCTTATTCCGATGGGAATCCTACTACAACTTCTCAACGTAGTTTTTTTTCCAGGGATAGTTTGTAAGCATATCGTTCAATCGCCGCGTGGAGAAGAGAATTATCATGAACGGATAGTTAGATATCAAAATTTTGGGAGTGAATAGGGAAAAACTGGGAATATGAAAAGCGTAAGAGTATGAGTGGGATGTAAACCCATCGACATCTGGGTTGACAGACTAGCATGTTGGATTTTTTTTCCCGAGAAAAAATAGGTATAATGAACTGATAGAGAAAAACTTGGGAAGTACTTGGAATAAAAATGTTTAATTGTGCATTATAATACTGTGTAAGTATTAAGTACTTACTGGACTTACGGTGTTACCTTTTAATACAAAACTCATGACAATAGAAATAGAGTATTGTAACACCTCCCCCACACAGGAATATTAAAAGTATAGGTACTACAAATAGCTATAATTAACATAATGTACCAAGAGTAAGGTTTGTATGGAGAAAGGATTCAAGAAATATGGGGATTATTACCAAAATACTATTTCTTACCACTATCACTCTCTTCTCAAATTTTCAAAAATAATTATTATTCAAAAAAAAGTCATAGCGATAAATACATATGTATATTTATTTATTTAAATATTTTTAAAAATAATTAAATAAATAAAATTTGTTATTTCTTTATTTCTTATTTTTAAGAATAATTAAATATCTAGGTATAAATATACAAAAATTATTAAGGGCGCTAGTGATTAGGACCTTCGGCTTTGTAAATATACATTTACATATATGTTTTAAAATTCCAAATTTTTAACGTATGTCAATAAAACTGTCCTCTTTTGGGCCCCGTCGTCACTGTCCTTGTTAAAAATATATTTTTTTTTATATTTTTTTGTTTTTTTTTAATATTTTTCTTCACGAGTGAAACCAGATCAGTATCTACGGATATGTTTGCCACTAATTTTTTGGACCCATGAATCACTATTCGGATTAAACGTTATGAGTTTTAGGTCCCATGGTACAGGCACTAATGACCTTTTTGTACACTTGCCTCCAGCGCATGTATCCGTTGGGGTTAAAAATACAGATGGCTCTGCGCCTGGAGTCGCTGTTACAGATAAATCTATAGTTTTTGTTACATATTCGTCTGGACTCGTATTGCAAAGAGGAGGAGTAGGTGGTGTTTGTGTTATAGGTTCTATTCTTCCTTCTGTTATTGGTACTTCTTGGCTCACTAGAGTAGGTACTTCAGGCAATACTTCAGGTGGACTGAACGGTCCAAGCACTCTACGAGAACGGGAACTTCTAGCTTCAGATGAAGTTACATATGAAGCAAGAAGCATAAATCCGAGTAAAACAAAGCACAACTTCATTGATTCGAACAAAAAACAAACAATAGCTACTTCTTCTTTATTTATCACCAATTATAAATGAATACCTCAATCGGTTTTAACTGCGAAATCGGTCTAACTACGAAACTCCGAAAAGTTCCAACCTATTTATACTATCAATAATATTTTTTTTTTTTTTCATTTTTACATTTGTGCAAATACTCTTTGGAATTGTGCAACTATATAAACACTTTTGTTTTTAATTTGTTAATAACTATTCTAGCATTTGGCAAAATTGAGGGAAAAATACAAACAAAATTGATTGGAATTTGTTTTCTAACTTAAATACAATAAAATTCTAGGAAAAGTGACAAAAAGAACAGTCTATTGCGAGTTACTCGAACATTGAATCATTTTTAAAAAAAATTAATTTTGTTTTTTTCATTTTTCTCTTTTTTATTTTCTTCTGATGGAAATATATTACGATGTTAGAATGAATTACGCAATTGGGTTTTCGGGATGCGGTCAAAATTGAAATGTAACATCGGTTATTTCAAGACAATGAGGTTTTTTGGAAAGTTGATTTTTTAAAATATAGATTTTTTCGATTTACATATAAAAACCCAAGTAAGCAATTTCGCTATACTTTGTGAAAACTTATATAGCCGCTTTCTTCGGGGTTGAATATGAAAAATACCGAAATTGATTTTTAGTCGATTACACTACAAGCTTATAAAGGTAAAAACCAATTTGCTGCCTCATCGAACCTAAGAGATATGACGGCATTCGTGAAAACATATTCAAACCTTTTACTTTGGTTGAATTTCTAAAAATTGTGCTATAATATTTATATATGTCGGAACTCGTTAAAACGTATACTACCCGCTTATACCATTTAAGTGCTAAAAAGGAAAATACTGGAAACAATTTTTAGACGATTACACAACAAATTCGTAGAAGTGAAAAGTGATTCAATATCTGTTCTGAGAGATACGGCTGAATTCGTCAAAATATGAACAACTGCACACCCTTAGGGGCTAAAAAAAATCGTGGAATTACTTTCTGAGCATTTATCTGAAGAACCCGTAGAAAAAACAATAATTGAATATTTTAAAAGACCTAAGATATATGATGAAATTCGAAAAAATAGTTGCACACTATTATGATTGATCATTTTTTTGCCGCCTTCGGTATATATCCTAATCCCTATCATAGACATTTCTTGAGATATAAAATGGTATTTTAAAGGAAAAAGGCTTGGACGTTCACTGGTTGTTTCGTGATAATATTAATATTCCACTAGCTTTTTTTGACTTGGAAAAAATTGAAAAATTCATGAAAATGTACGCAATCCTATGAATCCCACTAAGAGGTTGAACGTCAATGAATTCGGAGATTTGTTCCACTTTTTTGATTCTTAATAAAAAGCCCATGGAAGTGAAAAGTAGTTCGATATCTCGTCAGTTCTGAGAAATAGGAATGAATTTGCAAAAACGTATATAGCCCCTTAAAATAATTACCAAAAAGTTCTAAAATTGATTTTTATAGAAATCCGATGAAAGTAAAAATCTGTCCAAGATGTCATCAATCCTAAGAGATATAGAATGTCAATATCAATGTTCGTGAAAAAGTTTACTCGATCTAACGGATTGAATTTCAAAAAATCCTGAAAGAGTGAAATTTATATGTCTTTATCAAAAGCAGGATTAATCCGATATCCCAGAATTTTTAGACCTCCCCACGATACTTCCGTATACCACTGAAACGCTCACCCACCCTTTAAAATATGAGCACTTAAGACGATGACGTCCAATCAGTCTCCTCAATGAAGAGATGTGTTGTTCACGAGTGAACTGTTCCAAAAGAACACTTCATTGAAGTGAGTGAGTGAAGTAACTAACAACTTGGTGAACTACTTTTTGGTCATCATCTTCGAGATCTCCTGACCTTTGTTTTTTTGTGATTATCATCTTCTAAATCAACTGGCTTTTTTCGTTGTCTTGTCTTGTCTTTGCTCATTATCTTCTCCACTCAAGTGAAACTATAAATGAACTAAAAGAACGAACTAGTTCGTGAGCGAACTATGGATCGAAGAGTTCCGGAACTACTTGACTGAACTCGTTCTTAAAGTGAGTGACTGGGAGTGAAGTACTTCACTGAACTGCTTTGCCCATCTCTAACTCAATTAAAGACACTCAACTTAATAGATCAAAGATTTTATGAGCTACGAGATCGTTTGAGTAAGGCGGACGGACAGACTTTTTTGTTTTGAGTTTTAGGCACTGAGACGTGAAAATATAAAATGTGAGACTAGTGAGTTTTTTTTTGTTAATCAAAATTATGTGTTAAAAACTAATTAAGAAAAATTAGTTTAATTATGTTTTATCCAGCATCCGTGAGTTAGTAGCAAATTACAACTGAACCATTTCAAACTTATAGTAATAACAAAACTTTCCAAACAGTGAACTGTACCTTCCCATTTTGCAAATTTAAGCTAAAAATTCAAACAACATTATTCGAATTAGAGCTAATTACGTTAGCATGCACGAGTTTACTGCAAAATTATTAAGAAATTGTTTGCCACAATCGTAACCTCGCATGACCAGTTTCCAAGATTCCAAGATGATCAAATTAAAGGAGTAAATAGTGACTAAAGCTTAGGCTTGCTACGTCCATAAGACTACAAATAGACTGACTACCGGTCTTCCTCTTCAAATATTATTAGCCGCTTCCTCATGTAATAAACTAAATTGAAGATATGATGAGGAAAAACCACCTAGCACAAGATTTTATCATCGGTTAAGATGGCTTACTAGCCCAAAGGAAGTTGAGGGAATTTCATACCTTTTCTTCTGTAAACGACTTAGTAGTCAATAGGGATGATCTACTACTTTAATATAGGTAGTGATTGTAACATTGCCTCCGGAAAACCTTGCAAATTATGCGGTAGATTGTAGAAGAAACGATCGTGTCTATTAAGCGATTAACTTAAGGTTATCTCACTGATTAGTGACGAAGTTCAATCGAGTGTAAACACAATCAGCCGGGCGGATTGTGGCTAAATTGTTCGGAGCGAATACTAATTTGTGATTTACATCCGGAATGGCCGCGCCGATTAATTAGATCGAATCTCGGGAATTATTGTTGTGACCGATGCTTTATTACGATAAAAGTGATGTTGCGGTCGACACGATCATTATCATTGCTTCGATTACTCTAACGATTTGTAATGATTTTCAATTAAGTGCGACTAGAATATCTCGGATAATGCGGTATTGACGATTCCAGGCCCAGATTAGTGTAATTGGATTGGATGTTTGTAGTACACTAAATCAATAATGCGCCAAATATAGCCTCGCTCAAACTGCGGTAAACAGTTTTTGATGCGATAAAATGAGGCGCTAATTGTTACAACTATGAGAAATACGTGCCGCCCTCTACAAGTTGCCAATTTTTTTGGTTCTTTATATTTTTTTTCGGAAAGTTTGTTCGTTTGAATTTTATTTATTAACAGTTTAGAATAAAGGGGTATTATGAGTTGAAGACTGCGCGTTAATCACCCATGAAGGCTACACGTGATAAATTTCTCATGAAGTTTTGTTTGCATTTAAAATCTGCTCAAATGGTGGGAAAATGTGCCGAAAGCTTGGCGAAATTGTTTTGAATTTTGACAAAAAACTAATTTTTAGGTCGACGTACTTAAGACGGTGAAAACGGAACTACTTGTTCGAAACTCGGACGCTGAAAATTCATGTGTGACCCGAAAAACCACAATAAAATCGTATACCTATACATTTGTAACGATCATTTAAATCCATTAGTAATGTCGGCTCACGATCTCACCAATATTTGTGGGTGCGCTAGACATGCGTGGAGTGCGATCGTAGAATATACGTAGAAACAACAACGTAGGTATCCGAGTGGTCAAAATTCTACAATGCTTGTGTGTATTTAATTTTATTGGCACGTACCATAGAGATATAACTAAGGGAGATGGCAAGACGCCGTTTCTTTATAAAGCACTTTGAAGCATTTTGATGCAAAATTGTACGTTTTTGTATGGTGCGTTTCATGCGCGGTGGCAGTGAAATGCAAATAGTAGCGTAGTATTTAAAGGTTGGGCTTTTTTTCTTTTCAATACCGGAGTATAACATACATACATGTGAGTAAGGTGCTGATAGTAGCATAGTGAATATCACCGGTCCTTTCCGAGAAATCCTGCAGCTTCAAAACAGTCGCTGCTCGCCATCTCCACTACATATAGCTCTATGGCACGTACAACTATTTTTACTTGCGAAAACTCTGTAACAACTTATTACTAGTTCTATATAGTCGTACGACCATATAGTTCGTTTAAGTAGCTGTCCGATTGTTTTGCGAACTAATGCAGACAACCATAAGAATACTCCTCACTGCCAACTTCAACCTGCGAACCAGCCTTGAACTAAATAGTAGTATGTATGTTGCTACTAAACAGTTGTGTATTTTGCTACTAAATAGTAGTGTATTGCTACTTAATAGTAGTGTACTGCTACTTAATATGACTCCATATTTTATAAATGGGACATGGTTTCCAATATAACTGAAATATTTTGAACAAAAATTTATACAAAAGATACACATACTTTGAATCTTATATTCCTACTTTAAAATAGTGGTTCGTATATTTTTTATTCCATTTTTAGTAAAAAAGGACCTCCGTTTAAAAAATCAATTTTACATAAAAAGTTATAAAATACTATAATATAGTATTTTAAAGAGTTCTAGATTTTAATTAGTTCTAGATTTAGTTTTTATCAATTAAATTTTTTTTTTAATTTTTCCTTTTTATTCTCTTTTTTTTATAAGTAGCTTTTCTTTTTCATTTCTTTTATTATTATTTCTTTTTATTGCTTATCTTTTTCTTATTTATAAAATTTAAATTAATTGTCTATAAAAGGTTTTATTTGGTTCTTTAAAAACTGTAAGCCCCTGTCTCCAGGCCCGTGCGCAGGATTGAATGAAGGGGGAAGGGGGAGGGGGGGGGGGGGTGGTGGTTCATAATAAATTATCAACCTCCCACCATACTGAATGTGATAACCTAAAAAAAAGTCCTCACTTCCCAATGAAAATGGCCACCAAACCACCCCCCCCCCCCCCCCCCTCACCGTGCGCACGGGCCTGTCTAGTTAATTAAATAAATAAATAAATTGAAAAATAATTATCATTAACTCATATTTCTATTGAAGATCACATCTTATTTGTGTATTCTTATTAACCCAAATTCTCACATTCTCTGCGCGCTCGTATGAGTGTGATTTGTCACCGCTACTCTATTTTACTATATAGTTTGCAGATAGTTCGCGAATTGTCCGTAAATGGTTCGGAAAACCACATTCACACCACTTACAACCGAATGGTCATTCTGCTAAGTCGTAGCACACAAATATTTGTAATGCTGCAGGTAGCAAGGTGGTATATATTACTTAGCTCGCACTGGCAAATTGGCTGTAACAACTAACATGTAACTGTTCTCACTACTATTCGCGAAAGTAAGCATTACTACATATATAGTGATATAATTAAGTTCGCAGAACGTTCGTACTGTCAAGTACTACGATCAATTAACAGTCGGGGATTTCGTATTGGAGCTTCACTCCACTGACACCGGAAAGAACAACAAACTCTTAACATTAAATAGCTTCAATGGTAGCATGACCATGAAAAACTAGTAACATAACGTTCGTACTATTGCTGGTGCTACTTGGGTGTTTATTACGAGTATATTTCCTAATATGTGAATAGAAATTTTTTTTCGAAAAGTAGAGTACAGACCTAAGCCTTCGAGCTCCTCAGACGTGTGCGTATTGAAAAATAATATAGTAACAAATGTTTAGGCGGAATGACGTCATAGTTGGAAAGTCGTAGCTGGGTTCTATTTTAAAAAAATTTCAATTTTATAGTTAAAAACATATTGACCATTAAACGATAAATCAATAGCTTTTAAGGTAGTCTTGCAACATCCTGCTGATGAAAAAAGGCCGTGTTGTCTTAATTTATGTTGGTTATCCTTGAAACAATTCACAAATAATAATAATACTTTTGGTCACATATGTGACTAAAATTTGATTTATAATATAACTCAGTTACGACTTTTACAGCTAAAACGTCGCAACAACGTCTTACCAACTTATCACTTATAAAACTGGAATTATAAGACTAAAAACTTATATTTTTTTGGTTGCGAGGCGTCTGACTGACTAGTATTATTTGAGTTTATCTCGTCATAGTCCTTTTAACCATTTATCCACTTTAGTAGAAGCCTTTACTATAAGATGTAATAAATTCCATATTTTTTTTTATTTTCAGAACTCCTCGTACAGCACTTAACGCCTCACAATGAGGCAGTACAATCAGAAATTTTAGATAAGGTATCCGACTATTGCGGCAAACCAGTCACAAACTACACACTAAATGAAGAGGATCAACCGCTGACATGGTCCTTCTATCATTCACTTTTTTTCTCATTTACGGTATGCTCGACCGTAGGATACGGAAATTTAGCGCCGACAACAACCCTTGGTCGAATGCTAATGATAATTTACTCGCTGATCGGTATACCGATCAACGGAATACTGTTTGCAGGATTGGGCGATTTTTTCAGTAGGACAGTAAGTGCTCAGACTTCACATAAATAACAAGTAAGGGTACTACGATTTTTTCTATTTCAGTTTACAGGAATATATCGACGATATAAAAAATATAAAATGTCACATGATGCCTTGTACGTACCAATGCAATTCGGACTATTCGCAACTATACTAATAGCACTTGTTCCGGGAATAACAATATTTATACTCTTGCCATCGCTATTGTTCTCGTATTTTGAGGGCTGGCCATATTTACTATCTATTTATTATTCGTACGTAACGACAACGACAATCGGGTTTGGAGACTATGTGCCAACGTTTCAACCGGGTCAGGTAAATATGCAAAAATTTATTAGCAACAAATTGAAAAGCATTGTAGTTTTTAAACGGATTTCAATTTCAAAATTTAACATATTCAAACTCTATCTGTTAATTTTGTAAACTACCGAGAAATATACCGGATATTTACCCACAAATAGATAAATACAACAATTGTTGGAAAGTTGAATATCCAATTTTTAAGATAAAGTCTTATTTAATTCTTAGTGAAACAATAGACTGAAAAATGGCTCACCACAGAGCATAGAACTAGCACGGCTAATAACCACCGTCAACCCGAAAATTCAGTGTTTTTAGTGACCATCCAAATTAACGGAAAAATCCAAAAAAAAATCACAATTTAAAAGGTACCAACAACAATGGATAAAAGCTTGATTTTATTGGGTTTTTTTTATTATTATTAATTGAAAGTATGTACAGGTACTATGAGACGGTCAGTCTCTACAATTAATTAAAAAAAAATCCGTCACATTTGACATCAAAAATTATTCAGGAAAAAAATCTATAACAGTTTTGTTTAATTTTTTTTCTTCAAATTTATATTAATTTTAAATTTATAATAATTTAATTACTTATTGGATACAATAATATCTAATTTCTGTACATGCCTCCATTGTTGCTTAATCTCCAGTTTAAGCTCGGCCTAAGAAAATGGTCAGTGAAAGTGGGGAGCATTTATTTTCACGAATTTCGTCATATCTCTTAGGTCATTTTTACTGGTCCTTCAGATAAATCCCTTGAAAGTATTTTCAGAATTTTCTTTAAAAAAGATTCAACTATAATTAAATGTAGGTAAAGTAATTTGGCAAACGCAGTAATCTCGATTTTAGATAGAAATACAAATTTTTCACCAGCAATAAATATAAATCAACCATACTGTTATTCAAAACAAAAGCCAAGAGCATGTTTATAGTAAACATATTATTCCAAAACATCAATAGTCTGGAAGTGATTGACATAAAAACTAGAAACAGGATTTGCATAATTTAAAAACGGTTCTAAAACGGGCATATATTTATATGACTGTCTTTTACTCCTTCTTACTCCTTCAATATATGTACATCTCGCATCTGAATACACCTATATACCCAATTTTCGGCCATAAGTATTTCCTTTTTGAGCCCAAATATTTCAATATCTTTTCGGTTCATAACTTTACAATTAAATCCTTTTTTATTTTTTTTAGGCGAAAAAATTCGGCTTACAGTTCGTCTTCTATCAAATCTTCATAATCGTTTGGTTCATATTCTCATTGGGCTATCTTCTAATGATCATGACATACATCACAAAGTAAGTATGGAAACTAAAATTAATACGACACAAAACATAAAAAAATTCACCGATCACAGCACCAAAGGACACCATAAATTTGACAAAAGTTCAAAAATTCTTCTTACAGAGGTTTGAGCAGTAAAAAATTAACGCAATTGGAACAGCAGTTATCCATTAATATAAAAGCGACACAAAGTCGAATTTGGAATAATGTGACCAAGGATGTTGGCTATCTGAGAAGGATATTAAACGAGCTGTACATTATGAAATTTAAGGTAAGATATTTGAGAGTTACATTTGTATATTTGTGTCAATTCAATTTGTTTGTCAAATTTTGGGTGGATGGAAGCATCTTCCACCCAAATTTTGTCAAATTTTTGGGTAAATATATATTTTTTTACAAGCCTGCACTAAAACTGGATAAATGTTGAGTATAAAGAACTGTAAGACGTTATTTTTCGATGTTGGTCTGCACATTTTTCTTTCTTTTTCTTGCACTTTACAAAGACGCACTAAGCAGTTCATATGTCTGCTACGAAATATTCTGACTATCACTTAAATTCGATCTTCATTTCTATACTTTATTTTTCCTTCAGTATTGCTGGGAACCAAATCGTAGTAGAAAATGTAAGTAAAGGATATTACAAGAAGAAAAAAGATTTATCCATTTGCCGCCAAAAGTTTGACTGATCGTGTCAAATATTATGCAAGGGAAAGAATGAAAAATGTCGCTATACTGTCAAAATAGTTAATTTGTTGAAGTAAAAGGAGGATTAAAACAAACAACTTTAGCTACACTCTAAAATTAATAACTAATATCATATCACATCCTTAGAACCCATGTCAAAATTTCATTTCAAAATATAAAACCCGGTTTCCTGCATCCCCTCTCTGTAATCATCCCAATAATATTTAAAGAGGTTTTAGTATTGGCCTTAATATAATTAATAACTGAAATTAAGCAAATAATACAATTAGCACACTATTAAACTATTTTTTATCAAATTTAATCTATAGCCTGTCTACAATGATCCAGGTGACAAATACATTGCTGACTTCATTCTGAAGAAATCTTCTTCCTGTCCGGACCTAACAATGTACACTTCTATCTCACCAATTATGGCTCGAAAGCGTGCATTCTCCGAAAATCTGGATGCAGACGCAGCACGGAAACAGCTTGAACAGGGAACGCCCATTCGTACATCATCAGACACAGATCTTCAGAAGATCAACAAGGAGAAGACCTTCCAAACAGCACAGGCCTTCATGCAAACAACAGACCTGCTTGCTAAAGTCGTTTCAGCCTTGGGCAACATGCGTCCACCACAGGACGATGCCCGAAGTGTTGGTAGTGCCAATACCGCCGGTATGTTTGGTGGATATCATGGATTGAGTGATTCCCAAATTCTCAACAGCGAGAAGACATTGTCAGGTTGGTCGGCGTTGTCGTCTGAGCATTCCATTCCGCATAAGCAACGAGCGCGAGCAGCTTCCGATTTCTACGGAGTGCCACACATGATGTCCTCGGATCCAAATGAATGGACGTGGAGCGGTGACAATCAGCAGATACAACAAGTCATAAATAGACGAGTCAAAACGGGAAAGAAAGGTGGCGACCTCTATCGCGCGGCATTAGAATCTCCGAAACGAAATCTATCCGTAATCCTGAATCCAGAAGATCTAGCAAACAGAGAAGTCCCGAAAGAAACGACCGACAATAAATCGTTCCTGAAACGTTTCAAGCCGTTCAAAAAACGTTTTTCCGAGGACTTTAGCCGTCGTAAGAAGTCCAGCTCTACAACTCCCGATGTCGAAGCGCAAAACTATTTGGCCGCACGTCCCAATCATCGCGGATCAGTATTTGAGCATCGGCGACCCAGCGTGTTTGATAATCGTCGTCCCAGCCTATTTTCGGTACCATCTCAGGAAGAAATCGACCAACAAGTTTTGGAAACAACAACCATAGCCGATTTGATACGTGCCCTTGAAGTAATGCACACGGCAGCCGAGTTACAAGAACCATCGTCCCTGTCCGAAAAGGTACCGAAACAACGAAAAATGGGAACGGCCAGCTTAACACCGCCAACTCTGCCGCCACTCTTCACGCTCTTCCCACCGACAAGTCCGCAAGAACCACCGTCAATCAACTTCCAACGACGTGCCACCATCTTCGGAAGTTTGCCAACTACCTCACCGCAACTGCAAGCTCCCCGAAGAATGTCTGTACGACCGTTCGATCCTCCGCCGTATAGCGAAAAGGAAACACCAAAATTCAAGAGACGTTTCAGTGTACGACCGACAAATCTTCAGACACCACCGGGTATGGCGCCACCAGCCAATGCTCAGACAGCTCTTCAGCGAAGATTATCGGTCCGACCATCGCCGCTTGCCAGAGAATTTGCCGAATCGACCGGACAAAATCTATTCCAGAGACAGACCAGTGCTGGACGCGGTACTCAAACAGCAGGAAGTAGCAGCAGTAGTACACACTCGCCACTCTCGCGTATAGCACAGTTGCAGGCTGCGCGCAAAGGTAGCCTCTCCGAAACAGGACGTTTCGAAAAACCCAAGTGATGAATATTTGGAAGCACGGAAGCTTCCAAAATTTTGGCTAGTGGTTTTACTGATTGAAAGTATTAAACACGACTTTTTATTTAAGTTTGTGTGATCCTATTATTTGTAGATAGTTAGGAATACCGTAATTGTTAATGTTGTGAATAAAATGTATTTTTATATTTAAGTAGCATTGGTGTTTTTTTAATTTCTGGCAATATTTCAGATTAAGGCCTTCCACGAAAATGGGAAGTTTAAAGGAGCTTATATTTTAAAATATTATTATTACGCTTACAGTAACGAAATGGCCGACTCAACAGTTAAAGGTTCAGAAGCTGACTTCATGGGACCTTACTCATTCTGTGCGATACCATTTAGCATAGACAGAATGAACATCCGATCGTGGCAAAATTCGCAAAGTGCCATTCACTGGGACTAGGAACCAGGCAACAGGCACTCAAAACTTTTTACGCCAAAGCATTCGGAAAAAAGAACATCTGACTATCTAAAACTAAGCATACATCTAAAACTAAGCATATATCAGACACGAACCCTAGTGGGAGCTCTGACTGGGCATTGTCACATGAGGGCTTCCTCAATAGGATTAGTCTCTGTGAGACTAAAATTTGCAGAATATGCAATGACGAAGACGAAACACCAGAGCATATCCTCTGTGAATGTGAGGGTTTAACTCCCAAAAGACTTCCTCACTTCGGTCTGGGTTTCAGGGAACTATCGGAATTCCTGGCCATTAAAATACTAGGCTTCATTGAAAGCGCAGGGATTGAAGAGGAATCAAAGTCAATCCGGTGGACGTCACAATAGGCCTAACTGTGGCTTCAGTGACAGAGGTTAAACATACCAACCCCTATTTCCAATCTATCTACCTATTACACTTACAAAACCACTATGGTCTTTGTACGCTCCTTTGTGAAAAATATGGAGTGATTTTAACATCGAATCGGTGTCAAACATCTATTCAGATTAAATTTTTTTTTTGTTTTAGACAAAGATAAATTACAATTTTCAATTATTTAATAGCCCGCTCCAATTTCGCTTTTACTACTCTGCTAATGCACTGTCAAAAAATCACTGTGAACTCAAAATGTAGTGTAATTGTTAAATAATCCGTATGCTATAAAAAATCTGTTCCACAATTGTGGAAGGACAAATGTTCAATGTAAAAAACCGGTCTGAATAACTTTTTCGTATTTAAATATAACCAAACAGTCGTCCAGTTAACTTCAAAGTCATGTATGCATTGTATACTACTAGAAAGTTATTAAAATAACTTTTCCGTCATATTCCAAACCAAAAAGTTTCCCCAAATAACTAAATTCATACTCCTAACCAGGAAGTCATTTACAAAAAATCTTTATGGTCGTCTTTACAACCAAAATGTTGAAACAAATTAGTTTTCAGTGAAAGGCTGTATACTTAAGTCAAATTTAATAATTGTAAAGTGGCTGCCATACAAAAGTCCTTAAAATTCGTTTAAGGGATTATTCGCCTACTGGCCCACTTAAGAATGCATCAATAAATGAATTTAAGATTCGTTATGCATTACAATACATCAGTAGTTAATGGTGAAACAATAAATAATGCAGAAAATACTGGGTGTCCTTCATAGAGCTGTTATGAAAAAGTCCTTCAGAATTTTTCCGGGATCTCTCTAAAAATTTCAGGTACAGTGCTATCAACTATCTCGCAAACGTGATAATGTGATAGTGAAAAAGTTTACATGATGAGAGTTATGACGTTAGTAATGATCATATACAATAAAAAAATAATGATAATAATAATACAGTCGAACTTTGATAACTCGAATTTTTGATAAGTCGAACCTAGTATAGTAATAGCATATATACATATTTGATAAGTCGAAGTCTTGATAACTCGAAATTTTTTTGCGGCACATGGCAGTTTGAGTTATCGAAGTTCGATTGTAGTAAATAAATAAATTTGATTAAAAATAGTAATAAAATAGTAAAATTAATAATAATAATTAATAATGACATCATGACATCAACAATCGCAAAAACTATCACCAGGGACGTCATTTCAGTTTTTTCTAGGAGGGCAAGATGTTATGAATGTGTATATTTATATATATGTATATGTTATATATAATATATGAGAAAACAAAATTCAGGGGGGCCAATGCCCTCCTTGCCCCCCCCCACAAATGACGTCCCTGACAATCACAGTGTAAACGGGGCTTAAGCAAATAATGACTAGCTTGAGCGATCTAGGAAAACCGAAGACATATAAATTGTATCTAGAGGCTCTTCCATAGCTAGAGAAAATAAATCTGACTAGATTTAGCTAGCTCTAGTTAGCTCACGTTTTAGGACCCCAGAAAAAAAATCCGTCTGTCTACAGTAGACGACGTACGCAAAGGCGTTTACAGACAAGTAGGTCACAAACTAGTTGATATACATAATTGTATTTTTAATCCAAAAAATTATTATTTTCGTAGATGAACATTTGTAGAATATGGTACCCAAACGGATTTTTCGAAATCAACTATATACGTGAGGTATCGTATCATTTATGCACCTACTTTATGGATTTCTAATGGCAAAAACTACTAAAGGAAAGCTTTAAACGTGTTTTTCTCGAAGCTACGTTTTGCGAACTAGCGTAAGTTCTACAGCTTGAAGCCAGTAAGCTATAGACTTAATTTTTTTTTAGTTTAAAGTAAACTAAAGTCATTGGAGCTTACACCAACAAAATAGTGAAAAAATTGTTTCTATTTTTTTTAACACCTTAAAGATACAAAAAAAAAACCTGAAAAATCGAAATTAAAACTTCGTATGCCCGCCGTTTTTTGTTTGTTTGAGATTAAAAATAGATAAAATCAATAATATACATAGGTATAAGCTCCAACCCCCTTAAGTTGAATCTTTTTTGTTGGGTAGATTGGATGAACCCCTACGAGTGGTACCTTTAGGTGAGAGATGGAAAAGTGCTTTGGACGAAAATTTGGCTTGTAGATATTAGGAACAGTTTATGCTAGGAGGCTGAAACTTGTAATTTATATAGAGCTTTGATAGTGGACCTATTTGCAAAATAGTTGATATGAGCTGGAAAGTGTGGAAGTGGAGGAAAAAACTTTGCGTTCGAAATAGTCAAAAGCTGGGATTGAAACATACAAAAATCCATATCTTATGAAACCTAATGTTAAACGGGTTGATTGTTTCTGTTTATTTCAACGGATAGGTACTAAGAGTCTACAGAAGGAATATAATTTTATTTGTAGAGGTTAACTCTTGTAAAATTTTTAACATCTTCAGATATAAAAATAATTTTTTTTTAAATTTATATCCCCTCACTTCCGGCTTAACATTCCACCATTCAAAAATGTTACATTAAGAAGACTCAACTTGTAGTCCCGTATACACAAACTAAATGTTATCTTCCTGGTATAATTAGTTCAAAAGATATTGTAATCCAAAGTTGTAATCCACATATATTTATTTTTCTTTTTTTGCTTATTATTTCTAGTTGTAAGTTCATTTTAGGATGAACTTTTGGCGTTTAACTATAGAGCAACTATAGAGCAAGTGTAATATCTATTTTCGAAATGCTTTCCTCAAAATGCAGATTAGATTCTAGATAGAGAACAGCTCAAACCACAGTTTACATACCTATCTAGGGTTTTCCTAGACCTCTAGCTGGACATTATTTGCTCTAACTAGAGTGATAAGTCTACCACCACGTTTACGATTACCTTTAATTCTAATCTAGAGGAAAATTCGAAGGAAACTACAGCTGAAATGTTGTATGGTCACTTGACTTCCATTTGATTTTTTTTCGAGACATTCAGCTTAAAGAAATACCTTTCTGAAAATTAATACATTCAACATTTACGCAATGTTGTGACTAATATAAAACCACAGAAAGAAAAAAATTTAACGCTTTTCAAATAATTGTATGTACCATAATAACAGTGTTTTTTTGCTCAAGACTAATTTCTTCAGAGTAATAGATTCTTACGATAAAATTAATGTACGAATTAAAAATAAAAAAAATTACAAAAATCTATGACAGCGGTGGGATTCGAACCCACGCCCTTTCGGACTGGTGCCTAAAACCAGCGCCTTAGACCGCTCGGCCACGCTGCCTGTCAAGCCGAAGTTGCCAAAGTGTTTTGTTCAATGCGAACACCACTTCTAAAGTAAATTTTCTATACAACGAAAATAACTCTCAACCTACGCAGAGAGCAGTCAAGAATTGAATCCTTGAATTTAACCTACTTTCTGATGTGGAAGTTAGTTTCCATTAAATTAAATAAATTATTATTATTATTATTATTATTATGTTGACTATGCTTTTAAGGTTTTAAAATTTTTAAAAAGTTCTTTATTTGCCGTAAGTTCTTAATGCTAACAGGTTTTCTATCTTAATCCTAAAGCTAAAATTAGTCTATATCTATGCTGATGCGTTAACAAAATCATTTTACAATTGGTGGTACGAGAGTTATTTCAACATTTAAGAGTATTTCAAATGATTTAGCGGCAGTTCGTTCGTTTTCGGTGCATTAGTTTCATTCCTATTATTAAATGGTAAAATTGGAGATGGATGGTGGAAAGAGGATAGTGGCTGGAAGATGAAGGATGCTGGATAGAGGATGAAGGTTGGTGGACGGTAGATGATAGATGAAGGATGGTGGATGGTGAATAGAGGATGGTCGATGGTGGATGAAGGATGGAGGATGGTGGGTGGAGGATGGTAAATAGAGGATGGAGGATGGAAGATTGAGGATGGTGGATGGTGAATAGAGTGTGGTGGATAGAGGATGGGGACGGTAGATATAGGATGGTAGATGATGGATATAGGATGATGGATAGAGGATGGATGGATGGAGGATGGTAGATAGAGAATGGAGGATGGAAATTGGAGGATGGTGGATGGTTCATTAAGGATGGTGGATAAGGGATGGAGATATTAGATATAGGGTGGTAGAAGATGAATAGAGGATGATGGATGGAGGATGGAGGATTTTAGATGTAGGATGGAGGATGTTGGATAAAGATGAATGATGGAGGATGGTGGATAGGGGATGGTGAATGGTGGATAGAGGGTGGAAGATGGAGGATAGAGAATGTTGATTGGTGGATGGAAGATGGTTGATAGAGGATGGTGGAAAGAGGATGGTGGATGGTAGATATAGGATGGTAGATGATGGATAGATGATAGTGGATGAAGTATGGATGGATGAAGATTGGAGGATGGTGGAGGATGGAAGATGTAGGATGGTGGATAAATGATGGAGGAGGGAAGATGAAAGATAGAGGATGGTGGATTGTGGATGTTGGAAGGAGGATGGTGGATGGTGGATGGAGAATGAAAGATGGAGAATGAAAGATGGAGGATGTAAAATGGAGGATGGGGGATGGTGGATGGCGGATGGTGGATGGCGGATAGAGGATGGGAGATGGAGGATGAAGGATGGAGGGTGTTGGATAGAAGATTGTTGATAAAGGATGGAGTAACAGAAGAACGGGAGAAATGGGAGCAACGGGAGAAACAGGAGCATCGGGAGAAACAGGAGCAACGAGAGAATCAGGACCAATGGATCAACGAGAGAAACGGGAGCAACGGGAAAGACGGGAGTAACAGGGACGATAGAACAACGTGAGCGTAGCAAGCGTAGCCGCAGTACGCGGCTAGTTCTTTAAGATAATGACGAACATTTTTGAATGTAGGATACCACCGTAAACCGAAAAAATCATAGGCGAATATGAAGACGGATTTAGAACAGAAATATGGAAGTTGGATCAAATCTTCACCGTAAAGCGAGTTCTAAAAAAATATTGTACATTCAATGTCGATGACCATCAAATATTCGTAAATAGTAGTTGTATAGTTTTGGCGATCTTAAAACTAGTGTCTGTTATTAAAAGAATAGAAAAAAAAAACTACACAAAAAATTCCAAGACTACAAAATTTATGTTAACATAATTAGGTTATCATACAATATTGTGTAAAAAGGGTCAGGAATTAAAAGGAACTTATATTTGAAAACTGTGCCCTCTATCTATGTCATTGACTACAATTTTGCTTCAATACAAATATTTCGGTTTTCTTTTAATATGTTTTTTTTTATATAAGCTGTTAAGTTAGTAAATTTTATATAGAGACATACATACATTGTATTCGCCAGGATATTTTCACATTGTCTGATTCCATAAAACTAAAATCGATATGTAGAAAATCAAACAAACTAAAAAAAAACTGGGGTGTGATAAATTGATTTTAAACTTCTTTAACGCCTATGTGTTAGACACGCTAATTGCAGACCCTCCAAGAAATCAATAGCTACAGCAACAATACGCTTGTTTAAAAAATCCCATGTATAAAATTTACAACTAACTATAACTTTAGAAGGTTCCAGTTATACTAGCCAGATCGCTTGAAACGTGTAAAATATTTATGATAATTAAATGGAAATCGGGACAAGCCGGTTTAAAATTAAGAATTTGCTAAATTCATTTAATTTACATCAAAGTTATAATTTGTTATTTAAACATTTTATTTAGAGGCAATGATGCGCACTGTCATACTACAGATGAGTATGATGATAACTTCGATACTCCTAAATATTTGCGACACGAATATATTTTTAGTTCCTTGTTCTAATTATAGTTAAACTACTAACTTTATTTTAATTAATAGACATAGAAATTTAAAAAAGGGAA
This sequence comes from Beris chalybata, assembly GCA_949128065.1. Classification (NCBI taxonomy): domain Eukaryota; kingdom Metazoa; phylum Arthropoda; class Insecta; order Diptera; family Stratiomyidae; genus Beris; species Beris chalybata. The sequence goes on along the minus strand of OX421896.1, from coordinate 27,061,280 downwards.
GTTTTATTAATTTAAATAGCCAGTTCCAAGCGGAAAATACTTTAAATAAATATAATATAATAATAATAATAATAATCGAGAAGAAGTTGTCCATGCCGACTTGAAACTCCTTTTTGTGGTGAATCACACTCTCGCAATATAACTAGAAAAAAATGTATATAATATTATGGTGATTTCTTTTCTGAAAAAAATGTGACCCGTTTAGATGCAAAATTATTGCAGTTCTGCCATTTTTTTTGACAGTTCCGTCCGACAGGACAATTGACAATAGAACGCTTTCAGATCAAAAAGATATTGAATTTTTTTTTTTTAAATATTGAGTGTTTCCTAGATATTCAAGGTAAGGATTTATCGTAGAAGAAATTAAAAAATCTGCCAACAGTCTGGGCGCAACTGTATTATTTTTCCAGCAGAAGTTCAGAACGCGTTCAATTCGGGGATGCGGTGTATGTTACTATGTGACTGAAAACCTAACAAAAAGTTCGGGAAGCGGTTAGAAAAGGGTGTAACATATGAATTAAATAATTGGGTCATATTCCGGGATGCGGTCTAGAGGTTGAAAAAAACAAAACTTAAAAATAGGTGATTATTAAACAAACCTGGGGAAGTGAAAAGATATTCGATATCTGATCAGACCTGAGAAACATGGTGGAATTAATGAAAAAGTATACAACCAGTTTACACCCTCTTAGGGGTCGAATTTCAAAAAATCTTGAAAACACATTCTAGGTATTCACTTGAAGAATCCGTAGAATAAAAATGAATTCAATATTTCGAAAGACCTAGTAGATATGACGAAAATCGTGAAAATATATGCATTTTATATTAACCGATATTTTTTTTTGCCCCCCCCCCCCCTTCTGAACACCAATGAATATTCTAAATTTTTTTTATCAGAATTACTTTTCTAATTAATTCACATATACGTACCGAGTTTCAACTTCCTAGCATAAGCCGTTCTGAAGTTAGGGAAAACATCCCCCACCACAGTACCATACTACCCCTAAAAAAAATTCTATTTTTCCACCATGCCACTACTATAGCTCTATCTAAATACCAAGTTTCAGCTTCCTATCACTATATATTCTTAAGATATAAGCATCGGAACTTTTTCTTTCTCACCCTTCCCCACCCTCACCCTCTACACCCACACCCCCAACCTTTTTTTCCCTACTTAGGTTCTATTAGGCCTACTTCTGGTAAAAATTTGAAACATCCATCTTACACTGTTATTGAAATATGAATCGTGTTATTTTTGAAAAATTTTAATCCCTCCCACTTCCGTGCTCCTCCACCCCCTTCAAATGTTTAACTTTGAGCAATCTTTATTTATTAATCTTTATAATAAAACCAAATTTTGTTTTTCTGGTCCAATTAGTTTGTGAGATATCGTAATCTAAAGTTTTTCACCCCCCCACCCCCGTACGCCACTACCCCCACCCAAAAATTTTGTTTCAATCTACTCTCCCAGTATAACTACAGATATTTGTGAAGTTTTAATTGCTTGCTATTAATGGTTTAGGAGATATGGATTTTAGAATTTGTCGATCTCGGCATTTTTGCGTTTCGGACGCATTATTTCCCCCTCCACTCCCACACCCCTTCACCCATATCTGTTTTTTTTTTTGCAAATGGGTCCATTATCAAAGCTCTATAGAAATTCTAAGTTTCAGCCTCCTTACACAAGCGGTTCCTGAGATCTAGTAACCTAAATTTTTCGTCTAAAACGCTTACCCCGCCTTCTCCCTTACACCTCCTTCCCAGAAAATAATGTCAATTCAAGGGGTCCACCAAGTCTATTCTTAGAAAAAATTTTAATTTAATAGGTCCACTGGTTTGAGAGCTACGAGCCTTCAAAGGATTTTGCATGGGGCGTGGGGCGGTCGACGTACGGCGTACGGCGTACAGACGGAGTGAAAATTTTTATTGCTTTTTTCGCGTCTACTAGTCATGAAACGTGGAAAAAAAAATTTTGAGGACAGCAAATTTTTTTTTTTAAAAAATCGATAACAATACTGTATTATAAATAATACAGTAAAATGATTTTATTGTATTTTAAAAGTTTTAGAACTCGATGAATCGGAGAATTCGTTTGGGGATTGTGAGGACTCATCGTTAGCCCGTCCAATCAACTCAAACGGATGTGAGTATCAGAAATTGGAATTTTATTTTTAAAATCAATTGTTGTCGTAGTAATGGGTCTTTCACGTAGTTTATTGTTTTTTATTCAGCGTTATTTTGGTTCGAGTAAAGGGACTTAAGATATAGAAACCTATCTATCTCTGCTATTCAGTAACACATATAATGATGAAATGTTTATTTACAGTATGGTCCGACGGCGAGTCGAAGAAATTGTTGGACCTTTATTGCGGATACCTGAGCCAAATCGGACTGTTGAAAACATTTCGAAATAGTCATAGCATATTTTTTTCTTATGTTGTCGCACATTACAGGTCAACTGAGTTGCACCGCCGAAATTTTCGGGGCAAGAAATGCGAGTTTTCAGGGCAATTGTAACCACGGACTCAAACCCCTTTTTCTAGCAGTTCAACTTTTTTTCCCACAATAAAACGGCGGAACTCCTAGAAAAAAATTGAGGGCAGAAACGGGTCACATTTTTTTGCAGAAAAGAAATCACTATTAGTCTCTCTACTGAGTTAGAAGCAGAATTTCTACTACGTAGAGCTGTAAAAGCTGTAAAAGCTGTAAAAGCTGTAAAAGCTCTTTCAGAACTATAGGTACTACTACTTCTAATATATTCTTTTAATTTCGTTAATCTGTAGATTGCAAAAGGTAGGGGTTCGAACCCTTGATTCCAAAACTAGTAGTACTATACAGCGCGCTTGGCCACTACTAATGTTGACTAACAAAATTAATGAGAAGTTCGTTAAATTGTTTTTGTCAAAATAGACCTTGAACAGAGCAAATAAAATAATGGGCAAGATTGTCGAAATCCTTCGAGTAGCTTCCATACAAAAAGTAGCTAAGACACGTGTTCAAGACTATTTTTCAATAGCTTTTGAACGCTTCAAGTTAGAAATTTGAAATTTTGCTCACAATAGTTTTTAAATGATGGATAGATACATTTATTTTTTAAATTTAGATACAGTTCGTTATTTCAGTTAATTTTCATTTAAAGTTTAGACGTAATGTCCTTACAACTTTGGTATATACTATAGACAGTAAGCACTGAGCGGATAAAATTGTATGTTATTGTTGTTATGTTTTATGTTATTTTGTTAAAAAAAAACCCTTTGATTGATTAAAAACTAAACTAAGAATTAAAACTAAAAGTTGAACTTTAAATAAAAGTAATTTATTAATAGAAGCTATCGTTGGGATGGGTGTGTCGCAATTCTCACATCGGTTTTTAAATCTGTTTATCGTTAATTGGATTTATTCAATGTTAGTTGTTTTCTGGTGTCAGTGGAGTGAAACTCCAACACGAGGTTCCCGACTGTTGATTAATCGCTGTCCTTGAGGACATGAAAATTGGGGAAAAAAATGGATTTGTTAATTTCAATTTTGCTTTTTTGAGTAGAAGACGAGTAGACATGTGCCAGGGTTCATTTAGTATAATCTTCAAAGACTTGTTTTGAATTATTTGCAATTTTTGACGATGAACTTCAGCACAACTTGACCAAACCGGAGCGGCATGTGTGAGAATTGAGAGAAAAACTGATTTGTATATGAGCAGCTTACTTTCTTGGAACAACTGGGATTTTCTATTAATTAATGGGTACATAACTCGAATGTTTTTAGATATAGAGGAGATAGTTCTCCGTTCGGATCTCGTGAGTATTCTAGAATTAAGTATACATTAAAATTGTAGTTCAATAAAGTGAATCAGATCCCTCCAAAAACATCCCCGATACCATTTAGAAATTAAGAAAAAATGTTAGATTTAAGTTATAGGCATCAATAAAGCACATTTAAAACCTAAAGCATGATCCCTGTGACATTCCCGCAAGGATAAACCTAGGACTATAATGTTTTCCTTTAACTTTAACTAAGAAACTTCTATTTACTAAGAATGACTAAATTATATTGCATACGAGGCGGTGCGCAGCAAAACTCGCTTCTTCCATTTTCCAAAAAATATTAGTTATTATTTTCTCTCGATAGTATTTCCAAAATCTACCCTACATTTTCGCACCCAGTCACAACCATCTTACGTCCACAGCTCAATTTGCATAGACTTTGTCACTATTTATTTTTCCCTTTTCTCAATTTCGCAGCAATCATCTCGACTGCCGTTCATCTTATCACACGAACTTCCGGTACAGTTTCTACACAATTTCCCATCAAAGCACAATATTTCCGGAGCCACCGCCAGGTGTTAACTCTGCACAACAAGAAGAAGAAACAAAATTTTAAGGCTGTCAAAAGTGTGAAAATTTTTTATTATTAATGAAAATCACCACAAAAATGGACGTTGATGAAGACCTTTCATCGATTTGTGAATCCACAGTAAGCGCTGTTCACGTGCACGTTGAAGTTTCTCGAATCGAAAGTGCCACTTTTACAAAATCTTCAATTGTAAAATTCAAAACAAAAACATAACCTCGAAAAACTTTCTTGCCCAGAAAATGCAACTTTCCGTCCGCCTGACCAAAATGTTTCCTTATTTCAGTCGTCGCTGACGGAGGGATGCCGCTTGCCCGTACGAATGCATGGTACCGACGATTGGCCCCTGGCAGAGATTATCAGCACAAAAGATATTCACTCACAGAAATATTTTTACGTACACTACGTAGATTGTAAGTATATCGTTGAACGCGCGTTCCGGGCAAGGTGATTCGCATGTTGACGGAATGTTTTTTGTTTTTCGGTTATTTCGCAGTTAATAAACGATTGGACGAATGGGTTTGTGAGGAATATCTGGACACACGGAAAGTACAATTCCCGAGACGTGATGGAACAGCGACGGGACAAAATACGGGTGTCACCACACCGAAAAAGTTCAGCCATTCGGTTACCGGTCCAGTTTCGAGACCCACAAGTCCTGTCACGGCACCCAGCAATGAAATTGTTAATGGCAGTGCGGTTCTGGCTGCCGCGCTACAAAAGAAAATGAACAGAAAAAGAAAGGTATGTGGTTTTGGTTCTTTGTAGGGACCATGGAGGTTGCGGTTACTATTCGGTCTCGTTGGAAACGGGGACGGCAAGTTGCATTTACGAATACGAATGCATGGTATCGAGCAAACCTAGTTGCTGAAGAGGACAACTGTATGGGCTCCTGTTTTCGGCGGGGTATTTCTAGGGTTTAATCTTCTGAAAGTCCAGGAACCAAATGAGTGACTAGTGGGTAGTCGGCGGCTCCGATTCAAAGTCTGCATTTTTCTTGACTTCGCTATCCTGTTTCTAATCCAATCGAAGTCCTGTTTGGAGACGTTTTGTTGCGGTATCCTCTAGGTATTACTCGTTGTTCGTCTCGGTTCGTTTTCAGCTCGTCACTAGTCTTATCTCGGCTCGTTGTTCAGCTCGTCATTCGTCGCCGCTCGTCTCGTTTCGGCTTGTTGTTCAGCTCGCTTCGATTGATTGTGGTGGCTACGGAACTATTATCGTTCGCCAAAGATTGCGTATCGTGATACTTCACAAACACTGATCAACGCGACAAGCTCGCTACTAGATTTAAGATCTTTTTATCAAATTTCAGTGGTCTCCGATCCAGCAGATTGGTCTGCGTCTACCTGCTATGGAGGTTAACTACGACGTTATCTGCATCACAGAATCCTGGCTGAACTGCTAATTCTTAAGCTCGGTGCTCCTATCAAACTCAGACTGCGTATACTGACGTGATTTCGATTTAACACGCTCTAGTAAAAATATAGTGGTGGTGTTCTAATAACAGTTTAAGACGAGCTCCTGTAGTTGCATTGGGATGGCCTAAATTCTCAGCTAATTCGATGTGTAGATTAGATTTCATCGGAGGCGGATTCCTCCAAGCACCGCAACCAGTGGTCTATTGAGCTATACCTCATTTCTCCAGTTTCAACCTAGAGGTCCTCACTTAGCTCTTTCTATTTCTATTTCTCTTAGGGATTTATCTAGTTGGTGTAGGTCTAGTTTTGCAATGGTACTATGGTCCACAAAGGGTTCTCCGAAACACTTGTGACGTTGAGTTGCGACTGCCTAACAGCAGCACAAAATGTGTTCAGAGGTTTCTGCCTGCAGTTGGTAGAACCTGCATAGCTTATCAGTTATGTTTCCTATTCTTTTAAGATGATCTTTCAAGCGCGAATGACCGTGAGCGTGAGTATTCCTGTTAGTACCCGTACTTTGTTTCTATCAAATTGTAGAAGCTGTTTGCTTCTTTTAGTTGAGTGGTTCGCTATGAATCTTTTGGTTTGTTTTAGTCTGGGCAGTATCGCCCAGTGTTGGCATTTCTTGTGTTCCTCACACACCCTTATGCTCCTTCTGGAGCCGGTTAAGATTCCACGGAACGACTCTGGTCCAGTGGGCGGACCGCTGCTTCGTCTCTTGAAAGTTGGTCTGTTATTTCGTTCCCTTCTATGCCCTCATGACCGGGCATCCAATGCAAGAGGACTCTGCTGTTAGGGATAGATAATTTTTCTTGTCATTCCCACCGGCGCTTTGCTTAGGCTTTGGTGACATAGGGCTGCATTGAATTCGTCTAGTGTGGGTAAAGTCGATGATAGTTCTACTTATTCAGTTAAAACCTCAAATGAGATGTTATCGGTCGTAATCGGTGCTGAAGGAGTGGGCTTGAGAAGATGATCGAAGTAGGAAGCCCATTTCCTTTTAATTTCTTGTGTGTCGTTGATGCCCTCTACATCTGTGCAAAGATTGGTCTTGGGTTTAAACCTCCTTTTTAGGTCTTTTACTATAGCGTATGCATCCTGGGTCTATTTTGTCTATTATGTCATTACAGTACTTCCTCTGCTTTCGTCTGCAGGTTGTTTTTGCTTTTTGGCTCGTGTTGGTCGTCCAGTAAAAATTTTGTAAGCCTCGTTCTTTCTGTGTATTGCATCGCGAAATTTTCGGTCGAACCAGTCATTATTTTTTCGCCGGGGTTTGATCCTAATGTCTCTTCTGCCGAATATTTGATGCCGTCTCGTATTTTCGCCCGCACAGTCTCCACTGGTATACTCTGGACGTTTTCGTATATTGGTGTTAAATGTTGGTCCAGTTTTGGCATGTATGCCTGTGTCACAGTTCCGTTTTTGAGCTTGTCGATATCTAATAGCTCTGACTAGATAGTGATCAGAGTCACAATTGGCACCGCGGAGGGTTGGTACATCAAGTATATTAGACGCGGCCCATTTCCCAATTAGAACGTGTTTTTTTTACGGCCGTCGTTATAACTTAGGGAGTCACCCTGTAATGTGATTGCACAGCTATAACGACATAGGTTGAGGATAAAATGGTGTGGTAGGAGATTTAGGGCGGTGGAACAGGAGGGAAGCGTCTAATGTGTCGGTGGACGTTGTTTTTGAACCGCTGAAGGTCATACTTATCAGGGAATAGATCGGCCGGCAATGCGTTCCACATTACTGATGTTCGGGGGATAAAGGACTGCCTAAATTTCACTGTTCTCCACGAATGAGGATGAACGGTATACTCGTGGGCGCGTGAAGCTTGGCAAGTGTTACGGGGGGCGACTAAGAGTGGGGGAATAAGTTCTTTTAGTTCCTTACTACATTTACCATGAAAATATCGGTTGTAAATACTGAGTACTCCGACATTACGGCGATGCTCAAGGGAGTCTATAGAAGCTGCGACGGCTTCGTTTTTAATTAGTCGGAACGCATGTTTTTGAACAAGATTGAGCCGGGCTAAATGGGATTTAGGGGCCCCAGCCCAGATATGCTAATTGTAGTAAAACGTGGTCTGATATATGCCTTGTAGATTGTAGCTAAATCGAACGCTGAAAAGTATTTCTTACACTTCCGTAGAATTCCAAGGCGCTTAGGAGTCTATTTGATTGAAGGTGTGACCATCTGGCGATGCCCACGTTCGTTTGTGAATATCGCGATGAGGGAACTATGTAGAGCTTACAATCATATTTTTGCTGCTTGCAAAATCAATAAGACGTTGGCCATTGTCGTTGGTTATGTCATGGAGACTGTGCCCTCCTGTTGTTCCTCTATGAGTCTCCTCCCTTCCGACTTTTGCATTAAAATCCCCTAAGACAATTTTTAGATCATTCAGTGAATCATAGGTTGTCTCTAGGGTGGTATAAAAGTCGTCTTTAGTTATTTCGTCCTTGTCTTCTGTTGGTGCGTGGACGTTGATTAGCCAAACGTTGACAAATTTTATTCTTATTCGGATTGCACACAATCTTTCGCTTATTGGTTTAAAACTCGTGACGTACTGCTTAAATTTTTTGTCAACGGCAAAAGCGACTCCAAACACTCTACTTCCCGACAGTTTTCCACTTGTAAAGATTGTGTGCGTTCTTATTCTTGTCCATGATTTTCTTACCGAGCAATTTCGCAGTTATGTTGATGTTTTGTTTTGCCACTTCTACGACGAATTGTTTCAGAGCTGCTGTTCTATATAGCGATCGAACATTCCAAGATCTAAAAGAGTTGTCCATTTTGTGTTTTCGGCGTCGTTGCTGTTTAGCCAATCCTTTCCGAGGCTGTTCTCTAGGTTTCTGGACAGTGGTCTTTTTTTCGGTGATGCGTTGTCGGCGCCTCGCCGAACCCCCGACTTGGAGAGCCAGTCTTAGTTATTTATGACACTCCGGTAGAAAAAGGCTGCGAGTTTTCAGCTAACTATGACATCTTGGTGTTCTCCCAGCTATGCTGCAAGTCTAACTATGTCATACTATTTGCGTTCCCTCCTCCTTTCTCAACCGGGCTTGGGACCGGCTATGGTGGAGTTCTGAGTAACTGTTACGACAATGTTTGCTCTTTATATATCTGTTTTTTGAACGTTCCATGTGGGTGTGACATTACATTCTTAGAACAACTCTTTGACCATCTTTCTTGTTTTGTTAAGTCGCTTGATTAAAATTCGAACTTCCTTCATCCTTGTGGACTTATGTGACCCTAAATAACTTGGAGCCAATGCTTCTTTCTGCCTATGCTTACCAGAGTCTCTTTTTCTGTGCCTGTTATCTTTTCTAAACCTCTGCTCCTTTTCCCAACACAACCAAGCTGTAAATCACAAAAGTAAACTTCTTGACTGGGTTTCATCTATCCCATTCCCAAATGTTACATCGCTGCGATCGAGTCTGTGGTGCAGCACAAGTTCACACGCTCCTCTTCTGCAGAGTCAGCATACCATACGCGAACTTATATACAACACTCAACCTGCCTAGACAGATTTAATAAGATCGTAGTTAGAGTGGAAGTAATCTTTAATTTCGTCCTCAGTTTAGAAAGCGATAGTTACTGACTTTTCCGATTTTTTTTTATTTGTAAATATATAATTTAGGTTCCTGTGGTTGAAACAGAGGAAACTTCGCAAGATGGACAAGCAATAACCCCACGACAGTCTGGCAGCATGGTAACGCATCATGACGACGTTGTGACACGAATGAAAAACGTCGAAATGATCGAATTGGGTCGGCACAGAATAAAACCATGGTATTTTGCGCCGTATCCTCAGGTAGTGAGTTACAATTTATCAAATGATCAGTCTAGCGCACCTTAATTTCCCTTATGCATTCCTTTCAGGAAATGTGCCAAATGACATGCATTTATATCTGCGAGTTCTGTCTGAAGTATCGGAAAAGTAAAAAGTGTCTGGAACGTCACTTAGCCAAATGCAATTTGAAACATCCGCCCGGTAACGAAATCTATCGGAAATCGACAATATCGTTCTTTGAAATCGACGGTCGAAAAAATAAAGTCTACGCTCAGAATTTATGTCTCTTGGCCAAGCTGTTTCTCGATCATAAAACCCTGTACTACGATACCGATCCGTTCTTATTTTACGTAATGACCGAATATGATTCGCGCGGATTTCATATAGTTGGCTACTTCTCCAAAGAAAAGGAAAGCACCGAGGACTACAATGTTGCGTGTATTCTAACAATGCCACCGTATCAAAGAAAAGGTTACGGCAAATTGCTTATCGAATTCAGCTACGAATTGTCCAAGTTTGAAGGAAAGACAGGCTCGCCAGAGAAGCCGCTATCAGACTTGGGTTTGCTGTCGTATCGATCGTACTGGGCACAGACTATTTTAGAAATATTTATTTTGACTAAGCCGACCGGAGATAACGAGAAGCCGCAAATTACAATTAAGTAAGTTTTGGGAACTAGCATTGCATTACGACTTTTACTACTTTTTTTTTTTGTATTTACAGCGAAATATGTGAGATTACCAGTATTAAGAAGGAAGACGTGATTTCAACGCTTCAAAATTTAAATTTAATTAATTATTATAAGGGACAGTATATCGTCTGTATCAGTCGAGATATTATCGATCAACACAAGAAAGCCATGGAGAAGCGAAAAATCCGAATCGATCCGAAATGTTTACATTGGACACCGAAAGATTGGTCGAAACGATCCAAGTGGTGAGAATCTCGCATGCTCGAACAACGAAACTACTCAATATTGTGTACAACGGGCCAGCCGAAATTTTTTTCTATTAGCCGTTTGTTCTTTTCTCCTACAATTGTAATTTGAAAATAAGAGGCCCTCGAGTTGTTCATCCAACTTTTTGTGTTGTTCTCTAAGTCTGTGGTAATAAAATTTTTAGAATTTAAGGCGTAAATTACTTTTTTTTTTATTTCCTCCTAATTTTTGTGTGTGTGAGTGTCTCTGCATAGCGTTCGAGTGAATGAATCCAACAATTAAGCAAGTAAAACTCGACTACCAACCAGCTGTATGTTTCAGGCCCCTTTTCGTATTAAGAGCCAAAGTTGGTGAATTTCAGTGCAAATAAGGATTATTAATACGAAAATACGACGTAAGAAATTGCGACTTCGGAAGGCAATCATAATATGCCCTCTATAACTAATACACAACTGCATATTATGCATTGAAACTTAAAGAATCCTTGGCAAAGTACACCCTCTGATGATTGAAATGAAACCCGATAACGAAACAACTTCTTCGGACCACATTTATCAAATTAGTGTTTCCAGTTAGGGGCTTCCAAAAGTCATGTCCTTTCAACGGCAGCAATTTACCCAGTCGAATATTTTATATGATGATAAGACTTATATCCGTCGACACAAAAATTCTTTAAACAATTTAGATTCTACGGTATTACCTCGGTATATTTTGCTATTGCATATCCACAGAAGAAAGCTAACATTTGGGCACTGCATTAACACATCAAACGGAGGCAGAGTTAATTTTTTAAATACAACATTAAAAGTGCATTTTAAAACATACTGCAGTCACGATCGGCTGCAAGCTCTAGATGATACAGAACTCCGATGTATATTGAAGTTTGGGATGAAGAAGTATTACGTGTGTGCATGTTGTATGTCCTTCATTAAGTTGTAAGTCCCATTAAATTGCTACTTAAAACTAAAAGACAATATTCACTGTTTAATGTCATATATTGAACTGGAAAAAAAAATATCCTTTTTGAAGGACTTTCATATGGGAGGCGGAGCAAGGACTCACTCGATTTCTTACATATTCATCCTTTTCCTTGGAACCATTCAAAAATTAATGTGTACAAAATTTCAAATTTGTAGTTTGAAGCGTTCAAAAGTTATCGAAAAATATTGTTGAACACGTGTCTTAAGGATTTTGCCCGTTAACGAACTTAGCCTTACAAATCCAACCAAACACCAGATTCAAAATTTCACGAGCCTAGCTGAAGGCGTTCTTGAGTTATCGTGCTAACGGACAGACAGACGGACGGACGTCAAGCGGATTTGAGGTTATTGGCCACAAATAAACAAAAAATATTATATAACTTTTTTTCGTCCCAGGCTTGGTTCTATGCGTTACATATTTTTCGGCTGGATCACACTTATAATACTCTATATGATTTCATCTAGAGTATAAAAAGGCATATCTACATGCAGCTAATAAGTGCTAATTAATTGTTTATTATATTAAGTGCTAGGATAATAAATTAAAATGTTTCTAAGTGGAAACCATCAAGTATGTGAAGGGGAATTTACGTTCGTTGATATGAGTGAGGACTTGATGGAGATTTAATGGAACTACTTGGGATAAAGCTAACGAAGTGTAAGGTTGGATCCTGTTGTAATTTATTTATTTACCAGAGTCAAACTCTCTTCCCTGAAGGGGAAGTCGTGCAATTATTCTGCAAAAGAACTTGATACAAAAATAATGAAATCGAGAAAAAGTTCGTTGGAAAATGAAAAATTGGAAAAATTGAGAGAGAGAGAGAGAGAACAAAACCGATAAGGACTATTCAGGATTCACCTATCTATCGTCTTACTCCCGCTTTGCCATTACCATTATTAAAAAAATATGCACATTGAAATATTTCTGGTTTTCTATCACTAGTCTGAAATTTTTTTTCCTTCGAATAGTCTGGTTCGGATAGGTAAATAAAAATGTATGACATTCCGATTTATATTGTAGTTGGCGATAGAGTAGAATTACGTGTGTGCATGTTGATGTCCTTCAATGAGGACTCCCATTTGATTGCTACTCAAACCTAAAAGACAATATTCAGCGTTTAATTTCATATCTTGAACTGGGTGAGTTACTGAAAAAGAAATTCCTTTTTGAAGGACTTTCACATGGAAGGTGCAGGATTTCTTACATAATTCACTCAATTTCTTACACATTTATCCTTTTTCTTGGAACCATTAAAAAATTAATGTGTACAAAATTTCAAATTCGTAGCTTGAATCGTTCAAAAGTTATCGGAAAATATTGTTGAACACGTGTCTTAAGGATTTTTTGTATGGAAGATACCAGAAGGAGTAAAAGGATTTCTCTGACCTCGAACTTCGTTTTCACTCAAAACTAATTTGTGCAAAATTCCGAAGTCGTAGCTAAAATATTACTTGAGTTATTGTGAGTTTCGTAAATAAAGTGAAGACATTTTAACGGGATAATTGTATGGCAGCTACACGAAGGACTAATAGGATTTTTTTCATAATCATACATTTAGTTCCAATAATTGAAAAACCAACGTATAAAAAACTTCCAAGTCGTAGCTTTAGGCGTTCCGAAGTTATTGGTTAATATTCTTGATTGTCTGGGTAGTCTGGGTGGCTTAGTGGCTAGAGCACTTGCCTTCGGTGCACCTGGGACTAGGTTCGAATCTGCATGGCGACAAATAATTTTCAAGAATGGGATTGGGTGCCGGACTACCAGTTCACTTAACTGTAAATGAGTACCTGAGTTAAAATCGGGGTAATAATCACGGACGAGCGTGTTGCTAACCACTTCACCTCCTATGATACACAAAATATAAAAAAATAAAAACGGGGTGCATTTGTGGATTTGAATACGTTACTTTTTCCATAACGAGACAAGCAGACATGTCTCCGAGATATCTGCGAGATTCTCCAGATTTGGACGGTCTTTAAAGCAAAAAGTGATACTCTGCTGAGGTTGGTTAGTTGGTTGGTTAACGTGGCAGCCCTGTCCCTAGACAGAGCTCAATTAGCTTAGAGGCCTTTTTGAAACCACAAACTTATGTTAAACCATTGTTAAGCCCGGCTGTTAAGGGCTGTTATGACAGGGGACTTTAGAGAGTGAAAATGGGAAGAAGGGTTGGATTGCATCGCTATAACCACCCCGTACTGTTCTCCAATTTTCTTCCCCGAGATCTCCTAGGTCTGCCTAGCGCACGCTCTCTGGCTTTAGCTAAAGCCGGACATTCGCAAAGGAAATGAACAAGCGGCTCTCGCTCATTAATGTCCTGGCAGCTGCGGCAGTGTATATTGAACGGAATGCCCAATCTTGCTGCATGATCCCCAATTGGCCAGTGACTTGTACTGATCGCCGTGATTCTGGAGACATCTGCCCGGGTCTTGTATAGAAGTTCGTCTGACTTGGCTCGGTTGTAAGATGGCCACATCTTCCTAGATATTGCGCAGGTGGTTAGGCTCTTCTTTCTGGAGTTAGCCGCTGTCTGTAAGTGAGAGAGTATGTCCCTTTTTACAGCTCCTAAAGGAATGTGGACTAGTTCCGCAAGAGAGTCGGGGAGAGCGGAGACCTCCCTGGCCAGTTCATCACCCCGCTCATTTCCCGTTATGTCCCTATGCCCCGGGACCCAGAGCACACTGACTTTGAGCCGTTCCGCTAAATCGGATAACTCGTTACGGCATTGCTGAACTAGTTTGGAGGAGGTGGTAGCCGAATCTAGTGCTTTGATTGCAGCTTGTCGGTGAAAATGGCGATGTTACGTTTCGGCGATAAGTCGTGCTGAGGTACTCTTTGATAGATGACTAAGACTTAGACCTTATAATCATTATCATTATCATCAATGGCGCGACAGCTCAATTCGGGCCCTGGCTTCCTTAAGTCATCACCTCAAGTCGTCTCGAGCCAAAGACCACATCCAGCTATCAACAGAGTCTTCTTATTGCTTGCGTGGTTTGCCTACTAACAAACAATCAAATATTAATCTAATTAAAACAAATTAAAAAAAAAAACAATTTCCCAGCAAGAATAACCATGTCACCATATTGCATTATCGTAGAAACCAAATTCCCAATCCATTTATCATTTGCCGTGCTATGCCATTTTGGGAGCTTGGTTGTAATAAATTTCACATTCGCCAAGGATCATACTATTTGCATACATCGACAGTATGTGATATATTTATAAAAAATCGAGTTCTTTCCGTGAAAGGGAAGACGCTTATCTTTTCTACCGGAAAAGTACGCAAGGAGCAGTATGGCATTACTTATGGATGGATAGCTTCCTGAATAGAACCAGTCGCTCGTAACATCAGTTACAATCTATAAAAAGTATGAAGCTGAAAACTCTGAAAGTAGACGAGTCGGCACGTGATACGATTTAGCACTCCATCATTGTGACTAAACATTTTGTGGAAACCCCCAAGTCAGCTAGGTACTTGTACAATGTTGTCTACGATGAAAATTCGTTTTTCTGCCCTTGTCGCGTGGATGTACTACCTCTTCGCTTGAAAAGTTTGGGAAAAGTACTTGTAAAGTTTCCAATTACCGTCAAACTGAAAAGAGGTTATTTGAAAAACACGTGGAATTTAGACGTAGTAAAGTTTGGGAGCTCTCAAACAATAGGTTTAAAAGTTGCTAATTATTAAAATAGATTCACGTTTGCAATATTTAGGAGCTTAATTTTATAATTCCTACTTATGTCAACTTTGAAGCTGCATGTACTTTACACATTGACGTGGATGTAATTCTATTAGTTGATAGAATTCGTGTTCGATTAGGTTTATTTTGATTGATGAATTGGATGTTAATTTGACGAGTAGCTTTAAGGAAGGAGCTTTACCAACAAATCAAGCAAGTAGCATGGCAGGCCAGGGTAGCATGTAACAATATGTTAACCATTCTTGCGATTCTTTTTCCTTCTCAACATTGCTGTGTTTCCAGAAACAGGTTGTTAGACTATCACACAACCATTCAATGAGGGTTCTAAGGGGTACCTTGTACCTATTAAAAGGTTATTTCAATATTATTGAAATTTCCGGTCAATCAAAAGTGTTTAATGTTGAAAAATGATAAAGAAGAAATAGAAACAAAACCGAATACCATTCAAATTGGAAACACAAACAAACCTTCCATTTGTACCGAAAACATGTTAAAGGATTCTGTTGTGAATTTCCATGTCGCCCTGCAGTAAATTAGCCCCGAATAAAGCCACCATCTTACCAAAATTGTACTTCGTACATGACCTATTTAAAATCGCCTTGGGCTTCCTGGACAAGTATAAATTGGGCAGATACTGCCACTACACGCGGGATACCCACTCCAATCTGAATTCAGCTTGAAATGAAAATGAGGGCAAACAACAGCTACAATGTTTTTAAGATCCTTCCAGCTTTCAACAACTAAATAAAAATTCAGGAAAATAAATGCCAAAGCAATGTAGGAGTCGAGAGATAAGAAGAAAGATGAATGGGCTGCACAAAAAGCCTCGGGCTGTAGTTGGAGTACACCCAGGAAAGGGTTTCCTATCGAAATTCTCAAGATCTTACAAAAAGGTAAAACCCTCTCTGATTGTCTACAAAACCCGTTTAAGGACATTCCCGAATCTCCGCTAGAGAAACGCTCGGAACAGGAAGTTTTATACCTTAAAGTATAGGGATCGGGATTATTGGCTATAATCACCCCCTCCCCCTCCCCGTGCAATACACAGAATAAAGCCACTTTCGTTGGGAACCCATAAAAAGACACGCACAGAAAAATAGGAATTTATTTCTAGCCCTCGAGGGAATAAATTTGATTGAGGCATAATAAAACCGAAATCTTTAGGGTCTTGTTGAAATTCACTGGAAATAAATAACACGAAAGAAATATAAAAAAAAAAAACGAGTCGAATAGAAATAACAACAGGTGAAATGGAAATCGGATATTGTAGATTTGTTGGGTAGTAATTTCGGCCAGAGTATTTTCATCGAATGGATCGAAATGATTGTATAGCGACTCCTTGCCGAGATATGGCCACTTGGGATTATCCCTAAGTACCTTCGTTCTCATTTACTTATTCATAATGCTCAAGTGATTTTAATGGTATCCGGTTTACGGAAATGTAACCTTCCTTCAATGGATTCGGAGATAGTTGCAAAGCCTATCTATAGCAAGCTCCAGTAAATTTATCCTCTTATCGGTTACTCTTAGCTTTGCAGGCAAGGATTAGACACGATTTAATATTCGTACAGTTTAGCTTTAGTCATGTAAAATAATTCGAAGGGATGCATAAGTTTGAAAAGTGGTAGTTTTTCAACTTTATAATATTTCGGGTTTAAGTTTGGAACAAGTATAATAGTGAGATCCTGTGTGGGTTACAATGCGACGACAACCTAAAGGATAACCAAAAGAATATTTGAATAGTTATTAGAAATAGAATTTTTGATTGAAATATGTAGTTGTTTTGGGTTTTACAAAATCCAAAAGGACAACGGCGTAAAGTTTACCTTCTGAAAATTAAGTCTTCGGGATAGCTCATACTAGAGCAATAAAATTAAAAAAGAAACTTCATACTTTAGGGAATAAGAGGGTTTACATCTCAAAGACACTTTCATACATCAGCTTGGAATTTTTGCTGTACATACACCCTTTCAGTTCGGGGTTTAAAGAGGCATTTGAAATGAAAGCCGGAGCGGGCTTGAATTAGGAGCTCCTGATTTTCGTCTCTTAAAAATGCTTCTAGTTTCGACTATATTTGTGCCAAAATTACTCTATAGGAGAGTATTATAAAACTGCCAAAAAATACTGTCTGAGCGAAACACCTCTGCCACCCTTAACACTTACGTACACCAGTGCCACACTTAACACTTGTGTTACGTACACTAGTGCCACCCTTAACACTTGAGTTACGTTTTTTTAGGTCATAGTCCAAGCGCGGTAAAAAATCAAATCTAACATCGGTTGTTTCGGGATAAAGAAGGAAGGTTTTACTCTAGATGAAATCATATATGCCCGATTTCACAGTGGTAGCTTAAGATCTGAGTGGAGCTTAAACTTGGGTTTAGAAATATCTTCGATTTCACCAGGCGGATGTAATACCGTATACGTACCAGTGTCGGCTCGCCGCATAAAGCTAGTGAGGCTCAGCTTTAAGCTTGTGTTACACTGTATGACCAATGAGAGCTTTCTACAAGCTCGCCATACATTTCACGAAAATATATGCAAAAAACTGGGAAAAAAGCGAACAGTGTAACACAAGCTTAAAGCTCAGCCTCACTGGCTTTATGCGGCGAGCCACCACTGATACGTACACATAACTCCGATTTCACAGTAATGGCTTAAGTCTTAAGCTGGGCTGGGCCCATTGAGATCCCAAGTTGATTTTTTTGATAGGTTTTGAAAAACAGTATAATACCCAAAAATTAAAACAGTTAAAGAAAAAAATGTTTGGCTTTTTGAGATATTCAAGGATAAAAGACAAAATCGTTATACTTGGAAAAAAAAGTTAAGGATGAATTTGATTTGTATTTTTCTTATTTTGCGACAACCTTCTCCTTTAAAATAAGTCCTATTTTATTATTCTATGATAAAAACTAACAGAGATATGAATTTTCAAAGAGGACTTGGACACCATTTTTGGGAAAATTTTAACATACTATAACTAACAAAAAAAATGAGATAGAAAAAAAAAATTTAAATTATATTTTTATTTTCACTAGTTTTTCACGCAAATTTTTGCAATTTTTGATGGAATGACCCTGCTGTAGAAACTCAATTTTGTACTTGTACAACGACTACATTAGCTAATAAATTCAGTTATCATTACTGCTATACACATTTGTTTCAAAAAACTTAAGGCTGGTTTACATGACAAATGCAAACATTTTTTATTGAAATTGTAAGAGAGCTAGCATATCGAATTTTCAATGGAGTAGAAAGAAACCACTGCAAACAACAAAACTCATAGAAATATTGTCAATATTTTTTGCTAAACATGATATCTGTTCGTTTCACTCCTGATCAGTTTCTTATAAGAGATTTTCCTTCTTCCTCACAATATAAGTAAAAAATATTTGCATTCGTCATGTAAACCGGCCTTTAGAAAGCATAAATTTGCTAACGAAATACAGCTGAATATTTACTTGTCAAAACAAATCACGTTAAGCTGTCATGTATATATTAAAAAAAAATGAGTTGCCTAGTCTGAGCACTACTAGCACACTTTTTAACACGTTTATTTCGTCTACTTAAACGAGTTGAAGGGGTTACATCTACATAGTTGGCGGCCGAAAAAAAGGCGTGTTTTTGTGAATTTTTTTTGGGAAAATGATTGCAGGTTTCGAACTGTTTTTTTTCCATAGTGAAGGGTATATCTTTGACTATGTTTCATAATTTTTTAATTGGAAAAAATTCACAAATGTAGCAGATATAATATAATAATATAATTTCCCAAATCGAGTTTTTAATCCATAACTAAATTACATAAACACTTAATCAAATTCTTTTTTAAGGAACAGTACCTTATTTTTACGTAAATCAAATCGGGTGTGCTTTGATTGATGGAAAAACGTTCGATAGACTTACTCTAGATCGGAACGATACTATTACCTCTTCGATCTGTCGATCCGTTCAGCAAACAACTCCGTATTCAACTTGC
This sequence comes from Beris chalybata, assembly GCA_949128065.1. Taxonomy (NCBI): domain Eukaryota; kingdom Metazoa; phylum Arthropoda; class Insecta; order Diptera; family Stratiomyidae; genus Beris; species Beris chalybata. The sequence continues at coordinate 27,042,127 of OX421896.1, read as the reverse complement.
CAGCAGCAAAATCAATAACAGCTTGCTCGTCTTTTATCTTCGGCCCAACTCGAATATAATCCCAAGATTTAAGATTGTCATATACAAAGATTAATGGCATCGGCAAAAACCATACAAATGCCCACAATAAAGTATTTCTTCAGTCCAATAAATCGGTTGATTCATCGACACAAAAAAGGACGATTGGAAGGAAATCTTCAGTTTTCTCATTGGTTAATTTCTTAGATAAATTCTAAACGCTCGACGAATTAGATTTAACTTTAAGAATCCTTCGTAACAAGCCGTAAGGATATCCAGGCGTTCTCGTGGGTTCAAAATAAATTTCAATTATACAAAAGACGGCTTTCAACCCTAACAGGCCGAGGGGCAACATAAACATCTTATGCAGATTACGGAGAACAAAAAAAATCATTGTTCTTTTTTTAAGAAATTAAATTAAGATGAAGAATTAAATATCCACGTCGTCGTCCTTATTTAATTAGAGAAACACTTTTAATGGTTCATTAGGAGGAAGAACAAACAAATTATTTCAGTTTGCAGTTGGGCAAGTTTGCAATACTAGCGACAGTACGAATACGTTAAAAGTTCTTGTATGTCGAGCAGAAGATTTAGGATGCTTGTGATGGCAAAGATTGCGTTAGGCGCAATTAAATTATAAATAATTGATGCTACAACTGAGTGTCACAAGCATTGCCAGAGTGAACCTATCATGATTAATGGGTGTAGGTAATGAATAATGCGAACGACGTTATCCGTATGCGGCAATCAAGAAGGCAATAGCCTTTGAAATGAAAATAGGCCATAAGTTCATTAGTTTGATCTGTTTTCGAACGCAATGGATTTTTTATATCCTGAGAGATGGGTTTATAGACAAAAGGTATTATGGAAGGGCTACCCGAAAGAATCCTCAGTTTAGCTAGGAACTGCGAGGGAAAACCGAAAGACCTAGCTTGGATTATTGCAAGCATAACGTTCTAAATGGCTTTCTTGTTATTTTTTAGATGACAGTCGCTTGATAAAAATTGAAAAAAAAAATGATAAAAATTGCCTTAAAAAAAAATTTAATAGGTATATATGAGCCTCTAGCACCAAAATGCAAAATTACGCTTAGAAAACGTTTATCACATCATTTTAAGTCGATTAAAATGAAAAAATAATTTTGGCCACTTTTTTCGTATAAATACCCCACTGTGGCGGCGTCTACGGCGGACAATTTTTTTTTTTTTGCTTTTTTGAGCTCTAGTCGAAAAAGTGAAAATACAAAATTTCAGGGTAGCAAATTTTTTTGAAATTTCAGGTCAGTCACAATACTTTATTATGCACATGATAGAAGTGAAACTTCTTGAAAAATAAAGAAAAAGAACAAGAGAGATTTAATGTGAGAGACAGAAAGGGAGAGCATTTCAAAATAAATACAATAATACAAAATTTGCATTTTCTGAGTTTTTCAATGTGTTGTAGGAGGTGGTACGAGGTAGAGACGAAGATGGGGGGTAAACAGATAGAGAAAGTAGATGAGGGGGAACAATATGTAGGGTGAGGGGTAGAATGATAGGGGTACACAGAGGGGTGGTATACAGTGGGAGGGTGAAGGGTTGAAGTTAGGAGAAAGGGGTGTAAGAAGAAAAGTAAGGGGTGAGAGAGGGGTGAGGGAAATCAATTGTTTGAAAAGGAATAGGTGAAGAAGGGGAAGAGATAGGAGTAGTATTTCAAATTTTATGAGTGTAGTCAGAAGGAAATACCACTCTCTCGCAGTGTCGCTTTTTGGTCTCATCGTTTCATCGAGTTTCGTTTCATCGTTTTGTCTCTACATAATTAATCTTTCTTCTCTATCGTGTAACGAAATGTGCTTAAACGTGACGCGTCCTTGAAATTTCACTCGCCGCTAAATAAGTTTCACTTCAATAATAAAGTAGAAAGGATCCAATGTACCCACAAAAAAGTTTTACTTTGTTAACGGAAACAAAATGAAATAAATTCAAACGAACACGAACAAGATATTCAAAAAGCCGTTACTGTTTTAGCTTCACTCAAATTTTAAATATTTCACTCACCGCATTCACTTGAATTCACCGCAATGAAGATCACTCAAACTCTACTTTTCACCTCAAGATCATTTGACGAAAGAAACGAAATGTCAACTACAAGATTTGTTTGGATTGAGTTGTTGTTGGTGTAATACAAGTAAACAGGTTGTGCGGATCGTCAACAAAAATGCTTCGATCGCGGAAATTTCTTAAATTAGTGTCCTGCGTCCTTGCAGTCGGTGTGATTTGTTTCATATTCTCAAAGTTGGTGAACTCGGAGCAGGAGCACGTCAAGGACCGCTTTCTGGTCATGCAGAACGACTTAACTACGGTGGAGATCAGTCAGTCGCAGCTAGTCGATCTTCACAACTTCGAGTACAGGATTAAAAATACACTGTGCGAAAAATTCGATCACGAACTGCTCGGTAGGATCACTTTGGCTTTGTAGGAAACATTTATTTATTTGTGCAATTGGTTTACAGGTGTGATGATCGTAACATCGTACGTCGGTCACGACGAAGTACGAGCAGCTCATCGCCAGGCCATTTCACAGGCCAAGCTCAACGAAATGGGTCTGTTGCGGGTCTTCTTGCTGGCCGAGATCCCGAATAAGGAAAAGTTCATCACTCAGAAGCAGATCGAGGACGAAAATCGAAAATTTGGTGATCTTGTGCAGGGCAACTTCATCGAAGCGTACCGCAATTTGACCTACAAGCACATCATGGGCTTGAAATGGGCCGCAACCGAATGCGAAAAGGCGAAATTTCTGATTAAAATCGACGACGATACCGTCTTCGATATTTTCTTCATAAAAAACTACTTGGAAAACCTGGAAATTCGCGAAAATGTGAAAAACTTCATGGCCGGCTACATTCTCGACAACAAGAAACCGATACGGGTATCGGCTAATAAATGGTTCGTGTCTCGGCAGGAATATGATTTAGATTCGTATCCGGACTACCTTTCCGGTTGGCTCTACCTGACCAACATGAAAGTGGCGCGAAATCTTGTCAAGGAATCGCAAGGGGCGAAGTTTTTCTGGATTGACGACACTTTTATAACGGGCATCCTGAGGGACTCTCTGGCCGTACCATTGATGCGACTGAACAACTGGTTTTCGGCAAATTCGGAATTTCTGGACTGTTGCGTTCGCGACCTAAAGGAACACTCGTACGAGTGCGAGTTTTATGTCGGACCGAATGGTGGCGATAGTAAACTCCTCGTGGAGTTTATACACGAAGTCGAAAAATGCTATTTCGATGAATGCGGAAAACGTTCGCCCGAAATGGGTTTGAGGCAGACTTGCGTGGCAAAAGTAAAGAATTTGCTGAACGATCATGGCGAAGCGTTGGTCAGAGCAGTCAATTTAAGATAGTGGTGGAAGCCGCCGAGAAACGCCCAGTATATTTTCCATTCTGTAAAGTAAATGCCGCCGTCCTTATATTTTATTTTTGTTAGTATTTTTTATATTTTCGTCGCTTTAATAGCTGCCATAATCTGTGATTCGAATAAATAGACTTAAGAAGCAATACTAACTCTTGTACATGAACTGTCCTGTTTTATTAATATGTAATTTACTGATCAAAACTATTGCTAAACAATTTGAACAGCCTTTTTTTTTATTAACTGTTTCCCCAAAATCTATAAAACTTTGTGGATTGTAAAAGGAAACTCCTCCTCCTTTTCATACAATGTATTAGTCACGTTTGAGATACCACTTCTATTTGTAAGCTTCCGGCTATTACCCTCCTTTGCATCGAATAAATGTGTTTCTCGTTCAGAAATATTAAAAGTGGTTCGGGTGGGTTAACATTGCGGTCTAACCTCTCATAAATTTTTAATATAAAACTACCATCAAACGTTCTGTACATATCCACTTAGAAAAACGCAATATTTAAAGAGGTTCTGAGTGGACGTTCACAATCAAATTTAACTTCAGACGAAATACCCGCTCGAAAATTAATGATGCTAGCCGGGATATTTCATATAAGAGTGGTTACAATAATTACTCATTCTGCACGAAAGTCTCACGATACTGCTGAAAAGGTCTAATCAAACGGAAAGGATGCGAGGCAAAAAGTTTGTTGAGTTTGTAAAGGAGCTGTTTAATCAACAGAAAGCAAGAGGCGTGACTAAGTGCAGTTTGTTTTTCATGGTCTTCATATATTTATAGAATTATGGGTAACGTAGGTTTTTTATGTTGTAAAAACATACAGCACCATAATCATGCTAATGAGTTTTTACGATGATGATGAAAGTATGGAAGTAATTAATTTAAGATATGGTGTAAATAGCAATGCATCACGTTAGTACGATGAACAGAGTAAGGGTTTGATATTTAATTTATTATTATACGAGTAATAAAAAAGGTACATATTCTTCCCTTGTTTAACACAAAAATACACAGGGTGTCCGGCACATGGTTCACCACTTTTTAAGGTGTGATCAATACTTGAGTCTTATTTTGGATAGGAAACTTCACTGGAAACCTAACATTCAGGAACGAGTAAGGAAAGCAACAGTTGCGTGCAACTCCCTCTGCAGCACTGGCCATGCAGTTCAGTCTGCCACCCTTAGACATCTTTGGCAAGCAAATGGCAGCCAGTGCAGCCATTCGACTTAAGGCCTCCACACTGTGGACTGACATATGTGCAGGCCACTCAACAATTTTTAATCACTTCAACATTCCTGAAAACACCGACTACACCCCTCCCAGCTATGACTTCGACAAAAATTTCTCAACAGCAGAAAGGCTCGGCCTCTTCTCAAACGACTTCTGTAGAAGCTGCCAGGATGAGGAGGAGGAAGAGACAGTCCTTCACTTTCTCTGTACTTGACAAGCTCTATCAGCCAGAAGGAAAGCTCATCTCGGAGCTTACTTCTTCAACTGGCTTGGTAATCTTGCCACAATGGAGGTCGCGAGAGTTTGACGAGTAGGACCGGATTCGATGATCCTGTGGTATCAGAACGGACCTTTTAGGTCTAAGTGTGTCCGTGTTCTCACGGACAGTCACGCGTACCTAACCTAACCTAAGGTGTGATCATAGATGTAGTGGAGATAACGAACAGCGACTATTTTGAAGCCGGACGTCTTTTCGCGCAAAAGACCGGTAATAAACACTATGCTCAGTATCTTACTCAGATTTTTCCCAAATTTTAATTGTGTCAATAGTAAACTACAAAATTTAAAAAAAAATTATTCAAATTGGCCGCCATTTGACTTCATGCAGCGCCGAAGTCTGTAAGGCCACTCATCAATCGCTCTACGGACGATATCCATAGGAAAATGATCCACAGCTGCTATCAACGCATACTTCCATGACTCCAGGTTGTGGTGGCGTCTTTTACAGATCATTTTCTCTAAAACTGACCACAATTTGTAGTCGAGCGGATTAAGGTCTGGACTAATAAACTTAGGTAAATGATTAGGAAGCCACTGTTGGGTTGTTTCAAACTTTTGAGCTGGGAGGACGAGTCAGAGCGCAAAACAGCTTGCCCAACTCTCTCCACGGAACTTAACAAGAACCCCATACTAGCGATACCTCTTTCTGATTCAATAGTACCGAAATTTAATTTCACAAGGCCATTCAAAGGTGTCCTACCTGAAAGAAAGGATTGGGTCACAAACAAACTCATTCTAAAACCCGGATCCATAATCTGGTACACAGACGGATCTAAAACAGATCAAGATGTAGGAGCAGGAGTTTATGGAGTGTGCCCAAAAGTTAAATTCTACTAAAGCATGCACACAACATCCAATGTTTTTCAGGCGGAGACTCGCACTAGAGGAAATATCAGACGATGCTACGAAAATAACTAATACCTACATATATATTCTCTCGGACAGCAATACCAATAGCACTTTAGTCCGTTCAAATCTACTCCAAACTTGTTTGGAATTGCCTCCAATGCCTGAATGAACTCGGAAAGAAAAACAGATTTAACCTTATTTTGATTCCGGGACACAGCGGCTATGAAGGTAATGTCACATGATGAAGCATTTCAATAGGATTGATCTCTCTGAGACTAAAATTTACAGAAAATGTAATGACGAAGACGAAACACAAAAGCATATCCTCTGTGAAGGTGAGGGTTTAGTTTACAAAACACTTTGTCACTACGGTCACAGTTTCATGGATCCATCGAAATTCTTTCGCAAAATACTAGGCTTCATTGAAAGCACAGAGATTGAAGAGGAATCCGGTGGCGTCACAATTGGCCCAACTGTGGCTGCATTGACAGAGCTCTATTTCGAGCCTTATCTAAGTTGGGCTCTTGTGGCCTTACGAGCGGGCACAGAGTCCTGTTGGAATATTAATGGCATGTTTTTGAATATGGGTTGATTCAAGGGCTCCACTACATTCCTTACAATTTCTCGCTGATAGTTTTTTTGCCAATGTTTTAACACCCTTTTCACAAAAATGTGAGAAAGTGTTCCCGTTGTAGGATACTCCTCACTTAACTATCACTGATGCGGGATAATGACCTGGTGCAATCCTTGGTACGAGTTCACTGGCTTCCTTGGAGGTTTGTGCATACACCCTATCATTCTGCTTATTAATTTTTTCGTCAGTAAACAGGATTTTTTTGTAATTCTCTTTACCACCTCTTTTCCTTTCAACTCTTTACCATTTAACAGGTGTCATGATTTTTATATTTTATTTTTCTCTTAATTCAACGGTAAGGCTCTGTACTGTTTGTCGTTTAAAAGCCTCAAGTCTTATTAGAGATGCGGCTCATTATTCTCGGCGCTATATCCATTTCACGAGCCATGATTTTTTGTCTGCGGACAGGATTTCGTCTGATTCGCGACCTGTCAGCATTGATGATTGATGGCGTCTGACGAGCGAGGGCGGCCGGATCTTTTACATTTGTTTATATTTCCAGTATCAGCAAACAACTTAACAGAACGAGACACAAAAACAAGCGTGATATTCAACGGTTTCACCAACTCAAAGATACGAGCTCTTTCTATTCCACACTTATGAGCAGCAATAACAGCAATACGGTTCCCTTTGTCGGACAATTCCATCATGGCGGCATAAGCTATACTGAAATGGCTTGCCGCGTTTATAGAGCACATACCAACGGTCAAAATTTACAACATAAAATTCACCTGCGTTTAGATTGTCAGCCGCAAAAGTCGCGTACACACTTGTATCAATATTCCATTTTGTTGTTTGTTCCATTTTAATTTTTTTTTTCTCTTCATTATTAATTTCGATACTTCTACTTTTTTACTTTTCGCTTTTGTTTTGGATAGCACAAAAATTGTAGTAATATTGTACTTTCTGATATCAGGTGTTCAGCAAAAGCTGCCTTCCTGATTATTAAATAATAATAATAATAATATTTATTGCAGGACTTGGTGTAGTGTGAAGATTGAAGAATTAAATTGTAATTCTTAGTGCTAGTGAGCTATACTCTACTACAACAGCAAAGTTTAATCCTACTTTTTTTATTCCTATATATTTTTAAAATTTAAACAATAGCACTATCTCAACTTGATACTTATTCAAGCCACTTTAATCAAATTGCAAGAAAGAAACACCTTCGCCATCACTCATAAAAACAGTATTTATGATAAAAGGTGCACCCTCTGTGCATTACGACCAATGCAATCTAAGTCGCTATTGAGGACGAAACCCCCACATTGTAATAAAAAGTCGTAAAATATCCTGTCTTCCGAAATGACGATTCAGTGTGATTTCCTTTCAACGGTCTTTACGCTTTTCTTCGCTTGGTTGAGTCACAGAGAACATTTTTATTACCCACCTGTCTTCACGAAATTTCACTTCCAAAAGCGATAAACTTAAGCGCTATGCTGGGAAAAGGGTTTAGAAAAGGATTCCGATAGAATATAAAATTCTATTCGCGCAGTAAAAAGCATGTGGAAAAAAATATATGATTCCGTTGTTTGTAGCGTATAAAGGGGTCAGCAGGAGTTTGGATAAGTTTCCAGTCGAAAGTTTATTTTCCTTAGTATCAAGTGAAATGGAAAAGGAAGAAATCGTTAAGAATACATGATTCTTTCAAGGGTCTTGCAACCCGTAAATAAATAAATGTTCTGGAGCGCGATTACTTGAAATGTGTTGATAGTTTTAGTTGTAAAAAGGGGCGCAGCGCTGAACCACCGCGCACACTATAGGCACCAAAAGACTGGCTATAGCGGTCCCTTCGGAAACTCAAAGGTCACTCAACATCCCCTACACAGCCCAGATCCCTAAAGAACTTGACCAGCTTGTCATACCCTATAAGCCTCAGATCCTCCAAATTGTGAAAGAAAAGACTGCCCAACCATCGCAATTGGAATTGGAGCAATTGGAACTGCCTGACATCCGCACAAATGTCCTCCTCTGCATAGACATAGGTCGAGGTAGTACATACCTGCATACGACAGAGTCAGCAATCCCCAAAGTATGCTTCTCTGGCAGAAATGTGATGATAGTTCTGCAGAGAAGTTCGGGGCCCCGTATCCGTATTCCGTACCCTACTACCCTTGTGCGAAAATAAATTGAACACTTACAGTGAAGAGTATTTATGAAGTAAGTTTGAAAGAGAGCTTACCGGTCATCGATCAGGTGTACATCTGAGTTAATGGACTTACACGTGATATGTGGTATACTGGTCATCGATCAATGGAAGAAAAGATTTTGATGTGACTTTAGTGATGCTTTCATTGAGCAGAGAACATAGGAATTATGCCGTGCACCGGTCGTCTAGAATTCTAGTGGTTGAAATACGACTTTCACTGCACTAATCGTTAGAGTTATAGGATCGGTAATTAGAAAATTGAACCACTCTTCTGGACAGTTGACCCTTGAAGTTTCTTATGAAATGTTCGGGACATTGTATGCTATATAAAACATACACTTCCGATTCTCAGGGGCATGGCATGTTTAACATTTTTGTGGAAAGATGTGAGAAAATTGTGTAATTAGCTAGTTAACCAATATTAAGCTTGAATAAACATCAATTCTGCGATACTTAAAACATAAATAAATGTTTAATTCAGGAACAAATTTACGACCAGATCTGTATAGTAATTAGATAAATTAACCGCCCCATTAATTTCGCTCCCCTTGTGTGGCACACAACTTGCCTAGCTTTGTATTCAATGTGAAGTGTAAATCCGTAGTAAGTAATTAATCCATTCAGATCAGATGGATATATTATTTGTTATTTGTGTGTTTTTCACACCAACATCAAAGCACACGGTAGAGAAGCAATCAGTAAATTCGTAGGCTACAACAAGGATGTGTGCACAAATGTGTATACAAATTGCAGAACGGCTACATTCATCAATTCTTTGCAGATCAAATGAAATTAAGTCTAAGTAGGTATAAACTGTAAAGGGATGCCACACGTTTTCACGAATGCCGCCCTTTCCTTTAGGTCTTTTTAATCAACTACTAAGAGAATTTAAAAGATTTGTATACGTTTTCACGAATTCCGTCATATCTCTCAGGCCTAATAAGATATCGAATTGCCGTTTACTTCCATGGACCTTTAATTTAATCACAACATAGCGGTTTCAGAATTTTCTGATGTTCAATCAGCAAGGGGTGTAAATGAGTTGGATAAATTTTCACGAATTCTAACACCCCTTTTACATCTAATGGCAATCGCCTAAAATTAATTTTAGTTTTTTTTTGATATCCAAAACCAAGTGGAGTGTTAAGGAGTCGCATACATTTTCACGATTTTCGTCATATCTGTTAGGTTTGATGATGATGATCAAAATGTTTCTTTCGTCTACGTACTTTTAATGAAATTGTCTAAAAAGCAATTTCAAGATTTTTGAAATTCAATCCTAATTATAGCAACATTTGTCATGAATAAAAATAACTAATAACTAAATAGCTAATAACAACTTAAAAACACTTATTAAAATAATAAAGTAGTATAATCAATAAAATTTACCGCCCGCAAAATGATAGCGTCCGAAACTATAGCCCATTTAGCCCTGTGGTTAGAGTAGCCCTACATTTGCATTTGACCCCCCCCTCCCTGAATTTTGTTTTCTCATATATTATATATATAAAAATATATACATTCATAACATCTTGCCCCCCCCCCCCCTGGAAAAACTGAAATTACGTCCCTGAGCCCTACCCAGGGGTTTGTATCCCCCGTTTTCATACAGATATAACAAAATTCGTGATACATATGTATGTGCACTGGAGAATCTATTTTCCGATATTTATTGGTTGCATAAAAAAGAACTGATGAATGTTAATAGTTGAACCTTACAAGGAGCCATTCTAGTGCCAAGCTTAATTTTTCATAAGAAAACTCCTAGTCTCAAAACAACCTACCTATGCAATTTTTGGATTCAACCACGGTTTGGACTATGACTCAAAACATGGTTCATAAGTTAAACGCACTTTTGTAGCACCGCCACTCAAGCCGCTTTCTTAACATTTTTAAACAACGAAGTAACGCCTATATTGTTAGCTGATTTTTAATCAAATTTTCAATTTATTTAACAATGGTTGACATTTTTCGCAATGACTTCTTGTCATTCAATCATGAATGAAATTGGTTCAATTTACGCCTTTAAATGAAAAACATATTCCATACAAATGCGATAAAAAATTGATAATATTTGAAGTTTATTTCCTCTTTTCGGAAAATGGCAGAAAAATGGGTTCGACACATTCCATCAAACTTTTTAACACTTTTTCCATAGAAGCAATATCCGCACAAATAAATGAAGAAAAAAGTAATATAAATATATTTAATGTGCAACATAAATTCGAACAGCTGATTCTGGGTGTTTCATGGGGGGTCTAATTTAAGAACCATTCCGTTTTCATAACAGACGTCTTCCTCACTTGCGCTTTGATTTACAGCGTCATATAATACATTCCTTTGAAGGGGCCTCCCTCCTTAAGGATGGCAATATGTTTTTCATGTTTTCGGAGTGCAGCATGCTTTGACGTCGTAAGGAACGGCATGATGCATAAGAAATGGTATCCTGGTTATGGACCATGAAGGATACAGAGAAATTCAAAATCTTCCTATATACGAATACGTGCATAGTTAATGGAATGAAAAGATGGACTGGCGCTCCAGCAGGTGTGACCTTATTTTTGAAAAGATTACAAACATCGAGCTATTTTAGAGTTTTCAGTATCTGCAGGTAAGTAGGTTTGTATGGCATGAATGCATTCCAAGAAATTCTATTCAGTTTTTAAAAGCCTTTGAAACGAGAGAATTAATATATTCTTGCGACCTAGGGAATCGCAGGTATTTCAAGTAAAACACAATTCAATTAAAATCAATGGCCGCTATTCACAGTCGTCATAAAGTTGGCTTTAAGTTAGAGCTGACTTTAGTGTCATACTAATAATACCACACTAAAGTCAGCTTTAACTTAAAGCCAACTTTATGACGACTGTGAATAGCGGCCAATAGGAATAACAACACTCTATTAATGATTTCATGTACCACTCTCTCCTTACAATAAAAATCGCATTACAAACACTTTCGAGTAGAACTGACCATCATAGTCTCGCTTTCACTCTAGTAAAACTAATCTGTATGCAAGCTCTGCAGCGCTTATATAATGCTTGTATTGGGTCGAGAGATTTTCCGCAAATTCGGTAACGTGTGTGGAACTCGCAAGAAACGTCTATTGTATGTGAGGCTGTCAGTTGGTGATTGACGTCGGCCGGCTCGTCAGAATACGAAGGTGATATAATAATGCAGTTATGATACTGGCTTTTTTTGCGGCTTTAAAGCGGCTAGTAAATCCAAATGGAGAGGGATAGAAGATGTAACATACAATTTAGACTTTGGTGTGAGAGAGACAGTCCGAGTAGTATAAAGTGAGTACTGTCAAAAACTAGCCGAAGCATAGCCGCAAAATAACTGCAACATAGCCGCAAAATAGCCGCAACAGAGCGCATTCGAGCACTGTTTCGCAACATTCTAGCACTTAATCCAAGAAAAATTCTTCTATCAATGGATTTTTGAACTGCTACAGACTTGTTTTTAACAGTTCGGTACATATAAATTGTGGACAGTGCCATGTTATGTTATGAAACGCGCTAAAATCGGTATTATTTTTATCATGCCGCTAGCGTCGAAAGGAGTGGTATCTCTTTCTTTTAATGTTGTTCGCCTTGTCGCACGATGCGGCAGTTATTGTACTTTTATTGCACTTAAGAAATAGCCGCTAAATAGCCAGTGTCATAACAGCATAAGTCAGTGAGTTTATGAATTTCACGCGTAGTAACTTTGAATACAACATCGCTCCCGCCAACTGCCATCTATTAATAGACTACTGTAAAATTTTGAGCAAGATCCGCCATTTAGTTTGTGTTTGACAGCCATTGAAAATAGACAACCTCATGAATTTCAACGAATATGGAAAAAGTGAATTTCGTGTGCTGATTAATAATTATTTTTTACGTCGGCTGTAAGCGTAACCCCGTGACCACTTCCAAGGAGTGTTTGACGATGTTCAGCCGCAAAGCAGCAGCAAAGAAAACCAAGGTGGGTCTATCTTGGAGAGATTCGATATTGATTTGAAACAGAAACTACCGCATTGGGCAAAAAAAGTGCTGTTCCATCGAGACAATCCACAGGTGCATATGTGTGTATTCACTATGGAAAAAATTCATAAATTGGGCTACGAACTGCTATCCCATTCAGCATATTCTCCACATTTAGCCCCCTGTGACTATTTCCTGTTTCCAAACCTGAAGAAATGACTGGGCGGTAAGAGATTTGAGTCGAATGAAGAGGCCATCACTGAAAAAACGCCTATTTCGAGGACCTTGAAAAAACCTATTATTTGGAAAGAATAAAAAAAATTGAGAAACGCTGGACTAAATGCATCGAGGTAAAAGGAGACATGCAGTCTGGGTGGCTTAGTGGCTAGAGCACTTGCCTTCGGTGCACCTGGTACCAGGTTGGCGACAAGTAATTTTCGAGAATGAGATTGGGTGCCGGACTACCATTTCACTCAGCTGTAAATGCGTACCTGAGGTAAAATCGGGGTAATAATCACGGACGAGCGTGAAGTTGACCACTTAACCTCCTAGTGTACCGTTGGTCTCGCAATGAAGTAACTCTAGCATTACTTCAAGGCCTAGGCCCGATTTGGGCTGTTGCGCCATTGATTATTATTATTAAAAGGAGACTTATGTTGAGAAATAAAACGATTATTCGCCAGAAAAAATATCTCTTGAGCCACCCTCGTACACTTGCATCAATATATGACATTCATATGTCTTAATAAATCAGGTACCATTCAATCATAGAGCTATAACTAACTGAGATCGCAAAGCGCCGTTTCTGTATAAAGCACTTTGAAGCATTTTGATGCAAAATTAAACATTTTTGTATGGAGCGTTTCATGCCCGGCGGCAGTGAAATGCAAATAGTAGCGAAGTATTTAAAGGTTGGGCTTTTTTTCTTTTCAATACCGGAGTATAACATACATGTGAGTCAGATGCTGATAGTAGCATAGTGAATATTGCCGGGCCTTTGCGAGAAAGCCTCCGACTTCAAAAAAAGTCGCTGCACGCTATCTCCATTATACATATAGCATTCAATGAAATCACAAATGTACGTGTGCATCAAGTTTCTTTGCCCATAGTGTCCGTTTTATGCGTTACAAACTTTTGGGCTGGATTATGGATTTATCACATGTTATCGACAGTATAAAAACATTGCCAGCTTTCCATCTACTGTGCAACCCGGTTATAACGTACCTTGTGGGGACCATAAAAGTGGAACGTTATAACCGATAGTACGTTATAGCCTGCATAAGAACCTTTCTCATTTGTGAATTGGGGTTGAAAAAAGGTACGTTATAGCCGAAAGTACGTTATAAAAGTGCACATTATAAGCGGGTTACACTGTATAACCTAAATACAAGCCATCTCCCTCCCCTTCCTGTGCATAATTTCAATTTTAAGAACCGGAAGCAGTTGTGTGAAACTTTACAAAATTTTTTTCCAAACCTGCAAAAGTCCCATTAGTGCTGCCACTATTGCCAGTGATAGATTGCACTTAGTCGAATCGTTAATGATTCACTTACTGTGCTATTTATTGATTTGCGGGGTGTTGCAGCTTGATGAACTAAATTGCGAGTACACCCAAAAATTAAACCATTTCCAACAAAAGCATAAAATTTTTGTTGACACCCCGAACAAGCGAACTTCGACAGTAAAAGCGGAAATTTGGGGCTATTTCGCAAAAGTGATAATTAATGAAGAGGGTTGGCCTGTCGTGTAATCAAATTCTGTGGCCATATAAAACTCGTCATCCCTTGTCGTTACGCGTTGATTATTTTACAACCATTTTCATCTGGTATGGCAATTTCTCAGGTCTACAACTTAATTGTATTCTATCGGGGTGGCCAACTTAATGGTTCGACCATGAATTTAATTATGAGCCGACATCAATTTTTGTTCGGGATTCTTATTTTTTTTTTGCGAAGTACGCGGAAGTGTACTCAAATGTAAAAACGTTAAATGCGAAATTGTATACAGTTTTTGCAAGGATAAAAACGGATTATCGCTATTGGTTCAACGTTCAAATAAGGGCTGCAAGAACTCAAGGTTAAAGGAGTTGTTACTCTCATCCGAATGAGTTTTGAAAGTAATTGCTAAGATTTTTTATTCTTTATTCAGGGATCCGTGAAGTCAGGGAATAACGCAGCCAGGATAATATTGACAAACATAGCCAAGAAAAATTGACTCTAATTCACTTCGTTGAATTGTTAGTGGAGAAGCAAACAGAAGATTTTCGGGAATGCGAATCCTTAAGCGTAATTCTACTAACGAATTTGATTGCCAGTTCCAGGCCAGGAGTCATTTGTTCAGTTTACTTACATTTTCATATTTCATCTTTCGAATGATTCAAACAAAATTAAATTTTCATTCTTTTCACTCAGAAAAAGAACTGACTGAATGAAAGCATTTCTTTGCCCAATTTCTCTTTTTTCCGAAGACATTTGCGAACGAAATTCTCGTTAAAAATATCGAAGGAGTCAAATTGAAGCAACCTTTGAGGACTGCTGAATTGATAATGTGAAAAAATAAAATAAAGTGAATGTTGTGAGCTTGAAGGAATTTCCCGGTCCTTATTTGACGATAGAAAATGGCGAAAAGAATTCATAAGAAAGGGGTTTTCTTTGTATTTCTGAAGTGTTTGCTTTTAGCTTCAATTTGGTGTGTCGTCGACGAACCACATTTGCGAACAGTCGAACTTTTCGAAGAGTCCTTCAGACATGGGCCCGGTTTCTTTGGAATTTTTTGAACTCTTCAGGTTGGTATTTTATCGTTCGACCGCAGTACCAATATTAGGATATACTCGTACATATCGACAAAATTGAAAATTTTGGCCTGTGTAGTAATGGAAATGTTTTTTTGCGTCGTTCTTTTTCCTGGCTTCAATAAAATAGCTTATCGGTTTTCAACTTCAGAAGTTTCTTGGCGATTTTCAGTACACATATATGAGGATGCAGAGCACGACGAACGTACCCACCACGAACTTCCCTGAGGTACTCATCCAGACTTCCGCTCTCCAGGGCACACATTTTGTAAATCTGTTTGCGAATTTGAAAAGGAGACACCCGCACCTTTAATTTAAGCGGTCAGTTGTAAAAATCTCACCCTATTTGCTCATGGTACGTTTGGAGAAAGTATGGGGTACGTGGAGGGTACGAACGTACCCCCTACGTACCTCCCTAAGGTACTCACCCAGACTTCCGCTCTCCAGGGCACAAATTTTTATTTTTTATTTTGAAAATCTGTTTGCGAGTTTGAAAAGGAGACACCCGCACTTTTAAACTGTTCTTATTATTCGAATCATTATTAATAACAGGTTGTAGCTAATCCACCACCTAATCAACCAATTTGCCAGCAATGTCTTGTTTTAAGTACGGTATATTGTGGAAATAAATTTAATTGAATTGAAAAACAGGTATCATAAAATGTTGAACGTGTCCTACAAAATTATTTCGGGAATCTACAATTGTAGTCGGGGTCACCAATATAAGTTATTTTGTACTTTTCGTAAATAATGCCTAATTGTAAACCTAGGAAATCTTTCAATTTAATTTGAAAGTTAATGAAGACATACTACAGAAATGAAATCGGAAGGATAGGTCAATCCTCCTTTGCTTATTTTTTGTAACACAAGTGCCATGTCTCATCCATTTCAGTCATTTCAGTATAAAAAGGCTCTTGGAAGTATTCGGACAAGATACTTATCAAGCTTCACGGGGAAAAAAACAAATCCCCGAATTGATTTATCATCTGATTTATTTATAGAAAATGTCCTGTTTGTATTTTATACAAAAACTGAAATTGTTGATCACATTCACAGTAGACTTTTCTTTGAACAATTTTCCAAATCCTCTTATATATTTAATTTCCAATTCCATCTAGACACCATATTATTATTGAAAAACATAAAGAGAGTAGAAAATGGTATTAAAAAAGATAAAAATCCATCAAACAGCACACATCTTACCGATATCTTACACGTGTCATTTGCTTTGAACGATTTCAAAGCTTTGCCATGCTCCTAACAAAGTGTCCTTTTAGTTACTAGGTCTTCAAAACATATATGTACTTAAGGCCTTCGGAGTTCTCTTTCTTCATCCGTGAAAAGCTTTTAACGTCATGCTTTAACTAAAATCTCGAGTCGGTCATTTTATAAAGGACTTCTGTAAGGAGCAGCAACAAGGGTAACCCTGAAAATGGTTCATCATCATGTATAGGTACGACGAGAAAAGTAGAAAGTAGTCTGATCGAAATGGAAAGCCTAAGATCTTTATTATCCCAGTTGCACAAGCAATTGAATAGAAGCGGGTATATTCATACATTTCATACACAGCAATTCCATTCGTTCCACACATATGTCGCCCCATTTGGCTAGAAGCTATCGAATTTGAGATAGTCTCATCCTGCTTGAAAGGCCATTTGCACTTGAACCTTATACGGTCGAGATATCCTTTCGGTATCCTTCTGCCACGTATCACGTAAGATTTTCATTATGTGGCGGAAATAATTCTATTTCGCCATATCCTTGCGATAAGGGTTGCTTGTTGCCGATCCGATTTCTGAATAATGCTGTTCTCTGCTAGTGTTACTGTCGGAATGGGGTATCAAATTTATGGATTCGAACGAGCTACTCGATATTACGGTAGTACGAATGGTCACATTAACGTATGAGTGTATAACACAACAGTATTTTAGAGCAAATCTTCTGTTTTTGTTTGGATCCTTTTTACGTGCGTATGACGGAGATTTTTAGTAGTCCGGTCCGTTGAAAGAAAGGAACTAGAGAGGTGATAGTGCGAATTTAATTGTTGATTAAGTTACCTTCGAAGTTCAGATGTTACATACATATAATACATCCCTTGTATGCCATCAACATTACCGCATCTCTGTCCCGACAGACTTTGAAATTTATTTCGGGCGTAATTGAGCCGAAACTATTAAATCCTACCTTTTACCTGTCTTTGATGATTACGGTATTTGTGATTTCAGAAAGGAGGCACTCAGTTGCACGTGGGTTTCTCCAAGAAGTCGTTAGTTATCATCAATGTCTTGAGCTTAAGTTTGTTAGTGGGATGAAATTCTACAAATTGTAAGGAGTTACCTGTATCTAAAATCAAAAGTCCAATTTCTGAAAATTGTATCGGTTTTTAGATAGAAGCGTCATTTCGCAAGGAGCTTGAACTTTAAAGGAAAGATATTAGACATTTCATTAAAGTGATGGCGTAACCATAAATTATTAAGATTCAAGTAAAGGTATAAATGGCCATTACTTCAGGACAAGTGGATTAGTTGGTATCTGTCGACAACTATCTTAAACTTTTTAAATATTCAAATCAATGTTTTAACTATTATCCAATATTTTTATTTTATTATTTTTTAATATCGATTAGTATCGATTATATATCGTACTCCGACAAGAAAAGAGACATAACTCAAAAAATTAATATTTTGAGGTTATGTCAGTTATAAATAGGTATTGTGTTTCTTAACTTGCACGAAAAACGTCACATCTCTAACTCGCAAATTAATCAAGAAAATAATAATAATAATAGAAAAGTAAGAAAACGATCCTCCAACTACAGTTCGATACAGGGATGTCATTTGTGGGGGCAGGGAGGGCATTTGTCCATTTGTGCATTTGGTATTTTCATATATTATATGTAGGTATATTACAAATATATATTTCTATATATAAATATATTATTCATAACATATTGCCCCCCCCCCCCCCCCCCTAGAAAAAGTTGAAATGACGGCCCTGGTTCGATATGCACACATAAGTTATTGAAAGTGACATACTATTATGTTGTGAAACGCATTAGAACCGGTATTTTCATAACAAATCAGTTGTTAATTTCTTTTACAATTGACAGTTGACGCAATGTTGCGGCTTCTTATTGACAATTACTCATATTATTTCTGTTCCGATTGTCTCTCTCACACCAATGTTTAAATTGTATGTTGAAGTTTCTCTCTCTCCTCATTTCGTTTTTGTAGCCGCTAAATAACCAGTGTCATAACATAATTAGACAAGGAAGTTTTTGGAGAGTTGAAGCTGGTTTACATGATGACTACAAACAATTTTAACTGAGATAGTGAGGGAGCTAGCTTATCGAACTTTCAATGGAGTAGAAAGCAACCACTGCAAAAAACCGAATTGACAGAAATGTCGTCAATATTTTTTGCTAATATAATATCTGTTCGTTTCACTCCTGATCAGTTTCTCATTAGAAATTTTCCTTCTCCCTCACAATCTCAGTAAAAAATGTTTACATTCGTCATGTAAACCAGCCTTTACTTACTTCATTATTTCAATAATATTGTGATCGATTTAAAAAAAGAAAATTGGTTGCTCCGAAATTTTTTTTTCTTCATTCATGACAAGTAGACACTAAAAACCCAAAAAATTCAGTCCGTCTGTACGCCGTGCCGTCCGCCCAATGCCGTCTGCCGAACCCACGTCGTGTTTGAAGGCTCGTATGTACCTCCCAAGCCCGTTTAGCTATTAAGTTGATTTTTTTGAGACTGGGTGCCCTCCTTAAAGTCGCCACTTTTAGAATGGCTTGTACGAGGGGGAGGTGGAGCAGGGACGAGTTTCGACGGGAAATTTTGGGTTGTAAATCTCCACCATAGCCACTTTCGATAGGATGCTACGACTTGGAATTTATATAAAACTTTAAAAGTGGAACTATTTGCAAAAGAAAAATGGATGTGAAAGTAAGAACAAAAGTTATCTGTTTGAATAGCTCGAAAGCCGAGATCAATACATTCTAAACTTCATATCTCCAAAACGATTAATGTAACGAAATTAAAACTTAAGGGGTTACACAACTGTAAAATTTTCATAAAAACGATTTTTTTTTTTGCTTAAAAAATTGTTTGAACCTTGGAGAATATAGGGAAAAAAAGTTTAAAACATGAAAATTCATTTTATTCTGGAATTTCGAGCTCTTTACCGAGCGCATCAGGCTGCTTCGAAACAACTACCTGGGTCGGATCAGGTATCCATCTGAGAAAATACTGCCTAATGGTTTACCTCTTGGTTTCTAACTTCTTGAATACACTGATAGATATCGCTAGAATGTTTTGTGTACCATCGGATGTATTTTCATACAGAACTACGCTGGTATAGCGTCAGTTCATGTACAAAAATGTCGAAATTTTGGTGGACTGTAAGAAGTAAGAACTTTTGGACCTCATCTTGTGAATATTATGAAGGGGTTAGAGGATGGTCTATGGAGTGCGATGAGCAAATAAAAATCAATGGCGCAACAGCCCAAATCGGGCCTAGACCTTGAAGTAATTTTAGAGTTACATCACTGCTAGACCATCGGAACACTAGGAGGTGAAGTAATCAGCCACACGCTCGTCTGCGATGAGCATATGAGAGAGGTCAATTCAGCTCAGCGATGGCGGTTGTAAGAGATTTTTACAAAAACTAAGTTCTTCATTATGAAAGCTCATTTCGATGTGTAGTGGGCGTTAATTCTGATATCCCACGTAACTGCCTCTATAGTCCAAGAGCTCGCGACAAAAAATCGCAACAGTTTTGAGAAAGCTAATATTTTGGTATTTGGTTACATTTAGGGTGTATGTGAATATACTAGAATCAGCAGGTCTGACGTCGGGACACCTGGCTTTGGTGACCTGTCAAAGATGTCAAAAAATCGAAAAATTTAACAGTTTTGAGAAAACTGAAAATTTGCCAACACGTAGTTTTTACAATGAAAAACTGAAAATCATGCAAGAGTTTTGAGAAAGCTGAAAATTTGCCAAAACTTAGTTTTTACAATGAAAAACTGGAAACCAATGGTCAGACTCCCCAACAGTGGGACCCACCCAGTCAGCCCCCCGCAAAGGTGTTAAATCGAGTGCGTGGATTTCTCTTACTATGCGCGTTATAACCATGCAAGAGTTTGGAGAAAGCTGAAAATTTGCCAAAACTTAGTTTTTACAATCAAAAACTGAAAAATAATCGTCAAACACCCCAACAGTGGGACCCACTAAGTCAGCACCCCTGCTAAGGTGTAAAGTCGGGTACGCGCAATTTCTCTTACTATGCGCGCAACAATCAAAACTAGTGTCATGAAAGAGTTCTAAGAAAGCTGAAAATTCACCACGGGGTAGTTTGTACAACGATAAACAAAAACACAATTGTCAGACACCCCAACAGTAGGACCCAGCTAGTCAGCACCCCTGTAAAGGGGAGTGCGCGTAAGAGTTTTAAGGAAGCTGAAATTTAGTACAAATTGTTGTGTCATCTGTGGTGTATTTCTGTGGATCGATAAAGTTACACAGTTGGTACTATTGTGGATCCACACGAAATCGACACAAAAATTTGAGTTCAGTGGTGGTTTTGGTTTTGAGAGGGAGGTCTGACAGCTGGGAAGAATGATGGAGAGCGAAGTTTTTGTGCGATAAAAGAAATTAAAGTTAAGTTTGATATTATGAAGTGGTTGAAAAAAGAATAGAGTTAACATGAATGGCAAAAAAAAAGAATAAAGTATAGGATAAGTGAAGTTGCGTTAATATTGCGAGCGAGGAGAAGCAAATAGGAAATAATATGTTGAGTTAAACGAGGAGGAAAAAAGTGAACATGGCGATTTGACGTATTGCGAGCCTTTAAAATCGAATATAGAGAAATAAAAAAACCAAACCAAATTACGCGTTATTTAAATATTGTGCGGAACCAGTTGAAGCAACTTTTGGCCAGTAAAGCAAAAGGCTGAAAATTTTCGCATGCCAAAGTATTGAAAATTGCAAAGTATTGAAAATTGCAAAGTATTGAAAATTGCAAAGTACAGTTTTCGGTCACAATAAACAAAGGAAAAGTGTTTTAACAGATAAATTAAATACCTTATTTAAAGTAAAATAAAAGCAAATTTATAAATAATTAACGTAAAATAAATAAAGATAATAAAATATGACCGACATCAAAAGGACAGAAACTGACCAGGACTGAATTTAAAACAAAATAAATAAATTATATTACAATAAAAAAAAAAGAAACCGGAAAATGGTGTAGGCGCAGAAATAATTTAATTTATTCCATTATTATATTTTTTTTATATTGTTTTTTTTTTTTTCTTTTTGTTGCTTATTGTTCGTTTTCTTTGTTTATTGAATTTTGCTAAACATGGCTGAATAGATAGCCAGTAAGATGGATCTTCTTGCTTGAAGACCTTCCGCCCCCCTCATACCTCTCTCTAGGGGCCAGATCGGTAATTTTATTTCAGGACAGATATGGCTATGGTAGGGTGGGCTAAACGGCGCACAATACCAGCGCCTGTCGAGTTGATAGGAGTTTTCTCGGTCTCTCATGGGCGATTGGGAATCTTATCCCAATTTTAGCACCCGGGTAAGTCGGCGTGAAATTTTTGTTGTACAGGCCAAGGGTTTTATGGCCTGGAACGCGAACAACGTACTCCCCCACAGCCGCAGCTAGCCCGGAAGCCAGCAGTCGCTCCAGTTTGCGTTTCAGCCACCAATTCGGACGTTGGCGGAATTGGACCCCTCTTTCCCGATCCTCAACCTTCCCTTCGATTATTTTGACTTTTTCAAGTCAAAATAATCACTCCAAGGCCTCCGTTCACAACAAAATCGATTAAATATAGTTTATGAAAATATCGGTTACATGCACGTAATACCTAAAAAAGATCCGTTTATGTCATAATATAATAAAGTACCTAGTATTACTTTAAGGTATTGTACATTTTCCAAACGGAATTATATTTTTATCTAAATATGTAAGTAAAACTTCAATGAACCAGCGCATTGAAACATAGAGAAAATGTACCTACATACGAGT
Organism: Beris chalybata; assembly: GCA_949128065.1. Classification (NCBI taxonomy): domain Eukaryota; kingdom Metazoa; phylum Arthropoda; class Insecta; order Diptera; family Stratiomyidae; genus Beris; species Beris chalybata. The sequence continues at coordinate 27,019,763 of OX421896.1, read as the reverse complement.
ATTTTATACCCATCCATGCAAATTGTTGTTCACGCGTAATCGTTTTTTGCGACACCTTTGCGGGGATGCTGACTGGGTGGGTCCTACTATAGGAGTGTGGCTATTGTTTTTCAGTTGTTCATTGTAAAAACTACGTCTTGGTAAATTTTCAGCTTTCTTAAAGCTCTTGCATGATTATTGCGCGCATAGTAACAGAACGTACCCGATTTAACACCTTTGCGGGGGGCTGACTGGGTGGGTCCCACTGTTGGGGTGTCTGACCATTGATTTTCAGTTTTTCATTGTAAAAACTACGTGTTGGCAAATTTTCAGCTTTCTCAAAACTGTTAAATTTTTCGATTTTTTTGACATCTTTGACAGGTCACCAAAGCCACGTGTCCCGACGTCAGACCTGCTGACTCTAGTATATTCACATACACCCTAAATGTAACCAAATACCAAAATATTAGCTTTCTCAAAACTGTTGCGATTTTTTGTCGCGAGCTCTCCGACTACTACTTCAGGATGCCATCATCCCAATCCAACATTCCAAATCCTCCCAACCAAACATTTTATCACCCTTTATCTACATCCACTTAGTTGAACAAAATGCATTAAAGGGTTACCAGACCACCTAAGTTATTTCGAGGGCTGTAAAAAAATTAACGACTCTTTTTCTAAGTATTAATATATACATTTACGATAAGGCTTCGAAACCGTTTTCCTTTCCTTTTCATTTTTTTTTTTAACCCGATGCAACAACATTGAAGCAAAACTTTCTTCTACCTAATGCCAATAAAAACCTGAAAGAATATAAAGGCTAAATTTTCAAGCTACTGGTACACGAAAAAATAATTTAATAAAAAAAAAAGCAGAGGAAAGTTTACTCAATGTTCGGTTCATTTTAATGAAACGCGCGTGTTTGGCATTTAGCTACTGATATACAAAAAAAACTTTTCCTCTTTCACTGCATAGAAAGTTCGCCTAGTCTCTAGTGTATACCTACGGTACATACCAGGAAAGTTTTCATGGTGCAGAAAAAAAATGTTTCTTATTCTACCTAAAAAAAAAGATAACTGACTTTTCATTTCAAGGATTACCTAAGTTTTAGAAAGACTGCTGAAAATTTAAAGCAGCAATATTGGGTCTAACTTTGTATACCGTCTATTAAAGAACTCTATTTCCACCTAGACAACGGTTTAAAGGTACCAAAGGCATCACTAAGTATGAGGTTTCTTAATTGAATTAAGTTATATGTTAATTGATTAAAGAAATTTCGATATTACCGTGAAGTTCCTATCTATAATATCATCAGTTGAAAAAAAATTTCTTTGAGAGCTCAAGGCATATCTTGAAAAAGTTGTTGAACCTTGTTATACTCTACAGCCTAAAACCGTATCCTTATGTAGTTCTAGACAAAAGCGCCTTTCCTCAAGTCAGAGCAAACAAAATGAAATACACTCTTCAGTTCCTACCTGATCCATTATGACCACATTGCAGTAACAACGTTCTTCTAATACCTTGGATGCACAGCTCATATACAAACCATAATATTGTCAATATCACCAGCGTATCACCCAATCAACTGCATATAGTACGTCAACGAGCTGATATGTACATATGTCATATCCAACCTGTTTCCTTGTATATAAATTCGATAATTTTAGCTGATATAGCTTTCTTTTAACTGTCATCAGCGCCATCTGTTACTAAAACCAACTCAAATTTCAGTTAAAATTATTTAAGCGTGTTTTAATTTTTGTATGTGATGTAATGGTCAACTTTGTACATTTCTTAGCAATTAAAGTGCTTTTCGTCGAAACATCATACTGCGACGTTTGGCATGAAGACAGTCGAAGCCTTTTTTTCTTCACTGCTAAAATTTGCTATCTTGTATCGCATGCAGTGTATCCATGGTATAAGATACTGCTACATCTTCAAAGATCATTTTGTTTACAATACAAATTACTTTCAACACGAGTGAAAAGAACATTGTTGTTGAACGCAGGTTTTGAATCCACCATACCAAGTTAAAATTTTACCCATGGCCACGTGTATACATAGTTGCCACTGCCATAGAAACTTCAAAGTGTTAGGTCACGAGTCGCAGCCATATTTTATAAAGCGGTGATTACGAAAATGGAAACACATTTACGGTTGCAGTTAAGTTTTTGAAACCTATAAAGTTTTCGTCACGATGCGTTTACATAGCAGAAACGTGGAGTGTAGTGGTTCACACTTAACACGAAAAATAATTTTATTCTTTTAGGACTTCCAATTTCTAATTCATAATCCAATTTCTCTCATTTTCTATAAACAATGCATTCTGTTTAAGTATTTGTCGTAAATGTTTCGTTTTCCAGCACATCCATCTTCCAACTTTAAAGGCGCAACATATCTACTTAGCTTTATGTCGACCTCTGCATGAGATTTCTTTAATTGGATTGGAAGGAAGGTGTTGATTCCACCTTTCTAGCTTTCGATAAATATTCATTTCAAACACATTTTACCCTTCCCACTTCCACATCTCAACAAACAGGATATGTTGTACTTTATATATCATATGTCAAAGGGTAATTCAAATAAGCTTCTTCTTGGCTACGGTGAAAAGAACTTTCCGGAATCTACTACCCATTCATCTTCATGATGAAATTATTAGGTACAGAAACATTAAAAAAAATTAAATTAAAATTTATTAAAAAGTAGAAGTACCTTTGGAATTTTAATCTAAACAGAAATCTACAAATTTTACGATAGCATTTCAGTTTAAGGCCACTGTAACATTAACATTATCAGAAGAGACTTCACCGTGACTGCAATTACAATTTTTTTTTTTTTTTTTTTTAACAAATAAACCAACTTTCAGTAAAGCTTCAGGTCTTCAGTGAAATTAATTTCGAAATTCCCGAAAAAATTCATTATATATTTAAGCGAAAAAAAAGGCAACCATTTATCATTTTCGTGAGTTTAACAGTGACGGTTTCTGCCCCCGACGTCGTGAAATTGATGAAACATCAACAACGCCAGCGTACGCGCCTCCCCCAAAATGTAGATGGCTCTCATTACGAATTGATAACATCATTAGTGAGCATCGAGAATTTTTATAACGTTCAAGGATTTAATATGTTGCTGATTATTTTGATTTAGTATAGCTGTGTGGATGTGCAATGGCTTATTAATGGGAATATTTGAATTTAAGGGAATTTTTTCATGTTATGTTTGTTATAGTACCTATCGATTTTCAATTTAACTGTTACGGTTTTCAGGAAATGAAGCTGTTCAATATTAATGCAGAAAATGGTACGAATAGCATCTTGAGCACTCAGTCTGAGATGTAGGGATTGTCGATGATAATATTTAATGATTTTGAAAATACTTTTTACTCTCCTCCATCGTATAACCTAAATCAATAACTTCTTTTAATAAACAACAATTGATCCTATTTGTTTCGGGAAAGGAAGTCGCTACTATGGTACAAACTTACAACTTCCGAGCCCTTCATATTTTTTTTCGTTCTTAGATAGGGTCACCAGGAAACATCTCCTCCTTTTTCTAATGAATCTGTAATGACCTCCTTCGACCTCAAAGTCTCATCAATTTTTGCTTTTCTAGCCACTATTATATATTTAGTTGCGTACATTTTTACGAATACCGTCATATTTTTTAGGTGTTTTGAGCAATCCGTTTCACGTGTAAAACTTTATAATTATTTTGTAATTGCATATTTCGCCAATTTTGAATTAATTGTGACTTTCAACCTACTTTGTGACTTGTGATTCTGACGCTGAATAGGCCTGATCGTAGAGCTATAACTAACGGAGATCGCAAAGCGCCATTTCTGTATAAAGTACTTTGAAGCATTTTGATGCAAAATTGAACATTTTTGTATGGAGCGTTTCATGCCCGGTGGCAGTGAAATGCAAATAGTAGCGAAGTATTTAAAGGTTGAAGTTTTTTTCTTTTCAATACCGGAGTATAACATACATGTGAGTCAGATGCTGATAGTAGCATAGTGAATATCGCCGGTCCTTCGCGAGAAAACCTCCGGCTTCAAAAAAGTCGCTGCACGCTATCTCCATTATACATATAGCTCTACGGGCCTGATAATTTGAATTTGTTCAAGTGTTCACAAATTCCGATAAATCTTTAAGATCTAATGAGATTTCGAATTCACTTTTCCTTTTAAGCAACGAATTCCGTCAAATCTTTTGGGTTTTATGATTTATCAAGCTCGTTTTTATTTTAATGGGTTTTATATATAATTGTATTAAAATTAACTTCATGACTTAGAACTATTCAACCTCTAAGAGGGTGTGAAATAATTACGTACATTTTCACGAATTCTGACATATATCTTTGGTCTGATGAGATATCGAATTGATTTTTAGTTTAAAAGATTTTCCACAGCCAAAAATCGGTTCTAGAAAGTTTTTATATTAGCACCTAGCTGGTTATTTGAAAATGAAAAATAAGGACGCTAAAATAAAAAACCTTCTCAACAGTCTGGGCGCAACTTTCTGTACCTCCCTCCCTTTCCTCCCATCTTCCCGGAATTTTTATTCAATAAAGAATTTTCCGCTTCCTTGACGACAGAGAAGTGATCATAAATATGACCTTCGTCATGGGTACCTGCTTTGCAGTTCCCTAAACTTGGCCAACAATATTTACCTGAAACCCCTTAAATTTCACTCCTCGCACGTTCATGACTGACAACAAATTGTAAACGTTGGCAAGAGTTGGTAATGATTTAAAGTTTGGTTTGGGGTTTTGGTTTATTTTAACTGGGTGGCAGCCACAAGGACTCGTAATAACAATCATCTGCACTGTTTTTAATGTACTCCGCTAAAGTGAAATGCAAGAATACACCACTCATCCCTCAGCGGTGATTTAGTACAGCAACCCAATAATTAGATTTAATAATTCAGTAAATCTTCACACTATCAATAATTCGCACAGTATAGCTGTTTTTCTAGTACACACATGACACATTGGCCTCGGTGGCGGTGTTTTTTATATGGCCTCACGTCTTCCATTTGTTTTTCAAAGACACAAAAAATTGACACGAAATTCGTGTCCTTCCAACTTCTCAACGTGCATACCAAAGATCCTGGAACTTAGTTCACTCCCTAGTATTGTTTTCATTGGTAACGGAAACAAATAAAAGTCGGAAGTCGAAATTCCTTTGCCGTTGTATAGACTGAAATGGAAAGAACCCAAAAAGAAAAAATGCTTTTCTTCGTCGTTTTTCTTTTCGGGAGTTCGAATAGGAAAAGCCATCAGCTACAGCTTCAGTGAATCCCGGATGCCGGATGAAAGAAACGATGGAAATACTTTTTGGTGGACGTGAAAATTAACATTATTTTGAGACGAAATTCCTATTTTCATTTCTATGCACGAATTTTTCGCTATATTGTCAGTTATTAGGAAATTCCTTGAGGAACAGTTGAGATGTGAGACGTGCAATAAAAAAACGGATGGATTTAAATGGATAGTGGTCTGTTAAAGTTGTTGTCTCGACGATGTTAGCAAAAGCTTGTATTGCAGTGGTCCTTTTGAAACTATAATTATTCAGTAATTAAAGTTCATCCCTTGTTTCCAGATAATTTTTTAATGTCCTTTCTTGCTCGAATGAAAAGCAAATTAGACTAATTGCGTGGTACAGAGCTCGTATGTTCGAGAATGGGGGATAGGGGGCTTCATTTAGTCATTATCCCTGCAAAAATGTGCTACTCGAAAATTTTAAAAGCAAGCTCCGAATCTTAAAACTTTAATGGAACCGCCATATGTAATTCCGCTGTCGAAAATTTTTGGTGAGCGGTTTTTCTTTCACCTTACCATTTTTCAGTTATTATGTAAAATATAGATAAATCCTCAACAATACCAGCAGCTGTAAGAGTATTTGGATGATGAGTCAATACCAACCGATATCGATTGACGAAACAGCTCATTCGAAACTAATCCAACAGAGTTTTAAACTGGCTTTACTTGTGAAGATTTTTCAACTGACATATCCTTACTGGCAGTGGTCAGGACAACGATTAATCCCAGTCGTGTTGGTTTCTTGAACGCAAATTGAATGCAAATCATCAAATCTTAAGGCCCGACCACAATTCTGCACGAAGTTGACCTTTTTAAGGACTCTCATTTCGTCTCGAAAATGAAACACAAAATCGTTCGTTTTCAATTTCACATCTTTAGGTAAACTACCGAAAGTAAAATGTTCCTTTTTCCAAAGAGTCTGACATGTGGGCTGCAGAAAGGACTCAATAAATTTCTCGCAAATTCATTACTACTAAAACCATTTAAAAATTAATGTTTACAAAATCTTGAATACCTGGCTTGAAACGAAGTTATCGGCCAACGGTCGTGGACAAGTTTTTTTAAGGACATTAGTATGAAAGCTACTGCAAGAAGTGCTCAATAACAAAATCGATCCAACTTTTAAAACAAAATTAATTCCTAAAAAATTTATATTTCCAATCTCAACTATCGACTAAAAACTTTTTGGGAATGAGGGTGTAGAGGGTGAGGGTGTGGGAGGGTGAAAAGGAAAAGCTTCCGATGTTTACTATATATCTCAAGAACCTTTAATGATATAATGCTGAAACTTATATTTAGATAGATCTATAGTAGTGACATCTTGAAAAAATACATTTTTTTAGGGGTAGTATAGTACGGGGTGAGGGGTGTTGTTTCTAACTATAGAACGGCTTATGCTAGTAAGTTGAAACTTGGTATGTATATGTAAGTCAACAAGAAAGGTAATTTTAATTTAAAAAAAAATTGCGTTCGAAAGGGTGCCAAAAAAATGAGCAGTGAAAATAGAATGTATATATTTTCACAATTTCCGTCATATCTACTAGGTCTTTCGAAATATTGAGTTGATTTTCATTCTACGAATTCTTCATATGAATACCTAGAATGTGTTTTCAAGATTTTTTGAAATTCGACTCCTAAGAGGGTGTAAGGTGGTTGTATACTTTTTCACGAATTCCGCAATATCTCTCAGGTCTGATCAGATATCGAATATGTTTTCACTTCCACGGGTTTGTTTAATATTCACCTATCTTCAAGTTGTGTCCTTTCCACCACTAGATTGCATCCAGAATACGACCCTATTATGTAATTCATAAGTAATTTGTGGCAGCGGCGTAAGTATTCTAGCTGCTTCCTGATTTTTTTTCTTAGGTTTCCAGTCACATAGTAACCTTTACCGCATCTCAGAGTTGAACGCGTTCCACAAACTTCTACCAGAAAATAGTAAAGTTGCGCCCAGACTGTTTTTTTCATGTAGTTTTGATTCTTCAAGCGTACTAATTTGTTTTTTGTGATATGTACTATTAACTTGATCGCTTCGTTGTTTAATTCACTTGTTTCGTGGTTTTGTGTTATACCTTGAAAACACCTTGGAAACACCTTGGGAACACCTTAGATACCACATACACATGTATTGAAATCATAGTATTGAAACTAACTGCACATTCTACACTGCACATTCTACACTGCACATATGTTATGATTTGACAGTATCTGGTATAAGCAAACAAAGACATTTAGTTGCGGTACTCGCCACACAATTGGGGAAGGCAGTACCAGCAGTAAAATGCATAGAATTAAAAAATTATCGAATTCTTATACCATGAAACAGGTTCAATACTAGATACATACCAGTTCGTTTCTTTCATATATGCTTAGTATAGGGTGATACACTGCTGGTATTGACGATATTATGATATCAATACCAGCAGTGTATCCATGGCATAAGGCGTGATTAACCATTTAAAAAGAAAATAATGTTTATAATATGTTGGTGGCTTTAAAACAAATAAATTAAATTTATATAGTAAACATGTATATAATGTTTTATACTTTCTACCCTTTATTACCTATAACCTGTTTTTTTTCTCAATTATCATGTGTTCATTGATTTCATTGAATTTTTCCAATTGTCGATGTATCCTTTGCTCTGCAAATTACGTCTGGGAATTCACCTGCCGATAATTCGCTTGAAATTTATTCATTTATATCATCAATAAATTAATAATAATAATAAGCAAACATTATTGACATTTTCAACACCGTGTGTAATTTTACGCATTGTAAAATTTTTACTTCTGTAATAAAATCTAAAAAAACAGTGTAATGAATTAAAGAAAATATCGTTGCCATAAAATTATTACAAATGTAGTGAAATTTGAACAAGTGTGGTAAAATTAACGAACATTTGTTATATCACGTAGTAAGATTTACTAAAAATATAGAAGCCTTGCTAAAAAAAATTAGCTATACATAATTGTAGTTAAACTGAAAGAAAATGTTCGAATTACAGTAATTGTCGTAAATTTGACTAAAGTGGTAGTGAATCTATCGAATGTAGTACATTCCGTAAAGATAGCAATAGATTTTACTAAAGAAGTAGGCAAGTAGTGTATTTGACGACAGTAGTAGTAAATCTAACTAAAGATATAATCAATTTGATGCGCTAATGTTTTTTGACTACGGAAGTAGAAGGTTTGCAAAGGTGTCACGACGCCAATTGATTACACATTACATACTTATTGAATTGAGTGATAGTGATCGTTTTTGTTAAAGTTTTGTTTTATTGACGTGTTTTTCTCGGGTTTTCTTAGTAAAAGTGCAGTTTTTAGTAAACAGTGTTTTAAATATCATTAAGTGAACTGGTTATGAATTTTACTATACGTAGTAATGACTTTTACTATACATGATGGTTTTTACACTATATTACTACGCTGGTACCGTGCAATTTAAAATATTTGTAATCAATTTTACTAATCTGTAATAAAGTTAACAACAACTCTTTACTACAGAATTTCATTACACGTCATAGTTTTCATTACGGGTGTAGTGGGTTGGAATTTCATTGCATTTTTAATGGAAAATCATTAAATTTTTTGTTAGATTTCATTGCACATTTTTCTTTGTGTAAATTTACACATTTTTAGCGATTGATTTCCATACTTCTGTGTGAATTTCCCTATTATTAGTAAAAATCAGAAGAGTGCGTAAATATATTTGACATAGTAATTTCACTGTTTCAGAATAGGCACTAAATTATCTACTCGAAGAGTAGTAAAAAATGTTAACTGTGGGTTTTTGTATGCTAATCTAAAGACTTGACGCATCTTACTAATCAATAAATTCAGTCTTGCTTTTGACCTAAAATTAATTTCTGTTGAATTTTGAATTCCGCGTTCTCAAGTTATGGTGGATTCTGTAACTGGCATACTTTTAGAGAATTTGTATGACATTTTTGAAGGACTTGTATGACTTTGTATGCATTTTGTCGATATGTAAGCGTTAGACTTTGGAACGTTCCTAATTTGAAGCATTCGGCTAATAACTGTGAATACATGTTTGAAGGACTCTTCTATGGGAAGTACCCGAATGAGTGGAAGTACATCACCAGTTACAGAACTTAGCTTTACTTTTGCCATTTGACATGTGGTGACAAAATTACCAACTTCGTGCTCATATCTCATAAAAGTGCTAAGCAATTCGAATATGCACTTCCAACAAAAATTATAAGGTAAATTAATTTTTTCCGGAATGAAATGGCTAATAATGTGCATGAGGCAGAAATATTATCCGGATGAATCTCCGCACATGTGGTATGCACTTCCCAGAGTGGATTCTATCCGTCACAGCTTGATATTATCAAAATAATATCTACTCGGACATTTTCAAAGCATGCTCTAGAATTTCAGGTTGGCATTCCGCTCACAAAGCGTCAAAATTCTCGTGTATGACAAACATAGCTTCCTGTGCATAATTTCAAGAGAATACTATCCCCCATCCCCATCCCAATCCTCTACCCACTCCACCAAATTTCAGGCAACTTGACAAAATTCATGAACCTTTATATGAAATTTTCGGCCGTTCCTACAAGTGGAAATATTCGTACACAAAGTGAAGAATGGTGAAATCCCTTCACCACGAATATTCACTCACATCCTTTTCCGTTTTGACGAAAAACCCTAAAAATACTCCTAAATATGAAAATTCTATGCGACCAATTCAGCATGAGGAATGGCGACAATCCTTCCTGTAGGAGTTTTTCCATGAGCCCGGAACTGCTTAATGCGTACAAGAAAAGCTGTTGAGTTTTTCCCCGGAAGGATTTGAAAAATTTTAATTTTCCGGTTTTCGCACGATTTGCTTATTTGGTCTAGGTTTTCGAGCGAATTGCGAGAAAGCCACGTGTTACATTTTTCCGGGACAAACGAATGAACTTGAGCGCTTCATCAGCCTCGGTTGGGTTTCTTAAGCAGAAAGGACCATGACATAAATTACAATTGAATCACTCGATGAACCCAATTTTAATGAAAATCAGGACTCTGGGAAGTCGGCCATAAATCTAAAAAACAGCAAAACTCCTTTTCGCCCGAACATCCTTGAAGTTGTGCAGAGTATCGGGATTCGGTGTGGGAACGGTTTAAATGTGATATGCTCATGAAGTCATGAAAGTATTTTATTGCGTTCCTGGATGGAATTTCAGGTCGTCCTGGGAATTGGTGAATTTGTAAGAAATTCCAGACCGAAATAGAGTTTACCCGGATGTGCTGTTTTCAGTCGGAACTCATGTAATTGGAAGGACGTAGGACGCGCCTTTTGCTTCTTATTTGTACGCTGTACGGGACGAAATTCTGCGGAAATTTGCAAAGCGAAAAGTAAAGTGGATTTTTATTTCAGTGGAAATGGAAGATTTATGAGCTTAAGGAATTAGCGAAGCTGTTAGAAATGGTGTCGCATATGGTTGGGAATTGGAGAAAGTTCTACGGAGGTGTTTTATTTACTGTAGAGCTGTTGTAGGCAACTTAATAGAAAGTAGTACAAAAGTTTAAACTTAAAAAGAAGATGTAAGTACAAAGCCGGAGGTAATTTTTGTTTAAGAATGGCATTGGGTAAAAAATACTTCTGAAACATAAGTATAGACTACAGTGTTTCTAGCAATTCCACACTGAAGCGCGACTTGTAAGAGCTAAAAAATTGCCTGAAGAAGTTTTTCAACTTGGTCCCTAGCACTGCGTCTTCACTGGTAATTTTTCTGGCAATGGCAACGGTAATAATGCCATACATAAATTCACAGTGTAGACGCATCAAACGCATATGGCAGTATTGCTCAGACATTGCCATGGCAATCATTGCATTTTGAGAGCAATATTGCCAGAAAATTCATAGTTTTACAGAAGTTAGCTTCGCTTGTTAAGAAATACATTTTTATTAAGATCACGGAAAACACTAATTAATAAACGCGGACTATTAAGATCACGAGAGAAATGTGCGCCAACTTGCTCGCACGCCTTATGGTTAGTCAAGACTAATCTGCTAATTCCAGATATTCCACACAACAACCCATCTCAACCTTTTTCACACATATACCTCCATACCATGCCTCCACTCCTCTAACTCTCTGTGTATGTTAATGTTTTGGTTAATTAGTTACAAAAATACTACTGCATGCACTAACAGCCATTCACACATCTATGCAACCCGTGCGAGCAAGAAGACCGTATATGATCTTTGGTAAACACTCCCAGCAAGGATTTCGCTGATCATAACATTTTTTTCTTTTGATCGCGAAATGACTAAAAATAAGTTGATTAGAGAAAAACCCAATGAAATTATCAATAGAATTTTTGTGTTTTCATGCAATATCCGACATTTTGCCCGAGCTATGAAGCTCGACACCTCGAATTCACTCGCTCAAATGAAAATTTTCTCTGGGTGGCTTTGTGGCTAGAGCACTTGCCTTCGGTGCACCTGGTACCAGGTTCGAATCTGCTTGACGACAAGTAATTTTCGAGAATGGGATTGTGTACCAGTTCACTCAGCTGTAAATGAGTACCTGAGTTAAAAAAAGCGGAGTTAGATGTTTTATCCCCAAAAGGCACAAAATATTATTTTAATTTTTTTGGTGTGCAGCTTCGTGCTAAGCGTTACAAACTCTTGTTCCGGATTAAACTTATAATCCTCTCAGATGTCAAATCCGTACTTTTCTGATACACAATATCGATATTTCGTCAGACTTATTTTTAACAATAATGCAATCATTACTAATTTAATAAGAAGGCTATATTGTTGTGAACTCAAAAGAGGCTAGTCATCAAAAAGAATTCTTTCGATGCAAAGCATTTGTACAGAAATAAGATGTTAAACATAAGTGGATAAACTAGACTAATAAATATTGATTGATTTATTGATAAATAAATATTTCTTTTCTAAGTACAGTTGTATGTTCGAAATGGACCAAATATTACGTTATTTTGCTACGCCATTGGATCCAACATCTAAGCCTTTCAGATTACCATGACAATCAATAAAAATAAATAACCAAATATTCCTTCATAATTATTTCCCGTGTGTTTTTGACTCGCATGATCCATTGGCATCCTTGGATTCTATGGTGCTGTCAAAATAATTTTGGTTTCTATTTTTTTCGCGCTTTTATCCCGGGGAGTCCTATCCTTAGTTAAAGGCTGGTTTACATTACAAATGCAAACATTTTTTATTGAAATTGTGAAAGAGCTAGCATATCGAATTTTCAATGGAGTAGAAAAAAAAAAGTACTGCAAAAAATAAAATTCAAAGAAATATTGACGATATTTCTGTCAATTTTGTTTTTTGCAGTTGTTGCTTTCTGCTCCATCGAAAATTCGATAAGCTAGCTCCCTCCCAATCTCAGTAAAAAATGTTTGCATTCGTCATGTAAACCAGCCTTTACCTGTAGTGTGATTTTGTACAAGGCTAGTCGCCCCAAATATCGTCCATGAACCGAAATTGACAACTTTGAGATTTTGAGCACCTTAGGCACAATAGCTTAAAATCCCAAAGTTGTCAATATCGGTTTTTGGATATTTTTTCGAATGATTTTGATTCAATATGAGATTTCTTTAAAAAAAATTTCATACTATGCTTTTACTCTCATACAACTGGAATTTGAAGAAACCACTACATTCAAACGGATTTTCTTTTGTGTACAACCGGCATTCATTAAACGTATAATGTTGTATGTAAATTTTCCGGAATAAAAATAAATTAGGTATTTATTTTAGTGCATTTTTTAACAACGAAAAGTAGCTTCTTATTTGCATTATTTATTTTAAATACTTAATAATAATAATAATCAATGACACAACAAATTGCCCAAATTGGGCCTAGATCTTGAAGTAATGCTAGAGTTGCTACATCACTAGACCAATGGAACACGAGGAAGCAAAGTGGTCAGCCACACGCTTGTCCGTGATTATTACCCCGATTAAACACTTGCAATAAATAAATATTACACACGACTCTTTGTGTCCTTCCACTTGTTTAAATCTACTAGTGGCAGTTGCGTACATCGTGTAAGTTGATTTCTAGTAAAATAATTTTAAATAAAACAACACTATGAACATATTCATATCTTACTCTTCCGAAATGAGCTTAAAACCCATTGGTTGCATATGCGTAATATCAGTATTATCACATAATAAGCGGGCTACAGTTGCTTTATGTATCTCAATTAATTGTTCTAAAAAAAGAGATATATTACAAAAAAATACTACATTACTAAAAATATTTTCGACAAATACCTGATGTGAATCCAGCCTCATCATTGTTATTTTCAAAGAAAAGCCTATCACCAACGCGTGTCCTATAAATTTGTATAAGGTTTATACACAGAAATGTGGGACCCATTAATGCGTCCTCTACAAAATTTTCTAACGCTCCTCCAATCGTTAAATCAACGTCTTCATATGATTCGTAAATAGATTTCAATTGTTCGACATCCTGCAATTATTATATTATTATTGTTTGTAATGTAAGAAATGTGTCATTACCCAAGGATGTTTTTGTGTTTATTCGATTTTAAGTACAACATTTTCTATTAGAAGAATGAAAACAAACCTTTAATAAGTATACTACTCTTATTAAGGCCCGTTCCTACGATCGTCAGTAAGGTTCTGACTGAAACTTTAACTGACAGATGCTCATACGAAACTTACAGTCAAAGTTCTGGTTAAATTTTACCTGAAGGTCGTAATAACGACCCTTATACGTTTACGGCTACCATTTCTTCCATTCTGTTTAGAATTTCTGAGTATGAGAGTATAACAGATGGGAAATTTTCACTGGAAGGCATAGTTTATGAGAGCCATCAAGCTCAATTGGATCAAAATTGAGCGATTCGCCAATGAGTTTTGTATTCATCAGAGAATATGTCCTACAATTACTCATCGCATTGACGGATTTTAATGTTTACAAACGCTGAACTACTGCTCAGAAACTTTTTTGTATCACTAATCCACACCTGATTCCGTTAAAACCACGATTGACGTGACCTATGCTAAGAACGTTATTATTACAATAACATCGTATTGAGACCAACTTTAAACAAAAAAATTGCAACTATGATATTTTGTATTTTCACGTTTTAGGACTAATAGTAAAAAAAAATTAGTCCGCCTGTCGGTTGAAAATCTTTTCAGGCTTTTTTAAAATTCAAACCTTAAGGGCCCCATGAGTCCGGTACGACAATTTTTTATCCCAGTTTGATTTTCCTTTCTTGAGAGGATTTTAATCGATTGAAATCGTTTTTCCTTCGTGTAATTTGGCGTGGACAATACGGCTGCTTCGTTCACTGTCTATCAGCGAACTAATTTTGAACTGACAGATTAAAATGGTGTTATAGGTTTTCAAATTATTTGAAACGCATAACTATTAAAGATCAATAATTTTTTCATTGATTTATCTTGTAGAAATACCAATTAATTATACTATATATGATACTTTTCAATGAAATGCGATCTTCTTATGAAATTCTTGCCATGAAAATCGTGAAAAATTGCTTCAGTTTGACTTTATATATTATTAACATAAATTAAAAATTTTTAAAATTTGATCTATACAGGACCTTCTTTAAGATTTTTTCTAGCATTATATTAATGAAAATGACATGTTAATTATTCAAGGAACAGGCAATATGCGTTTAAGAAACTCGAATTTACGCATTTTAAAAAATGTTCAAGGGTTGTTGCTCTAATTGCATTTGTTCCAAATACAGTTTTGAATTTTTTCTCTATGGACGACCTAGCTTATATACCAGCTAATAAAGAGGTGTAATTTTATTTTGTTTTTTTTGTTGCCATTAACGTGAAATATTAGCAAGAAAACTTAAATCATCAAAATCGCATTTAACGTGCACATTGAGCCTTAAGGGCGCCTAAAAAGGAACAATTTCACGAATTCCGCCATATTCCCCATAGGTTTAATTAGAGATCGAATGAGTTTTTACTTTTGTGGGCTTTTCATATAATCGCACGCTTGAAACTATAAACGGGATAAATAACTTACATCTTTTGATATGTAGTCTAAATATCCGTTCCAGCTAGTAGCTCGTGGGAGTCCACAATACTCACGATAATCGTTGTACGGTGGCAACCCATGATCCCTATTTCGTTGAATATCAATCGATCTTAAGTCCCGTCCGTGTCCATTAGAACCTCCAAGCAAATGTTCAGCTATCTATAACGAGATTTTAGTGCATCCGAAATAAAACCACATTTGAAAATATTAATACCGCGGTATCATAATTCTTATCAGTTTTTGCATCTGGCTGCGTTCCTAATCCTCGAGCTAATAAGTCGAATATGCAACCTTTCTCAATGATTCCTGGCTTAAAGAAGTAATCGCTCAGGAGTAGTGCAGTATTTTCCACTTCACGCGACTCCCGAATGAGTCTAGAATTTTTAAAAATTTTAGTTTATTAACTTATTAATATTGCCTTCCTAAGGAACTCACTGAAGTTCACCAACTACTTCGTTGTGAAAAAATCGATAAGCTACATGCGAAAAGGATTGAATTTGTGATCCATCTGCACAAGGACTATAGTCGCTTATATGTTCTCCATTCGATGTATTGTAGATCAATCTGTACTGAAGCAATCGTTGGGTTCCATAGAAAATAGGATTCCATTCGTAGTAATTAATACGCTGAAATGTACCGATATTAATTTTCCTTGCTTGCTGAAACAAGGTTTCATCGTCGTAGTGCGGATTTATCTGGGCTAACTTCTCCGCAATTCGATTATGTTCGCGTAGGAAGATAATTTGATTTATGACTAGACCGAGGTTTTGATTTCCACGTATATCGCCTACTTTATAACATATTTGCCCTGGATCACCACCTTGACAGTAGTCAGATATGTCTCGTGTTAGCGGAGGCCACATCTGTCCGCCACGGTGCTCAAATTTCAATAGACCTCCTTTAAATGCTCGTAGTGATTTACTTTCCTGATCCGTGCTGCCGTAGACAAGCGAAAGGTCAAGGTAATGTGTAACCCCATTTAATTGTTCTACTGGTGTGGGACCTTCTGTTCCTGGACAGCGTTCGTCCTTATCCGTGGCTGTTCTCTCGAAACTTATGCACTTGTAGTTTATGTAATAAGGATCATTTTCGGGAACAGGAATCGCGAAACACCGTTCAGTTGTATTGACTATTTCGTAGCCACCAGTTGTGTTACAACATTCCAATACTTTTGCTAGAGAAGAGTTATTTTGTTCAAACAATGAATAAACAATTAAGGATGATTCGGCGATTATGTAAAAGAGAGATACCTCTGGGAGACTTCAATGCAAAAGTTGAACGAGACACATAGAGGAACCACAGGAAGGCACAATCTCCACAATGGACAACGCCTAATCGACTATGCTACCAGCAAAAACTTAGTTGTAAGCGCAACACACTTCTCCCATCGCAAAATTCATAAAATAATGTGGTCATCTCCACATGGCCGCACTTTCAACCAAATGGACCGCACGTTCTGATTGAAAGAAGGTCTGCGGCCAACATTCTAGACGTAAGATCTTTTCGCGGAGTACCGCGGAAGCACCGAATTACCGACATACACATTTTTTTACTTTTTGGTGGCATATGTGCCTCAGCATAAGGCTCAAATAATATAAGCAATGTTATAAAAAAGATTCCTTACCAAAAAGAGAATTAAGATGTGTGCTGGTAGCATAGAAATACATTTGATCAAAAAGTTCCCGGAATAACCCCCGTGGGGCGCTTTTATTGTTCCGATTTGAGTTCTGTTTTTTTTTTGTTAAGTTGGTACATCTGTTGTTGACATTCCCTCTAAATCTTAGCGTCATAGCTTGACATTTGCAAAAGTTACGTCGTAGCCAAGAGTACATCTATCTCTGTGTGTTTTGGTGATTTTTTACAATTTTAGAAATGGATTTAAGTTTACAACAACGAACTTGTATTAAATTTTGCGTAAAAAACGGATTTAATGGTGCGCGAACGTTGGAAATGTTGGAAAAGTGTTTCGGCAAGGATTCTCTAAAGAAAACGGTCGTTTACATCAGTCAAGAGAATAGCGTTCACCAAATGAGCCGAGACCAAAAAAACCACGTCGTTTTCAGTCAAAAAAGAAGACAATGCTCACGGTTTTCATGGATTACAACGGTGTAGTGCATCATAAATTTTTGCCAGAAGGCCAGGCAGTAAACAAAGAGTATTATTTGGGCGTTATGGGACGTTTGCGTGAATCAATTCGCCGAAAGAGACCAGAATTGTGGGCAGAAAACTCGTGGATTTTGCACCATGATAACGCACCGTCGCACAGTGCCATCATGATTCGTAATTTTTTGACGAAAAAAGCAACAAATACCATCCAACAGCCACCGAATTCACCTGATTTGGCTCGCTGTGACTTCTTTATGTTCAATCGAGTTAAAAAAAAACATTTACGGGGAACGCGTTTCAGCAGCCGAGAGGAAGTAATGGAAAAGTCGCAGGGAAAACTGATGGTCATACCGAAAACCGAATATTAAAAAATGCTTCGAGGATTGGATCAGGCGCTGGCATAAGTGTGTTGCAGTCGATAGGGATTACTTTGAAGGGGACAATATAGATTTAGATGAATTAACTTGTATTTTAAATTTTCTCAATAAATTCCGGGAACTTTTTGACGCCGTTTTTGTATGAAGCACTTTAAAGCATTTTCAAGCCAAACCTGACGTTTTTGTATGAAGCGGCTTCAAAACAGTCGCTTTTCGTCATCTCCAGTACATATGTACATCTCTATGGGTCTCTAGGAAAAATTAGGAAGCTAAGTGGAAATGTGGTAGAGTTCAGGATCTCATCTTATCTGTTCAATGATTCCTTGCACATGTTTACCAAATTAAATAGAAAATTGGTATGTACACAGCTCAAACTTACCTGGTAAGGGCTTCAGACCAGCGAAGGATACAGGTGCACGCAAGGTCATATCGTGTGCAACAACTTGTCCCCATTGCATATTAATTAATGTGAAACGTTGGCTCGGTATTTGTTTTCGTCCAAATACTGTAAAAGATAGAAGCCTGGCACTTGGAAGTTGATTGCCAGTTATCGACACGGGCATAGATTGAATTTTGTCTCCGTAATTCGAAGGTAATACTCTGTTATATCTGAAATATTTAACAAAAATAGTATTATTCAAATTAAAAAAGTGGTTTGAAAATTAAAGAAAACTAACCTCGTATATGATTTACCTAATCCAGGATTGAATAAATTATTACAGGAACCATCTATAGTACGATATCCTGTCTTTTTACAGTTTATATCCGAAATATTTGCACATTTTACAGGCAGTGTTTTGCATGATTCGGTTGAGAATAAATGCATAGGTACAGAGTAGCTGAATAATACGGTTGTAGATTTAAAATATAAATAACGAAATTGTTTTATAATTACACTGAAATATCACGTTCACGTCGGCAACTACGTAGCAGTACGTAGTCGCCGATGGAGTGCTTTTTCTATTACATATAGCAAAACTAACTTAACTTAAGGCCAGGTATCAGTTCATGACGATGAAAATATTTTTTTTTTTTATTAATTTTCATCCCTAAAGTTGTGCACGTTAAATGCGATTTTGTTGATTTATGACTGTTTTTCTTACCAATATTTCACGTTAATGGCAGCAAAAAAACAAAATAAAATTACACTACTTTATTAGCTGGTATGTAAACTAGGTCATCCATAAAGAAAAAATTCAAATCTGTATTTGGAAAAAATGCTAATAGAAAAACACCACAGGAACATTTTTTAAAATGCGTAAGTACGAGTTTTTTAAACACATATTACCTATTTCTTGAATAATTAACATGTAATTTTCATTAATATAATGCTAGAAAAAATCTTAAAGAAGGTTCAGTATAGATCAAATTTTAAAAAATTTTCATTTTTGTTAATAATATATGAAGTCAAACGGAGGCAATTTTTCACGATTTTCATGGCAAGAACTACATAAGAAGACAGCATTTCACTGAAAGTATCATATATAGTATAATTAATTGGTATTTCTACAAGATAAATCAATAAAAAAATTATTGATTTTTAATAGCTATGCGTTTCAAATAATTTGAAAACCTGTAGCACTATTTTCTTCTGTAAAATCAAAATTAGTTCGCTGATAGACAGCGAACGATCCAGGCGTATTGTCCACGCTAAATTATATGAACGAAAAACGATTTCAATCGATTAAAATACTCTCAAGAGACAAAAATCAAACTGGGATAACAAAATTGTCGTACCGGACTCATGGGGCCTTAAGTTACTGAGAATACGTGGGATATTTCGATATCGAATGTATTTCACGAGTTACAGACCGATTTGTGGAACGGTCGGCCGATATTAAATACGATTTTTTTTATAACGTCAAACTTTACATGCGTTTTTCTCGAAACCACTTCTTCCGGAGCGCGGTACGTTCTAGAGCTTCAATGAATGACCCGATTTTAATGAATAAAAGCTTCAAAGAAATTAAATTAAATTTGGGGGTCCTAACGTAGATTTTTATTTTATTGCACATTTTATTATTTGAGTTTTAAGCCAAAAAAAACTGTGTTTTTTAAATAGCTACCATTTTACTCTAAGGCGTTTTTTTAAAAATCGAAAAACGATAGGGCCCCGTACATTTACTCTGGTTTCATAAAATTTTTAGAGTTTTGGTTTCAGATCACTTGGCAAGGCTATAGAAGATACTGCGTGGATCAACTCACGCCGATGGTGGTATTAACGTCATTGGAGCTGGAACCGCTTTTTTGCAATATTTTTTTTTATGAAAAAATTCCCAGTTATTCTTCATTTGTATCTCTATAAAAGCCGCCAATAGTTTCTTCCATCACTTGGCAAGGCTATAGAAGATACTGCGTGGATCAACTCACGCCGATGGTGGTCTTAACGTCATTGGAGCTGGAACCGCTATTTTGCAATATTTTTTTTTATGAAAAAATTCCCAGTTATTCTTCATTTGTATCTCTATAAAAGCCGCCAATAGTTTCTTCCATCAGAAAGTTCCCGGAATTTATTGATAAAATTTAAAATACAAGTTTATTCATCTAAATCTATATTGTCCCCTTCAAAGTAATCCCCATCGATTGCAACACAGTTATGCCAGAGCCTGATCCAATTCTCGAAACATTTTTTATATTCGGTTTTCGGTATGACCATCAGTGCTCCCTGTGATTTTTCCATTACTTCCTCTCGGCTGCTGAAACGCGTTCCCCGTAGTCGTTTTTTAACTCGATTGAACAGAAAGAAGTCACAAGGAGCCAAATCAGGTAAATTCGGTGGCTGTTGGATGGTATTTCATGCATTTTTCGTTGTCACTGTGCGACGGTGCGTTATCATGGTGCATAATCCACTAGTTTTCTGGCCACAATTCTGGTCTCTTTTGGCGAATTGCTTCACACAAACGTCTCATAACGCCCAAATAATACTATTTGTTTCCTGTCTGGCCTTCTAGCAAAAATTCATGATGCACTACATCGTTGTAGTCTATGAAAACCGTGAGCATTGCCTTCTTTTTTGACTGAAAACGATGTGAACCGCTTGTGCCACTGGTAACCGACCGTTTTCTTTAGAGAATCATTGCCGAAACACTTTTCCAACATTTCCAACGTTACCAATAAGTATGTTTTTTACGCAAAATTTAATATAAGTTCGATGTTGCAAAATTAAATCCATTCCTAAAATTGTAAAAAATCGCCAAAACACACAGAGATAGATGTACTCTTGGCTACGTAACTCTTGCAAATGTCAAGCTATGACGCTAAGATTTAGAGGGAATGTAAACAAGATGTACCAACTTAACAAAAAAATACAGAACTTAAATCGGAACAATAAAAGCGCTACACGGTGGTTATTTCGGGAACTTTTTGATCAAAATCGTGAAATTAAGGCATTTTCGAGCCTTTCTACTGATACCTGGCGTTAAGAGGTTATTCTTTAATGTGAATGCGCAGCTAGAACGACATACATTAGTTGAGGATGAAATGGTATAGTAGAGGATTTAGGGCAGTGGAACGGAACGGAATTTAATTACGTCACTTATTATTAATGTAAATGCTTGCCTATAAACAAAACCAGCACTAAAACGTAGGAATATCAAAGATTTACACAGCCAATACGAAATTCCCAGGAATTTTATTTTTCGAAAATTTTGATTTTTCATTTTAAGGATTTGCACTTCGTTAGAAAAGCTACAAACGAACTGAAACTTATGCACATATCTTAGACATTTATATGCACCTTTGGAATTATAATGAAAATTAAACTAATAATTCAAGTAACTAATTTGGTACACGTGCATTTTACCTAATAGCGTTTTATGGCGGCCATCAAAACTTTTATAAAGATATTAAGACTAATGATAATGACATATCTTTACAATTGAGTATGTTTGAATAAATCTCGATATTGTAACTTTGTACATACTTATACCTAAAACATTGAGTGAGGTGAAATGATTTTATTTTAAATACTCATTTTCGAGTAGATTCCATTAGTTAGCACTAGTCATTTTATATTATTATTCGTATTATATTTACAATAACAAGCATATAAGTATACATTGTTATTACTTAAACACTAGTGACAATGACCATCGGTTTAAGTGTATTTTACGACTAATGATACATTATAGATTATAACTAAGTTAAAAATTTTACAATGTGATGAGACTATTATTTATTCAAATTAAATGTAGCAAGTTCGTATTTTTAAGTGATTTTATGATTTCATTACTTTTAGTGAAAATTTCATTCTTATTTCAATTACATATATAATAGGTTACGAATATTTATCAGTGGGCATGCTAGTAGGTGATTCAAATCTAGGGTGACTTTGCACCGATCGCATTTTGGTGGTGGATCCTTGTTGAGTAGATGTTGGAGAGTTGGACTAGTGTAGCCCAGTTTCAGTCTCGTAATTACTACGGCATCTTTTCGTGTGAGATCATTTGGCAGTGCGAATGGTTCTTTAGTGGGATTAATAGTGGTTGAGTAGAAGTTACTTCTTTCAGGCCATAAGGATTTACTTTTTTGTGTATGATAGTTCTTTATTTCCGTCTTTACGTCTGACAATGATGATGTGTTGCTGATAATTATAGGACCTTTGACTGCAAGCCATATCTGATTGAATTGAAATTTACCTGTGCAATGATACTCCTAGTGGGTTAGATTGATAGTTATTGTTACAACCACGCACAACACACTTTTTCATATTTTTTAGCACTGCACAAACTATTCAAAAATCACCAAATTATTTTTGGAAATAACTTCACTATGACACGCACAAATTTCTGTTAAAGTTGATAGAAATTACTCAAAGACTTCGATATAGTTCTTACTTTAAAAAAAACTTCAAATTCGCGCACATATCTTCGTCAACAAAATATTCCTCCATAAAAATTTCACCAAATTTGACGGGCAAGATCTCTTGGCATCTTTGGATTCCATGGTGCTGTCAAGATAATTTTGGTCTCTATTTTTTTTCGTGCTTTTACCCTTTGATCAGGTAACTAAGGATACTCCTTAGTTACCTGATCAAATGGAAATACTGCTAAAAAAAAAAAATTGACGGAAAGTTTGTCAAACACCTTCCGTCAAATGCAATAACGTGAAAATTTTAGAACTATAATATCGGACTGCATTTTCCATCGAGAAGATTCAAATATTTGACGTTGGGCATACTGTGTAATAGACTCAACCATCAAACCATTGTATGACAACAAATCATAGAGTAATACAATATGAATACATTTTTTTGTTCACGTTTCAAGACTAGTAGACCGGAAAAAAGTGAAATAAAATCAGCCTGTCTTTCTTACGTTTACAAATGCGTTTGCATGATTAAATCCTTAGAATATGCACCCATTTGTAGACAGCGCGTAGGATTTCGTCTTATTCAATCGAATCTACCGTTAGATTCTAATGCTTACTGTATGCCATGCTATAAAATATTTGGCTAAACAAAGTTTGACGAAAAGTTTGTCAAATTCTTCGGCCAAATGAAATTATGTGAAAATTTTACGACTTATTATCTGATTGCATTTGCCAGCGAGAAGAGTCAAATATTTGCATTTGCGATCAAGAATAGTCAAATATTTGTCGTAGTGGCATACTGTGTAATATAGGCTAAACCATCAAACCATTGTATGGTCACAAATCGTAGTAGCATTCGTCTTTTTTGTCCATTTACAGTAAGATAGATCGACTTTTGTGCCACCGTTTATTTAACTTCAAGGTAGAAATCCTCTCTAGTAACACTAGCCCATGATGTATCAATGCAACACTGCATTGAAGGGAAGTGAAATTTGTTCCATGATCCAACCAATTCATCACTGCATCACATGAAATTCAAATATTAGTATTTTTCGACTAGTTTAGTCCGTTTTTTATATGACTGTTGGCTGACCTTACGCAGCGCTATATAAAATTTTCATACTGGGCAAAATTTGAGTTGTTCCATGCCGAAATATTTATTGCAATGCACTGATTGGATCATGAAGCATGCAAATCGAATGTGGGCAATGATACTGCATGCAGCACTGCACTGGTTGGATCATAGGCTACTGCAATGTCTTATTTTGACACAAAGAAAAATACATTTGGTTGAATTCTGATAATGCTACAAACTTTGTCGGAGCTTCATATATCAAGGCAATGATGAGAGTTTTTTTATAAGTAGTATAGACTTGTCTAAGGTTCAAACTTTCTTCAAACGAAACGAAAAGATTTTTACAGTGATCGATTCTTTTCATTGCGTCAAATTGATGAAAAAATTATTTTGGCTGGGAGTCCATCTTAAATTTTGTTGTCGCCTCTTTCCAAAATTCAAACTTAATCTGGAGAAGAAGGAGCGAGAGGGTACCATTTCATCGGCTACTTCAATCTGTCAAATTCCGGTATATTCATATGGATTTTATATCAGTGTCTTGTCACATCGCAGCAGTGGAAAAATGTTACCAAATTTGACAATAAGTTTAGTCAAATCTTTTCTGTTAAAATAGATCAAAAATGAATAGTGTGTCAAATATTTACCATAGTGATGTGTGTAATACCAGCTTAAGAAGTGTTGTGCCCAGCCAAATAGTACCATCCGACGTTTTGTATTTCCTCTCGATATCATCATTTAAGCCAGAACAGTAGTTCTTCCCCTGATGCATCAAAGTTCTCAAAATTAATAATAAAAATCCCGAATCCTCCTGAAACGCAGATAGCCAGTGCTGTAAGGACTCAAAGGATTCTGCTTAGGAAATATATGCAACTGTTTAAGTCAATTAAATATAGTTTGGAACGCATATTGATTCAAAGAATATGTTCAAATCTCCTATGACTGTCTTCCTTGCACATTTAATTGGACCTAAAAACAACACTCGATCTAATGGATGAGTATTCATTATGTTAATGAACGCTTGCATTGGGTATTATGATTTATACTTTCGCAGAATTTACATTTTCATTAATCACAAGTACCTTTTTCGTTCAATGTAGAAGTTGCAACGATATTTCAGATCGTAATATCTTCATTCCAAACATAGAGCTATTTAAACATTTTGTTGTTTTTCCACTCACCTGTTCCTATGATAAAGCACTTTTCAGATGTTTCTCTCACAAAACAAAACTTCACAATAGGAATAAAAAAAACCTCGTGCAAGCCTCTTCTCTGCCCGTTTCCCTCGTGTAATATTATTTGTAATTCCATAAATAACCTAATCACCATAACTTTCTAGAAAGCTACCAGAAAATAACATAAATAAAATTGCTTGCTAAAACTTAATGGTCCGTTCGCTATACGCCATCTTTCACCACAATAATGGCAATAAAAGTGTCCTTAACGCAACACGACACATACGTTTTGCACTAAATTCTCCGGGAAATATTATATTCCACTCAACTGGGTCGGCAGGACATCTTCAAGCTACATACACAAAAACATATGGATTCTTGGAATTTCTGGTAAGGAATGGACTATCAAGATCTTTGAACCTATGAACCTATCACAGTGCAAAGCTCAACATCAAAATTTCATCAGCCGAAAATACTATTATAATAATCGCCTGCCCTCTCAGTCCTATGTATATTCATTGATGCCGACATACTCATATATGGTGTTAAATATAATGGGAATTGTACAAGTGGCGCAGCCGGTAGCTGTCCGTGATATCTTCCCGGTACGAAGATTGTGACTGTAGTTGAATATTTTTGCAAGAATACTTTAAGTAGCATGGGTAAGACCACACAAGCATATGCATATTATTGAAATTGAAAGTCAGCACCTGAGAGTGAAGACAATCTGCCATCGAGTGCAGAAGCAATTTCCAAGAACTAGATAACGACATATTTCAAGTTCTGCGCCAGTATGTAGATAGGAAAAACGTATCAGGACATTCAATTACGTGGCTATAAAAGCATGTCCGATGGGTCCTAGTTTATTCCGTTTGTAGTATATTCCCATACCGTTACCAGCTGCTGGAATCTCGTGTTGCGGACATAATGGACACTACTCGAAGCTTAATAACTTTGAGGAAATCGAATGGCGACAAAGTGGCTATAAATTCAATAAAAAAAAAAGTGAAATTTCAAATTGATATTGATGACGAACAGGGAGAGGACATTATGTGGATGTGACTTTTTTTTCGCAATTTATGGATGACGTTACTTTGGTGTCGAAAATTATATTCCGATATTCGAATGAATTTCCGCTTCGTCAGGATACCAGGCGAAATTAATCAAATCGTGTCCTTTTTTCCCCAATAACCGGAAAAATTTCGCAGCAACGCTCCAATCTACGATTTAATTCGAGTGACAGAGATCAATGGCAGAACTGCAGTCGTTATTATACTGCAGCAGCGAATTTAATTAATTTCCTTGCGCAAACTGTTCTCTTTGTATAATGTCCTTCCAAATGAGTTGTACTCAATGGCAGCACTCTAATTAGTTCACTTGAATACCCGAAATATGAGTCTGTCGCTAAATGGATTCTGACGAAGCGTAGCTAAGGAAGCGACAGTATCCTTGACGCCTTATTGAATTCAATGGCCGTTTTGAGCTCAGATTTCCTTTGATTACTCGTCGACGCCTTAAAACTCATTTCTTAGCCCGATGCCTGACTTAGTGTTCAGTTAGGCATTGAAGTAAAACACAAATAGTAACGAAGCGTTTTAATTGAATTTTATGTTTCACCATCAGTCTCGTATCGTCGTCTTCCTTTCGAATTCCGAGCCTTGCAACCGTTTTACCACGGATATAATTTTCCTGGCAAGTTTCGAGTAAACTTAAGGGAGGTGGTGGGTCCTGGGTATTCGGGTTGGGACGGGGCAGAACGGACGGTGTCGGTACTCTAATCAGGACTACATTGCTTCAATATGGTAAATTGAATTTCGTCGTTGTATACATTCAGTTCGGCAGAGCGGTTGGATTCTAATTAACTTACACGAGCCATTTAAGTAATTCTATAATTTAAAGGATTTACACGGAGCTTAGTCTGTCAGAGTTGTATTGGTTTTAGGACATTAGAAAAGGATACATCGCTTTCAATACGGACGGCTGTTTCAGATAGCCTTCTGCTACAGAAATAAGTTAGGTAAGTGTTAAGCTTGTTGAAGGTATCAGTGAACTATAAGGTACAAGCTCGAGAGCAACTTTAGGAAATTTGCAGTACAAAACTGAAAACTTGTTGGCGATCTTCCAAAGTGTAATTTAGTCTGGCGTTAGAATTATAGTGCTGAATCGAATTGGGGCACCATGACATGAACTAATTCACTACATGGTATCCGACCAACCAAACCGGAGAAACGTTGAACCTATTTCGGCACGAGTTTGTACGCCCCTGTTTTTTGCTGAAACAAACTGTGTGAGTATAGCTAGTATTGCCCTGTTAAATATTTGATTAAAAAAATTTGACGAAAAGTTCTATCAAATTTTTCATGTCAAAATAGTGAAAAAATTTTACTGTTACACAATCTGAGTGCATTTGCCAGACAAAATAGTCAAATATTTAACAATGTGGCATGCACTGTAATATAAGCTTATATTTCCGGCGCTGATTGTCAATTTAAACTGTTCCTTATACCCTGTACAGTCTATGCGTTTTAAACGCGTTTAAGTAGGTGAATTTAACTTGTTAAAAAAGTAGTGTTCAGACTAGGCAACTCTTTTTATTTTGATACATGATAGCTTGACGTGATTTATTTTGACAAGTAGATATTCAGCTGTGTTTCATTAATAAATTGATACTTTTTAAATTGTTTGAAACAAATGAAACAAATGAGAGTATAGCAGTAATGAAAAGGGAATTTATAAGTAATGCAGTCGTTGCATATAATTGAGATCCCTGCAAAGTTTGCTTCGATTTCAGCGAGAGTTGCAGTACATGTTTTCGGTTAAACGCGTTGTAGCTACGTGTTTTCAGTTAAACGCGTTGTAGCTACGTGTTTTCGTCAACTCGTTCGGAAAGTATTTTCAACGCGTTTAAATCGATTTGAACGACTATAACCTTTTTACTCTTTGAAATTTCCCAACGAAATTTTCTCATATTATCTGGTAGACAAAATGTAATACTTTAAAAGATATCTATATTTATAAAAGAGGATGTCTGTGTGTATGTTCCCTATAGACTCCTAATCCGCTGAACCGTTTTTGATGAAATTTTCAGGGAACGTGTAGAGTAGTCCCGGGATGGTTCCTGTGAAGTTTGGTCCAGATCGAATGAAAAACAAAAGTTTTTTTTTAACATTTTTCAAATTTTTCACGATTTTCGTACCGTGCTCTAATGGTTTGATTGCGCTTTTCTATACTATTCATCCTATTACGATAAAACTTCGCTGATATATTAAGCACATGCCCGCGAAGGGTTCTGCGTTAACAAAATACTTTTACAATTGGTGGTACGAGAGTTATTTCAACATTTAAGAGTATTTCAAATGATTTAGTGGCAGTTCGTTCGTTTTCGGTGCATTAGTTTCATTCCTATTACTAAATGGTAAGGTTGGAGATGGATGGTGGATAGTGGCTGGAAGATGAAGGATGCTGGATAGAGGATGAAGGTTGGTGGATGGGAGATGGTAGATGAAGGATGGTGGATGGTGAATAGAGGATGGTCGATGCTGGATGAACGATGGAGGATGGTGGGTGGTGGATGGTAAATAGAGGATGGAGGATAGATGATTGAGGATGGTGGATGGTGAATAGAGGATGGTGGATAGAGGATGGGGGACGGTAGATATAGGATGGTAGATGATGGATATAGGATGATGGATAGAGGAGATGGTGGATATAGGATGGTAGAAGATGAATAGAGGATGATGGATGGAGGATGGGTGGATGGAAAATGGAGGATTTTAGATGGAGGATGCAGGATGGTGGATGTTGGATAGGGGATGGTGAATGGTGGATAGAGGGTGGAAGATGGAGGATGGGGAATGATGAATGGTGGATGGAGGATGGTTGATAGAGGATGGTAGAAAGAGGATGATGGGTGGTAGATATAGGATATAGGTAGATGATGGATAGATGATAATGGATGAAGTATGGATGGATGAAGATTGTAGGATGGTGGATAGAGGATGGAGGATGGAAGATGTAGGATGGTGGATAAATGATGGAGGATGGAAGATAGAGGATGGTGAATGGTGGATGGTGGAAGGAGGATGGTGGATGGTGGATGGACGATGAAAGATGGAGGATGGGGGATGGTGGATGGAGGATGGTGGATGGAGGATAAAGGATGGGAGATGGAGGATGAAGGAGGGAGGGTGTTGGATAGAAGATTGTTGATAAAGGATGGAGTAAAAGAAGCAACGGAAGAAGTGGGAGCAACGGGAGTATGTAACAGTAGCATCGGGAGAAACAGGAGCAACGGGAGAATCAGAACCAATGGATCAACGAGAGAAACGGGAGCAACGGGACCAACGGGAGGAACAGGACCAATGGATCAACCGGAGAAACGGGATCTACGGGAAAGACGGGAGTAACAGGGACGATAGAACAACGTGAGCGTAGCGAGCGTTGCCGCGGTACGCGGCTAGTATTATATAATGTTTGATTAAATGTTTGTAGTTTTCCGGTGTCAGTGGAGTGAACCCCAACACAAAATCCCCGACTGTTGATAATTCGCTGTCCCAGAGGGCATGACAAATTGGGATGGAGCTGATGGTTTCGGACAGTAGGCAAGAATACACCTTCTGAAGAGTCTATGCCTTCCTTCCTGACTCCCATTTCAAGATCCTCCATTTTGCTCTTTTTTCTCTTTTTAGCGATTATATAGAAAGACTTGGCAAGTGAGAATTAATTCGATATCTCATCAGATCTAAGAAATGTGTAGGAATTTACTTACACGGTCTTTGGGTTACATATTAGAACATACCTATAATTAGTTTGAAGACTACTATCTACAAAGAAGTGCAGAAGTTAAAGCCAAATCGATATCCCATCAAACTTAAGTGATACGTCGAAAATTGTCAAAATGTATGCAACCCTTCTGGGGGTTGAATATCGAAAAATCGTGAAAGAAGTTTTCAGATAAATATAAATAAAGCCCGAAGAAGTAAAAACCAATTCAATATCTTATCACTCCTAAAAGATAGGACGGAATTCGTGAAAACATGTTCAACCCTTTTATACCCTCTTAGAAGTTGAAAATGGATGAAACTCGAAAACAGGTCTTAGGCGAGTATAAGCCAAGGCAGTGGAAGTGAAAAGTTATTCGATAGTTAAAAGATATGAGTACCAATTGATTGTAACTATCGGCCGATGGTTGAGCTATGTGCGGATGGACTAAACCGTTTAGTCGAGCAGATACGAGTGAGTGCAGTTCAATGTGATCAAACAGTTGCCCAACTATTCAGTCTTCAATATGCGTTAGCTCTAAGACGGACTTTAATAGAAGTGTTCTATGCCAGAACTCATAAAATAATCAAATATGTAGCGATTTCAAATTTCACTTCAAAGTCAGAATCATTAGCTACCCTTGAATATAGAATCACCTTCAAACCTTATTTGCATTCAAGTGTATAAAACTTTAAGCCATCAAATTAATTGTATGTAGCTGATGTTTTCAGGAAAATGAAGAAAAGCACTCCTTCCCGTCCTATGTGATGATCCTGAATTTTAGGCCCTACCACTGAAGTCGAGTACAAACAACAATACCTGCTTGTAACGCAATGATTTCCCTTTTATCAAGTTTTAATCCAACAAACCCATTTGTTGTACACTTGAAAAACTTCTTTACTCCTCTGGATGAGTTACGAACGTTTGCTTGATCTCCACCGCATTTTCTCATAAAATCTGACTTTGCTATCAGCCAAGTTATTCTTTGCGTCTTAAGGAAACCTTTAGGCGGTAAAGGCAGTTTTCGTAAATCACCGTAAAACGTATAAGTCTTGATATCTCCTTTGAATCCTTCTCATCTTTATTCGCTACGAATATATGTTACACACGTGTTTTCATAGAGCCAGGAAAGGATTTATGTTCGGAGTAGAATGAAGCCTTTAAAGGTCGACTATAGGTACTTAAGATTTTATAGGATTTCTATTACAGGCAGTTGTAAAAATAGCAACGCGATAAAGTAGGATGTCAAACGCGTATAAGACACATAAAATTGTCAATTTAATTTTCTAATTCTACTTGGGAATTTTCTATTCAAAATTCAGGGGCTGCTGGAATGGAAAGCTTCGGGAAAAATCAGTTCTCTTTTAGAGTTTCGGAAAGACTCAACTTTCGAATTTCTCTTCCGGGAAAATCGACTTAAGAGAATGCCTCGCTGGAAAACTCAAGCTTTTCACACTTTCCCACAAATCGTAGGATAAACATTTCTGGTTTTTCCCCGAAACAAGTCAGTCTCGAATTGAAATCCTTCGTTGCAGGATGTTTCAGCTTTACTAGAAACGCTCGGTTTCAATTTTGACTGAATCGAAATTTTAGTACATATATCCTTTGAGAAGTTCTCCGACTGATCTAGTGGAAAACAGGACACGACCGTGGAAATTCGATGTGACGACGAGAAGTGTTGTCTTCTGAAGTTAAGCTGTTGTTGCCGTTCTTGTTTATGGTGTTTTCCTGGTTTTTAGTGCAAATGAAAGTGTGAAGTTTTCCTTACTTGTCGTCGGCTTAATAAACAGGAAATGAGCGAATTTTGATGGATAAAAGTACGAGCAGTTTCGATGAGCGAAGGATACAACAGTCAGGTGAAGATCGTAAATCTTCCTCGTCTTCGTCATAAGGTAAAAATTAATATGTAGAGTGTATCCTGGAATGACTCAGGTATTCGGGATCATGCATACGTTTCCAACCTACAGAATTTATTAAGCCTTAGCCCGACAAGAAACTCAATTCATCGGGACGAGACACGGGTCCGGAATAATTGTGTGCTGTACGAAATTTTCACCTGTATGTCCCTTCTTTTAATATCCTTCGGTATGTAAAAATGAAGAGCCCGTACTTGATTCAAATGACACGAACACACAGCCATTTCGCGCTAAGCCTCCCGGATTGTTGTTGCCCCGTTTTCCCATCCATAACTTTGTTTTCGGCGGAGGTTCACATGTGGGACATGTGTGTAATGAGCTCGGGATAATATACGAAGCTATGTGTAATATTTTCGCGCCCCCAATTGAAACGTAGCCTTCTAATGGTGGCGCTGCATTTTAATTATGTTGTAAATGCGGCTTGTACACGTTGCTCATCAAACGGGGTGGTACGTGGAGGGTGTTCATCCGACCCTCACTATCCAAACCTTCATAAATTTAGATGTAAACTGTCTAACGTTTGAATTTGGAGTTGTTTTATGCGGGCTTTGTGCTAATTCTGCCCGAATTAAGGGACGCAATTTTATCTAGGGTTTATACAGGTGGATTTCAAGTTTCAGGCTACCAGCTTAAGTGCGACAGGCTTGCTATTCATGAGTTTTTTGTTTTTGGTGCTGAAATGTCTGAATTTACTATTTATTCATGGTCTCACAATAAGGGGGATGAAACCACAGACAAACAGAAAAATGCCCCGCAAAATTCTTCTCGAGGAACGATAAATTTCTGAGCATACCAAAGTGCCTATCGGATTGAAATTCTCTTAGGCTATAATCCTAATATGGATAAAGATGAAAACCCGGTTCGGCTCCATTATAATTAATTAGGCGACAGACAGACCGCATTACTAATGAACTTATTTTTATCCTTCTTGTTTGGAAATAGCCGCGTAAATATACGCAGATGGGGATGAGTAGAATATTTTTCTGGTCACTTGCTTAAGGTCATTTCAGCTATTCGCATACTTTATTAATGCTTTCGGTTTTCTCTAATGGGATAAGTTTTGGACAATATTTTTTTTTGTCGGTCACAGAGTACTGTGCGGGCAAAATGTTTTATTAATGCAGATAAAAAGTGAAACACCCACTCAATGTCAAATTATTTTTGATAGCTTGGGTAATTTATCACTTTTTTACTACATATGCACGATGCCGGTGAAGTGGATGAGATAAATAATAAATTGGTTTTAGATTAGGATCATATTAAAATGTTCCAGTTATGCTGTATCTTGGACATTTCATGATTTAGATGGCATTTTCAGAGTATTATCAATTGAATGTAACGTACAATTTTCTGACTATCCCACTTCAAACGAAATAGAAAGTTTTAAGTCATAACAAGCAGTGGGCACCAACGTTGATACGACGTCATGTAATCAAGGAAATACAACTTTTTGGTCGGGACAACGGACAATGGTCCCGGAAAGGTTGCACGAAATCACAAATAGAAATGTACGAGGCATGTTCAGAAATAAGTGTAGGTACTCGATTTTTTTTTGGGAAAAGCGTATTTGAAAAAAGATATAGGTACATATTAAGTTTCAACTTTCTAGCATAAGCCGTTTCTGAGATATGAAAAACCACCCCCCACCCTCAAACGTTGCTACCGCTATCAAAACTATATTTGTCTGGGCTGTTCCTATAGTAGCTCTATACAGTTTGTAATTTGTAGCTTCCTACTCTTTGCTACTTTCGAGAAATTAAAAACTGATTTTTTTTTTATTTCTAACCATTAGCTAGAGGTCTATCGGTTTCAAGATATGATAAAGTTTTTAAGATATAAAAACTTAATTTTTTATAAATTGATTGTCCCCGCACTTTCGCAGTCCATGACCCCCTCAAAAATTCCACATTCAATAGACTCCACTATTAATTTTATATAAAGAAATCAAATTTTATCTTCCTGGGATAACTAAGTCCAAAGATATTCAAACTTCACCACCGCCATAAACTTTTTTAACCTCCTAGTATCAACCACAAATCAATCGTTCAGGAGATATGAATTTTAGAATGTTTCAATCCCAGCTTTCAAGTATTTTGGACGCATTGTTTGCCCTCCCCCCCCCCACTTGCACCCTTCAATTAATTCTCAAAACAAAATATATGGTATAATTTTCCAAAGTTGACTTAATTATTATGCTCGCTTCTTCTGGTTGCTAGAGGTTATTCAAAGATGATAATCTGAAGACGCCAAATCAGAGGAGTACGTGGGGCTGGTTTAAAACAACCCAACCAAATGAATCAAAGAGCGCCTTGGTGGCTAAGGCTGTGTGAAGACGTGCGTTCTCGTACAACAAGCACACTCCTCTCGTCAGCGTTCTTCTCCTTTTGTTTTGAATGCTCCTTTTGAGTTATCATAGGGTCTCACAAAAGAGTTGTCCATTGATGGAGGCAAAAATTCGACTGAAACGAAATTGTGGTTTTGAATTTTTTGGTAGTTGAGGAATTGGTGCGACGTCCCTGTCACGACTATCTTCTGGATTCAGGCGTATAGTGAGCCACCCATGTTTCATCTCCAGTCACAATAGATCTCAGCCACTACCACCCGGGACTACATTTAAGTATTACGTTAGGATAAGGAAGCAGCATGAAACTGAAACATCAGTTTACTTCGCCTATTTTAGCTAACTGTCAACCGTTCCAGTTACTGTAGACATTTCTATCTCAGATAGTTCTTTTCAAAATAATCCTTCAAGGCTTCGTAGCTTAATGAGGACTGTCACGTACATCTCAATCACCGCGTCCTAGATTTTCTTGCTGTTCAGTATATGGGGGACAAAGTTTTCGCGGATAATATTCTATCCCACTATATATTCTACTCCTCCTCTGTCCATTTCGTAAATTTGGCAATGAAAAAATTCATGCTCTGCAATTTCTGTCATATCTGTACAGGTTGGACATAACGCCGAGGTGTAATAGTCTTATCCCTTTCCAAACTGTGAGTGCGCAAAATTGTGGTTTTCAATGATTACTTTCCGTATTTCTTTTATGGAAATTTTGCAGCGAAATGTCAATCATTCCGAATGTTTATAGAGCAAAATCCCATAAACATGAAAAAATTTTAATTTACTGGTTGTCATCTTGGTCGCATTCGTCACATCCTTTTTGAAGGTTGGTTTGATGCTAGTAGGTATACACTGTATAGTATAGAGTAGGTTTACTGTTTAGTAGGTTTACTGTATACTATACAGTAAACTATATACTATACAGTAAACCTACTCCAGGTACCTAATCCAGGTACAGTAAACTATATACTATACAGTAAACCTACTCTATACTATACAGTGTATACCTAGAGTAGGTTTACTGTTTAGTAGGTTTACTGTATACTATACAGTAAACTATATACTATACAGTAAACCTACTCTATACTATACAGTGTATACCTACTAGCATCAAACCAACCTGCACAGTAAACCTACTCTATACTAGAATTTTTTTTTTTGATTTTCGAGGCTTCTGTTGTAAGGCAAGTATGGACAGAACAGAAGTGGGCATGGTCCGATTAGGAGGTTGCCCAAATTTTGAGATCCCTCAAAATTTCGAAGAAAATCCATCAATAATTCGAAGAAAGCAAGATGTGCTAATAGGCAGCTGGTTTGATTTGATAGTAATTGGATTAGAAGGTTTCAATGTATGCATAGAAGTCTGACATGTTTTATCGCAAGTCCAATTACATTACTTACACTTTTTTAACGGACAATAAATTATTTTAGTAATTTTATCGACCCTCCTTAGGACCTTATGGCTTAAATGTCGTCAAGAAACATGTTATTTAAGGGAGTGGTTTTTAACCCAAGATGCCTCAAAGGCATCGATCAGTATGAGCATGGTGGTCTAGCGCAGTGGCGTAAATAAGTGACTTGACACCCCCAATGCGGAATCACCTATGTACATCATGGGGGACGCAGATATAATGATTACTTGCAAATAAATTAATAATTTAAAAGATTTCTGAAGTTTAGAAAATTGTCAAATGAGGGTGATATCCATCGAACCAGTTGATGTAGTGTCTGGATTTCTCAGTCTTTCTTAAGACTATTCGCACTCACTCCATATATTTTCTAAATTTATGTTTTTGTTCGAATTCTAGGACCCCAAAATTGCTATTACCAAATTTACTATTTCAGCGATTGAGACGTCAATGTCCTTTTTGGGCGAATGGTTAATTTAAGACAAAACAAAAAATACAATAATATACACTGCATTTGTCCGTATTCTGCAGAAAACTGTAATTTATCAGTTCAGAGAAATAATCCAGGCGGAATTTAACTTCATTCAACTTTATAATGAAATATGCTTAGCTCCTTTCTAATTTTCCAGTGGGATTAATCCAGAGAATATATGGCTCCTTTGAAAGTATGAGACCACAATTAGTTTACCGCACCTAGAAATTGTATGTACTTGTACTCTTGTCCTTTAGCCCTTTAAAGTTACTCGTAACACTTGTAAATTACCAGCGGTATAATTAACAGCGCGATGAATGTGATTAGCAGCACCTCATTTTCTACACCTCGTTATTGCCTTCCAGGAGTTTATTTATAGCGTTAATTTTACTTGTATTTCACGGAACTGTGTAGATGGATCTCATTAAGAAAGAAAGTTTTGATATTTTTCCATTTACAATGGAAATTTAAGCGGTAAGGAAAATGCTATTGGAACACAGATAACAATACAAGTTTTTGTTGTACCTACACCTGAAAGTGTTGTACTAGATCAGGGTCACTTTTATTTGTATACTCTACTCGTAGATTAAATCATAGAGTATTACAAGTTTAATTAAGCACAAAAAGTTTAAATCGCATAGAACCGAGCTTCGGACGAAAATAAAGATTTATATTATGTGGTCAAAAGCCTCAAATCACTTTGCTGTCCGTTCGTCCATCATCCGCCCATCAGTCCGTCCGTTTGTCCATTAGCACGATAACCCAATATCACGTTGACCTCGGAAGTTGAAATCTTGTCACATATCTGTAAAATGGAAAAAATAAGGATATTTTTAAAAATGGGCGATATCCTTCGGAATCCTCCCATATAAGAGTCCTTAAGACAAGACAAACATTTTAATTTGACATATCAGCACTCAATTTTAAAGTTCAATCATCTATCTCGTACAGCGATTAAGTGATGAATAGAGTTTCAATCGATATGATGCTACTTGTGTACTACTGTAACTGTTTATGAAACTTAATCATTTGAGCTGTTTGCTAACATCAAACGATGCTTGAAAATGTTATCGCAGTACTAACTATGCTCAACGCTGCCACATTCAGAACTTAGGCAAAACTCGAAGTTTTGTAGTTTGAACGATTTCAACGAAGCAAATAAAGCAACAAAGCAGATAAAGATTTGACTATAAGAAAAAAAAAACTCGTGCCATATGTTGTACTGTGAGAATTCTTAAAAATATATATTTTAAAACGCTTTTCAAATTGATGGAAACTGGTAAACTTCAAATCTAGAGTTTGTATTGCACAATATTCTGCATTGTCAAATATTTGACAATTCTGACTGGGAATGTATATTTATTTTTAATCAAATAATTTACCTGGTACTTGAATGCGTTTGTAAAGTTTTTAAGGTCATTTGATAGCATGGCAGTCTAAAGCTAGTATTACACTGTTTGACCAAGCGGTCAAAATGCAATAATAAGCAAAAGCAATGCGGAAAAGTAAATTTGACCGAGCGGATCCTGTGATAATAATTTGAATTCGCTATTTCGCATTGCTTATTACTGCAATTTGACCGTTTGTTCAAACAGTGTAAAGCCAGTATTGCACTGTATGCAAGATGTTATCAATGTATATATTTTTATATACATATACCTATGTTATATATAATATATGAGAAAACAAAATTCAGGGGGGGGGGGGCCAATGCCCTCCCTGTCCCCCACAAATGACGTCCCTGACTATATGCCAGGCAGTGAAAT
Organism: Beris chalybata; assembly: GCA_949128065.1. NCBI lineage: Eukaryota > Metazoa > Arthropoda > Insecta > Diptera > Stratiomyidae > Beris > Beris chalybata. The sequence continues at coordinate 26,982,214 of OX421896.1, read as the reverse complement.
ATTTGACCATAACAATTTTACCGAATTTGATGTGAAATATCTATTTGGCACGCTTGCTGATTGCGATATTACACTATTTGACAACATCGTAAAATTTTCTCTTCGTCACGAATGGTCAAACGCCATTTCGCCAGAACGAAATTCTGACAGAAGGTACAATTGATTTTCCAGAAATCGAAAACGGTTAAATGTTGTCAGATTGATTGTCAAATGGTCAAATGAAACATTTTGTCAAACAGCATTTGACCATTACACTATTAGACACCATCTGACAGCATTTGACAGGGAAAATGGTCAAAGATTTGACCGTCTGGCATACAGTGCAATACTGGCTTAATACAAGCTTAGAGCTATTACACTGTTTGACCAAGTGTTCAAATTGTAGTGATACGAATAAGCAGTGTGAAATAGCGAATACAAATTAATCTCACAGTATCCGCTATGTCAAAGAAGCTTTTTCGCTTTGCTTTTTACTGTAATTTGACCGCTTGGTCAAACAGTGCAATACAAGGTTAATACAAGTTTCAGGATATTTACGAGTCTAATAGATAATAAATAAATACTTCATTACTTTAATACTCGTAGTTCTAATTGTAAGGTCGTATTTTGGAAAAGCATTAAAGCTCAACAAATTAATTTCGAGTAAATAAGTAGGTAAGTTAAGTTTAAATTCATTTGGGACCAAAATTCTGTCATTCCTTCGGATATCTTCAGCGTTTACCTTTAATATATGATTACCAGAGAACGTATAAAGCAAACTAATCTTATACATTTTAAAGTTAGGGGAATGAACACATGTGGAAACAAAAAATAGGAATATTCTTAAAAGTGTATCCTTCTATTTAGCCAAACTCGAAATGTCTCGTGAGCTTGTTGAGATATGAAGCTTAAATCCTATATGACTCAGTCAAAAAGGGCAGTTGTATGTACTAATCAACTAAATCCTTCTACTCCTTTGTGCAGTTTCCATAGAAAACCTAAATCGTACTTCAACATTTCGGCTAAAGTAAAATACAATTGGGTTCTCCCTTTCAAAACTGCTGTATATTTTCTATTCTAATGTGACGAAGCGAAACGATTGTCCCTACCCAGTCCCCCAGATTAATCCCGAAAAAAATCCCAAAGTCAGCAATATCGTATCACATCATCCACATCCGAAAAATAATGTTTTTCAATAATAATTCGATTTCTTAAAGGGATGACATTCATCCCATATCCTTACGAAAGTCGCTACACCAGCATCCCTTCTTCTGTAAATTTATAAATCCAATGTTGCTTAGTTTCGGCTTTCGTTTTTTTGGGAATCCTATCAAACATTGATCTGGGTCAGGATTAGACACCGAAATTTAAACGCATAGTACAAAGAATAAAGAATGAGAAATATTTTTATTCGATTGTTCAGTTCGTTTGTCGGCTGTCTAGTACTAAACATGTTTTTTGCGAAGGATGAAACGAATAACCTTGTCAGTAACAATATGCTGAAAGGGATGCTCTTATTATACATATGTGTGCGAATATATTCCGGGGAAGATTTATACTGTCTTTCGCTGTACGTCTAAGGAAGAACAATGAGTAAATACAAAGGATCTTTTCGTGGATAGACCAAAGTATTGAGTGTCATTCTTATGATTGAGGAGATGTTGTTTTATGGATTGGTTTTACAAGGATGATGAAGATGTTGTTGATGTTGGTGGCATCTGAGAGATTTTTGTTGCTTATTTTGTAAATTAATACCGTCTTGAGTATAATAGACTACTTCTTGGTACATTCGTCAAATCACGTTATAGCATAACAGCAGCCATTGAAGTACATTGAAGTAAGTCTGTTGTGTCCCATACATTAGTTTTGTTTACTTTATTTTTGTAATTACCAACTAGAAACTACAAACAACTATCGAAAGGTCCATCTACTTGCTTATCCGTGAACAATAAAGGAAAATAAAATTGATACTGCACTTGGTCTTTCATATTGCAAACGACAATAAGTCTAAGTGCTACTGAATCTCCGATTCAATTAAAATAATGGTTTCTACGAAACGAATTTAACAACGATTTCAATTGATGTCATATCTATACAACTCAATTATTCAAAAGCAAGAAAACGACAACCTTCAAATATCTTCCAACACCTAGAACAGCATGGAAATCTCTCGACTCATCACGCATGCAGAAGATACCTCTCGTGGGCGTTTCACACATAACACCCAACATGCTCGAAATCTCTCGTCTCAACACATGCAGTATATAAGCGTCGCAGTCACAGGCAATTTATGCCGCGGTGGAACGAGACGGCGCGGCGGTCAGTTCTACGCGAAAGTGTTCACAAAGCGATTTTGGTTGATTTTTGAGCAGCGATTGAGCAGTGAATGAGTACTACATGAAATTGAAAAGCCGTTGCCAGTAGTGCGGTTAATTATGTAAAGGGAAAGCGAATTAAATAAAGTGTTTTTATTTTTAATGATTTTATTTGAATTTTACTTGAAATTCCGACGAACCTCTAGCTCACGACAAGATGTATAACTTTTACCTAATGGATTATCATCAAAAATAAATCAATAAAAAATCCCTTTCAAACACATAATACACTCATATTAATCTATACTAAAAGGTATAACATATACAGTCAGATTAAATTCTCTTCCAGTGGAAGATTTCAGGATTCAGACAGGAAATAGGATTAGGAGTAAAAGTAATAACAGTGCTACTACTTTAGTGGCAACCCTTCTGTGTAAGTACCAACGAAAATTATGGTTGATCTCATCGGGCTTTTCATAAATTGTAGAAAGTGCTTGATACCATCTTCTTTTTCAACCATTACACATTACACAACCATTACAAAAGAGAGTGTTAATAGGTCGTACAAAAGCTTATAATTTAATAAAAAAAATTTAGGGGCAAAACATGTCACCGGGTACACAAATCAGACATAGCTGACGAAATTGTAATAAAATGTAATTAGATGTCGAAAGACCTTCAGCGCGCTAGGGTTATCTATTAATGTCCGTAAACATCAAAACTCAACGGCAATAAGAATTAAGAAAAAACATTAAAATGACATTAAAAACGCTTCCATAAAATTACACAAAGGAAAAGCAAAGTAATAAGAAAGGCTTTTCATTGTATGAAACGTGGGCTGGTTAAAGGTATATTTTTATTGGTGTCATTAGAGAAATAGAATGCTAGATATTACCGCCGAGCTAAGTAATGGAATTGGCAGTTTAAGTAAATTTCTGTACGACATCGTAGATCTGATTATAATTGATATCACTTTTATGAGACATTATCTTTGTTAAAATATTTTAGGTGTAAGAATTAGAGTTTTTAAACGTTTATGCACATGTGAGAGCTGTGCGAAACACCCATAGTTGCCTAAAAATACCCATAATTGCCGTTGCCGTAGAAACACCCATGGTTGCAGTAAAAATACCCATGATTGCAGTAAAAATACCCATGATTGCCGTTGCCGTAGAAACACTCATGGTTGCCGTAGAAACACTCATGGTTTCCGTAAAAACACCCATGGTTACCGTAAAAACACCCATGGTTGCAGTAAAAACACCCATGGGTTTCCGTTGTCGTAAAAACACCTATGAGTGTTGCGTGGGAAACCCCATGGGTACGTGCGCGTGTTACTTATAAAATCTCTATGAGAGTACCACCATTGTGGTTGGGGTACTCCCACTAGATTCAGGAAGTTTTAATAAAAGAAAGCAACTCCAACCGCATCATATCGCCATCTCTAAAGGTACTCTTACACGAGGAATTAAAGTTGCTCAATTTGCAGCCATATTCGTCAATTTTAACGTGACAAAAATATGAACCAGCACACTGTAAAAATAGCAACAGCAATGTGGATCAACTTTTCATCATATCTATATATGTATATAAAAATAGATGTTTGTCTGTCTGTCTGTTTGTCCGGTATAGCCTCCTAAACCACTCATATGATTGCGATGAAATTTTGATGGTTTGTTGAGGGTACGCCCGCGATGGTTCGTGCGATAGAAAAATCATTTAACAGTTGGTGGTTCGCGAGTTATTTCAACATTTAAGTCTTTTTCATATGATTTAGCGGCAGTTTGTTCGTTTTCGGTGTATTAGATACGCGTTCCTAATACTAAATGGTAAAGTGGGACTATGGATGGTGGATAGAGGATAGTGGATGAAGTATGTTGGATGGTGGATGAACGATGGTGAATGGTGGGTGGAGGATGGTAGATAGAGGATGCAGGGTAGTAGATGGAGGATTGTGGATGGTAGATAGAGGATGGTGGACGGACGGTGGATGAAGGATGATAGATAGAGGATGGTGGACGGTGGATGAAGGATGGGGGATTGTGGGTGGAGGATGGTAGATAGAGGATGATAGATAGAGGATGATAGATAGAGGATGAAGGATAGAAGATTGAGAATGGTGGATGGTGGATCGTGAATAGAGAATGGAGGATGGTGGATGGCGGATGAAATTTTGGTAATTTGTTAAGGGTACGCCAGCGATGGTATCTGCGTTCACAAACTCATTTAACAGTTGGTGGTTCGCGAATTTTTTCAACAATACAGTGTTTTTCATATGATTTAGCGGCAGTTTGTTCGTTTTCGGTGCATTAGTTACACGTTTCTATTACTAAATGGTAAAGTTGAACTATGGAAGGTGGATAGAATATAGTGGATGAAGTATGGAGGATGGTGGATAGAGAATGGAAGATGGTGGATGGGGGATGGAGATTGTAGATGGAGGATTTTAAATGATGGGGATGGAAGATGTTGAATGGTAGATAGAGGTTGGTGGATAGAGGATGGTAGATAAAGAATGGAGGATGGTGGATGTAGGATGGAGAATGGGGGATGGGGATTGTAGATGGAGGGTGTTAGGATGGAGGATGGAAGATGGTGGATAGAGGTTAGTGGATAGAAGATGGAGGATGGTGGATAGAGAATGGAGGATGGTGGATAGAGAATGGAAGATGGTGGATGTAGGATTGAGGATGGAGGATTGTAGACGAAAGATGTTAGATGATGGATAGAGAATGGGGGACGGTGGATAAAGGATGGAAAATGGAAGATGGAGGATGAGGGGTGGTGGATAGAGGATGGAAAATGGTAGATGGAGGATAGGGGATGGTGGATGGAGAAACAGGACTAATGGATCAACAGTAGAGACGGGAGTAACAGGGGCGATAGAACACCGTGAGCGTAGCGAGCGTAGTCGCGGTACGCGGCTAGTACTTGGGAAATCGAATCAAACATGAAAAATCCACATACTAATTAAGATGCTCTTACACGAGCAATTGATTGCCCGACGACTACACTAAAACTAGTGGAGCGATTAATGGAGCAATGCAGGGCAATATCAGAGTTGTCTGTGGTTTCAAAAATACCTCTGAACTAATTGAGCCTGTCTGGAGGACAGGACTGCCACTTAACCAACCAACAAACCAAGCTTCTATTAGCCCTGATACGTTAAGATATACAATTTAAAGCAAATTTTGTATTTATTGGAACATTAAATTAAAGTTAAATCATATTTCCTATATTTTCCTGAACTAACTTCCTGACTTTATTACGTTTGCAAATTCGTAAAAATGTATAAATGATGATAACGCAGTGATATCTGTATCCTCCTGAAAAGAGCCCATGCCACCATCGACAAGTTATTGGAAAAGTTTTACATCCCTCGACAAACTAAAATAAAAATTTTACAATATTTCAATCATCAAATTCATTTCAGATTAGGGAAAATCGTATTTATCGCCCTCGTCATCATCAATTCTCCATTAAAACATATCACACCCAATTAAAGTTACGAAACCGATGGCATACTTCGCAAATTTTGTCCGCTCTCGATATAATCAATAAAGACATCCAAATCAGAATCAAAATGGTAAAAAGTTAAAAAGGGCATACCAGACAGAACACCCCTGCCGGGCTTAATTTTTTCACTTTGTGTACACGTTGCTAACTCACCTGTGAAATGAAATTTACAAGAAAGAAAAATTTTCAATGCAGGAGAGAAAATTCATTTTGGCTGGCTTCAGCAGACAGAAATCGTACCCCATTAATCTAACTTCTGACGATTTACCGAAATAGGACCTAGGATCAATAAGATAAAATTTTTGCTGGTAACTTCGCTTTGTCTCAACAGTTAGTTAAGCCCAAGGAAAAATGTGGAGGAAACATCAATGTTGAGGAAAACAACGAAATCGGATGTGTCCTTTGTTGGTGACATTTCCAATTACCCGAAGTTCATATGTCGATAGCTCGGCTCCCTCCCTTAGCTAAAGCTTTCTACATACATTTGAAAAACCCATAGAGCCGTTATTTAGGTAAAAAAATGGAGGTGAGGCGTAAAAATTGATCTATTATTTGGTGCATACATTTTGCACGAATTTTGTCATATCTCTTCGGTCTTCGAAAGTATTGAATCAATTTTACTTCTACGGATTCATTACATAATTGTCTAGAAACCACTGTTATGATTTATTTTAATTCAATCACTGAGGGAGTGTGAAGGACTCACAAACAACTCACAAACATTTTTACGAACTCAGCCATATTCTTTAGGTTTGTTTAAATATCGAACAAATATTTACTTCCACAGACTTTTCACATAATTTCCTTCAAACTTATTTAAAAATGTTTGGCTATTCAATCCTAAATAGGGTATAAAACTGTTGAACACGTTTTCACGAATTCCGTTATATCTCTTAGGTCTGATAAGATACTGGATCGGTTTTTTACTCCTACAGACTTTCAATATATTCGTCAAGAAACTAATTTCAGAATTTTCGATCTTCAACACCTAAGGAGGTGTAAAGGATTGACACATATTTTCACGAATTCCGTCATATCTCGTAGGTCTTTTTTTAATCGCCTAGAAACTTATGTCAGATTTTTTTTGTGGTATAAGGAGATTGTTTGTGGTGTAAAAACTTAGCATTATCGTCCTGGTTGTTAATATATAGTCATAAAACGCTATTAGGACTTTTTTTTAATTGAATGTAGGAAATCGAGTCAAATTTCACATTAAGGAAGTATATAGGGAAAAAACCTGTGCTATAGAGTACTTCCTGGAAGTTAAAATAAAATATTTTTTAATTAATATCTTACTATACATAGTTAGTTCCGGAAATATTCTGAAAGTGGGTTGTGAAATTTTTCCTGTTTAGTGAAACCTAAACTTCACGAAAATAAATTTATTTATTTGGTAGAATTTGTAAGGCTAAGTTCGTTAACGGGCAAAATTGTCCTACTCCTTCTCGGGTTGCTGCCATACAAAAAAGTCTTTCTTTCTTCACTCAAACTACGGAACACACTAGATATACATATCTCAAGAAATCGTTCAGCCACAAATTCGGATTTTTGTACAAATTAGTTTTGAGTAAATGTTCACTAGGCAGTGAAATCATTCTACTCCTTTGTGTAGCTCCATACAAAAAGCTCTTTAGACACGTGTTAAAGATTATTTTCCAATAAATATAAATCTGAGTTCAGTATTTCATTTGGAGTATCTTCAATTTTTCTTGCAACGATGGTGACTGCAATATGTTTTTTTTTTAGATAATTCCACTGCCCTTAGATTAAAGGTCAGATTGCAACGGAAAAATGAGGAGAAAAGAAGAGCAAAGCATTCTAGCATCTTTAAAGAAGTGCGAGAGACCACGTCTTTTGCACCCTAAAGGCTCGTGTACACTAGCAAGCAAAATTTGCTAGAGTTGCTCTAAGACATTTATTGCTGCATGTGTACACGGTTCCGAGAGCGCATTTGCCCAAGTTTTTGCTCTAGCCAGCAAACACTTGCCTTTTCTAGCAAGCTGTCAATGTACACGCTAACTTGCGAGAGTTGAAATCTTGCAAGAAAGTTCCGATCGGTTTCCAAATTTTTCAGCAAGTCAGTACAGACGCATTTAAAGTGAGGTTAAGTTCAGTTTTAGGTGTCATAGTTCTATAGTTTATGTGCGAAATATGAACAGAAAATCCAAGTTCAGCCGACACGTTTTTGTTAATTACCAATGTGGAACTTTATCCAGAGTTGTGGTATTTTTGTTGTTCGTTTTGACAGTTCAACGACACTTTGATGATGAAGTGTACACGGAAGAGCATGTTTTACTTGCAAGGCTATTGTAGAGCTACTTGATAGAGTAAAATTGCTGCAATTTGACAAAAATCGTTAGGTTTTTGAGAGTTTTCCCCTAAAAAGAATTGAACTAGCTCTAAAGCATTTCTTAACTATTTGTAAATAAGCTAATTGTATTCAACATTGAAGTTGTAAAGACAGTAGTAGTCTAATCACTTCAATTTTTCTTAACAGCATCCAAGCTATGTAATAATTAACAGAACAATAAATATATTTATGTATGACAGATAGTGTAAAAATTTCACCAAATTACTCTCGCAAGAAATGTCGCAACTTGCTAGTGTACACGAACCTTTAGAATTTTTTATGTTGAACACCCAAGAGTGTGAAAAGGGTTTGCATATGAGGCGGTGTGCAGAAAAACTCACTCCTTCTATTTTCCAAAAAAAAACATGAGTTACGATTTTTTCTCGATAGTATTTTGCCAGAAATCATCTCAGTTTTTATCAAAATGCGTTGGAAACAGGGTAAGGAATGCATTTTGATAAAATTTGAGATCATATCTGAATAGAGCAGGCAAAATATTATCGAGAGAAAATCATAACTCATGTTTTTTGAAAAATGGAAGGAGCGAGTTTTGCTGCTCACCGCCTCATATGTTTTCACGAATTCCGTCATATCTCGTAGGTCTTTTTTTAATCGCCTAAAAACTTTTGTGAGATTTTTTTGAGATTCATATCCCAAGGTGACGTACATGTTTTTACGAATTTCGACTTATAACTTATGGGACAAGACATCGAATTGGTTTTTACTTCCTCAGACTTATCATCCAACCGACTAAGAATTAGTGTTTGCCTATCAGTTAGTGTAAAGATATTCAATCCCCAGGAAAGTGTAAAGGGGTTGGAAACGTTTTCACAAATTTCGATAGATCTCTTAGGACTTATGTGATATAAACTTGTATTTTATTTCCACGCGAACTTCTGTCGTTTTATTCAAAAAAGAACTATTATAGTCTTCTCATCCAAAAAAACGGTCCTTGTATTAATTCTCATTACACACCATGATAGCAAAATTAAAAACTGGCGCCTAACTTCCTTTGACCTTCCCAGTTTTTTTTTTCTTTTTTTTTTTGCTGAGTACTTCTCGCGTGTATACGTCACGTTTCGATTTCGCTACGCACTAAATTGTTTCTTGTGCAAAGCTATAAAAAAACAAATATGATTCGTGGAATTTTCGACGACGATGATCTATGGATGATGATGTTAAAAACCGAAAAAGAGAAAAAAAAGCTAGAAAAATGACCAAAAACACGCATCATTTACATTGGAAAGGTCATAAAAAGAATTTTTCGACACTTTCTAGATTAAAGTAAAGCTACCATGAAAAATACACCACATGATGGAAAACATTTTTATGGACTTGTCGAAAATATGAACGAAATATCGTTCCGCTGAGAGCTCTTCTATTCGAGCATAAAAAAACGCCAAAAGAACGTTTAGACTTGGGGGTATGAAATCAAAATTCCAGACAACCTTCAAGAATATGTTCAACTGTTACCGACACTATGACTTTAATCCGATTAGCATTTCCTGGATTGTATAATCTCGTCGAAATCTCCGTCACTCCCGTCCCTGATTAACTCATACCATTTGTCTTTCCCGACATCTTCCTGTCCGAAATTCAACCAAAATTACCCAAGGGAGAGGCCATCCACTTAAGACCTAATCCGCCACGAATAATTCATCATATAAATTCATCTCGGATTCGCGGGTCCAATAGCTCTAATACTAATCCGGCGAGTATCTAATTTTGGCACTTAATCCCAAGCAAATTATAGCGTGCAATTATTGTGCGAGGTGTGCCGGATAGGAGGCACAGAAGTCTCCTTGGACTAAGTATAATTTTAAGTCGTTTCCATTTCATGGAGGGCTATTTGTTGACGCAGGCATATGGCTAAGGAGATTGGAGTGCTTTCACAACTCAAGGGAAATTTTGATGCCGGTATTTTAGAATAATTTTAATGCTATTTGGGTGCCCTGCCCTGCCCTCCCTTTTAGGACGGTTCAAAAGTGGCTAAAAACGTAGCGAGATTCATTAGGGTTCATTACTTACTTAAGCTAAGAGTTCCTTGAGTACTATAACCTTTTTGTACTTCATTGTGCGTTCGTGATTAAAAGGATTTACTGTGTATTTTATTCACTAGCCACATGTTGGTCTTGGAAAAGTTTCAATTGCCGAAGTTGTGATAGAAGAAAACATAAACTTACAATTTGTTAGGCGCTTCTGGATGCTGTCTTGAGTTTTTCTGGTCTAGGTCATCGGTTTCATCATCGTGCGATGAGTTACGGCTATCATCAGCTAAGTTATGAATTTCTAATAAAGTGGAAGATTTATTAGATTTTTGGTTAAAGTTGTGTACATACTAGCGCTTACCAAAAAACGAAATCGAACAGATGGCTTCTTGTAGAACGTAATTCAGTTTCTCTGCTCTGAGAGTTACAAGTCCATACATACATCTTCTGGGATACCATCCCAGAAGTTATCAGACACTTGCTGTAAAATTTGAACTTCAGTCATGTGGCTAGATAATCGATCTTTAGACGGATGCACATTCATAACTCCACATAATGCGTCTATTGCGTATTACAGATTTCGAAGCTCGAAGATGGATTGGTAATTTAATTAAACGTGACGTGTCATGTCATAGCCTCATTCATATAGGTAATTGATGACGTCTGCCTAATCTCAATTATGTAATCAGGTTCTTGTTTTATTGGCAGAAGCAGATCCAAACGTGACGTCTCGCCACTGAAACGGATAACCAAACATTATAAAGGGTTTTCCAATAAGGACTTGACAACTTTTTTTCAAAATAATATAATTTAATTTGCAGACGTTGTTCCTTCGTGTACTTTACCATGATAAAAATGTTAAGTTTACTGAATAAATTGACAGTGACAGTTCGATGATTAGTGAAAGGGTGCGTTCACAAATTGAATTCAAAGTTGTCAAGTCCTTATTGGAAAACCCTTTACATACATACATATATAAATATTGAAATTAGAGATGAACTGAGGTAAACTGCTCTAAAAGAACACTTCATTGAAGTGAGTGAGTAAAGTAACTCACTCATTTTGGTAAAATGCAGTTCAATTCAACTCGTGACAAAAAAATTAAAATCGATATAACTACGCATGAAAGAAAAACAGAAACTAAGAGACTGAACTGTAGAAACACGATGAGAAAGAAAATAAGCAGACAACAACCATAATCTTCTCGTTTTTTTCGTCTCCGCATTGAAATTGACACAAACATATATGTATTAACAATTTTTTCACTAAACAATTTTTTCAAGTTTGGTCCAATGAACGCAAGAATTTATTCGATTAAATCATATTCATCAAATGATGGACATATTCGTCTACTAATAATTTTTTCTTCATATTAATGAACAATGATATTACAAAATTTTGATGGTTATGAACGTTATTTGATGTATTTATCTTCATACTGACGAATAGGTATAACCAAATATCGATAAATACTTTCATTTGATAGATTTTTCATCATAATAGCGAATAACTAAAACTGAAGATTGATGAACACTTGCATCATTTCATATACGTTTATTCATACTGACGAAGAACTAAAAACATATTTCGATAAAAAAAAATTTATTTTTTTCGTATTAACGACTTCACATCGATTAACTTAACTTGGGATCTCAAAGACATCGGGGTCAAAAAAATCGAAGAACATCAGTACTTCTCAATTATGTTATAACTTTTTTAAATTCGAAGTAAATTTTTTGACATGTTTTGAAAAACAGTGTAACCTACTAAATATGAAAAAAAAATAAAATAAAAACAAAAAAACACATTTTTAAAATTAAAGGACAAAATCCTTTTTCTTGAAGGATAGTTTTTATTCGTATTTTTTTTATATTACAGAAATGTTACAAAAATCTTTATAATAAGCCGTACATTATTTTTTTAGGATTAAAATTATCGGAGATATGAATTTTCAAAGAACACTTGGCCACCTTTTATACGAAATCTTTAACATACTATAAGTACTAAAAAAATGAGATAGAAACAAAAATTTTAAGTTATATTTTTTTTCACTAATTCTTCGAGTAGATAAATTTTCAAAAGAATCGGCGATGGTAAGGTTACATTTTTGGCAATTCTTGATGGAATGACCCTTTTCCTACACAGTAAATTGAGAAGCACTGATGTTCTTCGATTTTTTTTACTCCGATCCCATTGAGATCCCAAGTTGATTTTTTGATATGGTTTGAAAAACAGTATAACACAAAACGGTATTTTGAGATATTCAAGGATAAAGGACAAAATCGTTATCCTTGAAAAAAATTTTAAAGGATAAATTTGATTTGTAATTTTTCTATTTTGTGAGAACCTTCTTCTTTAAAATAAATCCTATTTTATTATTCTTTGATAAAAACTAACAGAGATATGAATTTTCAAAGAGGACTTGGACACTATTTTTGCGAAAACTTTAATATACTATAACTAACAAAAAAAATGAGATAGAAAAAAAAAGGTAAAACCAAAATTTTTTTTTCACAAATTCTTCAAGTACACAAATTTTCAAAAGAATCGGCGATGGTAAGGTCACAGAATTAGCCTTTTTTTGCGATTCTTGATGGAATGACCCTTTTACATAAATTTTTTTTACTGTGTACACAACTCTATTGAATTTTGCATAACTTCATTCAAAGTTACATATTTTTAGGTAATTTTTTACAGAAATTACAACATTTACACATTTAATAGCAAATAAGCACAGTAGTTCCTTAAATTTACGTTCTAATTTTAAAATAACATTAACCCTACAGTAAAAATTACTATACCAAAAATAGTACTTTTATATAAATTTTTTATACTGTGCACTCTATCTCTAAAAAAAAATTTCACTTTGATATCTCGACGGGTTTGGGAGGTAGAAGTCTTCAAACGATTTTGCATACAACGTACGCTGTACAGCGGTTGGCGGACAGACGGACTGAAATTTTTTTTCCAAAAGTTTTGAAGAATTCCACACCCAAAAGTATTATTGAACAATTCATAATGTCGTTATATTTTACGTACACAAAAATAAATGAAATTAGCATTTCTATACAAATGTGTGTACTAGTTTTAATCCATAATTTACCCAAGACTCACAAGATGCCAAATGTTTGCCAGTTAATTTTCAAAAATGAATATAAATTTTTAATATGGCGTTTAAGCTGAGTATTAGTTGTGTATACTTTAGCACAATCCAACCGGAGGAATACTACAGCCGAACTATCCTTTTTATGACTTTTCCTGCATGATCTTTCCAAGTAAATTTACATTGGGATGTAATAGTCAATTTGAATGTAATTTTCAATTTTTGGTCAGTAAATTTCAATTTGCAATCAGTAAATTTCAACTTCGAAAGCAGCAAATTCACTGGATATTTTCTTGAATTTACACTCTAAAAAAGAGTATAATTAGTACTCTTTAAGATACACTTATTTCAACTTCTAATATTATTTTTTACTTACTTACTCTTCAATAAAACACTTAACTGTAGGTAAGAATCGAACCAATTCTAGTTTTTCTGCATATGATTGGCGCGCCTATTCATTGCGCCGCCGAAGGCATTTTCATTTCAATAGAAAACAAAATCGAACGAAGCGTCCAACTTCGTAGCTTACATAAAAAGGAACGTAGTTTTCAATTCATTAGGTATACATACATTTACTTTTGCACGAAATGTTGTGTAATTTTGTGATACTTATCATGTAAATTGAACGGTTCAGTTGATTAGTACATGAATAATTTACTAATGCTAGTAATTTCATGTCAAAGTGCCTGAAATGAGTACTTTGAATTGAAAACTGGATTTTTTTTAAAACCATATTTTTTTGCATTCATGAAGTTATCGATAAATTATTTTTTTGCATTCATGAAGTTATCGATAAATGAAATCAGGACAACGTCGCCGCTTGACTACATGTGGTTACAACGAGATAACATCTCTCATTATCCTTAAACCTAGAAAAATCCCAGCAAACAGAATCCGAAAACTTTAATTTAACTTCCACTTCGTTCTCATTATCATCTCGCCTCGTACAGCTGACGTAGTCGCCAATTAATCTTGACACTGTCAGGAAAACTTCTGAAATTAAGTCCTGCTCACCCCAGTGGCTACGTTTAATTTTCTTTTCTTTTCCAGTTAATTTCTTCAAAGAACTTCTACAAAAGTTCCATAATCCGTTCAACCGAACTACTGTTCGACTATTAACGGATTCTCAAGACGCTCTGCATTTGTGTATGAAAACGCCACGAAAACTTTTCTCAAGAAATCAATTTTCTTTTATTCGATTTCGTCCCCTTGCTGAATCGATCTTACATTAAGTGAGCAACTATTCGAAATACCGATTCAGATAAGCTAACAAAACAAAAAGAGCCGTAAAATCGGCGGCTTTGATAATAAACCCGATCAGAATTGAAGTGAATCTCAGTGAAATAAATGATGATGCCCCTGGGAGTTGTCCTTATCCTTTTGATTTGCAGCTAAACGATACACGAACGGATTTGCTATAATACCTTTAAGAATCCTGTTTCGCGTGAAATTGGATTAAATTGTGTCCTATCTAAAAAAAAAATCTAAAAATTTAGACGGGGCTCAAAAAAAAGTTTTGAATGGTCATCGAATTTGCTGTTTAGTTATGTACATAATTGACGCAATCCCATTATCCGAACAGTCGGGATCGAATTCAAAATCCAACCAGGTCAGGGATCAATAATTCTTTTTTTTTTTAAATAGTAATCGGCCAGAGGAATACCGGCTTTTCAATGCTACAATATCGCAGAGGGGTCTACGAGGAGCCAAAGACATATAATACCGAAGGCTCTGTATCAAGACGATTCCTCAGTAAATATAGTGAGGAAACTTTGGTTGGCAAACAGGATAACTAAACTACATTTTGCTATATCCGAGTGAAAAAGTTTCACAGCATAATGTCGGTAGTATGGTCGGCAGTTCATATAGTGTACAAATGGAATATGATCCGCAAACGAAACGACTGCGGGCAGTTTTTCTCTATCAGGATTCGGAACATTCACTTCTATGTTATGAATTTCTGCGAATAATATCCACATCAGTTAGTTTATTTTGTTTATCTGTTTGAAAATATATTTCTGAATTCGTGCCAGAGAATATTCACTTTCAGATAATCTATGAAATATGGTGGTTTTAGCATTGCTTTTCGGATATTAGATAGAGAGATATGTTAAACGGAAACTTGCAAAATGCAAATTTTTACGCTCTCTTACTAATAAATATTGCACATTTTCATCCTGTTTTGATTTTATAATATGACGTTCACTCTGAACAAATTTAAATTTAAAATAAATGTTTGTACAGACTGGACTTGCTGCTGCACTTGGGGACCATCAACTAAAATTTTTCATCAAACAATTTTCGCTTTCTCACAGATTTCCTTAAATCCATGTTTCCTGATTGTATTTTTGTATTGAACAGAAATTCTGCAAGTATTTTCCTTTTCTTGGAAAATTGTCCAAACATTTGTTGGCATCTATTCAGAATCAAAAATGTTCGCTCCTTTACAAATTTTCTAGGATTATCTCTTCTATGCGTTTTAGCAGTTTGAGTGCCAAACCTTTTGCCAAAAATTTTGACAATGCTATAATATTTAATGGGATCAAAATTATCTTTGGATTGTGTCGCGTCGCTGGTTGTGAAAGTGTATACCAATAAAAATAGGTTAAGAGGCAAAAAATTATAATTTTTATTTCTTAATAACCACCAAGTTGAGATGTTGAGATGAGTTGAACTTGAGAGTTGAGTTGAGAGTTGAGTTGAGAGTTGAGAGTTGAGTTGGAGTTGAGAGTTGAGTTGGAGTTGAGAGTTGAGTTGAGAGTTTAGTTGAGAGTTGAGTTAGAGATGAGAGTTGAGTTAGAGATGAGAGTTGAGTTGGAGTTGAGAGTTGAGTTGGAGTTTGTAGAGTCAAGTCAATGTAGGGGCACCGCTAAAACTTTTGACAGGTATAGCAAGGTGTGGGTTGTCTTGCATTTCTGTAGCTGCTTTTGATAGACAACTGAAGCTTAGTATGTGTAGATATATGTACTACAGATATAAGTTAACTAAAAAAAAAAGATTTGGAGGTGTACGAAGAACATTATTCGTGAAAAGGGTCTGTCAAGGTATCGAATAATTTCACTTCTACTTACTTACTTACGATGGCGCTACATTCCAAATCGGATATTGGCCTCCTACTCCTGTCGACTGTGTGAGTGTGCATAGAAATTTTTTTCCAGATTTTTGGATATTCAACCGCTAAGGTTTTGTAAAGTATGTAGATGTTTTCCGTTTTACGAATTCATACATATTTTTTAGTTCTAAGGACTTCAAATATAGTCGCCTAAATACTTACCTTATATTTAACCTGAAGAGAGTGTAAGGTGGTTATGGTAAGTTATCATGTTTCCGTTAACACCTTTAGGTCTAATGTAGTATCGAACGCGCTTTTAGTCTCTGGGCTTTACATATAAACGTTTAAAAATTAATTCCATGGTTTTCCTTAAAGTATTATAGTTGTGGACGTTTCCACGAATCCCAACATATTTCTTAGGTCTAATAAGATATCGAATTGCTTTTTTCCCTTAACAATCTTCCTGTATTATCTACCACATCTCAACATTAAACGCGTTTCTGACTTTCTACCCAAAAAAGTTGGCCCAGACTCAGGGACGTCATTTCAGTTGTTTCCAGGGGGGGGGGGGGGGGGCAAGATGTTATGAATGTATATATTTTTATATATAATATATGAGAAAACAAAATTCAGGGGTGGAGGTCCAATGACCTCCCATTTTTTTCCACCACTGTAGACACGTAAGAAGGAATAAAAATTTTCAGTCTGTCTGTCCGCCGTACGTCGACCGGTTTGTCACAGAATCGTTTGTAGGCTCGTAGCTCCCAAATCCGTTGTGCTAAAATTGAAATTGGTTCTATGAATGGACTGGGTAGGCCCCTTGAATTGGCATTATTTTCAGGGTTGGGGTGTGAGGGGAAAGTACCATCGCCGATTCTTTTAAAAATGTTTGTACCTACTCGAAGAATTAGACAAAAAAAAATATAATTTAAATTTTTAAATTTTTTTATCTCATTTTTTTAGTATCTAGTTAAAATATGTTATATAACCCAGTCGTTTATACGACTCCGCTTATAACGAAAGATGGCTGTAATGACCGATTTGTCATAATTTGGTTAACCGAAGTATATTTGAAACAAGAAGAAACAAATTGCTTCTGATGTTTCGTAATAATCATATGCATACTTACATGTACTGAAAACAAAACTGGTTGGTTATTCCGAATAAATTCCGCTTGTCCATTGACTGTCCTTACAAATAACTTCTACCTTATAACGTATGCTAATATTGTAACTTCTCTTCCATTTTCAGATGACACGACAACCAAACTCATAGCAAAATTTCCAACCTTCACCACTCCAACCTAGTCAGCACTCGCTGTCGAAAACTTTCAACATCTCCGTACAAAGTGTGGCCCTAAAAGCGGCCTTTTTAGCAAGTCTAGCAGCTATCATGACCGCAACTGCTGTTACATCATCGCCTACAGGATCTCCTCCTGCCCGTAATAACATTCCTAACAGTAACAACAGTCGACTAGCATTTGTCGATTTAACATCTGCCGGCCGACACTTGACATCAGTCCTGGGCATAGGTCCAGCCTTCTCTTCACCACTATCGGCAATATCCTTTACGGGAACAAATGGTACCGCCAGGAGGCAATTCGTTGATTCAACCGTTCCAGTTGTTGCGTCCAACGCAACATCAGCAAGGACACCAACGATTCCGGCAACTTCGAGCTCCACTCCTTCGCCACGAGGCTCCGCGGAATTATCAACTGCCACAACCACCACAATACCCTTACATTCTAGTAAAACTACAACAACTATAATAGCAAATAGTAAAAGACCAACGATAATTATTTATCCTACGGGTAAGTGCTTAATCAATCTAATCCCAGGTATTTTATTTGATGCCCTGCGGTGTTCATCTTTCATTAGATGTTTCTATATAACGATGAGGGACATCTCTCACCTTTGCTTTGAAACAGAAAAGCCCATTCATAGAGGACAGGACTATATGTAGTATACACGTTTTCCTATTTCGGTGCCTGACTACCAAATGAGGAAATAAGGCGTATAACTGAATGCGGAATTAAATGAATTAGGAGAAGATTAATTTCCCAGTCAGCAATAATAGGTATTAGAAAACAACCTCGAATTCCAGCCGCTTGATGCTGAGTCCTTCTTCATAGGAAGCCATAACTCTAAATGTAGTTTCAATAATAATTGCCATGCTCTCAATAGCTTTGGGATTACCTACATACTGTGCCAGCAGTCTATTAGAAGTTTCATTTGCTAGGAAATCTGAAGCTACAGTCGGTTTGCATTAGCTAGTCGTACCGAAGGTAAGGTAGCAGGAAGGAAAACTGAAAAGATTGGAACATGGTGTGTTTGCACGAGAATTTCATAGTGGCTTCTATAGAAAGTTCATATGAACTACGATCTTGGTTTTAATATTAAATAAAGTTTTTGTGTTCCATGTGGTTGGTTCGTTCTTTCGAAGAAAGCCTCAACTACAACCACTGTATGAACATGAATAGAAAATCCTAGTTTACATTATGAATACAATATCGAATCGATCCTTTTCACTGCTTAAATTTCTAATTAAATTTCCTAAATGAATAGCGGTTTGCTAGAGCCAAGACATTTCTACATACTATAGTCACAATCGGCTGTAGGTCAAAACTGCAGATGAAATACTGAACTTTGACTTATATTGTAGTTGGGGACAAAACAGAATAAGGACGGCGCTCTTTTTTAAGGACTCTCGTTTGGTTGTTAAAACACAACAATGTCCTGTGTTTTCAATTTCCTAACTGGAACTTTGGGTAACTAATCGAAAGCAAAATATTTCTTTGTCAAGGACTTTCACATGGGTCCTGCAGGAAAGACTCCTTCGATTTCTATTATATTCATCACTAGAATCATTTCAGAAAATCTCCAATAGTCTGGGCGCAACTTTATTATTTTATGGAACGCGTTTAATAGTGAGATGCGATGTAGATTGCTATGCAACCCCCTTACAACCTGTTTGGGTTGAAAATTTAAAAATCCTGAAATTAACTGTCTGGCAAATTGACAGGAAGAAACAAATTTTATATCTCATCAGGAATCTATGAAGATGTGTGCAACTTCTTTACTTCTACCTGCGGGGTAGTGAAAATATCAGAAAATACTAAAAATCGGTTTTTAGACTATTATATAATCTGCAGAAGTCGTAGCCAATTTGATATCTCATCAAACCTAAAGAGATATTGTGAAACACACACAGGATTCAATATCCAAAAATCATGAAATTAAATTTAAACTATAGTTTAAAAAATTTAAAAATTAAACTATAGTATAAAATGAATTATGATTTTATTATTATTATTATTAATTACATATATATGAAGAAACCCTGAGAAAGTAAAAACCAATTTGATGTCTATCAGCCCTAAGAAGTATGACGGAACTCGTAAAAACGTGTTCAACCCCTTTCAACCTTCTTAGGGGTTGAGAAGGAAAAAACTCTTGAAAACGCGAGATTATAAAACAAGACCGTGGCAAGGATAAGTTATTCGATTTCTAATCAGACCTGAACTATGTGTCTGAATTCGTGAAAATATACACAAACCATTTACAACCCCCTTAGGGGTTGAATTTCAAAAAACTTTGAAAATACTTTCTAGGCATTTATATGACGAATCCGTTCAATAAAAATTACTTTAATATATCGAAAGACCTAAGAGATATGACGAAATTCGTGAAAGTTTATAAGCATTTCATTTCCAGTTTTTGATCCTTCTTTCCGTACGCCTTGGTATTTTTTTGATCTTAATTAGTTTTCTAATCTAATCTACATATCCTCCCCGAGGCCATAAGCATAAGCCATTCTATAGATAGGAAAACAACCCCGTACTATACAACCCTTATAAAAAAATTATATTTTTCTAACTTTCTAATACAATAGCTCTATCTAAATGCCAAGGTTTAGTTATTCATCACTTTGTGATCTAGAGATATAAACGTTTTCTGAATCAACGTTCCTCACCTTCTCCACACCCCAAACTAAATTTAGTTTAAAAAAAATTTCCGGTATGGGTCTATTAGGTCTACTTCTCGTAAAAAATCTAAACATCTATCTTAAACTGTTTATATATCAAAAACAGTTATTACGTTATTTATTACGTACATAAATTACGTTATTTAGTAAAAAAATTCTTATCCCCCTCCAAACACATTCATGCTCCACCTTATTGCTAAAAAACTTGATTTTGATTTCCCAACTCCCACCTCCCTCACACCCCAATCCTTTAACATGTGGCCACTTAAAGGGGTACACCCAGTCTATCCACAAAATTGAAGTTAATAGCCCAAAGGGTTATGGAGCTACGAACCTTTAAACGATTTTGGCGTACGGCGTACAGACGGACAGAAATTTTTTTTGCTTTTTTGGTAGCAACACTTTTTTTGTTTTAAAATTCGATAATAATATTTTATTACTATAACAATAAAGTAAAATAATGTATGTTTACAAAACCTCAAATTCCTAGCATGCAGTGTTCTGAAGATATCGACCAACACTTAGGGACACGTATTTCAAGAACTTTTGTAGGGGAGCTATCTGAAAAGTGATAGGACACCGTAGAATAACAAAACCGGTCCTTCTTTTAGCTCAAAACTAATTAAAATAAAATTAAGACTTACCGCAGCTCAACGATCGAAATTTGACTGAACATGTTTTGGAAGAATCTGTTTGTAGCAGCTACACGAAGCATTACAGCGATTTTCTTCATACCAATTCCTGAATTCATGCCATAACTGAAACATCAAATTGGGAAAAAAAATTAAATTTCTTGCTTGAAGCGTTCTGAAGTTATCGGCCAATATTCCGGAATATGTGTTTTAAGGACTTTTTGTACATTAACTACCCGGAGGAGTAGAGTAGAGTAGAGTAAAATAGAGTAGAGTAGAGTAGAGTAGAATAGAATAGAATAGAACAGAATAGAGTAGAATAGAATAGAGTAGAATAGAGTAGAGTAGAGTAGAGTAGAGTAGAGTAGAGTAGAGTAAAGTAGAGTAGAGTAGAGTAAAGTAGAGTAGATTAGAGTAGAGTAGATTAATAAAGTCTAACTTTGATTGCACTCAAAACTAATCTGTATAAAATTTCTGCTTTGTGGTTAAGAAATTGCTTGAGTTATAGCAAATTAAGTAAGAAAATTTCGGACAGGATTTTCGAGTGGCACCTGCAGGAAGGATTCATGGGAATTTTTCATATATATACTTTTAGTTGCGATTATTATAAAATCAAAGTATACAAAATTTCGCGCAATGTTACTGATATCGCGATATGGCGCGCGTATTCCAATTGATGGCCCGCGTCGCGCGCCCCGCTTTTACTGTAATTCCACCGTTAAAAAAATATTTAAAAATAAATGTTTTTTGCACAGAAATATAACCATAACCATTTACGCCAATTTTTTTTTTGTATGCATAGTAGATTCGGGTAAAAATAAACATTTGCCGTTATTATCGCCGTTTCGAAACAATTTTTCACTGTCAAATATAT
Source organism: Beris chalybata (assembly GCA_949128065.1). Classification (NCBI taxonomy): domain Eukaryota; kingdom Metazoa; phylum Arthropoda; class Insecta; order Diptera; family Stratiomyidae; genus Beris; species Beris chalybata. The sequence continues at coordinate 26,960,421 of OX421896.1, read as the reverse complement.
TAAATTTTCGCATAGCAGGAGTCCCAAATTTTGCTCCAAGCTTTGGATGCTTTTAAGTATTATCCTTTTGAATTGCTTCCAAGAGTCCACTATTAAAGACAGGGTGGATTTGCGGTACGAGGAAATCATCCATCAGAAGGAATTCACGGATGATTCTGCGTTCCATTGTTAAGGATATTTTTCTGATCCATTGAATGGAATTCGCCGTCTAATAAAACAAACTTGCTTCACAGAGTTGAACAATATGAAGACCATGCAAGAAAAATGATTCAGATTGTTTATAAACTCCAGTATCGGGGCAAACAGGAAAACGACTAAGGAAAAAATTCGGCAAAAAAAAAACGTTTCCGTTTTCACCGTTGGCTGTATTCATATGTATGTACCTTAACGTTTTTCAAATAATAATTTCGTACTTCGACCTGGAGGGTAGTCGAGAAGGAAACGCATTTGTCCAGGAATTTCCTAGAGGTCGGTAAACGAACCCGATTACAGGACGGCAGAGTGCTTCTTAATGGGTAGCATGCCCACAGGACTAGTAAATTTCCAATGAATCGTCAGTAATGGGCTTGCTCCTAGCTGAATCACTCTGTTGAATTCTTGGTCACGGTCTAAGACGATTGAACGATGGGGTTTTCTCCACGAAAATGGTGTGCCGGGGTCACCTTAAAGATATGATCCTAAGAAACACTGAAAACGAGAAAGGGAAAATACAAAAATATCACCAAATCTACTTTTCTGCAGAGCAGAGCTAAGTATCGCTCCTTGATGGATTACGGATTATATACGTATGTATGATGGGAACTGCGGATGATACCGGATCCTCATAACTTCTGCTTCCGAGTTCCCTGCAAAATTCCTGTTCCTCTTTCGAGACAAGAAATTTATAAGTCGTATCCTGACTTTTGCCTTAAAGACATTGTCAGGTCACTCTACTCGTAATTTGCTTGGATGATTTTACTCTGCACGACGTCATGTTTACGAGGATTCCTTCGTGACATTATAGTGACTCCGACATAACTCTTCGTATGGTTCTTAGCACCGTAATTTGTCTAGTAATATATTTAACTTAGAAACCGTTCCAGGAGGATAATCTCCAAGGATTTCGAACCTAAGGAAGGTTTCAGATATGGAGCAGAAAAATTGATTATGTGGATTGGTGGATTATTCCTTATCCCTGAATGCGAATAAAAATTTGAATCAATTTGATCAAAAAAAATCAAGTCTTTTCAAAGGATGTAAATATGGGACATTTAATGTTAATTCAAAATACTTTAATTTAATTTTTGATGAATGTTTTCACAGTACATTTTGAATTGAAAATACAAGGTTTTCCGGTAAATACTGTTAAATTTATTTTGTGTGACGTTTCGGACTCGACTGAGTCCTTTATCGATAAAGGACTCAGTCGAGTCCGAAACGTAACACAAAATAGATTTAACAGTATTTACCGGAAAACCTTGTATTTTCTACTTTAATTTAGTTCAACATAAAAACGTAGAAAAACGATTTATGGATTAGTAAGTATTGTGTTTATCTAGAACTTTGAATCTCCCCCTCACGGGAGTTTTGGTTTATTGCTCTGATATAATGCATCTTTTAAACACAGTGATATAAGAAAATAGCGGAATTCGTGAAAACCTATTTAACGTATTAACGTTCTTCGCGGGTTGACTATCGAAAATATTTGATATAGATTTTTAAAAAATTATCTGAAAACCCAAATAGAGGTAAGAACCAATAGGTAAGCTCCTCAACCCTATCAGATATGGCGCCATTTTTAAAAAACGTATACAATTCCTTTCGATTGAATTGATGTAAATAAAAAGTCTGTAGAAGTAAGAACCAATTCGATATTTTATCTAACCTATGAAAAATGGCAGAATTCGTGAACGTACGTAAACCGTCCCTTTTCACCTCGAGACTTCTTAAACCAGCTTTTAGGGGGATTGCATAAATAGTACGACGTAGTAAAACCAATTCAATATCTCATCAGACCTAAGAAATATGGCGAAATTCGTGAAAACTTTGCCAAATTGAAATCTAAATATTTTGAAATGGATTTTTAAAGCATAAAAACCAATTCAATGATTTCCAGACCTAAGGCGAATTCGTGAAAACAACAACCCCTTAAATATCGAAAAATCCTGAGTTGTTTTTTAATAATAAAGTGTAAAAGTTTAATGCTATACGAGTAGGATCAATTTCATTCGTACTGTTTCGTATTGTACTAAAAAATTAAAAACGCAACTATAGCTTATATTATTGTATGCAACGCCGTCAAATATTTGACCATACAAATTTGATCGAAAGTGATGTCAAATATCCATTTGACGTGCTGTATGATTGTGATATTACACTATCTGACACATTTGACACCATCGTCAAATTTTCTCCTCGTGCCAAACGGTCAAACACCCTCAGACAGGCCCGTGCGCAGGAAAGTATGATGTGGGGGGTTTTATCAAGTTCCCCCATACTAAATGTGATGACCTTAAAAAAAAAAAAATGTCCTCACTTCCCTATGAAAATAGGCCATTTGGGGGGGGGGGGGGGGGGTTGAACCATAAACCAACCCCCCCCCCCCCCCCCCCCCCCCCCCCGTGCGCACGGGCCTGCCCTCAGATCAGTACTGTTACAAATATTGGAATTTATATTACACTGTATGCCACTTGCAGCACAAAATTCTCAATTCCGTTCAAATTAATTAACGAGAGGAGAACAAAAAATAAGAGTGTGATAATAAAAGTTTTAATGTTTAGCGTTGTGGGTGCAGGTTTTAAAATTAAACATTCACGTGAAGAGGGAGAATCGTCAACTACTATAGTATAGTATAGTATAGTATAGTATAGTATAGTATAGTATAGTATAGTATAGCCATACATTTTAAGTGAATCAAAATCACGAAAACTCATAGTTTACTTCCCGTCACGTTCACGCCAATAAGTTTAATAGTCACGCTTAACTTTAGCCGCTATTACTTAAACTCGTCTCTCCGACCGATACCATCTGAGGTCCTATCCAACAGAATCATATTAAGTTAGCTGCAGAACGAGGTCACATAAATCTTTCATGAAATTTTCATCGAAGAAATTAATCCGAAATTCAGAAAAAAACTCGGATGAAAGATGGAAAATAATTCGCAATTTATAGGCCATTATAATAGTCCATTTGAAAACCCAATAAATCCCGAATTTACTGCGTTGTAATAAATGAACGTAGCAACTGTGTGTGTAGGTAATCATTACACTTAGCTACATTGCTCGTGTCTATTGTACTAAGGTCCTTTGTCCAATTTTCTATAAAAGCCTTAGCCATCGAGCTGTGCACGAGTATGTCAGTTATACGGACGCACGAAACGTAAAAAATTTGATTGAGTTCCGAAGTACAGCGAACGTGGTGATTAATCCACGTAATCATTGTGAACAATAGATTACGGCAAAACAATAGGCCAGATAATCGTCGTGATTGCGTAGAAGAAAGTTAAAGGACCCCTTTCAGGCTTAATAACGTCCAAGTTACGTAAGGCTTGAGCGCTTAAATTCTAGCATAAGTTTTCTTTCAGTTGAGTTGGGATGGAATATAAACAGAAATCTAGGTTAGTGGTAGGTATCCGGAAGCTTTTCTAGTATTAATTTGTCAAGCTGATGGCGTAGAGGGATGAGTTAGGGAAGAAATCTGAATTATACGCGAGTCAGTGAATTTTCTTTAGTTCAAACTCCTTGTGTGTAATTAAATGTTAAACTAGTTCGCTGCACTGACTTAAAATAACAAATTTTAAATTGACTAGGCCATTTCATTCGACATGCACGATATTTGTGCAAAATTCAAAACAAAACTTGAAACTGAATCAAAGAACGAGGAGGATTGTTTTTCCAAGTCAGTAACTGTAGGGCGAGCAATACCAGCAATCTGTGAAATCATTGCCATATTGCCGCAACTAGCAAAACATTGCCCTGTATTGCTCCATTAATCGCTCCACAAGTTTTGGCAATAGTCGCCGGGCAATCCTAATTGCTTAAAAAATTGCTCGTGTACGAGCACCTTAATGGCCCTTTTTACAGTGATTGCTTAAACCTAACACTTAAAGCTGTGCCAGGGAACGGATTTTCTGGACCTATAAAACAAGGCAACTAACTTCAAAAGCGTCAAAAAATCAAAAATAGGTAGGTATATCAGCATCTTGTTCTTGGTACGCCGAAACTTTCAACAGATGGAATGATTCGCGGCCGACTTTTCGAATTCGCCTTTCACCGAATGTTGCGATACTTCCATACTAGTCGTAGTTTTGGGGAAATCCAGTGGAAGACGCAGAGGACTACTACCCCGTATATTCTGTACGCAAACTTCTTTGACGTTCCATAACTCCACCATCCCTAAAGGCATTTTCTTCAAATTTTCACAAAAGATAGTCGGAGTGGGCTCTATCAGCGGTGAATTCTATATCTCAGGATCCGCTTAGGCTAAAAAGTTGAAATTTGGAACACATATAGAGATTTGATAGTGAAGCAAAAAATAATGATCGACATAGGTGGAGGAGTACGAGAGTTCGGGACGAAACGATAGGTCAAGAGAGCTCTATAAATCAAAGAAGCACATTCTGAAAACTAAATTTCAGGAATCGCTTATATTTTGCATGAAGTCAGGTACGCAAGTATCTGCACGGGCTTAATTGCTTGAAGCGTTAATATTCCTAGAGTCCTTTGGTTCGATTTTACAACAATTCATAGATGGATCGTAGGTCTGAGATAAAAATCTTTGCACCAAGGGCGAATTTTAATATAGTCCGTCCTTCGCCATTGTTCTACTGACTGTCTTGTTCCAGTGCCGGTATTAAGTGACTGCTTTACGACTTTGGTTACAGTTCTGGTTACTATAGCGACTTGGTCCACGACTAGAGATGTTATTTTCCGTTTCACTCTTACTGTAAGCGCACTTTTTTCTGAACTTTAAGCAGTCCTCTTGGTCTGTCTGACCACAATCAAACTGTCTTCCAGAAACACCAACCTGCCTGCTCATTGTACTGATAATGGATTTACACTGAACCTATTGAGGCGCGCCTCTCCATCTGAGAGGACATTACAAACCGACATTATGGTGAAGATTGAGGCGCGCCTCTAAAGTTCGGTGTAACCTTCCTTCTTCAGAGATTAAATTTTGGTTCTCGCTTCTGTTCGTAGAGGCATTACCCGGTAAAATAAGTGACCTGCTTTGAATAGTTTCCAAGGTTTCGGCAGATAAAATGCATCTGTGAAAAGTTCTTCTATCTTGTAGTTTGTTATGCTAACTTTTCTAAAGCCTATAAGAAACAGTTCTGACTACACTAATTTTCTTATTTTAAATATTTGTCTTGCTCAATATTTTCAACTGAAACTCCGCATAAATTATGCATTACAACTTTAACTTGATTGACATTTAAGTATGAAAATGCCATGAAACTTAGTTAACTACCTATGCACACTGTTAAACGGTTTTTATAAATGTCAGGTAATAGGGGCATATAAATTTAAATAGTTTTCCATAAAAGTGGTACCTTCCTTTCCGTCCCTTTCCGTTCCCATTAAAATGGCAGTTTTTCGTGACTTGTGTGTTGCTGCAGGGTCGAAAACTTTGTCCTTTGATATCTAATAAACCGCTTCTAGTTCACCATTGATTGTGTATACAGGGTGTTTCAAAAACTTTCTATGAGTGATTTGCGGTTGTGGTTAAAAAACTGTTCTAGACATTGTCCTTTTTTTCTCCGTTGGGGTTACGGAGGTTTTAAGAACTAAGGATGTCACGTTTTGGCCTTCTGAACCACGTAGTAACAAAAAGTAACGATTTTAAACTTGATTTAAAGGACATTAGTCGATTTTTATACATTGGTGTCAAGTTTGTGTACTTAGCAAGAAGGTTGTGATTAAGGTAAAGCAAAAAAATGGTCGGTGATTTCTACGAATTTTGTCATATCTCTTAGGTCTTTTAAAATATCGTTAATTTTACAGCAATGAATCCTTAAGAGGTAATGGCACAGAAACCGTTTTCAGCATATTTTTGATATTCAGCCGTTAAGACGATATAATAGCGTTGTATACCTTTTCACGAATTCTGAAATATCTCTTAGGTGGGACGAGATCTCCAATTGTTTTTCATTTTCACACAACATAATCGGCCAAAAATCAGTTTCAGTATTATATGATATTCAACGCCTAATTAGGTGTGACACACTTTACCTAATTAAAGGCTGAATCTCAATGTCTTTCAAAAGAAATTAATATACTTCAACTTCGATAAAAGCGAAGAGTTCTAGAGCCGTTTTAATTTTTTGATAGGGCTAGAGAGGTACGGGTTTGAGAGAGCTAAAAAGCTGAAAATTGATATCTACCTCATATATAGTATGTAGACATTTTTGAAAAATTAAACAAAAATGAAATCAGATTTGCTTGTAAGTTTTTCTGTGAAATATGGTTGTGTAATTTTCATGAGTTCTGTCATATCTATTGTATCAATCGAGGTATGGAAATAATTTTATTACTGCAGGCTCTTTTAATAAGGGCCCAAAACGGGTTTCCAGATTTTTGAATATTTAACCTATTAAGGCCCGTTTCTACGATCGGCAAGTTAATTCTAACCGGAACTTTAACTGGAACTATTGAATGAAAATCTGTCAGTTAAAGTTCCAGTTAGAACGCAACTGACGATCGGATGAACGAGCCTAAGTTAGTGTAAAGCAGTTGTATACATTTTCACGAATCCCAACATATTTCTTATGTGCGATTTAAAATTCGCTGGCACTTCTAAAGACGACCCGAAGGGGTGTTTGGTGCTTCTACAAGTTTTCACGAATTCCGAAAAATCTTTAAAGTGTGGGCCGAAACGCATTTAATGCTAGGATGAGGTTCAGGTTACTATGCTACTGACGACCTGAAGAAGAATGGTATTTGAAACTGTTTTTTATTAAACCCACAATTTTTTTTGGAAATCACAATCTTTACCTCAATTTCAATGATTCAATCTTAATCTTATTTTTCTCTGTTTCTTTTCAGTTTCACCAGAATCAATTGTGATACCAATTGTGTCCTGTATATTAGGTTTTCCGTTGCTAGCATTGCTCGTCATATGTTGTTTACGGCGCCGTGCCAAACTCGCTCGGGAGCGTGATCGACGTCGAAACTATGATATGCAGGACCATGCTGTCAGCCTGGTCAGATTTAGTCCTATTCATAGACTCAGTGAGTCATTCGTTAAAAAACAAAATTAAAAATAAATAAAATAAATCTTTAAATATCATACACAGCTAAATACAGCAGAAATGCTTACACGAAACTGAACCTAAAGTTAAAACTTATATTTAAACAGAAACTGTAAAAACTTTAAACAAAACTAACAAAATGATAAAATCCTTTGCGATATCTTTTCAACTAATCGGTGTTTTTTCTCGATTTCTTCCCCAACAGATAATCGATCGTCGCGAGCTATCAGTTTGCGCCCTGAGCGAAGCTTAAGTCGGGGCTTCCCGTCGCTCGAGCTGGACACAGTGATCGAGGAGCGTAGCGATCCCGAACAAACTCAGATTGATATGCTTAGTCCCGAATCACCATTGGACCCGCAAAAATATCGCGACTTTAATTCCAGCTAGCATACGATTTCGACGGGAACTTCATCGTCATATTCGAATCCGACAAGAACGAGCAACTACAGTATGCGGATTACCACAGTATCGAATTTAACTATCCCAACACTGTCTACAAATGGCGCCGGACATTACGATTCGGTTGTATTCGCCAACTTAACCGGACCCGGCCTCGCGTCCAAGTCCAGTGTTAGCCTAAAATATAATAATGATCGTGACTATAAGACTCATCGGAAACTATATACCCTGTCCGGCGATAGATCACCACTTTGGACAACACTTACCCACGCCCAGACAATCAGTGAATTCCTGGATGATAGCTGATGCAGGCCAGTTTGAATTTTAAAATTATGTCCTGACCCCATGTCCTTGTAGACTAGTCACACCTTAGCCTGTACGAGACGCCACTATTTCGACATGTTCATAAGCATCTGTGGTCCCACAGCAATTAACAATTATTTTAAGTAGTTATCCTAAGCTAGAGACCTTGATATGTTATCATAATTTATTACTGTACCAAAAATTATATACCTACTACTAGAAAATTCTTATTGAATTGTGTTGTTGTTGTTTCAATAAGACGAGAATGATAATAAACATAAATAGGTCCTTTGATTGAAAATTATTCCTATCTGTGGTTATACGGACCATTTTTGTGCTGTTCCGTAAACGAAAAGTTCGGTACAAAACAAACAGTCTAGTTAATTAGATCTGTTTCGCCCTAATATTAATGTGACACAATTATGACTAACAAGAAATAAAGGAAACATAAAATTGACTTTCTTTTCAGAAAAGTGTTTTATTTCCCTAACATATATTGTAAGATAATCCCAAGGTATTTCAAGTAAAACACAATTCGATTAAAATTAAGAAAATCAGGAACGTGTGATTTATTGCATCGCACGTCATTCGCTGCCAACGACACTGACGTTGTCGTTTTTGACATTTCAAAGATAGTTATAGTTTTAGTTCGACGCCGTAGAGTGTTGACGTTAAGACCGACGTTGATTTCTTATAATCTTCTTAATTTCTTAAAATCTCGATCTGGAGAATACGATGCAATAGAGAATTGTATGCCATCTTCGACAATCCAGAAGTACCGATCTTCATAAAATTTAAAAAGCTACAATGGGCTGGTCATGTGGAGTGGATGGAGGACGGAAGAATCCCCAAACGCATACTAAAGGGAAAATTCTATGGACAAAGACCAGTTGGAAAACCACAAAAGCGCTAGGAGAACTCTATTGACGCAGACAATTCACTTCTAAGATGCAGAAACTGGAGGACGCGGTTACTGAACCGAGGAGGCTGGCATATTCAAAAGGCCAAGGTCCGATTTGGACTGTAGCACCATCGTAAGTAAGTAAGTATAAACCGACCATGAACCACAACAAAGTAAAAACTCCGAATACTATCGAAATGATTCACGGATGGTAAATTTTCCTGCAAAAATATAAACACCAGCGAACGACGAGAAGAGGGGTAGTCGGCGGTTCTCAGTCTGCTAACAAGGCAACGTGGACTTAAAGCTCCTCTAGTAGCAACATTGACTACTGTTCTGGCAGGGCAACCATCTCTAATCGGTTCCCAAGTTGGACAAGGTAATGTGGACTTAAAGTTTCTCTTCGAAAGCTTGGGACCGATTAATTCATGTCCAAGTAGAGCCAAGCAGAGCAAAGACTAGCCATACCAAGCGGAGCTGAGCCAAGCAGAACAGATCCAAGGAGAGTGACGACTAGCCCAGCAAAGCTGAGCCAAGCAGCCATACCGAGCGGAGCTGAACCAAGCAGAACAGATCCAAGCAGAGTGACGACTAGCCCAGCAGAGCGAGCCACGAAACGCAGAGCAAAGCAGCAACCAAGCGCAGAGTGACGCAACGGCGACCACAGTGAGTCGAGACATGCATAGCGAGTCACGGCTAGCAGAGTCAAAGAAGCGACGAGTATAGACCAAACATAGAACAAACTACGATATGCAGAGCAGACGAAAAGAGTTAAGCCCGAAACACAATGCACACGTACCGTTCCGCTCCGTCACGAAAAGTGAGGTTATGAGATCCGTAAAAGTTGAATTTAGGTGAACTCGTCCGATCCGTTCCGTTACAACCATTGTGTGCATTTACATGGCCTACTTTGACAGCATTGTGTTTCAGGCTTAAAGCGATCGTCGACAGAGCAGACCAAATGGACAGAAATAAGATAATCAGGGTCAAGTTAAGGCAAGCAGAGTCGAGCTAAATGCAACTACGACAAGCCACGATTAACGACGCCAGATTATGACAAGCAGACACAGCAGAACCAAGACGAACAACGCAGAAGCCTCACAGAGAGACGAAAACAGGAAGGACGAAAACAGAGAGAGAGCTATAATGCGACAAAAAGAGACGAAGACAGGGAGAGAGCGGAGATTGTCAAGGCAAGGCGAGGGAAGTCGTACCAGCAGAAAACACGAATCGAGTCACGTTTAGCAGAGGTAACGAATCAGACGGCAAGGAGAATACCAAAAGGAAATCAAATTTCAAATAATAATTTCAATGTATGTCACTAAATAAATGTTTTGTAACGGATCCCGGCACCCGTTGAGCCTGCCCCGGATATTCGAGTCGTTACAACCTTTCAGTGTGCGTTTGGTAATTCTTCCGTCGTCCATTTGCTCCACTTGGCCTGTCCACTGTAGCTTACGAAACATTAGATAAAGCTTCTCAATACCACCCGCCTTTAGTATAAGGTAGATGGCGCCTATCTGGCTAGCACATTATCCGTGAAAATGAAATTATATAGAATTTTCCTCAGCAGTTTCACCAGCTGTCAGGGTGTTTCGGGAGTCTATGCCTTTCGATGACGAAACAGCTCCTTCGGACCTAGTCCAACACAATCTTATGAAAACTGGCCTCTCCAGTGAAGTTTTTTCCAAATTGTCATGTCCTCAGGGACGGCGATTAATCAACAGTCGGGGATTTCGTTTTGGAGTTTCACTCCACTGACACCGGAAAAACAATTAACTCTTAATCATAATTTATACGAGTATTTGCATAAATCAATTTTTTTGAGCAAACTGTTTTGTTGTAAAACTACATTTTGCTGAGTGTTATGATATGCTCTTTCAAAACTAAAAATATTTCCATTTCATATTTTCTTTTGCCTTATCTCTCATTTATTTATAAAAATAATTGCAATGAAAACGAAAGAAATATGTCATAATCGATATTTATTTAAATACTCGCGCCAATTGTGTTTTCATAATTTTTTATGGAACCTGTTACTCAGAAAATTGTTCCGAATTAAAGCCTTGGAGCCCACATCCCACAAATGTCAAAAGTCACAATCATAACCACACTTTTTTTTCTTTAAAAACATGTCAAGTTGACGTGCAGGCCGATCCGCGCGTGGTTTTGCCTGAAAGATTTCTAAAAAAGCAGTTTTCAAAGAATTATGCAAATGAAAATGGAAAAAAAATTGAAAAAGTTTGATCGGAACAAAGTGAAGAAGTTGCTGCAAGAGGAAAACAAGTACATCGTCGATTTGCTTACGACCTTCGATGTTCCCGACACCGTCGACGGTTAGTAAATCCTTTTCTATTTACCTCGTGTTCATGCCACGAATCTCTAAATTTTTATCATTCCAGATGAGAACCTCGAAAAAATGTACCTTCTGGAAAGCAAAAAGAACAGGAAAATGCCAACAGCTACGACCGATCGCGCACAAACTGCCGAAGAGCTCGAAGACCGTCTCCAGATCATCAAAAACAAAATGAAATCGAAAAAGTCTAAAGCGTCGGAGCGAACACTAAAAAAACGCGAAATGAAGAAACTGAAAAAGAACAAGGAATTCAAGAAAGTACTAAACACCGTACACAAAGCAATGAAAAACGAAAAAGTCAAGGAGGAAAAGTTCCTGGAGGACAACAAAGCGCTCATCAAACGGGTCAAGCCGATTTTCAACGAGGAGGGAAAAATCGTCTTCTCCAAGTTCGATTTTGCCTCGCATCCGGGAGCTAAAACGAAAAAATCCAAGAAGGACAAGTTCGAGAAGAACCCGAAAGTTCTCCTGAAAAGCCTCAAGCAACAGAAGAAACAAATCGGCGAACTGGTCGAACAAGGAGACGAAACAAAAGCGCACGAAATCAAGAAGGACCAGGCGTGGAAGAAGGTCTTCGATCGGACCGAAGGCAAGAAAGTCAAGGACGATCCGACACTTCTGCTGAAGGCGATCAAGAAGCGAAAGGACCAGAAGAAGAAATCGAAAGAGAAGTGGTCGGAACGAAAGCAAAAGGTCGAACACGATATTGCGTCGCGACAGAAAACACGACAGGACAACATCGAGAAAAAGATGAAGGAGAAGAAGAATCGAAAGCTCAAGAAGTTGACGAAGCGTGGACGTGTAATTCCTGGATTCTGATCAAATCGATTTTTTTTGTTTATTTTGCTAGGATTAAAATTGAAATTTTATTATAAGCGTTTTTTTTATTCGCTGTAATTGGAATGTCCCCTCTTCGCAAACTTTATCTTCAAGTGTTCTGTTATTGTAGGTATGCCAAGGTGGGGCTTGTCTCGGCGCATTTCATTGCAGTATTCGCAGTATAGAACTCGTATGGGCGCCTTGCTATGTGTGGATATTTCCTCACTACTGAATCGGTTTCGATGAGATCTTTATCGCTCTTGTTTCGCGTTAAAGGATAGCTCCCATCCCACAAACAGCTATGTACAGTACCAAGAGCTCATTCTCATGATTCGCTTTAGTATTACTATGCGATAAAGTGACCCTTGTTAAAGAAAATTGTTTTTGGTTCTACTTAAATATTTTTATTGCCTAGCAATTAAATGTTAATATTCAATTAGATGACAAACTTTCACAGCCTATGCCCGTAGGCTGATAGAAGTCCACACACAAGAAGAACCTCATCATTTCAGCACGGATTCCAGTCACCACCCATAAATTGGAGATGTGTGCGCTTTAGTGAATTTTCTTTAAACCTTTTTAGGCTTCAAAAAAAGGCTATCTCCGGTGACATACATTTTTTAACAAATAACCTGCAGTACGTTTTTACCAATACTGCGAGTGGCTTCCATGTTTTCTTAATATCATTGTCCGAAACGGTCAGCAAATCAAAGATTCTAATTACAGCAATAGCGGGGGTGGTAGAAATGGAAAAATGGAGGACTTTGTCAGTAAGTACCAGAATTGCAAGATCTGTTTGTCAGTACAGATACAGGCAGTAACTGAAGTAGTTGAGTACTGAGAATCCTTCGAAAACGTTCTTTAGCATGCGTTCAAAATCAAAGAGACTCAAATGACAAGCTCTGTTATTTTCCAAAAAGGTGGATGCTACGAGGCGGGAATCATTCCAAGCAGTCCTCTCATAAAATACTTTAAAGGCATTCGTCCCCAAAAAATCCTTCCTTAATTTTTAGATCTCTCAACCTCATGGACATATTGAAATGGCCGGCTCATCTTTGTTCATGACCTTTACAAGAAGGTTCTTCATTATCCCAAGACTTGCGTGGAGTGGTGGTAGCCAGTATCTTCTTAGAATCGACCAAGATTACACTCGCAACACAAAATTTAGAGTTACCAAGCTGCGCACTCCGCAACCCATTTTAAATCACCCCAAATTGTCTGCATGTTTTATCAATAGCAGAAGGTGCCTTAAGGTTTCATAGAACTCCTTCAAATGAACTGGGTATTGAAGGTAAGAGGTTGCCAAAATAGGATAGAACTGCGTTCCGACTTAATTTAGAGCGAAGTAGTCTTCTCGCCTTAGATTTCATCGGAGCCGGAGGAATTTCTGCAAGCACCACGATCAGTAGTGGTCTATTGTGTCATATATCTTTCTCTAGTTTCAATCTAGAGGTCCCCACTTAGCTTTATTTCTCTTAGGAATTTATCTAGTTGGTGTAGGTCTATTTTTTGGAATGGAACTATGGTCCACAAAGTTAGTATGGGTTTTTCCCGTTTCGTTAAATCGTATGAGTCCCTAAACAAAAAGGGTCGAGCGGGCCTTGTCCGGCCAACCCGGAGAGGGTCGTGGGCGCCAGTGGTTCCTTTTTTAAGGATTCGTTCTCACTATTTTCGCCGACCGAACCTCGAGCTCAGCGAGATCTGCGCGTATCAAAATAACACCGATCTCAACGGAAGTAGAGCTGAAACACTTCACACAATATATACACAAACAAACTATAAATTCAATCCTCGGATAAGATTTACTACTAGGTAGGTACGCGTGGCTGTGCGTGAGATCACGGACACACTTAGACCTAAAAGGTCCGTTATGATACCACAGGATCATCGAATCTGGTCTTACTCGTCAAACCATTTAGAGCTTGTAATCAAGCGTTGGATTCTCGCGACCTCCATTGTGCAAGATCACCAAGACAGTTGAAGAAGTAAGCTTCCTTCTGGCTGATAGAGCTGGACAAGTACAGAGAAAGTTTTACTGCTATCTTCATTATAAATTCAACTCGCAAAATGACGCGGTATTAGTCTCAATAAATTGACTTGCTAAACAAATGTAAATAAACTAACTGGCGAAAGAAAACCTGCTCTCTACCTGTTATTTTAATTCGACCTAGTTAATTCTTATATTCTAGGGTGACTCTGGTGGAACTTTCCTCGACGCACTTTCGCCGTCTCCGTAGTCTGGCTGGATCCTTTTACGTTCGCTGGATACTTGGTTTCTTCTCGTCGCTGCGAGTTATCGGAATCCACGTCCTTGGCTTCATGTGCCACGCCTTTTCCATTCTAGTTTTCTCGTCCGCAAAAAATCACATCCTAAATTTTACTCTTCGTGGTGTCACCGACTCGTGAAGCTCGTTGCACGTTCTTCTCTCTTTCTTTCTTGCTACTTCTTAATTTTAATTTTACGACCTTACGTACTACTTACACTCGCCAAAGAGTACTTTGGGCAGGACTTCCCGCGACGACTGAGGGCAGCATTTTAAAAACAGTACCCTCAGTTTAAATTCAACGATCGCTGGCGCTCGGTCGTTAATCATGTCCTCCAAACTTAAATCCACGGATTTATAACGGAGGCTTAAACCAACTCAAATAACTCGTAGACCTGAATCGGTTTTGATCCAGTAGAGCGGACCGCTGCTCTATTTGTTGCAAGTTGGTCTGCTATTTCGTTGTCCTCTATGCCCTCATGACCGGGCACCGCGTGCAAGAGGACTCTGCTGTTGGTACTAAGGATACATAATTTTTCTTGGCATTCCCACACCAGTTTTGAGTTTACCGTGTGTGCAGTCTAGGCTTTTATCGGTGTCTGACTATCTGTGAGAATGACTATGTTTTTATTTGCGTAACTCCTTGCGAGGATTATTTCTATGGACGTGAATTTAGCATGAACCTCCGTCTGGAAAACGGTGGGATATTTACCGAGGTATTCCGTTATCCTGGCGCGGGATCCACTTATGCCAGATCCGGTGCCTTCAACCGTCTTAGATCCATCGGTATACCAATGCTATCCGGTCCGAACTGCGGTGGGTCCCTTGCCCAGCTCTCTCTGTCGCAGACTATATCATATGGTATGTCTAGCATTTGAATGCTACTTTTAAGTCTGGACAGATTATTAGGTCCACTTTTTACTTTGGATGGATTGTCGTTTAATTGGATTCTCATCGCGGCTAATCTTACCTGCGATTCGATATATGTATGTAGATGTGAAGCGAAGACAGATCTATAAGAACATGCATAGCAGCCGTGAGGCAAGTTATCATTGCTCCTGTCGTGTTGATATATACCATCCTTTGGCGCATGTCCAATTTGCTCCTGGCGCTTACTAGCTTTGTTCTCTGCCACCATACTGATGCCCCGTATGCTATCATAGGTCTTACAATAGCTGTCTAGGTCCATAAGGCTATTTTGGATTTCAAGCCACAGGTTTTGCCTACGACTTGTCTTCACAAGAGTAGAGCAGCAGTGGCTTTCTCTGATACTTTTTCTAGGTGCTGGTTTCACGCCTTTGTCATCACGCCAGTAGTGGTTACTACCAGTACTTATTGTGCCCAATGATTCTCTCGAAGGAGGTTGAACACGAAATTGAGTTTTGAGATTTTGTTGTTATCCGAACTCTCCAAATCGGCTTCAAGACATGTTCAGGACGGTATTGAGAGGCGGAATAAACTGGGAAGAAACTATAAAATGACTGTAGCCTGGGATACTCCGTCATACCAGAAAAAAACGTAGCTGACTTGCCAAAAAAAACACTTCTGTGGTTTTGAGTTCGCTGTACGTTAGTTTAGTAAAGGTGGGTGGTCGCTGGGCAGGCCGGTGCCCAGGATTGTATGAAGTGCGCACGGGCCTGCCGCTAAATCGTTAATGGGTTCGTTGTGATCCCTCATATCCTACTTTGCAGGGATAGACTAGGCGGGTCTAAAATCAGACAGCACAGGATTCTCACCGAATGGCACAAATCAGTTGGAACAACCTGGACCACTGAAGACAATCAATGGTTCTTGACCTTTACAAATCCAGATTCCAGAAGAACCAGGGCCGTGTGATGCAACGAACGTTTGAATCGACCAACCAAAGTTGGCGTTAAAATGTGAAAAGCGGCTACGCGACGATTTAAATCATATCAAAATAGCGACAACATTGCCCCAGGATTTTTCTAGGCCTTAACGAAGTTGTAACGGACCATTGCAGGATCAATAAGCATTTCTGGACGCTGAAGATCTTGAGTTTTCCCAAATGGAACCACTGCTAAGCAGAAGAGTTCACACAGCTATTTTTGAGTGAGTACCCGGCTCAAACACGTACGGTATCATTGGGCGCTAGTTGCATAAGGAGGGAGGACCTCATAGTTCTTGGCATAGCCAAGGTGTTGGCCTCCTTCAAGTCAAATCGACGTGGCGAAACGGAAATGACTCCTTAAATAAAGAACCGTTAGAAAGAAATGGAAGCTTACCCACTACGAAAATAAGAAGCTAGACCATGCCAAATAAATTTTTGCATGAAATTGAACGGCCTTAGGGAACAAAGAAGCCTCCTTCGCAGATATTTTTTGTTTACTTCATGAGAAGCGAAAGATTCACACCTAGCCACTTCGCTAGTAAAACCTAAGAGTCAATATTCTTGCCACAATAGTGGTATTTACACCGCCATCGATCCAGACTTCGGGGAAAAGAAACAACGTGCGTCTTTAGTCCGACTTGCCGTCGTAGCTAAGCATAAACCGCTTCGCTTGAATCCTTGCAACTTTTGAATGAAGAGTCTGTGAACTGAGTAGCTATAGCACAATAAACTTGCCACAGCCGTACAGAAGAAGATAGGTAGGTAGACCTCAAGTCTGAAACAGGGCCGTTCCTACGATCGTCAGTAACGTTCTAACTGAAAGATGCTCGTACGAAACTTACAGTCAAAGTTCTGGTTAAATTTTAACTGAAGGTCGTAACAACGGCCCTAAGTCGGCATTCAGCCTGTAACCCTGCCCATGACAGTCGAAATTAAGAGAACAGCGTCCACAAATCCAAGCAGCTTTTGTCCAAAAATCGGTTGCGGTCCGCACCTACGAAGCGACAGTGCACCTTCAAAAGATGTTTGATGCAAGCCCGAATCCAAACGAAAAAGAGAAAACCGGACATGAAAATGTGTATCACGAACTGGAGGTCTTCCTACCAGTTCACCCCTTATACAGGACAAGTCCTAAATAATAAATTAAATTCTACAACAAACAATTAACGCTCCTTTTACGCTAAGAACTAAACAGCGAGTTTGTAGACAAAGTTCATACATTCCTCAGACACAAATACATTTTTCCGGGAGTGTACACATCAAATGAAAACGTCTCTATTAATTTTCAAATCTTATTTCGTAAATAAATTCTTAAAAAGCGAATACAGTTAATTTAACTTTCAGAAATAAGGGGGAAAAAAACGAGAAAATTATTTTCACAATTTCCAGCCAGACGATGGCAGCCAGCAATACAAAAACAAACACAAACCTCCAGCGCTCTACTTGTAGAACTCGTGTTCCTGTTCGTCTTTCTTGATGTTGTTCTTGTAGCCCTTCTCGAAATCCTTGGCCAGCACAATATACCGATTTTCCCGAACGGCGTGCATACCCGCCTCCTGACAAATTGCATTTATGTCCGCGCCCGAAATCTTATCCGGTCGCGCTACGAAATCCTCCAAATCGACGTCCTCGCTCAAGTTCATTCGTGACGTAATCGTCGAGAAGATCAGACGCTTCTGTCGTCGATCGGGCAACGGAAATTCGATTTTCCGATCCAAACGTCCGGGACGTAGGAGCGCGGGATCGAGCGTATCCGCACGATTCGTTGCCATAATGACCTTAACGTTCGTCGTCTGATCGAAACCGTCCATTTGATTGAGCAGCTCGAGCAGAATACGTTGCACTTCGCGATCGGCACCGGTTTGCGCGTCGAAACGTTTCGTAGCGATCGCATCGATTTCATCGATGAAAATTATAGCGGGTGAGTTTTCTTTGGCCAGGCGAAAAACGTCGCGTACCATTCGCGGACCTTCGCCCAGGTATTTCTGAACGAATTCCGAACCGACGACACGAATAAAGGCGGCCGTCGTGTGATGAGCGACCGCCTTTGCCAGCATGGTTTTACCGCAACCGGGCGGACCGTACATGAGAACGCCGCGCGGCGGATCGATACCGATTTGTTTGTAGAGCTCGAAGTGTGTTAGAGGAAGTTCTACAGCTTCGCGAATTTCTTGCTTTTGCATGTCCATGCCACCGATGTCGGAGTAGCCGACGTCGGGCTTCTCGTCCGGCTGCAACATGGAAATCGAGCTGTCTGCCTCGGGCGGCAAGACATCGACCAAGGCATTGCTGTGCTTGTGGAGCGCTACCGAAGCGGACGGTTTGAGCAATTCTCGGTCGATAGTAGACAGGATGCGAACGTAGTAGTTCGAACCGGTTGTCGAGCCGACAATTCCAGTGTTTTGGTCGACCGCTTCCAGAAACTGTCCGATAACAAGCGGAACGGATTGGATCCGTTTGACCTCCTCTTGCGCGTGCAGGTACTCCTTCTTTAAGTTCCTTTGCTCATCTTTGATGTACTCCTCCTGTACTTCGAGGAATTCCAACGTTTTCTGCAGTTTCTGTTCGCGACGAGCAACAAAAGACAAGAGTTTTTTAGGTTATGTTCTGGTCGGAGCCCCGATGATTTGCAATAAATTTGAACTTACCTTGTACCGTACGTACAAATCCTCTAATTCTAAGTCCTCAAGCGAGCTAGGGGGCACATCTTTCGATTGTTTTAAATCAATAATTTCATCCTGAAACGGAAAAATGGACCTGAATTAATTCCAATTACCAGAGAGTGAAACTACGCGCTCCAAGTGAAAACTTTTATCACATTTCACAATTTCTATATCTGCTGAAAGTACGTCAGCTAAAACTAAGCCCGAATTGTACAATTTTATTGCAAAAAACTTACTTTTTCGGGAATAATAACATCCACCTCGGCCATTGTTGATGACTTGATAAATTTTGCACCGACACATGAACGTGGGATTTTATCGTTGTCAAGTTGGTGAACTTTGTTTGGTTCGAAGGAAAATGACGCCGTTCAATGCCTGCAATTTTTGACAGCTCGGATTTGTTTTTGTTTAGTTCTCACGGCTGTGACAAATCGCATAAATTGCGCCAAGTTGCTGTAAACGCGAATTTTTCTGCTTCCGGTTTTTGATATGTTTTTGTTGAAGTTTTTAGGCTGGTGTTTTTGCGGTCGGTGTGTTCTATGGTTGTGAAGAGTTTTGTAAAATTTGTGTGTTTTTTTGGGAGTTTACGTATACACTATGTACCTGTTGTTGGTGTTGTGTCATTTTCATTCCGTCGGGCCCGCACAATTGTTTGGTAGTGCTGCAGAGTATCCAATAAAAAGGGTAAGTAAACCTGGTTTTTATGTTTTGTTCATATAAGTAAATGAAAAAAGGATCTTCGTTGCTTATTGGTTACTCCAGTAACAGTATACTGGCAGCAACTACTTGGGATAAGTCCTGCAATGCAGGAAACAAGACTCGATTATTTGGGCAAGGCGACCCACTGTATTTTTGGGAAATGTGCAAAATTCACAAAGTTGAAAGGGTGTTCCCTTTGAAACCCACTAGGGGAGCTTGCGGGAGGCTCTTTAACAACAACAGGACAATCCAAAGATTCATGGGCGGCAGATTTAATGAATTTGAGTATCTTCCGGCGTCAGTAGAGTCTTTGTAGAGCACCAAGCAAACTTCCCTTTTGGCCAAGGCTACCGCCGTTGAGAACATGCCAGTTTAGAAGCCTCCACGGGATAGTTTGAAAATTATATTCCTACAGGTTTGAATGTTCCATGTACTGACTGAGAAGCTCTTATGTGACTTCCAAGTTGAGCCAATTGTCTGAACGAATCTATTTTATTTTTCGGGACAAAGTTTGAGATGCAGCTAAAGTGGGGCGCACATGTGATCTACATTTTTGAGTCATAGTCCGGGACACGGTCAAAGCCGAAGTGTAACATCGGTTGTTTCGAGCCAGGGAAGGTTTTTGTCTAATTAAAGAAGAAGGCTGGCTTACATTTATGTTTTTAGGAGCTGTCGATATATCGGCTGACTTATGATGGCGATACAAGAATCTTAGCAGTGATTTGCTGTATGCGCCAATAGAATCCTCCCAGCGCTTTCGTAGTTTTCCAGCTGGTCTTTGTCCGTAAACTTTTCCCTATAATGTACGTTTGGGGATTCTTCCGCCATACATCCGCTCTACATGACCAGCCCATTGTAGCTTCTTGAATTTTACGAGGATCGATATTTATTTATTTTTAGAACTTGCCACAACTATAGCTCTACCTAAATACCAAGTTTTAGTTACATGTACGTCACAAGCGATTCTCGAGATATGAAACTCTGAAGCACTACAATTTTTTCCCATATTAATTCTAAGCTTCTATCTTAAAAAGTTCTTGACATATGAGACGTGATTATTTACAACAATTCCCCCACTTCCTTGCTTCACTGTCGGCATTAACCGTTTACGAGAAAGTCTCTAGAATATCTCGATCTCAGCGTTCGAGCATTTCCGAGGTATTGTTTTTTCTTACTGCCACACTCTTCACCAATATCGACCATTTTTTGCGAACTATTCAAGTTTTATATAAATTTCAAGTTTCAGCTTTCTAGTATAAACGGTTGAGAAAATCTAAAATCTGCGCTTACAACTGACCACAAAATAAGAAGACATTAAAAGGGGTTCCACCCACTTAACTTACAAGCAATAGAAAACTATTGACGCCACAACCAGCTTTCGAACTGAATGTGGCTTAAAGTAGGGAGATAGTCTAGTCCCCATACTTTTCAACTTGGCACTGGAGTATGTCACCCGAAAAACCCTGGTCAACACCAATGCGACACTACTATTCAAGTCCACCCACCATCTCAGGTTCGCCGAGGCTCGTTTGCTACTTCTTTGCTCGTATTCGTCTTTGCTCGTTGCCTTAACTCTCTCTGCTCTGCTCTCTCCCTGTATTCGCCTCTCTGTGTGACCTTTGATCTCCCTGTCTTCGTCCTTCCCTGTTTTCGTCTACGCGTTTGGCCTCTGCTTTTGTCGTCTTAGCTCTGCTGTGTATGTTTGTAGTGGTTTGGCGTTTTAGTTTTAAAAAGTGCTTTATTTGCCGTAAGTTCTAACAGATTTTCTATTTTAAGGGGTTATATACAGTTGTGATGGACGAAAAAATCAATTTTTCTTTTATTGCATATTATTTCAGTATATTCTCTCAAGAATACTCTCACCAAATTTCATATTGATCGGAGCATTAGAACCGAAGTTGTAGCTTCTTATAGCACACTATCTGCACAGCGAGAGGAACAAACATGAAACTTTAAACGCGATTATCTCAAAACCTTATTTTTTCGAAAGTAGCTTTGCGGTAGACAGGATTACTAGAAAACTATCAATCCGATCAATACCAAATTTATACCACTTATTTATTATGATAATAGCTAGTAGATGAACGAAGGATTTTCCATTATTTTGAAAACTTTTTTTTTTAGAGGAAAAAATCGAGAATGTTTTACATTGAAAAAGTACGTTTTTTGTTACAACCGTCGCCATTTTTTTTTAAATCAAAATTCTTACAAATCGTTCATCTACTAGACAATACAATATACTAACGGATTTTTCTGGAATTTTTGATTTCCGATGAACCGTTTTCAAGATATGATGTCCACCGCAAGTCACGTCGAAAAAAAGGCGTTCGACTATAACTTTTTTATTATTTAATATTTTTTGATGAATAAATTTCAACAAGTTCTTAGAAACAAAAGATTTTGAAGAAATATTTAAATAAAAAAATCGAGAAAATTTCATCTTTTTGCGCGGTACAACTGTATATAACCCCTTAAGGGCTTATGCGGGTCTTGACACTTCAAAAAGATAATTTTTTTGAAAAAAAAAATGTGTAGAATAGTCATGTCAGGAATATTGTCTCAAAATTTCAAGTCGATCGGAGCAAAACTGTAGGAGTGAGAGAGATTTAAAGCGCCTTGTACCTATTAAACATGTCTTTACCGGCAAACCCGAACTCGGCCACCGAGCATTTCAGGAAGCGGAAGCTCAGACCCGAGATTCCAGAATTTGACTCAGACAGGAACAAAAGGATGAATTGGTCCTTGCAGCTGCAGCAGAACCTTCACTTTATGGGCTTGGAATCGATGATTCCATGTATTCCATTTACTCTGTTTTATTTCTCTTTAAAACTTTAAACGCGTTTTTCTCAAAACCACTTTTTTGACGCCGGTAGTCAAAATTTCTCAGAATCTAATATACCAATCGGCTTTAAATTTTGCACACTGCTTTTAGACATGATTGGCTTGTGCTTGAACGAAGGATTTTTTTTACCTTCTATTACAACTCATTTTATAGGCCAAATATGGCCAAAATTTATGGAAAAAATGACATTTTTCGTAAAAAACGCTACCAAAAATTCAATTCTCAATTTTCGAAAAAATCCTTCGTTCAAGCACAAGCCATATTCACATACTAACAAGAAAATTTTGATTTTGATTTCTGATAAAAATTACTCGATTTACGGTGACTACCGTGAGGGCACTTTTTTTGGCCTGGTCAACTTCACGAGACTCTCAATGGCAGATTTGTTGATATTTTCGTTTGAAATTTTCACAGAATGTTGTTTAACTATAGTACTTTTATATGCAATAAATTAAAATTGTACAATTCTTGTAGTATCTTTTAAAAAAATTCAAGAAAACATGTTTTTTTTTTTGGCTTTCTAGACCCGCATGAGCCCTTAAGGGGAGCAATCCTTTTAGACGCCCGAAAATGAGCCATTTTTCATGAATTTTTTTTTATAATGATAAGATAAACGTACCATTTTAAAATTTTGATATGATGTTATTAGAACTTACAAGTGTTGACGAAAAAGATTATTTATTTCCTTAAGCGTGTTTTGCGTGACATCGAAAACTGCTCCATTTGTCATATTTTTGGAATACTAACCGATGAATGGGAAGGATGTACCTAAAACATTATAAAAAATATATAAAACAAAAAAGATATGAAACTTTTCAATGAAATGTTCATTTTTCGACTATTTTTTTGATAGTTTTTACCCCAAAATAGTGGTTTATTTACGCGATATCTTCAAAATTTTAGGTATATCCTTCCGATATATTTATATAAGCAGAAAGCTCCAAAAAAATTGGCCAAATCGATCCATAACTTTTTGAGCTACAATAGGAGAGTTTTTGAAGATGCAGTTTCAAGATAATCGCATTTAAATTTTCAATACGCGAAAACTATTAGATTTAGTGACTTACCTAATCAGCGACTCCAGGCGCATGCAAGAAATCTTCAACTTCTAACTCACTCACACCGTCACTTGTATTCCCCTAGCATATATCTGTGAATTCATCCCCGTGATATATCCTTTTTTAGAACATTTTCGATCTATATTAAATCGCGTTCCTTTAGGATAGTTTGGTACTTTAGTTTCGAAATTTAACCGCATAAGACATACTTTCGAGCCAAACTGACTCTATTTCATACACAACGTTCGCTACGCTTTATTCTTTCGAAATATGTGGAAAAAAAATTTTAAATTTTAAAACTGTAAAGGGATTGCTCCCCTTAATCCTAAAGCTAAAATTAGTCTAGATCTAAGCTGCTACCGTTCTTAATGGCCTCAATTGACGCTCTGAGATATAAATTTTATGGGAGGGATGTTTTTGGGGAGATAAGAGTCTCTTTATTTAATTACATTCTTAATGTATAGGTACTTATCATTAAAATAAACTATTGGAAAATGGCAAAAAAAAAACAATATTACATCAATTTCACTCTACTGTAGTGGTTTGGCGTAGTTCGTCGTGGCTTGTCGTAACTGGTTTTAGCTCGACTCCTGGGACGATTCTGCTTGCCTTAACTTGACCGTGTTACTGATCATCATCTCGTCTCTGTTCGCCTGATCTGCTCGTGGCTTGCTCTGTGCTTGTCGCTGCTTTGGCTCTGCTCGTCGTGGCTCACTATGCACATCGTGCTGGGCTGGTCTCTGGTCTGCTTGGCTCTGCAAAGCTAGTCTCTACTCTACTTGGCTCTACTCTGCTTAGTTCAGCTCTGCTCTGCTTGGCACGTCTCTGCTCTGTCTGGACGTAAACTATCCGATCTCATATCTTCAAAAGAGAATTATAAATCCACAACCTTATCCAGTTTGGGAACCGATTACGGTTGTCCTTCCAGTGCGTCAAGGTTCACAAATATTTCGTTACAATTCTCCAGAGATCTTGCAAGAATATTTATGTAGCCGGCGTATGCTGCGAGTTGTTTAGATTTGAAGCATAGTATTCCCTTGGTGTCAAGGTGAAGTATTCAAATTAAAAATCATTGGTACCAGACCATCATCTTCTTTAAGGTAGTTGTCAGTTTCTAAAGCTGGAAGCCCTTTCTACTCCGTGTGACAAAGAAGCGGTCATTGTCATTTTTGTAAGCCAAATCAGTTTCGGTGGAACTCCAAACTCCAACATGATTTAATACATTAAACACGTGCCGATACTGTTGCATGCCTGTTTGAAGTCAGAAAATATTTGATGCACATCAATGTTAAATTTCCAGCAGTTTTCCTGCTCCTACTTAATAATAATATCTTGTCCGTGTTCGATCATTCGGCCTGGTATTCACCTATTACATTGTCAGCAAACGGCTTAATTCTCTTTTCTAGCATTTTCGTCAAGATCTTAAAAGACGTACACAAGAAGGCGATTCCTCGATACTTTTCGCAGCAGAGTTTGTCACCTTCGACTTATGATACTCCTGCACCAATCTCTAGGAAGTGCTTCCTGCGCCCATATGTCTGTGATTAATTAATAATTTGATGAATTCCTTACGGACTTAGCAGCTTTAAATCATCTTGTTAGATCTTCTTTTCATAACGAATCTCCAAACAAAAAAGACAATGTCATATCCATCAACTAAATACCTGTCCTTATTGCTGAAGAGCACTTAGATTATTACGTTCTACGTGTTTCAGATGAAAAGATTGTTCTTCATTCCTAGCGGACTTATGCGCAAAAAAACATCTTAGGATGGACTATCATTAATTTATCTAGTTATTATATTAGTTATATAAATAGGATAGGACCCGACTAATCCGATATGTGGCCAACCACTGCAAATATAAAAGAAGTCTCATCGGTGGTAACATACAAACTAAGCTGAATTACACCGGATAACAGGAAGCTTAGTTCCTTTTCAAATCTGAACTGTTGTCTCCAATTTCAATTACGGCGTATTCAATTTCCAAAATCCGAAATCACACTAGACCGCCCATTTCATGTATGGACCCTTCAAAACTGTCGTGACTAGCGACATCCTAAGACAGGCGCAAGCACCGAATTTCGAACTATCAATAAAATCGAACTCTCCCCGAGGAATTCTCGTATCTTTCACTGATTTGTCACGAGGGTTAAGTTCTAAGAGGCTACTTCAGTGTTCAGTCGCAAACATCTTACCATTTCCATCTCAGACCAGTCTTCCTTCGGACAAATTGTTCGCCATTCACTCGAACAAAATCTGTGTCTGTCTGTTCCCATTAAAGTTTCGCTCAAGTGAAATATTTTTGTAGATGTAATCGGAATGCTGTTCTGTGACTCATTTCGATGGACTAAAAAAAAATAGAGCATTGGCCAAAAATAAAAATCAGGAAGAAAACTTTGGAGTCTTATGGGTTTTCTACCCTTTGGCAAAGAACTAAACAGGAATATATGGAATGAGGTGCGGTTTCGTAAGGAAGCTGGGGAATTTCGGGATTTCTGGGCTTCTATCCAGGAAAGCTTCCTTCATTCTCTGACTAATACAGAGAACGTATTCGTATCGATGTAACTTGTAGTATTGCATAATCGGTAGAGACCGGGTGAAGCTTCTCATTTTTTTTTTTGCTCGTGTACGTACAACGAACTTGAGCACTTACGTCACACGGTGAGTCCTTCTCCACCCCCGTCGCTCTCTTCTTTGCGGTTTAGTCCCTCGTTTAGGTTCCATTTGTTACTCGGTGGGTATTAAAGGGTTTTATGAAAGATGGTGATGAATCCTAAGGATATTATCAGGAGCATGCTTTAAAGTAGCGGAAAAGTGTGGTAGAGAAAAAGTAGAGCATGACAGCCATCTACTCTGTGAGATCCCCGATAGTTGTGCACTATTGAAATTTTCTTTCTTTTTGTTGAAGCATTGCGCTCCAGCGTCTTGAAACTGCGATTTTATGGGAAGCAAGAAAGCTAATGGGATAATGATGTATTGTGAGCAAATGCGTTTCGAGCATGTTGAGGATGACGATGCTCGTCCGCTTTAAGGAGTTTTTGTGAACCAGAAATTAACCTGATGATCAAAACGTGCCTGCTTATATTTTCTAGCAGACAGAATTGAAAATGGGTGGAGTGAAACCTTTTGCAGCTAAGACCTGACTGAGCTTCAATGCGCAAACTTTCTGTTCGTTACCAAAAAAGGATGTTAGCCAAGGTATAATGCAGGTATACTATCATTTGGTTTTTGTTAGGCGTTAAGGATAACAAATTAAAAGAATTTATGTTAGTTCCTACTTATGCTTTTGAGATCTGTTTACTGCTCCATCTAAAAAATTACAATAATTAAAAGAGCGAAGAAAAGTTGGAGCAATTACTACGACCGAACTAGGGAGAAAACTTCAAACTGGCTGTAGAAGGGCTTGATGGCTGGATTCAACTTAGTTGCTCTAGTTCTACGGAATATAACCTATAAATAGATAAACATAAACAGTCGTTTTCGTGTGGTAAGAACCCAAAAATTTCACTTTAATGTGGATATGCATCCAAGATATACATTTATCACTGCTAGGCATAGACAGAGTCTTCCAACAGAGGATATAGGTTAAAGGAAAATAAAGCCTTTTGTAGACACACACTTTTTCGCAAAGTCTTACCATTTACCGGGTTACGCCAGCGTTTTCTAGGTGGACATACTGGGTATCCGAGAAGCCTGTCGGTCTTCACAGCAAGACGCTACCCCAAAGCTTAATGTTGTAATTATCACTTGCAGCCAAGCCGCAATCAAGACCTTAGATTCGGCTATTACCTCCTCTTAACTCGTCGAACAGTGCCGTGAGGAGCTAACCTACTTGGGAAGTCAGGTTGAAGTTGCCCTGGTTTGGGTTCCAGGCCACAGCCAGATAGAGGGTAGCGACCGGGCAGATGAATTAGCTAGGCAGGGCTCTGCTCTTCAGAGCTCTCTCGTAGAATCCATTTAGGACCCACTAGGGACCGTTAAGCGTCAAATATCCAAACACTTTCTCACAAACCCGAGATAGAGAGGACTGCCCAACTGCGTCATATCTAGGAAGATATAGCCATTCTACTGCCGGAGAAGAACAGGTGAACTCCTGAGCGGAAACCGTGTGGACGTCTCTAGAGTAACGGCAGTCAGCACGAGTCACTGGCCGATCGGCAACCATGCGGCCAGACTGGATATTCCCTTTAACGTCTATTACCGCAGCTGTGGGGAGATAAACAAGGGAGAAACTGTTATCCACCTTCTTTGCGAGTGCCCAGCCCTAGCTAGAGCCAGACTTCGCGTACTAGGCAAACCTTTCTTTAATAACCTTGACGAGATCTCGGAGAACAAGATTGGAGAACTGATCACCTGAAGAGCTCAGGATATGATAATCCATTGGAGCCCCAGGTCTCTGTTAAACCATGTATCCACTTCATCAATCCTCAACAATCAGGTTAAACGAGTTGTGGTATCAAAATGGCGCTTCCAGTCCTAATTGGTCTGTTTTCGGCAGATAGGCCGCCACGAAACCATTCAACCAACCAAACCAACTATGTCCATCTGCAAAATTTTGTGTGTGTGAATCGAGAATTGAATTTTTTCATAAATTTGAAGAATTTCTGGCTATTAAAAAACCTTCGCTAGAAACGCCAGTTTAGAAACTGTGTTTCAGAAGGACCGAGCGATCAGTTTTATCATCGAATCGTGTTGAACACTGACTAAGGCCCGTTCCTACGATCGTCAGTTAAATTTTAACCAGAACCTTAACTACAAGTTTTGTATGAAAATCTGGCAGTTAAAGTTCCATTTAGAACGTTACTGACGATCGTAAGGTCGGGCCTAATTATTTCAATAACTGCGGGTGACGATAATGAGCCTAACAAAAGAAGTCGTACATTTTGGCAATAAGGTGGTTGAGGTTGAGGACTTCATTAACGCAATGACAGTTTTGATACCGTCACAAACTCGTTCTACCCGGCTGTTCTTGTGACTGATCTAGGTGGGTGGTTCTTGAAGATATGGAAGAGAATTGGTCAGTTATATCCATCCTGTACAATTTAGGAAGATTAATAATTCTCCAATTTTTTTCGTCGTGGTCTCTCTCACGCCTTTTTACAAGGGTTTGCCTACTGATTGTTCTCGTTCTCTGGCAATTGCCGGAGATTCACAGAGGAAGCTAAGGAACAACTCTCGTCCTCGTGTCCATGGCAACTACGGCCGTATGCATTGACACCCAATTTGGTAACATAGTCTAAAATTGGCTAATGACCTTTATTGATCGCCGTGGTCCTGGAGATGTCTACCCGGGTCTTGATTATAGGTTCGTGGATCTTGGTTTGGTTGGTATATTTTCCTAGATATGGCGCAGATGGGTAGACTTCCATCTAGAGTTAACCTTGACTCCTGGCAAAACGTGAACTGTTTCCGCAAAGGAGCTGGGATGGTCGTTCATCAGCACAATCACTTCCCACTTCCTTGGATTCTACTTAGTTAAGTTATGTTAAGTCTTTACTCAAAACCAGCTTCCAGACTAGTGACTCGTAGTTGAGAACCACAAAATCATCCTGGGTTTAAGACCCCACTTTTTACCGATGGCTCTTTTGCAGGCGGGTGGTTCTTGAAGATATGAAAAAGAGTTGGTTAGTTATATCCATTCTGTATCTACTATTTAGGAAGATTTTTAATTCTCCAATTTTTTTCGTCGAGGTCTCTCTCAGGTCTTCGTAGAAGGGTTTGACTAGTGATTGTTCTCGAGCTCTGGTTATTGTCGGAGATTCACAGAGGAACTTTAGGAGCAACTCCCATCCTCGTGTCCTATGGCAACTACGGCAGTGTGCATTAACACCCAATTTGGTTGCATGGTCTGAAATTGGCCAATCACCTTTATAGATCCCCGTGATCCTGGAGATGTCTACCCTAGTTTTATTTAGAATGAAGTTCATGGGTCTTGGTTCGTTTGTAAGATGATCATATCTTCCTAGGTATGTCTCCCTTGACTCCTAGGAAAAAGTGAACTGTTTCCGAGCTGAGAATGGCGGAACCTTTCTATGTTAGTTCATCAGCCCGCTTTCCCACTTCCTTGAACTCTACTTAGTTTAGTTATGTTACAGTCCTTTCTCAAAGCGGGCCACCAGACTAGCGACCCGTAGCTGAGAACTGGACGTTTTACGATAGTGTACATCCACAAAACCATCCTTGGTTCGAGTCCTCACTGCTTGTCGAAGGTTCTTTTGCTGGCGTAGAAAGTAATTAGGGATTTCTCTATTTGAAGTGGGTATGGCAGTAGGAACGGAAGGCTATACTTTTTAAAAAGATCGGCAATTAACTTTCAACTTTATTCAATTGAAGCAATGGCTGTAATCCACACGAATCCAATCCATTTAAGTAGACTTATTAAATTCAATTTAAATTGTGGCCACAATCATTAAAAATCCTCCGTCTTGATAACCCCAACTCCAATAAACTCGGCATATCAAAATAACGTACTTCACCGCATCGCAACCATTTGAAATACGCTTAATTTCGTTTCGTTTTCAATTTAATAAAGAGCCCCACGCCACGCCGCCTTTCGGAATTTTCCATATGAAAAGTTAAACAGGCAAATGACGGTGAGAATTGAAGGACGAATTGGTTTCAGGCTGGTAAGAAGAGGGAAGCCTTCTTTTCACTCATTGCAAGGAAAAACGATTGACGTCAGAAATTAGTACATATGTCGGTTGCTGCTGTAAACGAGCGCAAAGGACGACGGCATACTTCGTCAAAAGGTCAAAAAGTAGACTATCGTCATTTATGGGTAGAGCATCAACAGCCTGACGAGAGGCCTAAAGGTGTCATCGCAGCCAAAGGACTCCACTCCGAACGTCCTTACTGTGCTGGCTTAAGTCAAAGGGTTGGCAGAGCGCTTCCAGTCTGACGGCGATACGAGTGTAGAAACAAGCAATTTTAAATGGAACTATAGTTGGGTATTGTGGAAAGGACTCTTTCCATCGGCAACTTTTAGCCCATGTGTTTCATGATGAAAAGCTTTTAGGGAGTGCCATACATAACAAACTTCCATTGACGTCATTACTCGAGAACGATGGGTCTGAACCCAATTGGATTGTGTATTATCGAGAAGTATAAAGGAGCGCACAGCGGGAAAACAAGGTCGAACTCGTACTTAGTCCATTTGGGCTCGACTGCCTTCAGGCATCTTAATATTGGGTCGTGCGTGATTTCTTGTGAGAGTTTCAAGACATCAAGCACCCAATAACGGCCTTCCACACGACCGTAGTAGCATCGAATGACGTAAGAAGAAACAACAACGCCATCGAACAAAACGACCGAGGTCGTGATGCTTTTTTAAGTTAATCGCCGTAAGAATGTCAGCCTGGTATGTCCTCCAAAATGTGGGTGGAATCGACCGAAGTGTGGTATGGTCTGAGCTCAAAAATGTTATTTGAAAAATCAGACAGAACAGAAGTTGAGGGAAAGCATGCGAAATTGCTTCCATGACCGTCGTCGGGCGTCGAGGTTATCCATTGCAAGCATATTTTTATGAGTTTTCACTCTTATTTGTGCAAAAGTTTATGTTTTTTGCCAGCCTTTCAATATAAGGGAATATGCCGCTGGCGTACTGTGAAAGATACCGAAAAACTACTCTGAACTTCTTGGAATTTTTGTTCTTTTGTCGTATCCTTAAGACCTTTGGTGCAAAGTTTCGAGTGAAACCAAATGGTTCGAATTAGATGTGTGGATTCCGCCTGGAGCGGAACTTGTATGAATTCAGAATTTAATTGGAAACGATTAAAGTGGAACTGTTCTGAAGGGGGGTCTTTTTTTTAAGTTTTAAAAAGTGCTTTATTTGCCGTAAGTTCTTAATGCTAACAGATTTTCTATCTTAAACCTTAAGCTAAAATTAGTCTATATCTAAGCTGCTAACGTTCTTAATGGCCTCAATGGTCACTCTAAGATATAAATTTTATCGGGGCGATGTTTTTTGGGGGGATCTGAGTCTCTTTATTTAATTACATTCTTAATGTTTACTTATCATTAAAATAAACTATTGGGAAAATGGCAAAAAAAAACACCAATATTACATCAATTTCACTCTACTCTACTTAAACTATATACAATTCTTACATACTAACTTAAAACTAGGGTTTGAGCCAGCAGCATCATACTCCACTGTTCGAGAATAGTAGAGCGGAGGAACGGGGGTCTTGGAGTAGTTAGATGTGGACATGGAAAAGTCAAAATTACCGGAGTATGAGGATCGGAAACGGCAGGCCTTGGCCCGATTTGGGCTGTCGTGCCATTGATGATGATGAGGATCGGGAACAATAGGTCAATTCCGTTTGCATCCGAATTGGTAACTGAAGCGACGGGCTAGCTGTGCTAGTCGCTGTTTAGGTACGTTGTTCACAAGTTAGACCATAAACTTTCGGCCTAATCGCCTAACTACTACAGTTGTTACCGGCTATAGTGTAACGACTCGTTTTGTTGCCGAGGTATGTTCATCGGCTGGCAGGATTCTCTTCTGGGCGCATGGTTGTCGTCTCTTGTCGGGGTCCGCTCCTGTTTGTCGATTCGTGCTGGATACCCCTGACTTAGTGCGTTTTGTCCTATTGATGATTACTGGCCTTGCCTTAACATAGACTCAGCGTCCTCATGGCAGTCTCAAGCTACTTGAAGCGGACTTGTAAAAAGCCACAGCCTGTAGAATGATTCTGGTCAATGACGGCCGTTTACCCAGTCTCTATATCTCCTCAAGCCTATGGTTTGGCGGCCCAAAAGGTCGACTTGATCGAATACAGTTTTCAGTTTTTACCTTGGCGGAATTGTTGAAATCCACAACCTTTGTTACTGGCTGATCACTGCCCACTGCCTGCTTTCTGGTCGTTCACTGGAGACTATATATTCGCGAGAACATTTGTCGTCTGCGAATTATTATTATTGGAATAATTTTGCACTTATTTTTTGTATTTACTTATTTTTCATTTTTTCTTATTATTTTATATTTTATTTTTGTTATTAGTAATCAGAATTTGATGAATCTGAATAACTCCGTTTTCGTCGACTTACTCCCTAGTCGGCCGTGAGAGATCTAAAAAATCTGCCATGTGCCTCCAGACATATCCAACTTATGCGATGAAGTCCTGTCGTCTACTAAACATGGTCCCAAAGAGAGAGAGAGGGGAATGGGAAGTACAAAAGGTCTATCAACTTTAAGAAAAAAATAGGCCTTTTTTTAGTTTTAATTACTCTTGCAGCATACCTACCTATAGGTAATAAGTTTCAACTTTTTAGCATAATCCGTTTCTAAGATATGAAAAACCACCCACACCTCCGCACTCCTATCAAAAATTTGTGTTATGTCTCTACAGTAGCTCTATACAGTTTTAAATTTTAAGATTTCTATTATTTGCGGATTTCGAGAAACTAAAATCTTATTTTTTTTATTTCCACCCACTTTCACCATTACTCCCTGCACCCATCCCTCCAATTTTTTTTCCGCCGCTGGAGGTCTACTGATCCTAACTCTTGTAGAATTTTCAAGATCATATATTTTGATACAGTTTTTGAGATATAAAAATTTAATTATTAAATTTAGTATTTAAATTTAATTAAATTTATTGTTTTCCGCGCTTCACGTGCCCCCTCATACATTTTACATTCAGTAGACTCCACTAGTAATTCACAATATTGAAACCAAATTTTATCTTCCTCGGATAATTGAGTCGGAAGATATTGTAATTCAAAGCTTTTCACCCAAACTTCACCACCCTCCTTGAAATGATAAACTCTTTTGTAATCTCCTCTATCTATTCAGACAACTACTACAAAGTTTTAAGCGTCTGATATCAATCGTTAAGGAGATATGAATTTTAGAATGTTTCAATCCCAGCTTTCAAGCGTTTTGGACGCAATGTCCCCCCCTCCCACTTGCACAACCCTCAATCCCTATCAACCAAATTTTTTTGCAAATAAGTCCATAAATATAGTACTACATAAGTTCCAACTTTCAGTCTCCTAGCATAAGCGGTGACTAAGATCTAGAAACCAAAATTTTTCCTCTCCTCCCCCTTACACCCCACCCCACCATACCACTCGTAGGGGTGCCTTTAAACAGTCTTAGGCATGTCGTTTATGGAGGACAGACGGACATTTTTTTGTTTGCGTTTTTTGGGTTTTCTAGTCCTAAAACGAGAAAATATAAAATCTCAGAGTAGCAAATTTTTTTGAAATTTCAATTCGATAATAGAGTAAAAAGCAATTTAAAACTTTTCTTACTTTCCGTCGCCCAAATTCCATGTTGATATTATTTTTCTATTTTTTCTATTCAGCCACATCAGGTCTGATTAGATATCGAATAATTTTTCGGCTCCACGTTCTTGAGTTTTCCCTTTTCAACCCCAAATACAGTATAAAAGGGTTGAACACCTCCTTCCTTCACTTCCATTTTCATCTCAAAGACAGTAAAAACGAGTTGAACACGTTTTGAAGCATTCCGTCATATCTCTTAAGAGTGATCAGACATCGAATTGTTTTTTATTTATTCAACCCCCAAATGGGTTTAATGTTCGCTATATGTCATGGGCTTGATGAGATATCAAGTTTGCTTAAACTTCTGCAGAGTTTTTTTTTATAATCGCATATAAACTAACTTTAGAATTCCCCAAGTTGGTGTACAAGGGTTGCATATATTTTTACAAACTTACAAAAATTAGATATCTTGATTTGTCGAATTGATTTTACCTTCTTAAGGCCAAAAATTTCATTTCACGATTTTTTAATATTCAACCCTAAGGTGATGTGAGGGTGCTGCATACTTTTTCTCAGTTTTCAAGATATTTCTTAGTTTTGACAAGATACCAGATTGGTTTTAATCTACAAAATAATTTCACCATTTTTACATATTCAACCCCCAAAGGATGTTAAAGGGTTGAATATGTCATTACGAATTCGAACATACATCTTCGATCTGATGAGATATCAAATTGTTTTAACTTCCTCGGGCTTCTACATAATCGCCTAAAAAATTGTTTTAAGGATTTTTAGATATACAGCCAGCCGTGAGTGTAAGGGGACTTCACAGTTTTTGGGTGGTTTGATATATTTATTGTTTTTCGTTCTGTTTTTTTTTATTAATGGAGATGTATCGATTTTGGTGCAGTTTCAACCCCCTACTAGGAATGAACCCTGTTTGGTTAGATATAACCTTTAGGAGTTTAAAATAAGCTTGTGTTATACTATATGCACTGTATGCCAAGCTGTCAAACATTTGCCTACAAAAATTTGTTTAAAAACCCAGTCAAACTTTTTTTCGTCAAAATAGATCTTGTGTAGAGCAAAACCGATTGCCTGACTACTTTTAAATATTCGACTTCACATAGTAGGAACGACTTTAGCCTACTGATATTTTTCAAAATTGTATCAAACTTAAAAAAAAATGTGTAAAATAAATTATATTCGTAAAAGTTTTTCCATGGATAAACAAGACAGCCTGTTATTTACTTGTCCTAATTCTTCTAATGGAGTATGTGAAACTTTCCTTAACAAATTGGGAGTTCACGTAGGTGAAATCCTTAATTTTCCTTGACCTCTCTTGACGAATCGTTCTTCGAGACATTGAGTGGATTTTTCCGGGAAATCTTGAAAAGAAGTAGGTACAGACTTGATTTTTTTAGACCTGTTCCGGAGTGTGGGAGTATAAAGAATTCGTTTCTTAATGGATATATAAGCTTTTATTTTTATCTTACAAATTCCTCGTCTAGGTGTACAAAAAACAAAAACCTACGCCAAAGTAAGTAATTTTATTAGAACAAATACGAAAAGACTACTTGCTGTTTTATCCGATTACTTGAAAGGTTGTGCGAAATGGAATTATTCCGATACAAACTCCTTGAACTTTCTTTAAGACGACATTGCTGTCTTAACAACTTCCATTCATGTCGTCGGATTAATACGAGTGGGATGTGAATTCTACTTGTTATTGAACAAATATCACGCAGGCACCGTAATAATAAGCAACAGTGCACCGAAGTTTATTCAAAATTCTGAGAGCTATTACGAAAAATGAATATCGAGACACATACTCACTTATGATAAATGTATATTCGGCAGTAGCTTGTGATTATGCGTGAGCGGTTGGGAAGGTCGACTGTATTATTTATGATTATAAACATTTAATGATTATAAATGTACTTAGACGGTTGTAATCAAAATCAGTACTTTTTTTACTGATACAATTTAAATTTAAAAATATAAAACCAGTCATTCAATCATAAATCGATAATTAAACATTATCTATAATAATTATCTGATTATTTTCTGAGAAAAGAGTCTACTAGGATTTCATAACCAATTAGATGGATCTTTCTGAAGACAATAAATACTCTATACCACTGATGCTGTACAACGCTGT
Organism: Beris chalybata; assembly: GCA_949128065.1. Lineage (NCBI taxonomy): Eukaryota > Metazoa > Arthropoda > Insecta > Diptera > Stratiomyidae > Beris > Beris chalybata. The sequence continues at coordinate 26,924,648 of OX421896.1, read as the reverse complement.
ACATGTTATTAGAAACATGCTACTACTGTTATGACTTTCAATGTTTGTTGTTTTATATGTTGATACAGTACTAATTTTATAAGTTAAAATGGCTAGAAATCTGAACGGAAAAAAATAATTAATTAACACTTAAGCGAGGGGAAAACAGTTATTATTATTATTATATTAGATAGAACCCGGTTAAAAACTCGGGCTCATCATAATTTTGGACAGGCCCAGAGGACATACCACCTTGATCAAAAAGTTCCCGGAATAACCACCGTGTGGCGCTTTTATTGTTCCGATTTGAGTTCTGTCGTTTTTGTAAAGTTGGTACATCTGTTGTTGACATTCCCTCTAAATCTTAGCGTCATAGCTTGACATTTGCAAAAGTTATGTAGTCAAGAGTACATATATCTCTGTGTGTGTTGGCGATTTTTGACAATTTTAGAAATGGATTTAAATTTGCAACAACGAACTTGTATTAAATTTTGCGTAAAAAACGGATTTTATTGTGCGCGAAAGTTGGAAATGTTGAAATAGTGTTTCGGCAACGATTCTCTAAAGACGGTCGTTTACCAGTGGCACGAGCGGTTCGAGCCAAGACCAAAAAAATCACGTCGTTTTCAGTCAAAAAAGAAGGCAATGCTCACGGTTTTCATGGATTGCAACGGTGTAGTGCATCATGAATTTTTACCAGAAGGCCAGACAGTAAACAAAGAGTATTATTTGGGCGTTATGAGACGTTTGCGTGAAGCAATTCGCCGAAAGAAACCAGAATTGTGGGCAGGAAACTTGTGGATTTTGCACCATGATAACGCACCGTCGCACAGTGCCATCATTATTCGTAATTTTTTGACGAAAAAAGCAACAAATACCATCCAACAGCCACCGAATTTACCTGGTTTGGCTCCCTGTGACTTCTTTCTGTTCAATCGAGTTAAAAAAATCACTACGGGAACGCGTTTCAGCAGCCGAGAGGAAGTAATGAAAAAATCGCAAGAAGCACTGATGGTCATACCGAAAACCGAATATAAAAAATGTTGCAGTCGATGGGGCTTACTTTGAAGGGGACAGTATAGATTTAGATGAATAAACTTGTATTTTTAATTTTCTCAATAAATTCCGGGAACTTTTTGATCAAGGTGGTATAACAGTTTTACTATATCAAAAGTAAAGTAAAAATATATTTCTAACTGCGTCCAAATTAGATATGGTCTAGAGGGCTCTGCAATGAAATATTTAAATACTTCTTCAACTTAATAGATACAATCTTTAAACTTCCATTTGGATCCTAAATAACAATAAATCGAATTACAGAACTGAAACTAACGACGGGCCAAGCCTTAACAGGAAAACACCATCGGATACAACGTCGCCCCTAATTACGTCTAAAACACATTACGTCAAAGAATTTCTTTATCATTGACCAGTCAAAATCATCATCATCATTTAAATTTAACTTAATTAAGTGTCCATTAAAAGCTTCGGGAAATTTTGATTTCATGTCTGCCGCAATGAAATGATCCTTAAATGAATTATTCGAGGATATCGCAATGGTCGTCTTATGTTACATTTGTCGTGCGATAGCGTAGATAGTATTCAAAGGGGTAGCGCAAGCGTATTGCGAAATATTAATCCGATGTATTAGTAAAGGATTCCAGTCTAGTAATATACGAGTATGTCCTTAATTTAGGTGTATGGTTCGATATAATAATGCTTCAGCTGGTTGTTCATCAAAGCAGTTTCATACAGAAAAGGTATGTTTATCGTTTGTTTTCTTATTTAAGGGAAGGAGACCGAGAAAAAAGTTGTCTTCAGTAATCAAACTTCTTTGGGTACTTTAGATTATGAGCACTTTGTGAAATGAAACTCTGAACTTAATTAATTTTACCTGCCGTTAAGTAGTGGTGCCTATTGTGGTAAACCAAATGTGTGAAGGATACGCCTTTCTAACTTTCATTTCTTTGGAACACTCACCTTCTTTCATCATCTAGAAAGTTGAAACTAAGTTTTTAAATTATATGTAAATTTTCCTCATCTCAGGCCCAGATAAATCCAATTAGAATTTCATCAGAAGTGAGAGATATGGGGAAGATTTTGAAAACTTATGAACGCCTTTACACCTCATCACGTTGAGTACTCAAAAACTCTGATATCGAATTTTAGGCGATTATATGGACAGCCAGATGAATTAAAAATCAATTCGATATCTCATTAGATCTAAGAGATATATCGGAGTTCGTGAACAACCTTTCCTCAATCTTGATGTTGAATGTCAAAAATCCTCATATCAGTTTTTAGGCGATTATGTAAAAAGTTTTTTGTAGAAAAAATCAATTTGATATCATATCAGATTTAAGAGATAGGACGGAAACTGGTTTAACGCTATTGCAGCCTTAGGTTTTAGAAGGAAAAAAATCTCAAAATGGTTTTTAGGCGATGTCCGTAAAAGTGAAAGCAAGAGATATGACAGAATTCGTGAAAATATATAAATACAACTCCTGTACATCCTTTAAGAGTTTGACTTTGAAAAATATCTGAAAACTCCTTCCTGGCATTTACTGGAGAATCCGCAGAAGTGAAATTAATTGAATATTTTAGAAGACCTAAGAGATGTGACGAAATTCGTGAAAATTCATGCTTTCCATTTTTGTTGTCTCATGTAACTAATCACAGAACTTATAGAAATAAAATCGAACTTCTTAATTTTTATTCCGGATTTTATGATTTATAAAATTTAAGAGGAGCAAAGAAGTTTAAGAAACGGCAGATGAGTTAAGAAATTCAAGAAATGAGGGAAGGGTTTAGGAATTCCAAAAAACTTCAGATATTAAGAAATTCAAGAAACAGCTGGCGTTAAGTTATTCCAGAAAGAGCGGAGGGGTTGAGCAATTCTAGAAACGGCGGAGGTTTGGAAATTCAAGAAACGGCGGAGGAGTTCATTAGTTCAAGAAACGGTAGAGGAGTTAAGCAGTTCGAAAAATGGCAGACAAATTAAGGAATTCAAAGAACGACGGAAAAGTTTAGAAAATACACAAAAACGGTGGAGGAGTTAAGAAATTCAAGAAACGACGTATTTGCTAAGAAACGGAGGAGGAATGTAGGGGTTAAGGTTAATGGCTGAGGCAAAGAAATTCCAAAAGCGGCGGTGGAGTTAAGAAATTCAAGAAATACATTATTTCCCTTTTTAAGCTCGCAACACACTCACCCCTTACTCTCTTTCGCCCAAACATGTTTCTGGTACAGATCTATCGAATCTATAGATTATCTTCCGTACAAATTTTAAGATCCTATCCTAAGCAGTTCTTCAGATATGAGATTAAATTTTTTACAAAAATTCGTATTCCTCCACCCCTCACCCGCAGTGTCATCCCTAAAAATGTTATTTCCGATATATTCGCTTAGTATGTAGACTACAGTCAACAAAGTTTCAACTTTGTGGTAAGAACTGTTCAGGAGGTATTATTTTCCTTCCCCTAACCGGTGTTCCTGTAACTATGTATATAAATTCCAATTTTCAACTTCTTACCTTAAGCAGTTCCCTGATAGCAATGCCAGCCCTGATTCAAGTTCTGTTTGTGCAAGAACAGCAAGGATGTTAGCGTTTTCTCGATCAGATGTATCAGAGGTTTCGCTACTGCTGGGAGGAATACTAATATCGTGTGTGCTAAAGACTCATCTAACGTCATCTTGGCAATCTTTGAAGTCCGGTATCGCAGGGTATGTTGGGCAATTTGTCCTATAAAATTTAAATCTAATATCACAATAGGTTTGTGCACTCTCAAACGGAAATGCGGCGGAGAGACAGATTTTTTTTGTTTGCTTTATTGTGCCGTCAAACGTGAAAATACAAAATTAAGAGTAGCAAATTTGTTTGTCATATCAAGTCGACTACAATACTTTACTAGTGCAAAATAATAAAGTAAAAGATGATATACAAATTTCACTGCCGAGTGTCTTAGTACTATACGTGTACTAGCGTCATATTTTTTTTTTGGCGTTTTGCCTCAAAAACATTTAACACCTTCGCGACTTACCTGAGACAAAAAGTTATTAAGGAACAAAGTTATACGCTCGGAGAAAGTTCAGACAATTTGTTTCGACTCAAAGAGGAAGAGATTTTCGAGGCGGAGGCGCACTTGGGTATAATTGCTTACTGCTCGATTGCGTCAGTATGACGTTAATTGTTCCGATGTGTAATTATTTTCGAGAGCCAGCCGAGTGTCTTGTGTGCAAAATTCTCGCCAAGTTGCAAGTCTTTTGGACCGGCCGGGCTCGGTCGACGCACATCGAAAATAAATTCGAATGATTTATTTTCGGTTTCTTCAAGTGAAACAATTCGTAATGGGAGTAAGAACGCAATTATCTTGTTTGAAGCATTTACGATAGCGAATAGATAGGATTTGTGGTTGCTATGACAAAGAACGAGTACAACGAGGAGAAATCTGAAGGAAAACCCCAACCGCCATATCAAATGTGTAATCGTGTCTTTAAGACTTGTCATCATTTTGATTTATGTATACATCGTCTAGGCCCAGTACACATTCGCGTTAGCTTGCAACTCTACTTGAGAATTCTGTAGTTTCGCGGCGATGGCGATGTTTGGACGTACATCAAAGGGACTGGCATTAAACACGAAAGTATAGTGTTTCCACTATCGCCTATACATTCGTGTCCAATGCACATGAATGTGACAATGGAAACGCTACACATCAAATAAACCTAAAGTCACCGCAATCATAATGATGGTGGCAGGGGGTGGAAAAGAAATAATTCTGATTTTTATTTGTCGAAAACCGCAAAAGATAGAAAGCTAAAAATTTATGACTCTATTGAGCCACAGTAGGTACGTTTTTCCTATCTCAGAAACGGCTTATGCTACAATAGAAAGTTGAAACTTAATACGTATGTACCTATGTATGTACATATATGCAGGAGTTATTAGAGCAACAAAATTCAGTTTTTCATTGGTGTCCAAAGGTGGAGTGACAATATCGAATTATCAAATTAATATTACTTCTGCGGACTCTTTATTAAAAAAAAAATCCGAAAATTTTTCTGGATGCAACCCCTAAGAGAGTGTAAAGTTGTAATGTATATTTTCACGAATTCCGATATATTTCTTAGGTCTAAGGTCCCTTTCACTTCTAAAGGTTTAAAATTTATTCGGGAAAAATCTGATATTGAGGGGGTGAGGGGTTTAAGGTAAGGTTACAAGTTTTCACGAATTCCGACAAGTCTTTTAGGTTTAATGAGTTCGCTTCTACTTCCACGGGCTTTCTAAAATTTAATTTCGGGATTTTCGGATAGTCAAACACTAAGAGGGTTTAAAATTATTGTGTACGTTTTCACAAATTACAACATATCACTTAGGTCTGATGAGATGTCGAATTATTTTTTATTTTAACGAGCTTTCTATATAATCGCCTAAAAATTGGTTTCAGAATTATTTTTGATATTCAACTTCCTTATTTAAGCATTATTGTGGTATTCCGTATTCCCTCTCTCTCCCTCTCTCTCCCTCTCTCTCCCTCTCTCTCTCCCTCTCTCTCTCCCTCTCTCTCTCCCTCTCTCTCTCCCTCTCTCTCTCCCTCTCTCTCTCCCTCTCTCTCTCTCTCTCCCTCCCTCTCTCTCTCCCTCTATCTCTCTCTCCCTCTATCTCTCTCTCTCTCCCTCTCTCTCTCTCTCCCTCTATCTCTCTCTCTCCCTCTCTCTCTCTCCCTCTCTCTCTCCCTCTCTCTCTCTTCCTCTCTCTCTCTCTCTCCCTCTCTCTCTCTCTCTCTCTCCCTCTCCCTCTCTCCCTACACATCTCATCTTGAAACCTTATTTGAGCAATTGACAGATTATATATGTATATCAGTCAAAGTCGAAGTCGAAGAAAGTCAATCCGTAGTCAATCCGTAGTCAATCCGTAGTCAATCCGTTTAATGAGCAAGCCGTACAAACTGCTGTGCTAAATGTTCGTCTTCATGATGGATGGAGCTATCAAGTCATCAGGCTATGAAATAAACTTTCAACAATGCTTTTCCCGGCAAAGTTTGGATAAGTGTTAAAAAGGAATACCCAAAACTGTTCAAAGAAGCGTTGAACATATTAATACCATTCGCCACATCCTACAATTGTTAGCAAGTATTTTCCATCATGGTGAATTTAAAAACAAAGTCAAGAAATCGTTTGACATTGAAAAATGACATTATTTTGTGTGCTAATATAATAAAGCCTGACATTCAAAATTAATTAGTTAGTTACAAACAAGCTCTAGTTTCTCATTAACTGAATTGAAGAAAGTTGTAAGTAAAAGTTTGTACATTTTGTGTCTTTTTTTCAAATAAATAATAAGACCTGAACCTGTTTCCCTCGTCCTGCGCGATCCCCCCAGAAAATTATTGCAAACCCCCTTGGGGTCGCGACCTTCCGGCTGAGATCTAGAGTACGATACGATTGGCTTGCAGCCGATCATGACTGCAGTATGTTTTTATGTTAAATCCGAAAGTTCGTCTTATTGAAACCTCCAAAAATTTGTTTAAGGTTCTGTTTGTTGTTTACCTGTTAAAAAAAATCTACCACATTTTACCGATGTGTTAATTTTCTTGACGAGTGTCGTCGGTAAGACGTCAATGTTTCCCACGACCACGACTGAGAACGACCTCGTACGGGCGCGGAAGCTTCAATTTTTTTTTTTTGCTTAGTCGTCGCCGTCGTAAAATCTCCCAGCCACCCACAATCGGTTGCTCTTGGTCATGACGGTGTTGCAGGCACCGGCGGCCTCGTCGTTGGGTCGGTTTTTTCAGTTTTGTTGGTATTGCGAGATACGAGTTGGGGAATTCTCGTGTATAGTATATCGGTAGTAAAGTAAAGTGGGCTAAAGCTTTTTCGGCCTCTGCTGTTCATGCTCCAACGCTCCACAATGCTCCCCAGCTCGGCTATTTTCCATCTGATAATAAAGCATAAAGCTCCGTCTACAAGAGGAACTACATTGGGGCACCGATGGAGTCTTTAGGTTGGTATTTTCTCTGGCAACATGGCTTCAAGTCGAAGCTTTCACTTCCCATCAGTGTTCAGTCTGATTCGGTAAACCGTTGGTCTTGGACCGTCAAGACCAGATCGCATCGTAATTGCGATTAGTTTTTTCTCTGCTTTGTTTCCTTAAAATGTCACTTACAATTATTCACAATTAAATTTCAAATCGTCGTACAAACGTCGTCTAGACAGTCGTACAGTCTACCCTTTTTCATCTATCGAAAAAATCATCTTGTTCCGGGTTCTCTTCTCGGAAATTCTCTCAAAGTCGATAGTCGAAAATCGGAAAATCTCCACGATAAAACGGGGGGGACGAAAGAAAACCTAGTGTCGGGCGTAAAGCAAAAAAGAAAAGGATATGAGAAGAATAGTGTAGTGATAGAAATTAATAAATCCAAGGTGCAGACTAACCACGACCCGGCATTCACTACACGGAAGTAGTCGTGTAGTCTCCACATCAACCCAACACTTCGGAGATATCGTTCTTTGTTCCCTGGTACTTCCCTAGTACTTTCCTACTACTTCCCTAGTAATTTAGCCCCGTCAGTTTTATAGCTCCGATGTAATGGACTGAGCTTTTTCGAATTATTGTTGTTGTTGTTTTTTTTACTACTCGCAGTGAATGTGTCGGATTGCTATTTCGATAGAATGGAAACATAAAAATGAAGATTATGTATTTTTTTCGGGCATCAAATTTATGTGTGTTTAATTGAAAATCAAAATCGGAAATTATGTGCGCGGCGAGTTAAGCATGATAACGAAAAGAAAATTTTAAGAAAATATTCAAGATCCCCTGGTGAAAAACAGTAAAGTGCAATTTACTGAGTGATTTTTTTTTAATAGTTCTCATCGGAACCTGGAGACATTTCGTGGTAAGTTAGATTTTATAGCTATTTAAGCTTTTGAAGTAGAAATCCCACTCTCCATCCATCCCACGACCAGACATGTAGTGATAGTCTAGGCCAGATAGTAGATATCGAGAGTACTTACGGTTTAGTACAAGTACCTGATCGAATCCCGGCCTTGATTGGGTTAATGTGTGTGCTCTTCATACTCTGAACACTCTCCGTCGAGTTTGATTCCAGGAAAAGTTCAATTTTGGATTGGTTTATCATCGTATCATCTGGTGTTCCACCCCCCAATACCATTAAAACACCGGTCGATTTGATAGTGGGCTATTAGGTGAAAACGGCGAAACCCACGAATAAAACAACAACAAACATACCTGTGTACTTGCAAATGCAAATAGTGCCCATCAGGTGATTATATCAAATATTTTTTGTGATAAGGAAGTAAACGTACATGTATGTATAAGTTGTGATAGCCGGTGATAAGGTTCCTCGTTGTAACAAGTAATTGTCGTGGTGAATCAATTAATGTGAATAATAGCTAAAACCCAACATGGTTCCCATGATTTGTTTTGGGCTCTTAGTTGCATCATTTATTATTATTATTATTTTTTTTAACAATATTACTTCATTCTGATATGACTCGTACGACGCACTGTAACGTGGTTTTCCAGAACAAAGTCTATAACTTTCTGAGCGAATAAAGATAATTGCATAATTATTTTTTATTTGGGTTTGTGAATGTTCGCTAAACTCGTGAAAAACAACGATTATCAAATAAAATTGTTTACCTTACGATGAATAAACAAATAAATAATTTTAAGAAATGTTTTTTTGGCGTCAGAGGAGACTGTTGTCTTGAAATATGGCGACTGTGATTGGCTGTTGCCGTTGAAGACATAATAATCGATAAAACTTTCACTGGAGACAGTAGTTTAAAGAAATTAGTTGCACTAAGTCCGAAGAAGTTTCGGTTTCGGTATTCTGTGTCTTCAAAAAATTAAATTTTTTATTTATTATTTATTTATTTATTAGTGGGTACAACCTGCGATTAAAATTAACATTGGTTTAAATATGAGATAAGCTACATAAGTAATGAATGTTGGTTCACAAAGGTGCCTTGGATAATTGAATGATACACTCTTTGATGTTTCAAAGTAACACGATGATGTTCCTTTGAACCGAGTCCAATTCATTTCATTTAATCAACCAAATGATTTAAGTGAGTCGATCTATGATTTAGACGACCGGTACTCTTATCTATTACCTGGAAAGAAATTAGTGAAAGGCTTCCTCAAATAAAGGGCATTTGTACGAAATACTAATCACCTGCCTCCGCTTCCAATAAAAACTGAATTTTAATTTCACGATCTGAATTTAATTTCAAGATCTGAATTTCAATTTCAAAATCTGAATTTCATTTTGAATGCTAGCAAATTGCAAATTTCGCATTATAACACTTTTCAATTTTTTTTTTTTTTTTTTTTTTTCTTTTCATTTTCTTTCTTTTATAAGTAATTTTTCTTTTTCATTTCTTTTATTATTATTTCTTTTTACTGCTTTGCTTATCTTTTTCTTATTTATAAAACAATTTAAAATAATTAAATTAACTTTCTATAATAGGTTTTATTTAGTTTTTTAAAAACTGTAAAAAACTTTCTTTAAATAAATAAATAAGTTCCTAGGGTGGAAATATGTCAAAATGTTACTAAGGTCGTATTCGAATACCTTGCTTCGTCTACGTCTCCGTCTACGTCTAGTTAGGTATAACAGTTAATGACGTTAGACATAGCAAAGCTGTGTCTCAACTCCTTTTCGGTTTGTGTCTTGACAACTTTTACGACAGCTGCGCTATTAGTCAATCTTAACAAACGTAAAAAAATTAAAAATTTAATTTGCTTTTTGTTTTGACGGTTTAGTTAAGCTTTTCTAAACTGTTATAATAGCAATGCTGTGACATCAACGTAGACGTAGAAGAAACAAGGTATTTAGCTCAGTCAAGGTATTTACCTCAGTCTCCCCTATCATATTTTACATACATAGAACGAATATTTACGTACCATATTTAAAACTGGTAACTGAAATGTAACACTCAGAAACTTCTTCTTTTAATCATCTTCGCCTTTGCTACTCCTTTCAGAGGAAATAGCCTACATAAAAATAGAACTACTGGTGTAGCTGTAGTAAAAAGCAACATTAACAAAATACTCTTTAGTCTACGTCCAGCACACATCTATTACATAGAAAATCCGAATTCTCTATCATAAGGGGTTCCTGAGATTTAAAAAGTTGAATGTTTTGGCCATGACCATTTTAACCCCATCCCTAATCCAAAAAAAGTATTTTTTATACTCTCCGAAAGTATCTGTCCTTATTAATGTTCTTGGATGATCGAACCCGCAGATATAATTGTCAGAAGGCAAGCCTTTAAGGTATCGTGCCCGAATGCAACTACAATCATCAACAAAATAATTTGATTAATTATAACGCTATATAGCTTTAGCCGTTCCGACGATATAATTAATTCTAAAATGTTGACTTTAAACCCTCCCCAACTGAAAGTTCACCACCAATGGACGACTACCTACTTGAACCACTGCTAAAATGTTAGGAAAATATATTTGTCTCGTCAAACACGTTTGAGTACAGCGTTTAAGGCAGACTTTGTATATATGTAGATACAGGTTGATTCAGAGCCAAAACCACACCCCCAGTAGCTTAAATCAAATTCGCTATGAGTTGTTGCTTAAATTGTTCGAGGGGCTGAGTAATAAAATATCTGTAATTGAACATTTTCTGTTCCGTCGAGCCGCATTTGAGACAGGAACCTATAGAAACCAAAAGAAGTGAGCAATAATCTTATAAATAGCTTGAGCTTATAAGTAATTGATTCACATTTGGTTGTAAAACTATGCTTTTTTTATTTTATAAATTTTTTAGTAATGTTGCATTACAGTTGGGTGCAAGTACCTCTTCTTGTTCAGCCCTAGGGGCGCCCTTGTTAGTCTAGCATTGTGCAATGTGTTGGTTTTCTACAATATCGAGTAAAATAACGTTCTCAATTTTCTTTTTTTCGGAAAAAAAAATTTGTTTAGAAGATTTGAATTTAGATCGGTCGATATTCGTAATTAGATCGAAACCCGAAACTGTGCGTTATAGTATGGGGAATATGATTTTTGAGCCTGGAGGGTACAAATTATGACAGGATCCTGTAAAAATAAACGTTGCAGTAGTTGAGATTGTTGTTACTCAGATCTTTCAACAAGGTGTTCTTGACTAGCTTCTATCAATTTGTGCTCCGGTAATGGGTTGGATCGTTTGAACAGGAATATATTCATGAGATCATACATCAAGTTCACTATATCACCATTCAATCAATTTTTTCATACAGATTGGGTTTGGTCTCAGGTCGATCCTATTCAGTGAACTCCAACTTCAAATATCTGACAACCTATCAAAACTAGAAAAATACAAATCATTAGTAATATTAAGTTTAATCACGTTTTGATTTTATTTGTATAAAAAAGTTCATATGGGTCACTCGAAGGCCGCGCATGTCTTCATATCATCAACGAGTGGGTACCCTACACTAAAAGTGATAATGATATTTCAAATATACAGTATGATCTCGGACAAAATAACACATTTAACGATTACACATGCGGAAATATTTGATATGATGAAGAAAAACAAAAATGAACCAAATTTTTTAACTCTATAATATGAATAGTGCATTTCTTTCAAATTACTTCATTTATTTCACGGAATTCGTTGTAATCACATACATACATCTATATTTGCATACAAATGCGATTAAGTTTTATTTTTATTTTTATTTTTGATGTTTTTGATTATTTTGATTAGTTTTTAATCATTTTATTACTAACAAAATTAAATCAGATCCTAATTGCTTATGAAGAAGAAATTTCTTTCAAGACTCCTCATTCCCAACATTCGCCCTGTTTACACCTTCGTATGTATTTGCGTGTGCTCGGTCGAGTTATTGGTCTAAACTAAACTCACACCCGTCGCTTACCGTTGGCCAACAATTGTCCTGTTTACTGTATTGGCTACACTTTAGCGGCCTCGTCTAGTCTCGGCGCGGGTGTAGACCTGTAGCCAATAGAATAAAGAGTTGTGTGATGAGTACGGGAGGGGAGTGTCATCGAAGACGTTAAAGAAGTAGACTACTCCACGTATGAAAACTTTCCTTTCTCTATTTTTGCCCAGCTTGGCATTGGTTAGAATTGTCCAGTAGAGTTTCACTTGCAAAAGACTTCAAAACCTCACTACATGGTCTACACTCTCGCCAAGACATTGTGACGAGACGTTCGTCTACACATCGACTTGTCGCTCACTATAGGTCAACATTCGTCCAATGCGTGTGGAAGACAGTATCGGACGAGACATTTGTCTAAAAGACATTTGTCTAAAAATACACTCCTGTCGCTCACTACTGGCCAACATTCGTCCTGTTTCCACTTCCACTCTCTAAAGTGCTCGCCTAGTCTCGGCGAGGATATGAACCTGCAGCCAATAGAATAAAGAGTTGTTAGATGAGTACGGAAAAAGAGTATCATCGTCTTTCCTTGCTTCATTTGGCTTTGGTTACAATTGTCCAGAAAAGCTTTGATTCTTGCCAGTAGAATTTCAATTCGAGAAGCAACAACTTGCGCCTTACCTCAACCAGCCCTTGCTCCTTTATCAGAAGTAACAATTTACAGTCTGTAGTATACCATCAAACAACTTAGAACGCTGTAACGAAAGAGCATACCTACTTCCTTGGTCTCACGTCTTATAAAACGATTGAAGTCAGCTCCAACAGATGGCTTAAACAATAAATGTCAAGCCAGAAATACAACGTTGTTTCTTACTTTGAAGATGAATAGGAACATAACTTTATTTCAGAACAATTTTCTATTTTCAATTCCGGGTAATTTTCAGGCACGTCTGGTACATGTATTTCGCTTGGAGCACTACAACTTATTTATTCTATTCCTTTTGTATTCGTTGTGCGAATATTGTTGCTCCTTGACGAACTCTTAAACTAAACGAACAAGTCAATGTCTCAGAACAAACAAGTGTTAAGTGGAGTTTTTTTTTTTGTCAATACGAGTTAAGTACTTTGTAGGTACATACATGATAATATCCTGGGAGTTACCTTTCTTACACAGAAATATATGATAATTGGGAGTTAGCATCAAAGGTTCAAAGGTTTCTTTGAAACGAGCCTTTAGGGAATGTAACAACAATGGATGATGCGTTCTCTTTTCGTTCGTGAAACACGTATTTGAATTTTATACAGGGTGTAGTAGAAAGTTTTGATGAGAATTTATGGAACTTTCGCTAAAATCGCTAATGTCTTAAGTATTTCTTAGAACTCGGTAGGTACCTATATAATTAATGAAAATTTAATGCGAAAACCTTTATGAATGGTGCACATTTGTTCTGTAAAAACATCTAGATTTTTTATCAAAAGATGAAAATTTTATAATTAAGCTTTCCTTGCGTTTGAGCGCTTTCGAAGCTGACTAAAGAGTTAAATCAGCGAATATATCTTCAGTTTTTATGGTTATTTATTTGAAGGATACTCGAAAGCCTTGAAAGACTGTAGTATTTTGAGTCTCTTTTCGAGATTTTCGGAGGATCTCTGTTGTTCGGCCCATTATTGAATTTATTATTATTAGATACTTTGTAATCTAAATAGTATGAGGTCACTTAATTCTAAGTCGTTCAGGAGTGAACTGTTCCAAACGAACACTTCAATGAAGTGAGTGAGTGAAGTAACTCACTACTTTTGGTGAATTGCTGTTTCATTGGATACGTGACAAAAAACTTTTTCGACCATTTTGTTTTCATTATCTTTTAGATGTACTATCCTTTTTTTTGGTCCTCATCTTCTAGATCTACTGATGAAACGATGGAATGAATAGTGGCGTAAGTATTTCGCTGAGCTTTTTTGTTTGATCTTGATCTACTGATGAAATGATGGAACGAAAAGTTCAGGAACTAATTTACTGAACTCGTTCCTTCACGTGAGTGACTAGGAGTAAAGTACTTCACTGAAAGGAGCTGGTTTAGCCACTATTCCACGTGCCTCCAAAATCAATTCGCAATAATGAACTTTCTTAATATGAAAAATTTTGCTATTTTGGATCTCGTAGATATAAAAAGTACAAAATGAAAAAAAAATGTCCGTCCGTCCACCGTATAAAATTGTGGGTAAAATTGTAATAGGCTATTGCACGTCTGCTAACCTAAAAACATAACATACCTTCCGAAGTAGCCTCTGTGCATCTGTGTCCTGACGCGCCACTTTCAAAAAGTTTTGAGTTTCTCAAACTGTGAATTTGACACAACAAGTACAACATTTGTTGGTAAGTACACGTATAAATTAATTCAAAATGACATAACTCTTGCCAATTAAACGTGGAAAACATTCTAAAAAAACACTGTCAAACGTCGTACAAGTACAGAGGCAGGTGGAACACTCTGGTCAAATTTTCCAGGATGAAAAGTATTGGGCCAGATTTGAAAAACTTTATTGATTTGTGACCAGATTAGTGTTAAAGGATACCAGCATGATATTAGACATACTGTCTAGTTCCATTGTCAGAATTTCACTTTTGCTATTGTAACTTCCGATCGGCTTCGTCGAACCAGCTTGTAACGCGCTTTACAACATCCGACCAAATTTCTGCCATTCGTCGAAAAACTGTGGACCGTTTCTCATTCGGATCTTCTCCATTCGGTACAACATTGTCGCTATCCTTTACAGCAGATTGGCGCTTCCTTCGTGGATTCTCATCAATTTCCGCAGCATCGTTTGGCATTTCTGTTGTTCGCATCCTGTTGAATTTCCCACATGGTGATCGTCGCTTTCGTCGCCGTCTTTCATCGCTGTCGTCATCATTTTCGGAACCTTTGACGGCTTCCCCAAACCCGACCTTGGCATCATATCCACCTCCGGCTTTCATCCCGAACATATTAATTCCAGTTTTTCGAGAATCTTGAACTGCGGCTCCTTCTTGCATTGTTTCCAGTGCTGTTCCGGCAGCTTGCATGGCCAACAAAGTTCCCTTCTCCGAAATGCTATCTCGACGTATTCGCTTCAAGGAAGCAACATCCTTGGAGTGTGCCTGTGGGAAGAAAAAAATGTCTGCAACTTTTTGAAGGACGATATTAATACTATGAAATTCACCTGAAGGGATAGATAGCTCGCCAACAGAATGACAAATATTACTTTGCTATGCGACATTTTGATTGAAGCGTGTAGGACAGGAACTCAGTGTATTTATACATGCCATTGCTGCGAAATAAACATTTAATTATTATTTTATCTATCCACTAATAAAACGAAGATCCGGTACAGCATCCATAATAATCTGATTAAATCAGTTGCATGTTTCAGCAATTCATTTTTTTATTTCACTTACAATTGGGAATACTTTTTTTTAAGAAGAACTTATGATAATTCTAATGTCGACTGAAATGCATCGCAAAAAAAAACGATAAGTAAGCCGCCAGTTAATTTATTATCCACTTTTTATTTCTGTTTTCCTTGCTAATGATTTTTGCTCCAAATATCTTTTAGCTTGCGAGAATAACTAATTGCTGTAATTAAGATTTAATATTAATGATGCCGTTTGTTTTTTTTCCTAGTTCTTAATTAAAACCAGAAAGTTTGTGGAAATAAATCGTAGTTTAATGCATTTTAATTGTAATTACACATTGTTTTAATTCGTAGAAAGTTTTCAATTTAGGTGCGGAGAGAGGTTGTTAAAATCAAGTCAGAAAAATTAAATCGTACACGACGCACAAGCTATGATGCTAGTTAAACTTATAAATTATTGTCAATCACTTAATTGAAACGATTCATTTATTACCGAACAAGTTTATTATGTACTAAGCACTAAGGTTTCATAAGTTTGTAAAAGGCGAAACAACTTGCTATCGATTCAAGTTCAATAAATTTTTCAGAGAGAATTTTTTAATCTCCTTGTGCTTGTACATGGATTAGAATCGTTTTGATACAAAGCCGAATAACATTTCATATGTTTTTGAGCTAGTTTACACCCAGCGATCAGATCTCGAACTCACCTATTTCGTGACCTAAAGTAGGACAAATGGTTTACACCGATAGAGGCCTAAAATTCGTCTGGGTCGTATTTTATCCATCAATTTTGCAATCTAAAATCGATGACTTGGTTTACACACAGCATTTAGGCCGCGGCATATGGAGCTAGTTTACACCCATCGACCTGATCTATTTCGTGACCTAAATTAGGTCCAATCGCCAATTGTAGGCCTTAGATTAATTAGTATTTGAGCGAACCTGCGCACTTCCTTGTCTCTGTCCTGTTTTTACCATATGGTGCTGTTTAGGAATATTCAAATTGAATTGGCTTTACATTATTATTTTTTTCATTGTAAAGTATTGTTATCTTTGGATCTTACGAACCGCTTATACTAGGATGCTCAAAGTTAGAACTTATGTAGTACTTTGAAAGTGGGCCCATTTTCAAAAAAAAAAAAATGATATTGGTGGATGGGTAGAGGAATGGGTGAATAATAATGAGTCCGAAACGATTGAAAGCAGGGATTGAAACATTATAAAATCCAAACATTATAAAATCCAAACATTATAAAATCTATATATATATATATATATATATATAATTGTATATAGCGCTTTGAAGCCAAAAACACGATAAGATGTGAGACAAAACAGGTTACTTATATCAAATTGTTCTTGTTTTAGCGTGTGAGTGAGTGAGACAAAACAGGAGCCTTATGTCAATTTGTGGTTGTTTTGCGTACAAGTGAATGCGACGACGTCCGCCATCAACTCAATCGCTGCTTGTCATCTCCAGTATATATATCTCTATGACTACCGGTAAACTTTTTGAGGAGGGAGGTGGAACACGAAAGTGGGGGGAATAGCAATTTTTCACAAAATTTAGTTTTTATATCTGAAGAACCGTACTAGATATGATGTTGAAAATTTTACAGGAGTTGGGGTTAGTAGATCTCTAGTAGAGAAAACAATTTTGGGGCTGTAGGTAGGTGTTGGGGGTCATTGTGGATGGGGTAGAACGGAAAACATTCTGATTTTTATTTCTCAAAAACGGTAATGAATAGAAAGCTAAAAAAAACTTGGGATTATGTAGAATCTCTATAGATACAACCTGAAAAAATAAAATTATTTATAGTGGTAGTAAGGTACGGAGGCGAGGGATAGTTTTTTATATCTCTGAAACGGTTTATGCTAGAAAGTTGAAAATTAGTACATAGGTACATATGTATATGCGCAACTAGAGTAATTAAAGCAAAAACAAGTCTAGATTTTTATTGGCGTTCAGCGGTTGAGTAAAAAAAATATCATTGAGACCCATATTTTCATGAACTTCATTAAAACTAAAGAGAATGAATTAGAGTTCACACGGGGCGTATTCGAAAAGCAGCGTAATCTGTTTTCTCAGTTGATTACTATACTCTAAAAATCATTAAACAAACGCTATAAAGTCGCATACTCTTTGCAATCAACGTCGAATTGTTTATTCGGTCAACGTTCCCAACAATTTCCTCGAGCCAACTTTTCACAGCATGCGCTTTTTTAGCGATAATTTTTATGAATTAAAGCAAAAGTTTCACTTATAACCGATTTCACAGTGGTAGCTTAAGCTCTGAGTGGAGCTTAAGCTTGGGCTTAGGAACATCTTCGATTTCACAGTAATGCCGTAAGCTTAGCTTTAGCCATCAATTTTGCGAGCTTAAGCTCCGTTTATAGAATAAGCCTACACTCAAAGAAAAAATATGATTGTGGCAACCATATTTTGGGAGAACCTTACTATGATTGAGGTTATAGTTGCCACAACTATGTTACAACATGTAACATGTTTAGCTCAAACAAAATTATGATTGTGGAAACATTGGTGTGTATAATGGTTGGGTCAATCATAAAATTTATGTGACATGGTTGCTTGAATCATAGTTCTGATTTCAGAACCTTGGTGTATGATTCACGCAACCTTCTTTTATAATATGATGGTTAGGTCAATCATGTGACGCTGAAAAATAATTCACAAAGAAAACACTTTCGATCATAAATAAATGACTTTAACAACAATTAAACACTCTCGAACAAAGCACACATGAAATCGGAAGAAGCGAACTTACACCGCGAACGACGCTTTTCGTACTGTGAGAGGTATGGTTGTGGGAATTATTTTATCAAATTATATGGTTCCACTGATCATAGAACATTGTTGTCGTGATTATAATACACAATTACATCATGTAACGAGAATGTTTGGTACAACCATATTAAATTTCAGTAGGAATATATGTTTCATGCAACCATACTATGTTTTTACGAATTATATGCTATGGCTCGTACCATCATAGCCATGATCACTGGAAACATGTCAGTTTTACAATAGTTAGAAGAACCTTAATATAGTCAATGCAACCTTGGAATAAACATAGTTTTTCTTTCAGTGTAGGAACTGTCAAACTTGTGTTTTTTTCTGTATTCAAAACTGTGTATTTAAGAAAATATAGCCGCGTAGCTACTCCACTACATATGAATATCGAATGTACGCAAATCCGTTAAAAAAGCTCACAGTAGGTTGCAAAATGAAACGCTACTATGCACTATGCTTAGTTTAGCTAAGCCGCACGATACAGTCGAAACGAATCCATAGCTTAAGCTACCTTTTCTAGCTTAACTAAACCTTAGCTTGCTACCACTGTGAAATCGGGCATTAGTGTTATTGTTTTCTATGCATTCATTAACTAAAGTAATTTTTTAATTACAGCAAAAAACAAATAGGTAAATTTTGTATGTGAATCCGAGAAGATCGTCAAAAGTTGATAAGACTTAATTTTGAATCATTTCGAAAGAAATTCAAAAGTTTTCAAAATTTCCTGCTAAAACTATCATAGAAAATACTGTATAAAAAATTGAAAGCGGAAATAGCCGATTGGAATAAGTAGATACGAGTATGAAAAAATGTTCTAAGATTACTCGTTACATTATATAAGCTAAAATTGCACTGAATACTATATTTTTATTTTTTTGTATTATAGCTTATAATCTGATTTCTTTTCACTTATTTTAATAACACACACATAACACAGCTTCTCAATCTACTTATATCTGATATAAAATTTAGCGCGGATTCGAACCGAATCCAAATACAAATTTAGTAATCGACTGAGACTGTGGGGGTGCTAAAACTCGATACGGTTTTTTCTATGGAGCTTACCTATATGTACGCTCTATCTCATACTCTTTTTAGACATATCGAGCACGAGCTATTTTACTTCTGCGGGTTCTTTATACATATTGGATTAGGCGCCTAGAAACATTCTTCAAGATTTGTTGATATCCAACCCCTAACGGGTGTAATGCGGTTGCTATATATTTCTTAAACATTATTTTTTAGGTTGTCAGTTGCATAGTAACCTATATCGCTTCTTAATTTTAAGCGCGTTCCGAACTTCTACCCAAAAAATAATAAAGTTGTGCCCAGTCTGTTGGCCGATTTTTTTTCCTATGAGGAATTTGTGTTTTGGTGTTTTAACCTGAATTTGAGATCGTCAGAGCCACTTTTGAGTCATCAGGTCCGGGAGAACAATCTTTCCAATCGAAAATAATAAAGGCACTAGATGGCAACCTTGTGGCAGTCCTGAACAATTGGACGAAATCAGCGTGAAATACGTTATCAACTCGTTCAATGACTGACAAGAAAGTAATCTATTTGATTAGCATGTTGAATGCCATGGGGGTCACCGGTGACCGGCACAGAAACTTTGACCCTTTAAATAGCATTGTCAAAATTTCTGACAAAAAGTGTGGCACGCAAAGTGTTAATAATCTAAATAATAATCCTTATGTTAATTCGTCTGAATTTTTATACACATACCTTTGTTGGTACATACATTTTGGTAGCCATTTGAATCGCACAAACCAAACTAGTTTAGCTGACGTTTTTTTACGTCATATCTAATTTTGGTCGAGCTTGTGAGTTAATTTACGACACCTGTTTCTCACAATATCAAGTATGGATTTGGTTGTTATACAATACGTTAACCAAAAAAAAATACCTATTTTCGGATTTAATTTACATTAAATCGCTAAAATCTATACTTAAATGTCACAATTACAAAATATTGTGGAAAGAAAGTTGCTATTTTTTCTTGTTCGTGACGTCCAAACTCGTACGTCACGCTGTACACACTATTCAAGTGGGTTTTAATTTAGCTAAGTAATGGAATAGCAGCTATAGTGTCCGAAAGTCTAGACTATGGAAGAGTCACGAATGGTTTTTTCTGGGTATAGGGACAAAGATTGGATGAATGAAAATATTGTTCTAAAATTCTTTAGGACATGCAATGGTAGAATAGCACAGTTGTTTGACACGTTGCATGTATGGCCATCGATAACATATCAGAATTACAATGGAATACCTGTGATGTATATGTTCGTAAAGCTCCATCTGATTTAATGAACCTGTAGAGGTTCATTGAGCCCTTAATCGACCAGTTACATTGTCGCTATTTCTCGGCTCCTTTCATCATGAATAAAGAATTCTAATGGGTGGTATGAAACCTCTAAGCTCTCCGTTCTCTGGAACCATGTTTGTTCGCATTGAAATGTAAATAAACTTCCGGGAGGACAGTGTACTATACTCGCATACTGGGAGCCGTCAAGGTAGGACGCTAGTGGTGTGCATTTGAAGTGTATAATCAACACCGTGTGTTAATAATCCCCTAGAAACACGGAACTTTAAGTAGAAACCCTCGAGGAAAAATGTCTCGCTTTCGTGAACTACCCCAAGCCCCAAGTATCTATACACAAGGCTTGGCAGTTTTGTGATAAAAAGATATTGCAAACTTAACCAGAAGTGACTATGGGCTTTAAGAAGGTAAGACCCATTGCTTGCTTTTCTTCAAGAAGTCTATTGCAGAATCGCATTTTAAAATTGGTTCTTAGCTAGAAACTATTTTTCTTTTTAATTAAAACTGCCATTCCCGTGCTAATTGGCTAACTGAATGACAGACGCAATGGCTTGAGGTTCTTGTACTCACGGCTTTATTATGGTTAAATTAGGTTAGAGATTTTAGCGTATGCGTGCCTACATAATTAGCTGTTTCGCACTTTATTTGGCGAACGAGTGTCTCAAATGGAGTTTTACGGTTTTCATTGTAGTCACGCTCGAGACATGAAGTATCAAATACAGAAGTTGTGACGTACACAAAGTCGAGTTAAATCGAGGGAATTCCAGCGTTTGAAACAGTATACTATGCTGAAGTGGTACTTGATAGTTTGACTACCTGTTTTCCAGGTTTCTCGGTCTTTTTACTAGTTCACGAAATTAAAGTCACTCCCTAAGCAAAAGAATATGACTGCATTGAATGGATAAAGAACCGAATTGCTTAATCAACTTGGCTGTAAGCGACGTACGTATTGGTTCCAACTATCACAGAATGTCCTCACCTTTTTTTGAAGTTTCACCACAAAATTTGTCCTCCGCAATACTAACAACTACGTATTGGTGCATAATGTTTGAAGATGTTAAGGCACTTAACTTGTCGAGAGAATTTTGCTGCTTTGAAAGCCTATTTCAATGGATGGAAAACAATCTGCATTATTGGATCGAAAAATCCTTATCTAGAAGTTCTAATGGTTTTAGCACTCGATAAATCTGAATCTGAAGATTGCGGCACATCGACTTTAAGATTGAAAATTTGCAGGAAAATTGAAAAAGTCGAAAAGTTGTCAACAAAGGAACAAAATTTGTTAGTGAATTGAACATGAACGAAATTTGCAAAATTAACTACGACTCTTTTTATTTTTTTATTAGGATATAAAGATAATACTTCTGAAGAGCACTATCTCTTCGTGGGATTGACCATGATCTGAAATAAACACTTCAATTTTAGTTAATATATTTTTTTCGGTAGTCTTAGATGCAAAAGTCTTGAACTTCTTCGTCGATGCCTTTCAGCTTTATAACACCTTTCAGCCTGACTGTATTTTTGGCAGTGCAAGCACACATTCTTCCCATGAAATCTTCTTTGTTCCCATCCAACATTTGACCATATTGTGAATGTCACGTCACGTCACTTCGATGCCCATTCGACATCGATGCATGAATAAGCGATTGTCTGACTGTCGATTGTCATCGACAGTTGTCGGCACGATGACATTCAAGCTTGTGACGATTCAGATCTGAATCAGGTATTGTTTTGTAATGCCATCACAGCTATGACTTATAGCTAACTGTTCCACGATTTTATTCACGATATGCGCACCCAACCAGTATGAAATATCAGACCTTGCATTTTGGTCTGACTCGTACCATACTAATCATACCTACGTCAAAGCTTACGAGTCCTTTATGAATCACACGTTATTGATACAGTCAAATTTTAGATCTGACACATAAAATCACAATCATATATTGATACCATCCGAACCTTTATTGCTACTTGAATACATGTTTCACCGTTAAAAAGGTACCGAATTGCCGTTTCCAAAATGATCATCATTCAATATCGGATAAGTTGACTTATAACTGATTTCGATAACCTAAATATATATGTTTTTTTTAATATTACAAAAGCTTCTTTGTTACCTCTCATATCAGGTTCCCGATTCAAATTACCTTCCCTATCTCGGATTTTTGGATTTCTGTTGAAAATACCAGACCTTCAACAAATTTTGAACAATTGACAACAAAAAGTTCGGTAATGCAGTTAATCAATTTTCAACAGAAATGAGTAAGAATTCAAAATAATATGGTTTGAGCTAGATATATAACTTTTACTATCAGGGAATAGAAATAAGATTTCAGTATCTTCTTGTTTCCTAGAGGAGTCATTTCCAGCTCTTGACGGCAATCGAATTCTCGACGTCAGCTCTTCCATCTGCAATCACTTCACACTTCGAAAAAGATAATGACTATCTAAATCGCTTGTAGCTCAAAACAATTATATTTCTACGTAATAAGTATTTTTTGACCTTAATGGAAATATTTATAACGCTAAGCTCATACGTCATAGTCACACCTTACAATATCATCAAACCAGTATATCTCTGATCTTACTACCAGATACTGACACACAGGCTTATTAATTGTGTTTGATTAAAAATTTTGCACTTTGATTCAAAGTGATTGATTACAGAAAAGGTAGAATAGTGTCTTCAAATTTTTATTTTTACTATTTTTTGAATTTCGAATGTGCTTCTCCAGTTTTAGTTATCGTCACAGTTCGAATTTAGATGGAATTAATTCTCCTTTTTTTTCCCCCAAACTCATTTCCACCGGAGCATTTTGTTGAAATATGGTAACATTTCCATTATACAACTCCTATTCATTAGATAAAGAATCGTACAGACTACGACCATATCCACGCAAAAAATACATGGAGCGTTCAAGGGCGCTGCATGGTTTGTGATGGTATTTCTACAAAAAAACCTCCTTATTTAAAGTTTGCCAAAATTAACGAAAATTATTGTAACCGTTAGACAAATTTGTGGTTCGAATTGTACGGATTCTAGAAACATATAGACATCCAAATGTTCAGTCCTTAACACCGTTCCATCAGGTAACTCCGCATTGTCTTCACATCAACATTCTACAGAGTATCTGCGACAAATCCTATTATTTTTTTGTCATTTTACAATAACTTAAGCTGATATTACACTATATGCCACGCTGTCAAATATTTGACTAAAAAAATTTGACAAAAAATTCTATCAAATTTTTTCAGTCAAAATAGACTTTTCGTAGAGAAAATAGAATAAAGTGGCAAACAAAAGTTTAGCGATTACACTATCTGACAGCATTTTCCTGTGTCAAATATTTGTCAGCGTGTAATACTAGCTTCAGGCGGCTTGAAATTATAATACAGCATTCGCTATCGATTCTTCGCAATCAATAGATATTAATCTTATTTTGGGTAGTTTTTAGCATATTCTGAAATTTACGTAAGAAGGATCAGGTTTGGTTATCATGAGTCCTGTTTATTGTAAGATCTTCAAATTTGTCCATTAGGTGTCTTGATTTAAACGAAAGTCTTGCCGATCTACTTTCAGTTCTTACATTAGCCGGTTATCTGACTGAAGTTATAATCAGGTATCTAAACCCATTAATAGTACCAGTATCTCGATTATGAAACGTGACGCAATTAGTTCTATGTTTCTTTAAGAAGAATACGAATCTCAGTCTTTGCCGGTTGCAAATTGAGTCGCAAGGCTCTGTCCAGTCAAAACAACAACAGTCTGTATCAACTGGTAATTTCCGAAAACCTGTTATCTTGAATAACAAAATGGAAAGACGAATAAATGGTTGGTTTACGCTCGCGATTCTGCCGGTATTAGTATAACTAATATGGTGAACAAATTTAGTATGCAAATGATTCGAAGCAGTAGGAATGTCGAGCATTAAGCTGGGTATACAGTGAAAAGCGTCTACCATCATGCAACGAAATGAACTTCTTTAAAAACATCAACAAGGAAGTCATTTGGTTAATATTCTCATTTGAAAGAACCGAGTCCCCCACAATAATCCATTCTTTTCACCAATTATTCTATCAACGCAAAAAACAAGAATATGTATCTATAAAACATAATGTCAACATTGACGTCTTTCTTCTTCAAATGCTTGTTCCATTTAATTTTCTTTCATTGTGGTATAAAAGCGAAACACCAAAGAGAAGAAGCCGGCATCTTAATGATACAAACCGCCAAATGTTTAATACAATATCGTCTCATAGACGTAAATACATGACTGAACATTGATAGAAAACTATATTTCTATCTTCTCTGCATAATCGTCATGGGAACTAAAAAGAATCTATATTTTCAAATCTTATTATATCTCATATATGTTTTCATTTTTGAGGTTTCTTTAGAACGTGTATGAGATGTCTCAAGATGTAGCTCGCACTCTCAACTGAATCATTCTTATAATTTTAACCCATAGAATGGTTTTCTGTCGTCTTGAAAAACACTTAGAAATGGAAAGTAAGAGTGAGTAAGATTTTTTGATCAAAATTCAAATGAAAAAGTTTTTTTTTTTGGCAAATAAATATATCTTTTGGAATATGGAGGAATAAATTATTGTAATAGAGAGATAAAATAATATTTTGCGAAGATATTCTTGATTTGATGCCAGATAATGTATAAATCTATTAAAAAAAAAAGTTCCACAATAAAAACGATATCGTAGATTTTATTGACTTACTGAAAGCGAATCTTAGTTGTTATTTTAGGTTATTTTCGGTAATAAATCACTCCATAGTATCACGTGGAATTTCGCTGATGAAAATGTTATCACATGAAAGTGTGCAACTTGAAGATAACGAAATTGTAATTCATCATCTTGTACCTACAATTAAGAAATAGTCACCTGTTAACCGAATGTAGGTTTTTGCGTAAATTAATTTCGTATTGTTCGGTATTTCGAATATCCAGGTCTATTTATAAAACAATGCTTAATTTGCGTCCAATATAATGGACGTTAATATCGGACGCCGTTCCGATAATTATACTTTCGTACAAGTCATTTCCACCTACGTACGGTTATCTCTCTGTAATAACTTATTAAGTATATTTCGCTATAAATAGTTTTCAACCCCTTCGTATTCAAACATTTTTACCCGATAAGTTTTACGTATAAAATTTTTCCGTTGACGTCTATCCGAAGCTTTGACGTTACTCTATGTGAAAAAGCTGATGAAAAAAAAAAAATATATACAGAAATGATAATCCCTAGTGTCGTATCATAGAATCCAAAAATCTATCGACGTAAATAAATTGCATAAAACGGACAAGTTAGATTATACGCGTTTGACGCGATAGCACACATCTCTTTAGGCCGTCAATAATAATACTTTGTATCGCGAAATGAAATAAAAGTGTAGTCGAGTGAAAATTGTCTGATAGGCAGGGGCAATTAGACATTATCAGGAATTATTTCGAGCTAAAAATATACTTCCATTTCGTTATATTACGAAAGTTTATGAGAAATGTGTAAATACTCTATAAAAATGTTCGACTAGATGCTTTATTGCTTGCTAGGCTTGAAACCGTTTAATAGAAGGATGTTACTAGTGTTTTGGGGTAATCAGGGTGAAAAATTTCACTTATGAGATTAATCGGATGTGGAGGATAGCCCAGGCTGTGTTGGAGAAAATCAGGAAAATCATCAGAAGCCGTTCAGATCCACTTCCTTTAAAAATACGCTTTTAATCAAATGCCTTTTCGTGGAAAAGTAAGGATCAATGTGTGTTATCACATTGCCATACTCTGGTGCTTTTTAGGCTTATGCATAGGTCTTCTTATTTTCTTATCAATTTGGAACCTCTTTTCCAAATAATAGTCCAAAGTAGATCACCCTGTTATTGCTGATAAAGTTTGGACAATTTACTGATACCTTTGCTTTCAATTTCAAGTGAAATTTGGTTTTGATGATGCGTTCCAAACGTTGGTAGGTATACTTATTACTCTTCCGATGTACGAAAGGCAGAAAGGCACAGCACAGGCTTAGTACTGGTGACCCAGTTGCCAGTACTGGCTAATGTTCTGGGACCAGTAAGTATGTGGTCTAGTCCGAATCATTGCAAGACCAATGTCGATTTGAACACACTGGTCCTATTTTTGGTGCAAACTCTGACCCGATACTGACTGCCAGTTTTGCAGCGGTATGCATACCCACTATTGGTCAATTGGTCATACTTGATTTTCAGTATCTACTGAAACGAATTCAACATCAGTCATTCACCAGTATCTCCGTGAGTGTCGATCATATACTAATGGCTAGTACTGTTTCGGATCCCGCTGAAAACTTTAGGCCAATGATAATTATCAATTGGAAGAAGGGAAGCAACCGATACAGAATCAATGCTAGAATGGCATTTGAATGACAGTCACCGCACTGTAGGTGGCTCAGTACTGACTAGTAGAGTTCTAAAATATAATTAATAGACAGTATTATGCTTTAACAATGTACGGGAACAATCCATGTACATTAATATATGTAAATATGGTACGATTACTTCACTAGGAGGTGAAGTGGCCAGCCACACGCTCGTCCCTGATTATTACCCCAATTTTAACTCAGATACTCATTTGCAGCTGAATGAGCTGGTAGTCTGGTGCGTGGTGGGTTGTCAGTACATAAATAGTACCGCTCGACAAGTCTTGGCGGTCAATGTGATGCCAATTTTGGGCAGTGTAGGCAACTCTGGTTATACACCGGCATTCAATTGGTTTTACCTTGGATGTAATAAAAGATGATTGAGTCTTCGTCATCTCAATGTAGTTTGTTGGGTTGTCCATCCATCCATTCAGCGCTTTCTTCGCTATCATTGACTAGATTAGATGAGTGTAATTATTTGCATACTACGGGGGTGGTGGTCCTATCTTCTTCTTTGGCACCTTCAACCTAGAGTCTAACACAAATATCCATTATCATGAGTACGGACAATGACCACTTTTGGTACATATTTAGTAGTCTAAAAACCCGCAAATTTAAAAAATCGCGGGTTTCTTAAATGGCATATTTTTAGTGTGTATACATGTAGCAGATGGATTTTGATTGACGTTTCACGGAATCGAGATATGTCTCATGAAATGTCAACTAAATACAGCGTTTATCCACTTTAGTGGAGATCCTTAAAATGAAAAATCGAGCTAAATGATATGAAAAATACTGAAATGTTGAAATAATTGTGAACCACCAATTTCGGGAATATATAATTATTTTCTCGACTTGTCCGGTAGTCTCGAGAATGTCCACGCGAAATTTGGGAGGGAACGGTTCACAGGTGTAGATTTTAATCGAGCCCGACCAAAAAACTAATTTATTTTTATATATTAGGTTATTATTATTATTATCATTATTTAAAGGATTAAAAATTTTCGTTGGTCGTCGGACCTATGTATTTTTGAAGACTACGATTGGTTGCTGTAGGTGTGGTTGGGTTTTTGTTGAAGTACTTTCTGCAGTGAGTTCCTATTTTTCGCTAAGGCACACTTATTAGTAGTGACAAGAACTACGCTGACTCCAATATCTGCAATAAACTATGAATGAGCACAGTCTCATCCGTCCAATCTGTCATCGAACGTCATCATCTTTCGATGGCTCATAGTTTTTATGAAAAAAAAAAAAAAAACGTGAGCAATGAATAAAACTGATAGCCAATATTGTGACGTTATTCATATTATGGCTATAATACACCGATTTCGATCAAAATGATTCATCATTATTTCACACCTCTCTATCCACACGTTCTTTAATAACACCTTGTGTTTCTATTAGACCAACAAGATAACCACAGAAGACCGCTATAGAACTGTTTATACTGTATATAATTTACCGCACATTATTAGCTAAATTGCTGTGTTACCATTAATCCTCCTCGACTTGACTCGAATCGATCAATCACTTTTCTTGTGCGTAGATTCAAAATTCAATCATAACAATGGCAGCATAAAAAATTAAAATCAGGCTTAGCTAAAATTGCCAGACAACAACAAAAAATAAGAACGTTGATTGCGCTATAATATCGCGTTATCAATCAGTGCGTAGTCAAAACAAACGGAAAAAAAGTAGTTTAACTTGGTGAAATTGATTTAATGTCAACACATTATTTAAATACATTAGTTTAATGTTAAAGCACACAAGTCCAGTATTGATTATGTACAGCACTTTATTACTCTTGACTTGTCCTCCACGCGATAGCGTCTCTAGGTCTTGAATGTTAATTATCGATTCGCAGTATAATTTCTTATCAGTATTTTAATAAAACAAAACGGTCGCAATGAATATGAAATTATTATTATTATTATTTGCGGTTTGTATCTGTTTTGCGTTACAAATCGCCACGCGTTTACCGTGTGCATGGAGTCCGTGGTTCAAATCTCCGTCAATGTCAACACTTTGTGCTAGCTGTTTGTTTACTTAGTCTGGAACTCCAGTAGTCCAATTTGAACTGACCTTTGACCAATTCAATTAAAAGCACTTTTATAATTTGTTGTTTTTTTTTTTCTTTCATTTCAGAACAATTTGCAGCCAACCACAATGGATTTTCATTTAAGCAATAAGCAAATGCTGTGACAATGCTATTTGCCTGTCAACCGAAATGACGGAATTTAATTTGTTTTAATCTTCACGTGTGATATAGAATCCGACAAAAAAATCCTGAAAATTATGTTGAAAATTAGTTAAAATCGGGCCAAATAATAAAAAAAAAAAACGGACGACGGATAAAATATATAAACTTTAGTTTGTATACAACGTCCGTAATCTTAATCGGCCCGACGTCAAAAACGAAGAAGACGAGCGACGAGTAAAAATGGGTGAACGTGAGAGCGCTACAATGGGCGGACCACAAAGTGTCGTCGCCAGTACTGTTACTATTTGCAATGGAATAGCGAATAGTAGCATTGGCGGACCATCGGTAAATCAAATGCATTCCGGAACTGGATCCGTTCTGTCGAACGCCAGCTTTGCTACGGTCAATATGAACGGAAGCGCAATTTTACCGAATGGTGGCGCAGCCGGTAATATTCGGTCGACTGCAAATGGATGCGTTGGTGGCGTTACGGTTACGAGTTCGGCATCGTCGGCTAGTAGCGGTGGAAGTGCGAAGGGAAAAGGACCCATACGAGTCGGATTCTACGACATCGAACGTACAATTGGAAAAGGAAATTTCGCTGTAGTTAAGCTGGCACGACATAGGATTACTAAAAATGAGGTAAGTTTAGGCTTGTACCTAGTAATTTAACTGATTTAAGTGTCGATTTTTTTTTATTTTTTAGAGCTACCGACTGTTTTGTTAATATACGGCCGTATTCTGAAATTGTGACCTATCGTAGGTCACAACCTGATGTGACTAAAATTTTGTGACTGCGCTCGAAAAGTTTTTTCGCATTCTGGCGCTGCAGTCACAAGAAAGGTCACAATAATTTCTCCACATAGTTGGAGACCTTGATTTTTGTTATCGCTTTTTCTTGCTCAGTTCGCGGAAAATGCAAAAAAACGTCAAAATTGAGACTAATGACAGAATAAAAAACGGCACAATTAATTCAAAATTGTGACTCTCCACCTACTTTGTGACTTGTGGTTCTGGTGCTGAATACGCCGGATCGTTAATTTTTGTAGCTTAATGGCCAATAAGCCAAAGAATGAATAAAGAATTCTAATAACAAGCTTGTCATGGCTTTCAAAAAACTGCCAACTGTTATTAAAGTCATTGTGCAATTCTCTTCATAGTCTCGCCGAGATGTGGCGAGCATTGTAGAGACACTATTACTACTACTACTACACTTTGGCTTGCTAGCGCTTCACTATATTTATAAATATACATGAGAGCGATAGAGCTAGGCCTTCAAGTAATACTAAAGTTACTTCGTTACTAGACCAACGGAATACTAGGAGGTTAAGTTGTCAGCCACACGCTCGTCCGTGATTATTACCCCGATCTTAACTCAGTCACTCATCTACAAGTTGTGAAGTGTGAACTGGCTGTCCGGCACCGAATGCCATTCTCGAAAATTACTTGTAAGCAGATTCGAACCTGGTACCAGGTGCACCGAAGGCCAGTGCACTAGCCACTAAGCCACCCAGACAACTTCAGTCAATTTCTTTTAGTGTTACAAAATTGCAACACTTCGGAATTGAAAATATTTTTTAAATTTCAACTCAATGAAGAAGTCATACAGGAAGTTCGAAAAAAATCCCCTTTTGATTTCAAAATATTTGCTGAACAATAAAGTTGTCAATCAGATTAAAATCATATAAATGTGATGAGCGGACACTGTGAAGGAACCATTAAGATAAGGTTGTCATATGATTATGTACATTTTTCCTTAATTGAATTCTTGTTATCATTGAAGTAATGTGTATCTAACTAGTTCATCGGTATTTTATTGTTAACACAAAAAGAAAAACGTCCGAGAAGTTCTCGGTTGACTGAAGATAACTTTCACATTGTCATAATCAGCGATGAGCAGAAGTAGGAATTTGAATTCAATCATAAATTGCGTAGCGTTAGTTTTCAGCCTCCGGGCAGATCTATCTTCAATGGGTGATCCAGGTTGTAGTGGAAGGTGGAAGCACACAAAAAGTTGACAAACCGGCCTGCTCTACTTTCAGAGTGACTGGCTCTGAACCGGCTGGGCGAATGCGCGAGGAGATTAGTGCTGACCTAGCTGACGCTGGACCCTTAGGCGCGAAAATCAATCCAACAACTGCTAGTGCGGAGACTGCCACCTCAAAGAAGGACAAAACCTTCTTTGGCATTGGTCCTCCAGGCAACCAGCTATGCCAACGGTCACCCTGCTGCCCGGGAGGACGGCCTATGAAAGCTCCTCGGTCAAACTAACTCCTCACCTAGATTCGAGGGTATAGATGTCTTTGACGGGCTCATGCAAGTTCGTCACGGAGATTCAGTAGCTCCCGAGTGTCTGGCGTATGCCGTTGGGAAGGTTTCGGTGGAGGGTCGTGTCAATTTCGTGGTTGATAAAAGTGACACAATTCTGAAGCTGATTCGGGCAGTATGCTGGATTTCTAGTAAGGCTAGAAAACCCCAGAAAATACTCGCCCATCATCGTATCCAGAACGGAGGACTTGACACTACCAAATAGCGAGTCTAGGAACAGCATAAGAGCTGCAGTTTCGAAGGTACTAAGAGCTGTAATCTTTTACTTGGCATAGATAGCGGTAGTGTAGAGATCCTGCGAACTAGATATAATATACGTCCATATCTCGTCCTTGGAAATAAATTTAACCGTCCTAAGTAGTAGTCTGTTGATGCAATGTAAGGGTACCACATGCTAAGTCTCCTACTTTGTAAAGCAGTAGAAGAAGCCTTAGCATGTTGCAAGTTGATCTGGGTAAATATGATGCCGTAGTTAGCCATTCAAGATAGATGATATAAGGAATAAGGTCGCCTGGTATGGTTGAGAAAGTGACTTCTTGTCTAACCTTAAGTCAGTGTTTTGCGGAATCGTATCCTGTCAGCAAGAGTCGATGTGGAATCACAACCCCCTGGTGGACTGGGGACCTACAGAAGCTCAGAAAAACCAGCAGAGTACATCTGAATCGCGCATTTAAGAGTGGTTCAGAGACTAACTGGGATCACTATACGAACAGCGCAGAAGAAGCTGCTTAAAACATCGAAACTAGCCTAGGAACTACCGTTAGAGTTTGGAAGGAACCAGGGAAATAGCTAGGTTGCATAACTCCCAAGGCTAGGCTTAACTCCCTGGTAAAACCTGATAGCTCATATACCACTTCGAGAGAACTCTCTTTAAGACACATTTTCCAGAAAAAGGAGATATCATGTAGCAAGCCAGAGTAGGAAGGAGTGGGAAAACCAGTCCGCTTTGCTTTGCAGATTCACTGATATATTCTAGATGGCGGCTTCTTCTGGAAATGCGGCAGACTAGAAACCTTGTGAATGGACCAAGTGGACAAACCGCTGCTTTTCTTCTCAAATTGACCAGAAAGGAATGTGGCCTACACCTGGCCAGGTTGGGAATTGATTGAGTATAATGGGATATGTTGGCGTCAATACTCAAGATGCGCTACGCAATTATCTTGCGTATCTTCCCCACAACAAGTAGTTGAACTACTTTTTAATCGCATCGAGCTGAGCACACTTTTATGCGCCCGGTCTTGTCCGATAGTTTAGTTGAGCTTCGATCAAAAGGGTATCGTCTTGCATATTCAACTTTTCAGTTCGGACGAATCAAATCGATCGGTGTGTGCGCTTCCATATAGCTCCATAACGATGAACCATTGACTTAAACTATCATCCGATTAAAAACTGCAGGTCTTATTCTTGTCTAGAACCACGCAATTCCCTACAGATTATCATTCTCATTATTTTTAAGTTGCTTGTGTTATTGTAGATTGTCTGCAATTTCAAACCCAACGCTATTATATTACTCTGATGACGCATTGATCTTTGATCGCAATATAGCGTCAGTCATACAGTGTCTGAACCGAACAAATTGCGTGTTGTTCATGTAAGAAGTCGTGATTGAAACCCAATCACGTCGATCGATCCACGTAAATAAAACCCGGCTATTAATCGAAATATAGAACTCGATTAACTTACAATGTAGTCTAAAGGTATCAAATTGCTCGACGCGTTATAATATGGAATTGTTCAGGGGTGCAGCGTTGCGATAGTCACGAAAATAGTTGTAATAAATAACCCATCCACCCACAAACTATAATACGTTGCTGTTGCTGTATGACAGGTAATAGCGAAATAGCGTAAAGTACTTCGAATATAAACTCATAATTATTATGCGAGTAATTCTTCAGTTTCAACGGATGTTGAACTGTTTCGACTATTTCCGTGCGACATGCAAACCACCCTGAAAAATTTGCTTTGAGTCGCATCTGCTTTCGCTATCGCGTTAATGATAGGGGAGGTTTTGGAAATTTATCAAAATATATCTAATCAATAACGACACTATCGAAAATTAGTCGGTTAAGAATGGATCATTTTGACGCGGCTGGTTTAATCGGAGAAATTCCTAAGCAAGGCATATACCTACATAAAATCAAAATAAACTTGCTATCGACCAGGTAACATAATAAAGAAGGAAACATTTTGCATGCCAACTTATAATCGGCTCTAAACAGAACATTTCTCTTCATAAGACGCGTTTTTCTTTCAGAATACTTTTTTTTGGAAAGGAAAATATAAACTAAGAACTTTCTTTTATTAACATTCAGTGTTTGTTTTTCGCGTTTAACGACGAATTGAAGCTAGTCGTCATGGGATTAAAATTGTATTAATAATTTCTCATTCGCCACATTGTCGCCTGCCAACTTCACATTTCCGACTCTAGATAGAATAGCACTCGACACTTCTATCGTGGTTTTTTTTTTTAGCTAAGCTCACACAGCATAGTAATATTTAATTCAAGCGTTTGTTCAAAATAAGAATTAAACCTTTTCTGTCAGTAAAGCTGTTAATCTGCTCTTTTGCTTTTGTAGAATATATTGTTTTTTGAAACCTACTTACTATGCAAACACTAAAGTATTGGAATTAAAAACCTTATAGTCCCATAACCACAATAGCCCCATATGCGCAAAACCCAAACCACAGATGAATGAAAAAAAAATCATGTATGTACCATAATTTTTGTTGCATTGACGTAGATATAAAACTACATACGTCAGCAGCTAAGTCGTTAAAAATTATTTTTGGTGCCTAAGGGAATTCAAAACTAAGGGAACTTATAACTTATTAAAGTTACTTACGTCCAGCTGTTGACGTTGATGTCTCAATCCTAAAGGGAAGGATGAAAGATATACGTAGTCGCATCGATAATTCAATGTCAAATAATTAAATATATTTTGTGGTTAAAAAAGAACAGCATGTGTGTCTATTTAAAGTAATTGAAATAGAACTGACGATGTACTCAGACAGAGCTCACGGCAATTATAATATTTAAAAACATGACTTTAATTCATTTCTTAAAATTTTATGTAATTCTTGTGTTCAATTCGCAATCATTCCAGAAAAACCTGGTTCAACGAATTAGATACAAATATTAATCCCCATTATTTGGTTTTGTCTGATTCGCAAGAAATGTGTCTAGTATTCGATACTATTCTTAAGCCGCCTACAAACTTATCGCGTTTCGCCTATTTCGCGTCAATCGAGTCTTTTTCGTGAATAGTGTTTAGAGGTTTCTCGTGAGTTTGTTCGCGATTCGTACGTTTTCTCTACTGGAGGCGGTTATTCACGACATCAAAGGGTTTTGCTTGACAAGAAAGTAACGAAAAATACGCGAGACTATTTTTCGTGACTTTCTCGTGAGTTTTTGGTTTTTCGTGTTTAATGTCAAAAGTTTTAACTTGCATGAGTTTTGGAAATTGAAAATAAGAGAACTTCACGAAATATAGAGAAACTACGAAAACGCGAAACTTACGAGTTGTGTGTACAATTCTTTCTCGTATTTTCGCAAGGTTCATGTGTTTCGTGAAATAAGACAAGAAACTCACGAAATGCGAAAAACAAGTGTGGCAAGGTACTCTGTTTCGTTAACAATTTAACTAAAAATAATGTCCGTCTGTCCGCCGTGGACGCCATGTGCCGTACAAAAGGGTTTGAAGTCGTGTACCTCGCAAACCTGTTCAGGTGTTAATTTCAATTTTTTTTAGCAAGTAGATTGGATAAGCCACTTTGAGTGGAATATGAAGAGAGATGTGGAGGGAGCGTTTTAGACGAAAGATATTGATTTCTAGGTCTCAGGAACCGCTTAGGGTAGGAGGCTGAAACTTGGAACTTATATAGAGGTATGATAGTGGGGTCATGTGCATTTGTATTTTGTTCAATACCATTTATGAATTTTGAGCAATTATGCGGAGAACGCAAATATCTTAACAAAATCAATATTTTCAAAGTCAAAATTGTTCAAATTTAAATGGTATAGTTCTAAGCCAATCTCAAAAAATAAAGATATGTAGCTGGCATCACCCTCATCAACAATTTAAATAATGTTTACCGAAAACCAACTAACTAACTATTCAAAAAATATATATACATAGTAGTAACAATGTGATCGAGTGATAACTTACTGTAGTTTTTTAATAAAATTTAAGCAAACTTAACATGATTATTTGTTTTAATCTAAGAGAAATTCAAGTTTGAACCTGTTTCGAATTGCAACTATTATTACAATTTTGTTTATACATTTTCGAAAATCAGCTGAGTGGCCAATATCTTTCCATCTATTTAAACATTTTGTATGGATCGTAGGTATATATACAATTTATATCTTGGCATTGGCAAAGAAAAAATAAATATCTTTCTTGTATCAAAATTAATGGTAGTGACGCAAACACTCATAGATACAATTCGCAAAACAAATAATAAAAAATAAAAAAAAACTACTGAAATAAAATGAAATTATATAAATAGATTAAAGAATGTCGTATGTATACAATTCAATATCATGGCTTTAGATCGTGCTCACGATATGTCTTCGAATTGTTTATATGGATATAATAAATTACGATGAGTGTATGTTGTTACATTTTTTTTTTAATTTTTAATTATTTGCATTTTTACCTAATATCCTATTTTATTTCTTAAATATTGTGCAAAATTTTTTTGTAATTTATCAATCCGCCAAAAATTTTTGACACTCTCGGAATATTTTACATTTAGGTTTATAATTATTTCGTAATTGGGTTAATCTATCAAGTCGTTTTCGGAATGAAATTATGTTGTTCTGGCAGCTGAGTATTGTTTAATATATATATACATAAATTCGAACTCAAATGATGAAAGCCTTTGACCCAAAATTATTTACAAAATGTAAAATGCTTTAAATGCATAAAACGAAGCTGAATTGATCAAATTCGTTGCCAAACCTTTGTGCCACACTTTTTGTCAAAAATTTTGACACTGCTATTTAAAGTTAAAATTTCTGTGCCGGTCACCGGTGACCCCCATGGCATTCAACGTGTTATAGTGAACACGTTTGTATTGATTTATAAAAATTGGAAAAGAACAATATCGGTCAGCCATTCGATTTTTGTTTTTGAATGGAAGGACGTTTGGGAAAACAAAGTTAAATTGCTGACCGTTTGTAAGAACCATACACCTTCGATCATCAAAAATTGATTTAGTGCGTTCAAACGTGGACGAACATCCAAATTTGATTAGGTCGTCCGATTAAGGTGACTACGAATGACATGGCTAACAAAATCCATGATATTGTAGATTACAGGATGAAGATCAGAAAGATTGGTGACTGTTTAAATGATAGAGTCCGCTTCAGGAAACTATCGGCATGGTGGTTGCCGCGCTTATTCACTATGGCGGAAAACCGAAATGACAGGGTAAACTTCCGAGTACTGTTTAAACATATGTACTTAAGTGCAATATGTCATAGTTTATGCTGAGTTTTATACCTATTAAAGAAACATACGCCAAAATCAAAAGAACAGTCGAGACAACGGACATTATCTGCCTACCGTTCACCAAAGATGGCAAAACTAGTTCCATTGACCAGAAAAGTGATAGTCACCATTTTTTTGGGTTTCACGCGGCGTCCTTTTTATCGAGTTCTTGGAGTAAACGAAGTCAATATTATGCCGATTGATTGACACGATTCAACGCTAAATTCAAAAGACAACGACCCCATTTCTCGAGGAAAAAACTGCGTTTTCACCATGACAATGCACCAGTTCACTCATCTGCAATTACCACAGCAAAACAGATCCAATTAAGCTACAAATTGCTGCCTCATCCATCAAAACATGAAAGCATGGTTTGACGCAAATAGGTTTACGTCAAACGAAAAAGTTATCACGGAAACAGTGGGCTATTTTGCAGAGTAGGACAAATCATATTTTTGGGATAGTCTTAAATGGTGTGAGTATTGCTGTGCTAAGAGTATTGAACTAGAAAGAGTCTGTGTTGAAAAATAAATAAAAACAAAATACAGTCAAAACCGGATATAACGACATTGAAAAACTCGTCGCTATATCCAATAGTCGTTATAAGCAATATGAAATTTAGATACATTCCTTTGTATAGAGATTCGACCAGGACCATGCCAATCAGTCGTAATAACCGATCCGTCGTTAAAAGCGATGTCGTTATATCTGGTTTTGACTGTAGTAATTTTTTTTTTCGAACATTTTATCACAATTAACCACCGTTAACCGTCAAAAATGTCAAACCTTTACCTTGTAGCACTATAACAAAAAAAAAAAAAAAAACGTTCAGTCATTCTCTATCTTCTATAGAAAAAAAAATCGTCTATTGTTCATCTTCCTTGCCATACAAAAGTCTTTGACAAATTTGTGCATTCAACTTCAATGAACTGTAACTCACAATTGTTGCTAACTTTTCTTCAAAATAAAGAACACACCCGTTCACTTTTCATCCTTTGATTTTATTGTTGCATTGAGTATATCATTGGATGTCGCATGATAGACTGTAGGCTTGTGTTGTTCAAACAAACACGTTCGGAAAAGCGTTACCATAAGTGAAATGAACGAACTAGTTCGCAGTACTTTCCGCCTCTTAGTTTGTTTGTATTCATGAATTGGCGAATAGTTCCATAGTTCCAAGTGAAATGAAGGAAGTATTTCGCAGTTCCGGTCATAGTTCGTTTGTATTCATGCATTGTATACTTGCACACTAAGAACCTTTTTTTTTAGAGATCATCACATTGAAACTGAAATGATGGAAGTAGTGGCGTACTGAGTGGCGCTCCTTCATGCATTGCCGAGACAGTTTTATTTTTTTTTGTTTAGGTCATACAATTTGCCTACACCATCTTTCACTGCACTCTCGCTCAAACTAGTGAACTAAAACAACAAACTATTGAACTAAAACAAAGAACTAGTCAACTAAAACAACGAACTAGTCAACTAAAATAACGAATCAGTTCCCGACGAATCGAAAATCTTTCACTGAACTCCCGCGAACTAGTGAACTAAAAGAACGAACTAATTCGCGAAGGATCACGAACTTCAAATGAGATCGATCATTATAGTGAGCTTAAATGCGCAAGCCTAATAAACTGATGCCTGCCGTGATTGGGTTACGCGTCACAACTCTAACCCGTTGTTTGATCCCAAATTAATCGCGCTACTCGGATTGTTATTATGTTTAATCCAGCGAACTGGGCTACGTATGAATATTCAGCAATGACGTAAATTGATTCAGCGGTGAATCAGATTTCTGTCGATAGGTACACGTACTACTGCAGCTAGAGTCGATGATGTCAATAGGCTTGCGCATTTTAGTTCACCATAGTGAGCGATCATTTCCTATTCCCGATCACTCTTCTTTTAGTTCAGCGGAGTTCAGTGATGAGTAGTCGGAGTCGCTGTTTTGATCTAGTTCATTCGCGAACTACACAAGCCTACTGTGCAATTGTTGGTATTAGAGATGGGTCGTTCACGAGTGAACTGTTTCAAAAGAACACTCCATTGAATTGTGTGAGTGAAGTAACTCACTCCTTTTGGTGAATTGCAGTTCCATTGGACCCGTGACAAAAGAATCTTAAAACGATATACCTACTCAAGAAAAATATGAGTAAAAGAGTGAACTGTACGAATATAACTGTTAATTTTTTTACTCATCATATTCTAGATGATCTGACCTTTTTTACTCATCATCCTTCTACATGGATGTACTGACTTGTTTTGTTGTATGTACTGTCTTTCGACTACTCATCACTGAACTCCCTCTCAAGTAATGAACTATGAACTAAATGAACGAACGAACGAACTACAATAGTTCGCGAGCGAACGATGGAATGAAAACGAAGGAACGATGGAACGAACAGTTCCATAGAACTAGGTACTTAACTGAACTCATTCCTTAAAGTGAGTGATTCGGAGTGAAGTACTTCATTGTAAGGAAAGGGTATACTTGTTCTGCTCCAATTTTCTATGTTTGAGTATGCCAGGCGCTTGGCTGGGGAAAAAATGTAAAATTAAATTAGTCTGGCAAATTTGTTGTATAATCTTTTTTGCTCTTAATCTTATTAACTAAATAAATACTCGAAAACGTGCGCACAGCGCAATTTTTTTTATCTTTCTCTGTGCCGAACCGAGAAGAACAAAAAACAGTTCGTTGACTTAAACTCACAGAAGTCAACTGAAAAGATTACACAATACATAATTCCAATATGAACGAGTACTTGTCAAAGTCCTCCAGTCGCACGTCATTTCATTATTAGCAATCAGTGACCTTCCCTCCAGTAACATTCTCCAACGCGCGTTCATACTATAAAAAGTCGACCAACCTACCAACAAACAAAATAGTCTCAATGGGGAAAAAAATTGTTTAAATAATTATAAAAACAGACAAACATTGAAGATCGTCGTTTGCGTATATTATCTGAAAAGATGGGTTCGGTCGCCGGGCAAGAAGAATAAAAAGACGAAAAAGTGCAGGAACGAGTAAATAAATGACAAGTACTTTTAATTAGATTAGTGCCCGTGACTGTGATGGAGAATGACGCAGATCAGCGCAACCTCATGTGTCCTCAATTGGTTCTGTCAGCTAGTTGATCTGCTAATTGTTCCTTTTAGTCGCTTGACAGAATGTGGCGGCATCGATGCTTCCTTCCAAAGGAACCTTGCATCAATCGCAGGTATCTATTACACCCCACCTGTGCTGTAATTTATATGTTGTCTTCAAACTGGTCTATCATTGGATTGTAACTAATTTATTCGATATGATCGATGAAGTAATGGAGCCATTTCGTAGTAGCCGTCCTTATCTTACAGCAACGACCTTGTTTACGTCGGTATATCGGTTGGTTTTTTTTATTTATTTACTTATTTTTTTTTTTTTATTTACTTATTAATATTGTTTATTCAAGCGTGCTATCAACACTTGAGACTTTTTCTTATCCGTTGTATGAAAATCTACTTGAAATGATCGAGGTTTACCAGGTTGTTTGATACGATATCAAATCGCGTCATGGACGGAGAGCTCTTAAGCCGGTTAAAACACCGTGATTTTATCAATGCCTAATACCAAAGAGATTAGAAAAGATTGGCGAAAGTTCAACTTTTTAGCCGCACAAGGTTTTACGTGCATTTTAAAAGTAAATATAATATTAAAATTTTTGCTTAGCGCTTCTGGACTGTTTGTAGAGATGTTGGAGCGATTTCTCTGGTAATTTTTAATATTTACACAGATGTAGGTACCTACTTTGTGCCATTAGCAAATATTCAATTTCTTCTTAAACTGATAGAAAACAAAGTTGTGTACAGGGTGTTTTCTTATTAATTTAAGAGCACCTCATATGTTTTAGAGCTCGAAAAGCTTAGTGAAATATTCATACAAATGTTTCTTCTGATAATATCAATAACTTGCGAATAGGAAATTTTACTTAAAGGAATTAATCATTAAATGAATACTCTACAAATATGTATTCTTAGGCATTGTATTGCGTAGCGAAATAGTTCATTTATAGCCGTTTTTATAAGATTCTAAAAAAACAATGTTTGTTGTTGGTCAATTCACTCGAAAACGGAATAGTTGACCTAATTTTTTACACCGACATTATAAATACCTATTTTGTCACCTATATGAAGGGTGACAAAATAGGTAACGCCTACTTTACACCCTTCATGTTATAAGCACCCTTTATATGGAGGTATTGCTCTAGCTTAAGGGGGTTGGGGTTATTGACTTGGGTACGAAAAAGTTATCGATTTTTTTTTATATATTATTATGTATTTTTCTGCATTCAATTGTACACAAAATAAAATAATCTGTAGATTTTTCCGATCGGTAAAAATGGTCAAAAAGTTAGTTCAAAGTGGGAAAGTTCGGTAATATTTTGGTATTATGCATACATTTTGTCCTTTATCCTTAAATATCTCAAAATGCGTTTTTTTTTTTTTTATTTATTTTTTTATAATTTATAGGTTATACTATTTTACACAACAAACCAAAAACTTAACTTGGGATCTCAATGGCATCGGGATCAAAAAAATTGAAGAACATCAGTACTTCTCAATTATGTTATAACTGTAATTTTTCAATAACATAAAGCACTGATGTTCTTTTTTCTACGATCCCCTTGAGATCCCAAGGTAATTTTTTGATGTGTTTTCAAAAACAGCGTAACCTACAAAATATTAAAAATAGAAAAAACGCTATTTTGAGATATTCAAGGATAAATAACAGAATCCTTTTCCTTGAAAAAAAAAAAATTTTTAAGGATAGTTTAGAAAATATGAATAATTTTTTTTATATTACAGATATTATTAGCTATACTTTATTATTTTAGGATTAAAATTACCAGAGATATGAATTTTCAAAGAGGACTTGACCACTTTTTATGCGAAATCTTTAACATATTATAACTACTAAAAAAAATGATATAGAAACAAAAAATTTAAATTACATTTTTTGTTTCACTAATTCTTCAAGTAGATAAATTTTCAAAAGAATCGGCGATGGTGAGGTTACACTTTTGGCGATTCTGGATGGAATGACCCCTTTTCTATAAAGTAAATTGAGAAGCACTGATGTTCTTCTATTTTTTTTTACCCCGGCCAGGCGGTCATTTGACCATAAAAATTTGACCGAATTTCGTGTCAAATATCCATTTGGCACGCTGCCCGATTGCGATATTACACTATCTGACACATATGACAAAATCGTAAAATTTTCTCTTCGTGTCAAACGGTCAAACGCTATCAGGTCGGAACGAAATTCTGACAGAACTGCTATTTGTTCAGATCTTAATCGACGTGTTGGCAGACATCACACAAACAAAAAACCGAACTACAGTACTTAAAAAATTAGTTCTATAGCTATTGCTATGTATTTGTTTAACTGATTACCAAAAAAAATTTCACGAGTGACATTTCCTATTTGACCCATTTGACACAATTGTTTTTCCAGAAATCGCAAACGGTCAAATGTGGTCAAATGAAACATTTTGTCAAACAGCATTTGACCATTACACTATCTGACACCATCTGACTGCATTTGACAGGGAAAATGGTCAAATATTTGACCGCCTGGCATACAGTGTAATACTAGCTTTACCATCGAGGAACACCAGCAATTATTTGAAATTTTTCAGAATTTACGCTATCCACTACAACTTATAATATGACGATTGCTCAAAAAAAAACCCTCAATCGAAGAATTTATATACGAGGAAAGACCAAATTCGTATAATTTGGCTGCAAAGACATCGTGTCATACTCAATCAAGAGCTTCTGAAGCATCAAGAGCCACCAACTATGATTTCGACTGTTGATCAATAATTAGTAAACTAAATTTCTTTTACATCTTCTTATTACGCAAAGAGTTTGACAACTTTTTATACGTATGGAAGCTAGGAATTCGTACAAGTTCGTGTGGACTTCGAGCAAGGTATGTATGCTTTTTGATCGGCATATAATATGGCAAAGAAATGTCTATGCTTGATAGTTTCTTGTGATCGCGTGATCGAAAGTGATATTAGAATACCACGTATTTCACTCTTCCGACTATGCGCATCACTAATTGCTGAAGGTATCAGAGTTTTTACAATGATTTTCGCAATTAGATAAGTGAATAATATTCGTGAAGGTCGCGTAGTATGTGCTTTAATTGCCGTGCAATTATGTTTACAACCGAAGCTCTATATATGACGAATTTTGAAATTAGTAATGTCGTATAAATTGTCACTATAATACAATTATAATAATTCTTACGACATTTATTGTGTATGACTTATAAAAGATGTTTGTCTACATCATAAAATGTGATTAAGGTCACCTCTGTGTGTTCTATTTTGATAGACAGTGTCTGCAATTCTTATCAATTCCAAGCGGACATAATATTAAACCGCGAATAAAACATGGTCCGATAAAGTTATTACTTAGGAATCTGAACTGGTATTGTTTTATGTATGTATAACAATCTGTTTGGTCTAATACGCGTATAAAACAGAGCAGACATTGTTGGTGTTTTCTTGTCAAACTTTTGTAGGTTGTTGAAATTAACAAGGCGAACTCTTATATGATACTTCACTATCTACTCGTATGGTGCCAAGTGCGTCACATGAATAAACACAATTGACTAGTGTTTAACTGTCGGTTATCACTTAGATTCGAATTTGACGTCTACCTACTTGAAATAGATGCTCGAATAAAAAATAAGCATTGCACGAGTACTTGTACGTTGTACCACTTCCTATAGCGTCTAATTCGTATCAATTGAATGCCATCACAAGTATTCAAGTGACGTAGAATTCGACATACTCTGGCATTGAGTAGGTGCTCATCGCACGTTTTATTGTGACCCTCCAGGCGGTGTAATTAGACCGCTAGTGCACTGGTTAGGCGTAGATCTACACTCTTAGATAGTCTACGTAGAAGAAACGTATGTTAGATTGATGTCGGCAACATCATATGTGTCGGAGACGTGACCTTTTTTTTCCCCCTTATATTAGCCGTAGCACTGCACACTTGACTCGACTCCCATAATCTCTACCCGAGTTTGTTTAAAACATTCTGACGTCAGAGCGGTTGTTGCTTGGCTTGAGTGATGATTTGATTACATTAGTCAGCAGCCGGTGTAATTGGAAATCACTTTTCTGATTTTAGATTGGATGGACCATAGCTGGTTTTTTTCTTTCGGGGTGGTAAAGCTGGGGTGTGTTGTATATGTTGATGCAACACATATGTGACGTCAAACCCTGAGTGGAAGATTAATTTTTAAGTAAATTAGGCGGATTTCGAACACGCTATGTAGACGGGCTTTCTCGGAATGAAAAAGCAATTTCCGTTATATCTTTAAGCTACTTGTACACGTCATCCTTGTATAATTTGAATGATGATAT
Source organism: Beris chalybata (assembly GCA_949128065.1). Classification (NCBI taxonomy): domain Eukaryota; kingdom Metazoa; phylum Arthropoda; class Insecta; order Diptera; family Stratiomyidae; genus Beris; species Beris chalybata. Next base: position 26,880,419 of record OX421896.1, on the reverse strand, counting down.
GTTTTCCTTCCTGTTCACCAGTTTCAAGAACGTTATTGCAAAATTACTAATCGAATCGATCGTCTAAAGGATGTGCAAGGAAGTTGTCTCTGTTCCAATATTTACGTGGATAGTCTGGGATAATCGGATTTTGAATAATCCTATTATGGCTGTACGCAGTATGACAATAAAATTCAATTTCAAATCGTTTACTTATGGTTACTACACAGAATCATCAATCTAAAGATAGAATTCAACATTTAAGTAGATCGGTTTTCTCATGTGTTGCGCTTGTCCCCGTATATGATACGTATCTATTTAGTGTGGAAAGGAAAGAGTTAGAAGCAAGGATAGAAGCGCTTCTTAAAGTAGTAGGTATAACGCCGCCTACTACATACCATTCGTTCTTTCTTTCTTGTTTATTCAAAGTGGGTTGGCAAAGGTCTTGCTACCCTTTGCTACCCTTTTTTTACTTTTCATAACTAGTAGACACGAAAAAAGCTATAAAAATGTTCAGTCCGTCTGTCCGCCGTACGCAAAATCTTTCGAAGACTCGTAGCTCCCAAATGCTTATTATATTAAATTGTATTTTTTTTACGAATAGACTTGGTAGGCCGTTTGATGTGACCAAATTCTTAAGAGTAGAGGTGTGAGGAGGGATGGAGGGGGAAACGTTTTAGACGGCACATTTTGGTTTCTAGATCTCAGCAACCGCTTATGCTAAGAAGTTCAATTTTACTTTATTATTTTAATAATTAAGTATTGTGATTGATTTAAAAAAAAAAAAAATTTGCTACCCTCAAAATTTTTATTTTCACGTTTCATAACTAGTAGACGCGAAAAAAGCAATAAAAATTTTCAGTCCGTCTGTCCGCCGTACGCCGTACGCAAGATCGTTTGGAGGCTCGTAGCTGCCAAACGATTTGAGATATTAAATTGAATTTTTTTTAACGAATAGACGAGGTAGGCTCCTTGAAGTGACCAAATTTTTAGCGGTGACGGGGAAGGAGGGGGAAGTGTTTTAGACCGAAAATTTTGGTTTGTAGATCTCAGTAACCCCTTACGATAGGAAGCTAAAACTTGGAATTTCTATAGAACTCTGACAGTAGACCCATTTGCAGAAAAATTGTCAATATTGATCAAGGGGTGTGGGAGTGGGGGGAAATATAATGCGTCCGAAACCCAAAAAAGCCGAGGTAGACACATTCTAAGATTCATATCTCCTACACCGTTAATGGCACACTATTCAAACTTAAAAAATATTTTTAGTTATACTAGGAGAACAGAATGAAGAAAAATTTTGGGTGGGGGAAGTTGTGTATGGGGGTGGGGGGTGAAAAACTTTAGATTACGATATCTCATGAACCAATTGCTCTAGAAAAATAAAATTCGGTTTGGGTATAAAGGTCGACAAATAAAGATTGATCAAAGTAAAATTTTTTAAGTGGGAGGTGGAACATAGAAGTGGAGGGGATGAGAATTTTTCAAATCAAACACATTTCATATCTCAAGAACAGTTTAAGATAGATGCTTAAAATTTTTACCAGAAGAAGCGCTAATTAAACTCTAGTAGGAAAAAAAATTTGGGGTTGTGGGTGTAGAGGGGGAGGGTGGGGGAGGGTGAAAAGGAAAAAGTTCCGATGCTTATATCTTGAGAACCTGTAATGATATAAGCCTTAAACTTGGTATTTAGATAGAGCTGAAGTAGCGGAACGTTGGAAAAATATAATTTTTTTTAGGGGTAGTATGCTACGGGGGTAGGGGGTGTTTTTCCTAACTATTAAACGGTCCATGCTAGAAAGTTGAAACTCGGTGTGTATATGTAAGTCAACTAGAAAAGTAATTGTGATAAAAAAAAATTTGAATATTCATTGGCGGGCAAAAAAAATTATTTGTAAATATAATAAATATAAAATGCATATATTTTCACGATTTTGGTCATATCTACTAATAATAATCAATGGCGCAACAGCCCAAATCGGGCCTAGGCCTTGAAGTAATGCTAGAGTTACTTCATTGCGAGACCAACGGAACACTAGGAGGTGAAGTGGTCAACTACACGCTCGTCCGTGATTATTACCCTGATTTTAACTCAGGTACTCATTTACAGCTGAGTGAACTGGTAGTCCGGCACCCAATCCCATTTTCGAAAATTACTTGTCGCCAAGCAGATTCGAACCTGGTACCAGGTGCACCGAAGGCAAGTGCTCTAGCCACTAAGCCACCCAGACGACGGTCATATCTACTAGGTCTTTCCAAATATTGAATTCATTTTTCTTCTACGGATTCTTCGTATGAATACCTAGAAAGTGTTTTCAAGGTTTTTTGAAATTCGACCCCTAAGGGTAGTGTGGTACAAGTGGGGGGTGTTTTCCCTATATATAGAACGGCTTAAGCTACAATGTTGAAACGCAATGTGTATATGTAAATCAACTAGAAAAACAATTTTGTTAAAAAAAAAATTCAAATATGTATTGGCGTTCAGAAGGGGGGCAAAAAAAATTATTTGTGAAAATAGAATGCATATTTTTTTACGATTTTCTTCATATATATACTAGCTCGTCCCTAATATTGAATTTAGTTTTATTCTACGGATTCTTCGTATGAATACCTAGAAAGTGTTTAAGAGGTTTTTTGAAATTCGACCCCTAAGCGTAGCGTGGTACAAGTGGGGGGTGTTTTTCCTATATATAGAATAGCTTAAGTTACAATGGTGTGTATATCTAAATCAACTAGAAAAATAATTTTGAATAAAAAAAAACGGATATCTATTGGCGTTCAGAAGAGGGGCAAAAAAAATATCTGTGAAAATAGAATGCATACCTCATACCTCGTCCCAAATATTGAATTTAATTTTATTCTATGTATTCTCCATAATTGACCCCTAAGGGGGTGTAAAGTGATTGTGTACTTTTTCATAAATTATTCCATATCTCTCAGATCCAATCAGATTTTCACTTCCACGATCTTGTTCTTTTTAATAGGTTTTCAGTCACATAGTAGCCTCCACCGCATTTTAGAATTGAACGCGTTCCTAACTTCTACCGGAAAAATAATAAAGTTACGCCCAGTTGAAATTTATATAGACCCTATCAGAGAGGTAGACTCAGACTCAGGTAGACTCATTTGCATAAAAATTGTCAATATACATCAAAAGGTGTGGGAGAAAATAATGCGTCCGAATCGTAAAAAAGCCGAGTTCTATACATTCTAAAATCCGTATCTCTTAAACGGTTGATGCCACTAAATTGAAACTTAATGAATAGGAGAGTAGATCAGAAACAATGGAGAGAAGATCAAAAACAAATTTTTGAATGGGGGCAGTGGCGTACGGAGGTAGGGATTGAAAAACATTAGATTACGATATCTCACGAACCAATTGCACTAGACAAATAAAATTCGGTTTTTGTATGATGTTATCTATAGAACGTGTTATGCTGGAAAGTTGAAAGTCGTAATTTATAAGTAAATCAACTAGAAAAGTAAGTTAGACTGAACAACTTTTTAAATATCCATTGGAGTTTGGAAGGGAGGCGAAAAACATGTTTATGTGTGAAAATGAAATGAAATGCATATACTTTCACGATTTTTGTCATATCTATTAGGTCTTCCCAATTATTTAATTCAATTTTATTTTTCGGCTTCTTCATATAAATACCTAGAAAGTGTTTTTGAAATTCGACCTCTGAGGGGGTGTAAAGGTATTATATACTTTTGGATGAATTCTGCCCTATCCTCGGCGGACTTTTTCAATGTTTAATCTGCTAAAAATCTCTATTTTGAATATTTTTATTTTAAGAATAAAATTAACTTTCCAAAAAATGTAGTAATCTCGAAACAACTGATGATACTCCAACTTTGTCCGCTCCCGAACTTTGATCCGAAAAATAATATAGTTTCGGCCAGACCATTGGCAGATTTTTTAGTAACTATATAATTACGAGCTAGGAAAGTCAGAAATCACTATTCATTCGAGTTGGGTATTTTTGTTTTCTATTGCGTTCAATGCTTGGACACTGCGGTCCAATATAACGCCGTGGAATAGAGAAATTTCTCATAATTCTGTCCATTGTTAAAAACTTTACAATACAATAATTATTAACTAGAAATATAATTTCCTATTGGTATTCGTTTATTGTTAAATATACAATAAATAATAATACCATTTGAAAATGTAAAATAAACGTCTTTAGTTACGTAAAAGAACCAAGAAGAAAGTTGTATACTTATTCAATTTTCCCTAAGTAGGGAAACAGAAAGAAAAAATCGAGGAAACTATATAAAGAGAAAAAGTCTCATTAAAACAAAAGACGATACAACGTGAAAGAACTTCTTGCCTTCACAAAATGGAAAAGAAAAGTTTCCATAAAAGTTTTCACTTCTATAACGAAAAAATCTAAACGTGATTTGGCGGTAGTTACATTGAACTCACGTATAGTGACGACAACGAACGACGACGTCATTAACCCCTAAAACGTATAGTTCATAGCGCAATGTAATCAAACATGAATGCGGAATGAACCCTACGAGTATTTCAGCCTATTGAAAATTCAGAGATTCTCTTATCAGATTCAGCTTTACATTCCATTCATTAATTCCATAGGGGTAGCAAGTATGCAAATAATTAATACCAGAGTGCACCAGCTTTTTATTCGATATCTGAACCCATTAATCAAAAAGGACTTGTGTAGGGTATACATAGATTTTCAAATTTTTCATTTACTTTCCAAGCATAGCATAAAAATAAATTACTACATATCACTAATTTCAGGTTATTTATAGTTCGTAGTTTTTATAACAATGTATTCTATTAATTATTCAGTCAGTATTGATTGAGTACTGGCCGTCGGTAGTGTACGTGTTTGTTAGAGCATTTCAGGAGAAAATATTTTAGTCTCGGCGAGAACTTCTGTCGAGGTCTCAATATCCATTATTCAAATCCTCGGAAGCACGATGGTACCCTTTGACGAAGAAGAAATGCCTTTGTTATGGACCTTCCAGCAAGTAAGTGGTGGAAACGCTCTTACCCTGAGGCGAGGCACCACTGGTGTTGGTTGTAATGCTGTGGGAGGGTGTAAGTTCGAGCTAGTGCCAAGGATTGCGAATATGACATCTCTTGGGCAACTGTTCTCATGTTTTAGGCCTTTCTGTTGACTGTGAAGTTTTCACAACTCTCCGAGCAGAGCGAATGTTAGTCCTCAATGGAAGGAAGCATTTAGGAAGAAGATATTTTGCGGTAAAATATGGAGAAAAAAGAATACGGCTTTAGAAACCAAAAATTAGATTCCTACTGTCAAACACGGTTGAGGTAATGTTATGGTTTGGGGAACCATAGCTGCATCTAGGGTTTGATTGGTTTTTCCAACAAGACAATGATCCAAAGAACACAGAACTTTTCGCCAAGGACTGGTTGTTGTACTACGCTCCCAAGCAGCTTAATACTCCCCAAAGCCCGGATTTAAGCCCAATAGAACAAGTAAGCTCCCCATACTGGAACGGAAAATTCGGAAATGTTACATAAAAAATCAAAATTTGTTTAAGGAAGCGCTCAGAATGGTATAAAATTACATCCGCAGAAACTGGTTGGTAATTTAGTCGCCTCCAAGTCCCAAAGACTGGAGTAATTGATGGCATAGTAATTGATGCTAAAGGGGGTCCAACCAAGTATTAAGCCAGCAAATAATTTAAAAAATTCCGATACGTTTAGTTGAAAATTTTTTGTATAATATATAAGCCAGCCAGCACCGACTGCCGTAGACTTTTGTCCATTCGATTTGATGTTTTTATGAATCTATCTATAAGTTTGTTATGAAAAGATGCAACTTGAACTTCTAGTTCGTTTGTGCCATCGTACACGAAGGATACGGATTGAACTTTCTTGTCTCTCCGATTTCTTGAAGTAGTTCAAAACATTTTTTAAGTGTATAAGATTACCCCCAAAACCAGGAATCTGAGTAAATAAAGAAAGATGTTGATAAGGAATTTTATCAAAATTCATATGCAAGTAGTTATCTAATACTAAAAACCACCTCTGTTTTTTTCCCAGCTGAAACATCTAAATTTTTCATATCAAGCTAGTAATATAGTACACTGTTTTAAATTTTTACTACTTTAAAAGTAGGCAATGGGATTCCTACTTTAATTATAGTAAAATTACACTGCATTGTGTACGCTACACAATAGTGTGTAAATCGTAACAGATAAATATGTACTGTGATTACATGCTTTTCCTTAAAAAATTACATAGGATTCTGTATAATTTACACACTAGTGTGTAAAATAATATATAAAAAAAATTTTTTTTTTGTTTTTCCTGCTACGAATTATTTTCTTTTGTTTGAAAAATGCGAATAGATATTACTTACAATAATTTGCACACTCTCAGATTCGAACCATGGACCCGTCGCACATAAGTCCGATACGCTACCACTCGGCCACCAGAACATTTTTGAAACATGCTTAAATCATCAAGAATAGCCAAGAATGACGTAAATTAACCCTATTACTATATAAGAAATAGTACTTTTACGTACCAACCAACCAACCAACTTTTACATTAATTCGCTTACTGTGCACTCAACGCCATTGAATTCTGCGCAACGTACCTACTTTTATGTAATTTTTATAGAAATTACACAATTTACACATTTTATAGCAAATTTACGTAAGTTACATTGACCCAACAGTAAAAATTACTATATGTATAAAAAATAGTACTTTTCCTGAAATTTTTTACTGTGTATATGCCATGTTACCAAAAAGCATACTAAAACAAATTTGAGGATAAGTTCAGTCAAATCTGTTCTGTCAAAATGGAGCAAAAAAAAAAAAAAAGAGTCAAACAAAATTTTTTCGATTAAACTATCTGGACTGCATTTGGGAGCCAGAATAGTCAAATATTTGACATAGTAGCATACAGTGTAATACAAGTTTTATGATGTTCTCAAATTACGAATAAGGACCTTTACATTCTATCGTAAAGTGTACATTTATTTTACATGTTCTTATTCCGTATTTTTAAACGGTTCTGTTAATCTATTGAAAAAAACTACGTGATTTGGAGAGCTTTGTAAGGGTGCTGCCAAATAATTGACTGAATTGTGCTCACAAATGATCACGACTAATTAGAATAATATTTTGCCTATCTGGCTTTTTTTTAAACACAATCAGAATACACTTCTTTTGGTTTTCAAAGGTTGTTCAAATCCGGCTCGACAGACTAAAATATGTTCAATTCTTTTACAAATAACGATTTGATTACAATTTCTTCAAGATTTTATTTCTCGCAAGGTAAAATAATAAGGACCAATTTTTATATACCTACCAACAATCATTCCAAAAGTAAAGCTAGATATTGACGTGATGTGATGTCAGCATAGTTTTCATTATAATCACTTAATAAAATAAAATTGCTTACTTAATAGATCTATTATTGCTACTTTTCGAGTTGAAATATTTAACCAAATTAAAATCAAGAATTCTTCGATTTTATTTATCATAATTTTGTGAATGCATGTGATGAAATTATAGCACTTATGAATGCAAATAATTTAACATATTAATTCAATAAAGTGCAAAGTAATGTGAAAAATGTTATGTTAATGAGCTTCAAGGGAGTTTATCTATCAATTAATATTCAATGCCTTTAGTTGATTAAAAATTCAAGTGGAATTTTCATCAATAAAGATATAGTTGAATCTTAATTAGAGTCTGAAAGTTTGTCTGGGAAACTATATCCAGAAACATCTCAAATACTCGGTTGTGCCATATGTGCGCACATCCTATCAGTTCTTAAAGCTGGCCGATTGGTTTTCGATTACAAAATATTAGTAAACACAACAAGTGAAATCGTTAAAGTTATTCTTGTCTTACCAGCAAACATAATTGGTGAATTTTTGCAAGCGATATCCCTATGATATCCAAGCTGTCGTTTAAAAAAGATTTCTAGGCTTTCATCTAGAATATTCTGTGATCAGCGAAGAATGAACCATTAGTTCACCTTTATGTGGGTAGTTCAAAACCTCGTCAATTAATCTAATGCTCGTCTTCTAGTGTCAGAAGTATCATTCACCATCCTTGCTAGGACATTTAGATGTACACTTAGCGTGTCGTAATATTTTTTTTATAATATCTAATATTGTTATTTCAAGGTCGCGCGCCTACCTCCTTAAGATGAAGTATCTGTTATGATTTTAAAAAGTCTTAAATTGGAACCTTCGACGGATATGATTATTGAATCAATTTTTTAAAGAACCCTACTATGGTTCTAAGATAATTGTGGTAACTGATGTTATGTTGTACTAACTTTTCTACTTTCTTGCGCCACCTTGCAATATCCAATGAGAAAAGCGTGAAAGATTTCGCACATCTCTACACAGTTCCACGCCCTTCTCGAATATTCCACAATCGAATATGCTGGAAATTTCTCGACTCTACACATGCGGTGTATATGCGCCGCAGAGCTTGTACGATATCAGTTTTACTGCGTTAAAAACCACGTCCCGAAGTACGCTTTAGACAGCACCCCAATTAGAATGTAGGAGTACCGGGAAATTGTATGACCCCTCCCTAGCCCTGAGCAGCCGGCAACATGTGCTGTCTCCCGAAACTCCTCGTTCATCTGCAACGATGCAGAGGTTTTGCCTGATGAAACAAAATAAAAATCCGGCCAGGACCTCTCCACTATCGTAACAGTGACGTATTTATAAAGCGATTTAAATTGGTGGAAGCTATCGAGCAGTGATCGAAGATGAGATTAGCTGATCAAACTGCAAAAAAAATTCAAGCCTCTGGATTAACAAATATGCAAACACTTTTGAAATTGGCGGTAGTAGACTGATGGGCTTCTATGATTTAATATCCTTTGGAGGTTTCTCCGGTTTTGGAACAATGATTTTTTGTGCCACTTCCATTATATTGGCCAATGATGCAGCCCACTTCTATTAAATATATGTAAGTGCAATGGACAGAAAAGTATTAAACATTTTTTCCCATTTCTTTTTAAACTCTGGCTGCTATCAGGTCGCAACTACTTTCTTCCTTTCGATTGCATAGTCTTACATTGTGGAAGGATTTAAGTACTCGCTCGAAAAAACAGTGCAATTTAATTTCTTTTCTTGTCTGTTGCACTTCTTTTCAGAACATTAATAAAACTTGCCAAAAAAGACAAAAATTATTTGGAGCGCTACCAATTCTTGCTTATTAAGTACATTGATTTTTTCCGCGCAACCAACAGTAGTACATTTTTTTGAAGGAAAATTGATGAATTCTTGTATCACGTTATAACTCACCTGATATACTTTAAATCGGACCAATATAGACTGCAAATCAACTTGCATTAAATTCCCGAATATATTCCACACTTTATACTCGTATGAAGTCTAACCATTACCAAGTGCTTCCAGAGTGCATTCTGCAAGTTTAATAAATGAAGAATCGCAGAATTTATCTCGTGAAACACGGGAATGCTTTTAAACGAAACAATTTAACTAAAACTGAATCCCAATGGAGTGAATACGCTGATTCACCTATTTGGAATGATACATGTGTGGTCTATCACCAAATTAAATAAATTTAATTTATATAATGCAACGGAGGAGCGGTGAAAGTCTTGAATTCTGATCAAAATTAAGAGTAGCTTAGAGAACTAAATTATGATCCGGTTGCGGCTTGGCTAAGGCTTAGAATATAGGAAAAATGACAAAAAGAACCTATTATTCATGAGAAGTTATTGTATCAAATAAAATTTAAATTATTAAGAAAATTTCCAATTGATTGGGGCAAAATATATTTGCTTAAATAGGCTAATTGCCGTACAAAAATGATAGGTACTATGATTTCTATTATTTTTAATTTTTCTTTTTTCACTTTTCATTTTTCATTTTTCTCCATCCCCCATCCCCCATCCAAAAAATTTCTGTAAAAGTACCATTTTTTTATAGGATTAATGTAATTTTACAATTACAACGTAAATTTAAGGAACTAATGTGATTATTTGCTATAAAATGTGTACATGTTGTAATTTCTGTAAAAATAACACAAAATACATAAGTTTAAATGAAGTTGTGGAAAATTCGGCGTTGTGTATTTTATTCTAATTCTGAGTAAAGTTGCTTGATTGTGTTCTTATTTGTATCCGTAAAACAAAAGCAAACTCAACGCCGTGCTGTTGACGACAATAGAAGTCAGTTTATGTGATAGCTGATAGTTTCATAATAAATTTTATGCAAAATGTGCTTTATCGAGTTTCAAGATGTGTCTGTTTATCTGTAACAATTTACACACTAGTGTGTAAAGTAAAGAATCCAATGTAATTTTTACATGACTTACGTACATCTGTAAAGTGTACGAAAAAGCATGTAATCCCAATACTTGTTTATATATAACGATTTACACACTATTTTGTAGCGTACACAATACAGTGTAACTTTACTATAATTTAAGTTCGCATCCCATTGCCTACTTTTAAAGTAGCAAATTTTCCACGCATGATAGAGTGCCTTTCATTCTACTTTTTGTGAAAATTCGAAGATCGTGCTTCCAGGTGCTCTCAAGCTAGGGGATGCCAAGGGCTTGGGTGTGCACAGTAAAGAAATGTTTATTACTCTTATTGTAGGTAATTTAGTAATACTCTGAGAGCAGTAAAATTACTACTGTCAAATTTAATTCGATTCATTTAATTCACACACAAGTGTGGAAATCAGTCGCTAAAAATGTGCGTAAAATTACACACGATGTTGGAAAACTAATATGTACTACAAAAATATAACATGTTTATGTTTGATTACTATAATTATTAGTTTATTGATAATATAAATGTATTCATTTCCACGCTTCAAGCGAATGATCGGCAGATGAATTCCCAGACGTATTTTCAAGGGCATAAAGCAACCCACAATTGGAAAAATTCAATGAGATTAATCAACACTGAATAATTGAAAAAAAAAACACAGGATATAAGTCGAAATGGGCAGAAAGTATAAAACACTAAATTTAATTTATATGTTTTAAAGCCACAAACCTCACGCTTTATAAGCATTATTTTATTTTTAAATTTTATATCCCGCCTTACTAAAACTAAAACCACGAAAAAAGTTAATTAAACAATGAAATAAAATTAATACATAAGTATCATAAACAACAAATTACTACACTTGAGATATCAAATTTACATGCAAAATGCGTAATTTTATACACAATGATCAATTTTACACAGTAAATGTGGAAAATTTTATGCGTTGTTGCAATATTACTACCCAGTCAGTAAATTTGTGTAGATTTAAATAAAGGGTCTTTCAACAAGAGCGCTCCAACTTTTTTTTATAAATACAACAAAAACGGTTTGAGATTTCAACGAATTTTTTATTTTTTTATTTTGTTCAAACATACATTTATGTATGAAATTCAATTTCCCTCGCATGACCACCACGAGCGTTTTTGTTTTATTTAAGAAAAAAGTTGGAGCGCTCTTATTGAAAAACCCTTTATAATAACAAAAAAATACTAGTCTAACATTTTTAATAGTGTTCAAATAATGAGTTTTTTTTTTAATATTTTTTTTTATATGGTTAGTATCGATATTGTTATAATATTTGTTCCTTATTAAATTTGTTTTTTTTCCTAATTCCAACTATTTTTCACAAAATCGGCACCCTTTTCGCCAATCATAATTGTCGGCGCGTTCGTATTACCACTAACTATTGTCGGCATAATGCTAGCATCAATCACTCGTAACCCCTGTACACCCCTGACGCGCAATTCAGAATCAACAACAGCCGTAGTATCACTATCTGGGCCCATTTTGACCGTTCCTACAGGATTATAAACCGTTTGGATCATATATTTTGCATAACATTGCCGATATTCATAACTTTGGTAAGTATAAATATCACATGCGGGTAGGTCAAGTCTAGCTATCTTTGCCTTGACTTGCTTAAATGAATCGGTGCTTTCGAAATCGAATTGAAGAATTGTGCCGGCTATTACGATTTCGAGATCGAACTCTTGGCCGAATGTATTGGGGAAAATCAATGGTTTATCTCTGTAATCAGTACTTTGCAGTATCACATTTCCTTTAGATTCTGGAGTAATGAGTGTTACAAGTGCAAGTATGATAACATTGTCGTTGTCGAAAAGTCGTTCAATGCTTTCTTGAATTGGGGATATGTAGCTGTTTTTAATTGTGGTGATGTTTCTAATAGTTATATAGTTGTATTGAATATCAGGATACTCTCTATCTCCCCTCATATTAACAAAGGCGCCTACATCTAACATCGAATTTGAGAGAGGTCCATTCCGATTAACCCATTCCGCGTAGACATCGTCTAATAAATCAGTATTCTTTCTATCCAACGTTATAAAAAGTGGTATAGACGGATGATCCTGTAGATTTTTACCGACTGGAAGATCGCTGACTACCGAAATGTTCAGCTGTTCAAGCTCACTCCTTGCGCCAATTCCTGATAACATTAGCAATTTTGGAGATTCTATTGCACCTGCTGATAGTATCACCTCCTTGTCAACCTGTACTTCTAGTTCGTCTGTGCCATTGTAAACGAAGGATACGGATTGAACTTTCTTGTTTTCGTCGAAATGAATTTTCGTAGCGACGGCATTTTTAATTACATGTAGATTTCTCCGTTCAACTCTAAGATATGCCTTTGCTGTACTATCGCGTCTTCCGTCTTTCACTGTGCCATAGAGAAATCCAAAGCCTACGTAGGGACCATCAACAAAATCAGCAACCTGTTCGTAACCCAGCTCTTGGGAAGCTTTCAAAATCACAAGATCGATGTCTTTTGGATTCGGAAATGGTTGTACACTCTGGGGTCCATCCGTTCCGTGTAAATTATATATGTTTGGTCCTTGAAAATTTTCTGCTTTCTTGAAATACTGCAAAACATTTTCATACTCCCACGTTGGGTTCCCTTGCTCATACCATTTATTGTAGTCCAGGGGGTTTCCACGAACGTATAGCATTCCATTTATTGCACTGGATCCTCCCAATAGTTTTCCTCTGGGCCACGGACAGGAATAATTCGCTCTTCCAAGGCAAGATCTTCCGTTCGATATAGTGCCATACGACCAATCGTATTCAGTGTTTAACATATTACGCGATAAACCAGGAATCTGAGTAAATAAAGAAAGAAGTCAATAAATTGTTTTATTAAAACTCATATAAAAGTAATCTAATACTAAAAACAACCTCTCTTTTTGTCCCAGCTGAATACTGTAAAGTTTTCTTCTCAAGCTATTATTACACTTGCTGGCAAATATTTAATGAAAATTGTAGTTCTAAACGGTTATTTGAAACAGGACCAATAGACGTGATCGGCAGTCACATATTGGTTGCAATGGGCGAAACCATAGAAATATATGTAACTAACGAAGATGGCAAGACGCCGTTTCTGTATAAAGCACTTTAAAGGAATTTGATGCAAAATTTAACAATTTTGTGAGCATTTCATGTCCGGTGGTATTGAAATGCAAATAGTAGCCTAGTATTTAAAGGTTGGGCTTTTTTCTTTTCAATACCAGAGTATAACATACATGTGAGTAAGATGCTGATAGCAGCATAGTGAATATCGCCAGTCCTTTACGAGAAACCGTTCATCTCCTGGTGTTCCGTTGGTCTCGTAATGAAATAACTCTAGCATTACTTCAAGGCCTGGGCCCAATTTGGGTTGTGGCGCCATGGATTATTTTAATGTAATGAGATCATTTGAATTATGGAGTGGCAGTATCTACCCATGTCGTCTCCAATCTAGTGTATTTGCCACATATCTATGCTATGGCCGGGTGTAGTCAAGTGGTAGCGTACTAGGCTTGTAAACATTGTGTCATGGGTTAAATTCCCACTCTACGCATAAACTATTTATAAGAATTTTTCAGTAGCTATTGGCTTTGAAATTATGTATTAATATAAATAGTGAATAGTGCGGAATGTTTAATAGGATCACTACTAAAGGATTTAACACTGAGCAGATGAGTTCTGTTTACATTCTTATTAGATTCACTAACACCATCAGAGATACCAGACAGTAGTTGATTTCTTATAGGCAACATTGCTGTTCTGGTAGATCACATCATTCAAAATTATTGACACCAACTAGTACACTGCCATACCCGGCCGGATTTCTGACATCCCATCCCTAAGCTGACTGGATTGTACACTACAGTGTATTAAAGGCTAACCACCTAAGTCCAGTTCAGTATCCTTAAAAAAAAAAAAAATCTACAAGTATTTGTTTCGGAGTCGTCATTAAGCCTTTTGAAGCGGATTCGGGTAGAGCGTCTGTGTCAGAGGTAAGGACGCTACGAGTACTTCACGCACCAGTTTGTCTACTAGCTCCTTTCCTGGTTTGCCGCAATAGCCTGGAACCCAAGCCGGTGCAGCACTTTCCCTGGGTCTGCACAATCGGTGAGCTTCTAAAATTTTTAGGTCTGCGATATTTAAATTTTTCGCGATTCAAATTTACGATGGAATCATGGCTCCATCGGTTGGGAATTCGATTACTCCAGCAATGTCAACCTCTGATGCCGAGATATAGACACGAAATTCTTCAAAAAATTTGTCTAATGTGAAATTCTTTGCCGGTCACCTAAAACCACTTTAAGGCGCCAGGGGTAGGGTACGACCAATGTTTCATGTTTTTATTATTAAGGCAAGGTATCAGTTCTCGACGAAAAAAAAAATATTTATTTTCTTTTTCTTTTAAATTTTCATCCTTAATTAAAATAATTAATTTCCGTATCAAATGTATTTCACGAGTTACAGACCGATTTGTGGAACGGTCGGCCGATATTCAATACGATTTTATTATAACGTCAAACTTTGACCGCGTTTTTCTCGAAATCACTTCTTCCGGAGCGCAGCTTCAACGAATGATCCGATTTTAATGAATAAAAGCTTTTAAGAAAGTTAACTAAATTTGAGGGGCCCCAACGTCGAGTCTTTTTTTTCATTATTACACATTTTTTTTTATTTGAGTTTTTAAGCCAAAAAAAGAGTGAAAAAAGTTTCTTTTTTTCAAATAGCTGCCATTTTTGTCTCAGGGCGTTTTTTCAAAATCGGAAATCGTTGGGGTCCCGCAAATTCAATCTAGTTTCATAAACTTTTTGAATTTTTGGTTTTAGATCACTTGGCAAGGCTGTAGAAAGTACCGCGTGCATCACGCTGATCACGGCCTTACGTCATAGGAGCTGGAGCCGCCATTTTGCAATATTTTTTTTTTTTTAAATCACAATTATTCTTCACTTGTACCTACCTCTATATAACCTGTGGGTTATTTATATGGACTTTACTGTCCGCAGCTAAATAACACACAAATATACCGAGTCTCAAAATATTTTAATTGGACCCGTTAGGTCATAAAATTTTGATGAACATAGTTCTATTGTAAAATGCATTTGGCATTTAGAACATAACCGTTAGGTCAAATATGAAATGCAATAAATTGTACGAGGTAGGAAAGAACCATGTACTATAATATTAAGTATAAATAGGCTAAGTTTTAGGAAATAAATAGTTAGTTGAATTCAGAATCTCGATGCGGGCGCAAGCCGCTTTTATTCTTCCTTTGCCAACAACCAAATTGCTCTTCTTAGAGCAGGTAGATCCTAAGCATTGCTTGAACAAGCCTTCATATAGGCACCATCGGCCCTTCTCAGGGCTTTTGAGTATTTGAGTAGTATTTGGACGCGTCTCGCCCCCGGACGCCGGCGAGGTCTTTATACAGGCCCCATCAGTCCTTCTCAGGACTGCCAGCAACGAGCAGTCATTGGACACGTCTATCAGTCCTTCTCAGGACTGCCAGCAACGAGCAGTCATTGGACTCGTCTGGCCCCTGGACGCCGGCGAAGCCTTTATACAGGCCCCCATCAGTCCTTCTCAGGACTGCCAGCAACGAGCAGGCATTGGACACGTCTCGCCCCCGGACGCCGGCGAAGCCTTTATACAGGCCCCCATCAGTCCTTCTCAGGACTGCCAGAGACGAGCAGTCATTACTCGACTCACCTCGCCCCCGGACGCAGGCGACGCCCTCTTGAGGCCATAGCGACATTCGGTCGCATCGCATCCTCTCGCCCCCGGACGCAGGCGACCCCCCGCTAAGGCACTATAGGTGCCACAACTAGTGGCGGTCATAGAGCATCTAGCCGCTACAACTGGTGACCCCGACGTCGGCTCCACAATTGATGGACCCGACGGTTTAACCACGCATCTACGGAACCCGATTTCTTCTACACGCAACCGGCGTCTCAGCCAAGCAACTTTACCAAACCTCAACAACAACAACAACAACGTGAAGCATCGTCAGAACAACACAAGCAGCATGACACTGTTAACAACGGTTTCATCACACACAACAGTGACTCCGACACCACTAGTCGCCACCAAACCCAACGGAAGGAAAATGCAGTTTTAAAACATCAATCACCAGCACCTAAGAAAAAGAAAAACGTATGTAATTTTTATTATTATTTTGGTTTATATATTTTTTTTTGGTTTAAGAAGTGTAATACATTGTGAGTGGAATTCGATTCAAGTGCGCGCGCGACAAGTTTATTTATCACGGTAGTTTTGGAAAAATTATTTCCTTTCGTAATACACTCGCCACGCGTGATGTGAGAGATATTTCCGTTCGTAATACACTCGACACACACACCCCGTTTGTTTTCTCGTTTTGTTGCGCGTATTATACTCATTTACCAATTTTCTTGGTCAAATCGCACTGTAAAAGTGAAGTTTAATTTCGCCAAACGCTAGGTTTGCAACATTTCAAAGAACGCAAGCTTCTAAGTCAATTCTATTAAGATGACGGAAGAAGTTGCATACATTAAACTCCCCACCTTTTGGGACAAGGCTCCCTCTGCCTGGTTCATAGCGGCAGAGGCTCAGTTTGCCGCCAAGAAGATTTGTAAAGACGCGAGTAAATACGCCTACGTTTTGGCATCATTGCCAGTCGACGCTATCAATAATGTGATAGATATTTTAAACACTCCTCCCGAGAATGACAAATATGCAAATCTAAAACAAACGTTAATTAAACGGCATAGTGCGTCGGAAGAGAAACGGTTAGAACAGCTCTTAAATTCGGAAGACCTTGGTGACCGCAAACCCTCGGAATTATACCGACACATGTCAAATTTGGCGGGAAACATTTCCACCATCGGAACTACGTTAATCCATACGTTATGGGAACGGAAGCTGCCAGCTACCGTTTCCATTCCTTTAGCTGTCGCGAAAGACCAAACACTCGAACAAAGACTTGATCTCGCGGATAGAATGTGGGAAGTAACCCAAAAACCGAGTGTTAGTGCGATCGTTTCAACTCGCGATTCCGAGCTCGATTCCCTTAAAAAGGAAATTAACGAATTACGAAATGAAATTCGTAATTTCAACCGCAAGTCGAATCGTGGGCGCAGTCGCACGCGCGAAAAAAGTAGAAATAGAAATCATAGCAACAACAAGAAAAGTACGCAGTCGGGTGACACCTTTTGTTGGTATCACGCAAAATTCGCCGAAAAGGCGGCGAAATGTGTCAGTCCCTGTAGTTTCGACTTTAAAAAAACTACAGGATCAAAAAACTAGAAAATCCGACTGTCGCCGCAGCTGACAGTCGGATAAAGCCTGCGCGCCGTTTGTTTGCACACTGTTCCGTGAACAAGTGTCAATTTCTAATTGACACAGGCGCAGAAGTGTCAGTAATTCCCAAAAGTCATTTTCCAAAGGAGAAATTTCGTAAAGCAGAGACCAATCTCACTGCCGCTAATGGAACCTCCATAGGTACATACGGAAAGAAACTACTAAAACTCGACATCGGGTTACGTCGACCATTCTCTTTCCCTTTTATAGTCGCAGACGTTCACAGACCGATTATCGGCGTAGATCTACTTAACAAATTTGGTATTATTATAGACTTGCGCCATAGAAAATTAATCGACTCGACTACGAATTTATCTGTGGCTGGCATAGCATGCAATAAGATTTCAGACTCCCCAAAGCAAAATATTAAGGATGGAAAATACGAAAATCTTATTAGAGAATTTCCTTCCCTTCTTACAGCACCCGATTACTCTTTACCTGCAAACCACAAGGTAGTCCACCATATCGTGACTACGGGACATCTTCCTTTTTCCAGACCTCGGCGTTTAAAGCCCGAGAAACTTACTACAGCTCGAACAGAATTCGACCATATGTTGCAATTGGGAATCTGCCGTCCTTCTAGTTCGCCCGTCTCCTCGGCTCTACATTTGGTACCTAAAAGAGACCCCAATGATTGGCGCCCTTGCGGCGACTATCGTCGATTAAACGCAATAACCACACCCGATCGCTACCCGATCCCACATATCCATAACTTTTCGCTCCAGCTAAATGGATGCACGGTATTTTCGAAAGTGGATTTGGTTCGGGCATATCATCATATTCCGGTGGCAGAAGAGGACGTTTGTAAAACTGCAATCACGACACCTTTTGGACTTTTCGAATTCACACGGATGCCCTTCGGTTTGCGCAACGCAGCCCAAACTTTTCAGCGTTTCATGAACGAAGTGACGCGAGAGCTACCTTTCGTGTTCGTCTACATTGACGACATACTTGTGGCGAGCAAATCTCATACAGAACATGCAATTCATCTGCGTAAATTGTTCGCACAACTAACTTCGTATGACCTTAAAATCAACAACGCCAAGTGTATTTTCGGCGTTGAAGAGATTGATTTTTTAAGCCATAAAATCAATAAAAACGGAATTCTCCCATCACAGATCCGCATACAATCGATTAAAAATTTTGCGAGTCCGACATCTCTTCGGCTCACTCAGCGTTTCGTGGGAATGGTAAATTATTACCATCGGTTCATCCCGAACCTGGCAGAATTTTTGGCACCAGTACATTCTTTCGTCGCACTGCACTCCAATAAAAAGCTTAAACCCAAAAATTTCGAGTGGCCGAAAGAGTGTGAAGACGCAATATTAAAAATTAAGGAAGCAATTGCGAACGCAACGCTTTTGGTGCATCCGTTGAATGACGCGAAACTACGACTCACCGTAGACGCTTCAAATATCGCTGTAGGAGCGGTGCTAGATCAGCTAAACGAGGAAAATCACTGGGAGCCTTTAGGGTTTTTCTCGAAGAAATTGAGCACCGCCGAATGCAAATATTCAGCTTTCGATCGCGAGCTTTTGTCCATTTATTTGGCAATTAAGCATTTCGCACATTTCCTGGAAGGTCGCGGTTTCACGGTTTACACAGACCACAAACCGCTCACAACAGCTTTGACTACAAAAGCAGACCGAAGCCCTAGGCAAACGAGGCATTTAGATTTTATCGCTCAACATACCAGCGATATTCGGCACATCAAAGGTCGTGATAACTTAGTGGCAGATTTTTTGTCCCGCGTAGAAAATATCTCGCTCAGCTCAGTAGACAATAAAAATTTTACCATGGAAAATTTAAGTAAACTCCAGAAGACTGACCAGGAGTTAAAAGAAGTCCTTTCCGCACCCGTTTCAGAAACTTCCAAGGTAAAACTCGAACAAAGAGTCTTTCCAATCTTGAACGATCCCATTTGGTGCGAAGTTTCAGGCACTCAGATTCGTCCTTTCGTACCTTTAACACTTCGCACAGCTGTTTTCAACTCACTGCACAGCATGACGCACCCAGGGGTTCGTGGATCAAGAAAATTGATCAACACAAGGTATTTCTGGCCTAACATGAATATCGACATAAAACGGTGGGCAGCAAGCTGCGTTAGCTGCCAGCGCTCAAAGGTTATACGACACACCAGAGCGCCGCTAGGGAAGTTTACGCCGCCAAGTAGACGATTCGATCACATACACATGGATCTAGTCGGGCCTTTAAAGCCTTCGAGCGGTTTTAGCTATCTTTTAACTATAGTGGATCGTTTCACCCGTTGGCCAGAGGCGTATCCGCTACGTGATATTACGGCTACCACTGTCGCGACAACCTTTTTCCGCGAATATATCTCCCGTTTCGGAGTACCCTCCAAAATCACGACCGATCAAGGCACGCAGTTCGAGTCAAAGCTCTTTTTCGAACTTAATAAATGCCTCGGAACGCATAGAATTCGCACGACAGCTTACCATCCACAAGCAAACGGTATGGTCGAACGATTCCACCGACAGTTAAAAACAGCATTGAAATGTCGCGAAAATCAAACGCACTGGGCGGAGGAACTTCCAATCATCCTTCTAGGTATTCGGGCGGCTTTTAAGGCCGATTTAAATTGTTCCCCAGCAGAATTGGTTTATGGCCAAGCTTTAAAACTCCCAGCGGAATTTTTCATCGACAACACTTCTGACGATTTTGAGCCAGCAAATTTTGTCACCCAACTGCGTACCAAAATGTCTCAACTCAAACCAAAAGATTCTAAAAAAACCGACATTCCAATTTTTGTCCCGAAAGATTTGGAAAATTGCGATCAAGTTTTTGTCCGAGTCGAAGGAACAAAACCGGGTTTGCAAGCACCATACGAAGGTCCATACGCGGTTGTACGAAGATTTAGGAAGAGTTACGTAATAAACATAAATGAGAAAAACTCCAACATAAGTATCGATCGTTTGAAACCGGCTTTCATTTTAGAATCGAATTCCAAGAATACAAGAAAAAAAGTAAATTTCAAATAGAATTAATACAAGTAAAGATTACACGTAAAATGAATTAAATTATTGCCAAGTAAAATAAATTCAGGTCAAGTAATGTAACAAATGAGACCAGTAAAGTAAGTTCAAATCACGAGATTTAATTAAAAATCATTACGCCTTCGTCTGGAAGGGGGGTGATGTGGGTTATTTATATGGACTTTACTGTCCGCAGCTAAATAACACACAAATATACCGAGTCTCAAAATATTTTAATTGGACCCGTTAGGTCATAAAATTTTGATGAACATAGTTCTATTGTAAAATGCATTTGGCATTTAGAACATAACCGTTAGGTCAAATATGAAATGCAATAAATTGTACGAGGTAGGAAAGAACCATGTACTATAATATTAAGTATAAATAGGCTAAGTTTTAGGAAATAAATAGTTAGTTGAATTCAGAATCTCGATGCGGGCGCAAGCCGCTTTTATTCTTCCTTTGCCAACAACCAAATTGCTCTTCTTAGAGCAGGTAGATCCTAAGCATTGCTTGAACAAGCCTTCATATAGGCACCATCGGCCCTTCTCAGGGCTTTTGAGTATTTGAGTAGTATTTGGACGCGTCTCGCCCCCGGACGCCGGCGAGGTCTTTATACAGGCCCCATCAGTCCTTCTCAGGACTGCCAGCAACGAGCAGTCATTGGACACGTCTATCAGTCCTTCTCAGGACTGCCAGCAACGAGCAGTCATTGGACTCGTCTGGCCCCTGGACGCCGGCGAAGCCTTTATACAGGCCCCCATCAGTCCTTCTCAGGACTGCCAGCAACGAGCAGGCATTGGACACGTCTCGCCCCCGGACGCCGGCGAAGCCTTTATACAGGCCCCCATCAGTCCTTCTCAGGACTGCCAGAGACGAGCAGTCATTACTCGACTCACCTCGCCCCCGGACGCAGGCGACGCCCTCTTGAGGCCATAGCGACATTCGGTCGCATCGCATCCTCTCGCCCCCGGACGCAGGCGACCCCCCGCTAAGGCACTATAGGTGCCACAACTAGTGGCGGTCATAGAGCATCTAGCCGCTACATAACCCATCAGGCGCGAACGCAAGGGGTGGTTTTGGGGGTTCAAAGGGGAAATGATGTAGTTACATACGCAAAACTAGATGTAACTTGCACTCAACGAGTAAATTTGTATGAACCCCCCCCCCCCCCCCCCGAAATTATTATTTGTCTGAAACCCCCCCCCCCCCCCCCCCCCCCGAAATATTTTTCTGCGTTCGCGCCTGTAACCCATTAATGGTTTTTATACTCTAGATGAAATCATATAGAGTATTATAAGTTTGATCCAGCCGAAAATTATGTAACGCATAGAACCAAGCCTCGGACGAAAAAAAGCTGTATAATATTTTTTGTTTATTTGTGGCCAAAAACCTCAAATCCGCTTGACGTCCGTCCGTCCGTCTGTCCGTGAACACGATAACTCAAGAACGCCTTGACCTAGGATCTTGAAATTTTGAATCTGAGTGTTTGGTTGAACTTGTAAGGCTAAGTTCGTTAACGGGCGAAATCGTCTCACTCCGTCGGGTAGCTGCCATACAAAATGTCCTTAAAACACGTGTTCAAGAATATTGGCCGATAGCTTCATAAGAGTTTAAGCTACGACTTGGAAATTTTGTATGTGTTAATTTTCCAATATTTGGAGCTAAATGTATGATTATGAAGAAAATCCTATTAGTCCTTCGAGTGGCTGCCATACAAAAATCCTATTAAAATATCTTCATTCAATTCACGAAACTCACTATAACTCAAGTAATCGTTTAGCTATGAATTCAGAATTTTGTACAAATTAGTTTTGAGTGAATACAAAGTTCAAGTTCACTAATCAGCGAAACCATTTTACTCCTTCTGGTACGTTCCATATAAGATGTTCTCTAAACATGAGTTCAAGAATATCGACCAATAACTTTGGAATGCCTAAGGCTACGACTTTGCAATTTTGCATATGTTGGTTTTTCAATAGTTGGAGCTAAGTCTATGATTATGAAAAAAGTCCTTTTAGTCTTTCGTGTAGCCACCATACAAATATCCTACCAAAATGTCTTCACATAATTTACGAAACAAACTATAACTCTAGTTATCATTTAGATACGAATTCGAAATTGTGCACAAATTAGTTTTAAGTAAAAACAAAATTGAGTTTACTAGGCAGATAAATCCTTTTGCTCCTTCTGACACCTGCCATATAAAATGTCCTTAAAACATGTGTTCAAGAATATTGGCCGATAACTTCATAAGAGTTTAAGCTACGACTTGGAAATTTTGTATGTGTTAATTTTCCAATATTTGGAGCTAAATGTATGATTATGAAGAAAATCCTATTAGTCCTTCGAGTGGCTGCCATTCAAATATCTTGTTAAAATATCTTCATTTAATTCACGAAACTCACTTTGACTCAAGAAATCGTTTAGCCACGAAGTTTAAAATTTGTACAAATAAGATTTAAGCAAAAAGGAAGTTAGACTGCGTTTGTCAGTGAAATTTCTTGACTCCTTCGAGTAGCTTCCTTACAAAAAACGCCTTGTTCTAGAAAATTTGTCGATGGCTTCACAACCATTTTAGCTGTTTGTTTAAAATTTTGTATACGTTTGTTTTCCAATAGTTGAAGTTAAAAGTATCTTTGAAAAAATCCTATTAGTCCTTCGCGTAACAGCCATACAAATATCCTTTCAAAATGTCTTCACTTAATTTTTGGAACTCCTATAACTCAAGTAATCGTTTGGCTGTAAATTTAGAATTTTGTACAAATTAGTTTTGAGTGAAAACAGGTCAGCGAAACCCTTTAACTCCTTCTGGTATCTTCCATATAAAAAAACCTTAAAACACGTATTCAAAAATATTTTCCCATAACTTTTGAACGCGTCAAGCTACGAATTTGAAATTTTGTACACATTAATTTGTGGATGGTTCCAAGGAAAGGGATAAATATATTAGAAATCGAGTAAGTCCTTCCGGCACCTCACATGTGAATGTCCTTCAAAAATGAAATTTTATTCCTGATGGCACACCCAGTTCAAGAAAAATTTTTAAACATTGATGATATTATTTTCAAGTTTCAAGTAGCAACTGAATGGAGGTCCTTAATAAAGGACATACAACATGCACATACGTAATTCTACTTTAGCCCCAACTACAATATAAATCGGAGTTCAGTATCATCTAGAGTATTATACGATTGGCTTGCAGCCGATCGTGACTGCAGTATGTTTATACTCTAGATGAACATATAGAGTATTATAAGTTTAATCCAGCCCGAAAAGTTTGTAACGCATAGAACCAAGCCTCGGACGAAAAAAAGTTATATATTATTTTGTGTTTATTTTTGGCCAAAACCCCCAAATCCGTTTGCTGTCCGTCCGTCTGTCCGTCCGTCCGTCCGTCCGTTAGCACGATAACTCAAGAACGCGTTGACCTAGGAAGTTGAAATTTTGTCACAACTTGTAAAATGGAAAAAGTAAGGCTAAGTTCGTTAATGGGCGATATCCTTCCACTCCTTCGGGTACCTCCCATACAAGAGTCCTTGAAATACGTTTTCACAATTATTGCTCGAATGCTTCAAGTTAGGAACTTGACATTTTGCATACTTAGGGTTTACAATGTTTGAATCGAAAGTTCCGAATATGATGCAAATCGAAAGAGTCCTTCGTGTAGCAGGCCTAGAAAAGTCCTTCAAAAATGTATGCTTGTTACTGAATCCACTATAACTGCAGAACGAATTAAAGCAAGAATTTAAAATTTTACAGGAATTAGTTTTATACCAAAACCAAGACGGAGTTCATTAATTAGCGCCATCCGTTGATTCCTTCGGGTAGCTGCCATACAAAAGTCCTTAATAAACATGTTCACCAATATTGAACGATAACTTTAGAACGCTTTAACTTACGACTTTGAAATTTTATACACATTAATTTTATAATAGTCCCAGCTGAAACTATTAATATGAAGAATATCCCATTAGTTTTTCATGTAGTTGCCATACAAGAATTCTGTAAAATGTCCTAACTTACTTTATGGAACTCACTAGAAATCAAAAAATCGAGTAGCCACTATACAATAGTTTCTACCTGTAAGTAAAAGGTTATGTAATAATTTCTTGTGCTCTCCTCATTCTTTTGATATTTTTCCAACTAAAATATAAATCGGAGTTCAGTATTTCATCTAGAGTATCATACGATTGGCTTGCAGCCGATCGTGACTGCGTTATGTTTTTCAAATATATTTATTTTATATCCAAAAAAATATGCTGAAATTGAGTCATTTTTCGGGCCTTTTAACTGATATCTTCTTTTAACTGTTCGCGAGATATCTTAAAAATGAAACGTGTTTTTTTTACCAACCTCCGATTCAATCGGTGGATTTCCCCCAGCTTCCAATAATAAGACATTGTAGTTCGGATTTTCAGACAAACGGCTCGCCACTACTGCTCCAGCGGAACCAGAACCAATAACAACAAAATCATATGATTGTAAACCTGAATAAAATTGACATTTTGTCTTAGTAATTTATTTAAAAAGCAAACAAACAAAAAAGAAAATACCATTTTCCAAAGCAATTGGTCCATAATCTGCGGGCCACTTTTCCGGAGACGAAATATTGCAATTAAGTGTGACAAGAGTTGTTATTAATGTTGTGATAAGTTGATTAGATGTCCCTACACTTTCAGCTTGGCATTGCTGACTTATTAAATCCATAATTGATACTTTCAGAATTAACTTTTCGAGTTGAAATGTTTAACCAAACTAATGAAACACAGAATTCTTCCAGTTTATTTACATGAATTTTATTAATAAGGGGATAATATTCCGTGTAATTATGTATACGACCGATTAAATAGGTGAATAAATTTAATATTAGTAATTTTGTATTAATTGTTACGACATTTATTGCGTATGACTTATAAAATATGTTTGTCTACATGATAAAATGTGATAAAAGTCACCTCTGTGTTTTCTGTTTTGTGTTCAATTTTTATCAATTCATATGATTGGAAAGGATATTGTTATAAACTATGACTTGTTCCTTATTAAATTTCCAACTATTTTTCACAAAATCAGCACCTTTTTCGCCAATCCTACAATTATGATTGGCGAAAAGGGTGCTGATTTTTCGTATTACCACTAACTAATGTCGGCATTATGCTAGCATCAATCACTCGCAACCCCTGAAATGAACAGAACGTGAACAGAAACGTGCCCTTGAAATTCCATTTGAATTTTCCGTTCATATTTCGCACGTAAACTATAGAACTATGACACCTAAAACTGAACTTAACCTCACATCCTATGCAACTGTACTGACTTGCTGAAAAATTTCGGAACCTATCTAGCGTGTACATTCCCAACTTGCTTGAAAAGGCAAGCATTTGCCGGCTAGAGCAAAAACTTGGGCAAATGCGCTCTCGGAACCGTGTATACATGCAGCAATAAATTTCATAGAGCAACTCTAACAAGTTTTGCTTTGCTAGTGTACACGAGCCTTTACTGTAGGCAATTTAGTGCCTACTCTGAGAGCAATCCAATTACTACTGTCAAATTTAATTCGATTCATTTTATTCACATACAAGTATGGAAATCAATCACTAAAAATGTGCGTAAAACTACACACGGTGTGGAAAAACTAATATGTTGTGTTATAACATATTTATGTTTGATTATTATAATTATTAATTTATTGATAATATAAATTAATAAGCTTCAAGCGAATGATCGGTAGATGAATTCCCAGACGTATTTTGAAGGGCACAAAGCAACCGACAATTGGAAAAATTCAATAAGATCAATCAACGCTCAATAATTGCAAAAAGCAGTGTATAAGTCAAAAAGGGTAAAAAGTATAAAACACTATACATGTTTATTATATTAATTTAATTTATTTGTTTTATAGCCACAAACCTCACACTTTATAAGCACTATTTTATTTTTAAATTTTAAATCCCTTACTAAAACCAAAACCGCGAAATAAGTGAATTAAACAATGAAACCATAAAATTAATACATATCATAAACAATAAACTTGAGGTATCGAAATTTCATGCAAAAAGCTACTCAAGAGTAGCAAAATGTGTAATTTTATACACAATGATGAATTTTACACAGTAAATGTGGAAAATTTCATAAGTTGTTGTAATATTACTACTACCCCAGTCAGTAAATTTGTGTCGATTTAAAAATAATAACAAAAAAAAGTCTAACATTTTTATGTACATTTAATGTGGTTAGTATCGATATTGTTATAATAAATTATGATTGGCGAAAAGGGTGCCTAATTCCAACTATTTTTCACAAAATCGGCACCCTTTTCGCCAATCATAATTGTCGGCGCGTTCGTATTACCACTAACTATTGTCGGCATAATGCTAGCATCAATCACTCGTAACCCCTGTACACCCCTGACGCGCAATTCAGAATCAACAACAGCCGTAGTATCACTATCTGGGCCCATTTTGACCGTTCCTACAGGATGATAATCCGATTCGATCATATATTTTGCATAACATTGCCAATATTCAAAACTTTGGTAAGTAAAAGTATCACATTCGGGTAGGTCGAGTCTTGCTATCTTTGCCTTGACTTGCTTAAATGAATCGGTGCTTTCGAAATCGAATTGAAGATTTGTGCCGGCTATTACGATTTCGAGATCGATCTCTTCGGCGAATGTATTGGGGTAAATCAATGGTTTATCTCTGTAATCTGCACTTTTCAGTGTCAAATTTCCTCTAGATTTTGGATTAAGGAGTGATACAAGTGCAAGTATGATAACATTGTCGTTGTCGAAAAGTCGTTCAATACTTTCTTGAATTGGGGATATGAAGCTGTTTTTAATTGAAGTGACGTTTCTAATTGTTATATAGTTGCATTGAATATTAGGATACTCTCCTTTTCTGTCCTTCGTATCAACAAAGGCGCCTACATCTAACATCGAATTTGAGAGAGGTCCATTCCGATGAGCCCATTCCGCGTAGACATCGTCTAATAAATCAGTATTCTTTTTATCCAACTTTATAAAAAGTGATACAGCCGGATGATCCTGTAGATTTTCACCGACTGGAAGATCGCTGACTACCGAAATGTTCAGCTGTTCAAGCTCACTCCTTGCGCCAATTCCTGATAACATTAGCAATTTTGGGGATTCTATTGCACCTGCTGATAGTATCACCTCCTTGTCAACCTGCACTTCTAGTTCGTTTGTGCCATTGTAAACGAAGGACACAGATTGAACTGTGTTGTTTCCATCGAAATTAATTTTCGTAGCGATGGCATGTTTAATTACATGTAGATTTTTCCGTTCAACTCTAAGATATGCCTTTGCTGTACTATCGCGTCTTCCGTCTTTCACTGTGCCATAGAGAAATCCAAAGCCTACGTAGGGACCATCAACAAAATCAGCAACCTGTTCGTAACCCAGCTCTTGGGAAGCTTTCAAAATCACAAGATCGATGTCTTTTGGATTCGGAAATGGTTGTACACTCTGGGGTCCATCCGTTCCGTGTAAATTATATATGTTTGGTCCTTGAAAATTTTCTGCTTTCTTGAAATACTGCAAAACATTTTCATACTCCCACGTTGGGTTCCCTTGCTCATACCATTTATTGTAGTCCAGGGGGTTTCCACGAACGTATAGCATTCCATTTATTGCACTGGATCCTCCCAATAGTTTTCCTCTGGGCCACGGACAGGAATAATTCGCTCTTCCAAGGCAAGATCTTCCGTTCGATATAGTGCCATACGACCAATCGTATTCAGTGTTTAACATATTACGCGATAAACCAGGAATCTGAGTAAATAAAGAAAGAAGTCAATAAATTGTTTTATTAAAACTCATATAAAAGTAATCTAATACTAAAAACAACCTCTCTTTTTGTCCCAGCTGAATACTGTAAAGTTTTCTTCTCAAGCTATTATTACACTTGCTGGCAAATATTTAATGAAAATTGTAGTTCTAAACGGTTATTTGAAACAGGACCAATAGACGTGATCGGCAGTCACATATTGGTTGCAATGGGCGATTGTGATTCGACATGAGACGAGAAGCAAGAACCACCAGCAGCCTTTGGAGTCAGGCATGTAATAATATGTATTATATGTAGATGCAGTCTAGGTGGCTTCGGTGCACCTGGTACCAGGTTCGAATCTGCTTGGTGACAAATAATTTTCGAGAATGGGATTAAGTGCCGGACTACCAGTTCACTCAGCTGTAAATGAGTACCTGAGTTGAAATCGGGGTAATAATCACGGACGAGCGGGTAGCTGACCACTTCATCTCCTAGTGTTCCGTTGGTCTCGTAATGATGTAACTCTAGCATTACTTCAAGGCCTGGGCCCGATTTGGGTTGTTGCGCCATGGATTATTTTAATGTAATGAGATCATTTGAATTATGAAGTGACAGTATCTACCCATGTCATCTCCAATCTAGTGTATTTGCCACATATCTATGCTATGGCCGGGTGTAGTCAAGTGGTAGCGTACTAGGCTTGTAAACATTGTGTCATGGGTTCAATTTCCACTCTACGCATAAACTATTTATAAGAATTTTTCAGTTGCTATTGGCTTTGAAATTATGTATTAATATAAATAGTAAAAAGTGCGGAATGTTTAATAGGATCACTACTAAAGGATTTAACACTGAGCAGATGAGTTCTGTTTACATTCTTATTAGATTCACTAACACCATCAGAGATACCAGACAGTAGTTGATTTCTTATAGGCAACATTGCTGTTCTGGTAGATCACATCATTCAAAATTATTGACACCAACTAGTACACTGCCATACCCGGCCGGATTTCTGACATCCCATCCCTAAGCTGACTGGATTGTACACTACAGTGTATTAAAGGCTAACCACCTAAGTCCAGTTCAGTATCCTTAAAAAAAAAAATCTACAAGTATTTGTTTCGGAGTCGTCATTAAGCCTTTTGAAGCGGATTCGGGTAGAGCGTCTGTGTCAGAGGTAAGGACGCTACGAGTACTTCACGCACCAGTTTGTCTACTAGCTCCTTTCCTGGTTTGCCGCAATAGCCTGGAACCCAAGCCGGTGCAGCACTTTCCCTGGGTCTGCACAATCGGTGAGCTTCTAAAATTTTTAGGTCTGCGATATTTAAATTTTTCGCGATTCAAATTTACGATGGAATCATGGCTCCATCGGTTGGGAATTCGATTACTCCAGCAATGTCAACCTCTGATGCCGGGATATAGACACGAAATTCTTCAAAAAATTTGTCTAAAGTGAGAGTCTTTGCCTCCTGGCAGTCACCTAAAACCACTTTAAGGAGCTCGTTGCAAAAAATATGAAAAAAAAAATCAATTTATTTTTTATTTCATATTATTTTTTTCCACTCGTTTTTGCACATCACGCAAGAGACTGCACCTTTGTCGGATAACGGGAAGTGCCTCAAATTTTGCTCTGAAGTGGGGGAAGTCGAATAAATCACTGCAAGATATTTTTCTTTTTTGGCTCTCCTTGAAAGTAGTGCTTTTTCAACTTTCGGTACACTTTTCTCAATAACCACACACCATAACGTCTTAATTTTTTTCTTCATTTTTTCGTGGTAATATTGACTAGCTTCATACATGAGCAAATAAAAATATCTCAAGAAAAACTATCATTTTTCAAATATGAAAAAGAAAAACAGTAAAAAATTTTATTCATTCTTTTTTTCTTAAATATCTCAACTTTTAGTGAATTTTTTTTTAATTTACTCATGTAACATACTAGCCTTTTAAATACACTAAACAATAAGTGTAAAAAATTTGGCTGTTGTGAGTTAAGTGGAAGCTGAGATTCAGATACCGAAACATAACACGTTTCGCCATACAAAATGCATGGGACCTAGAAATTTGCATCTTAGGTGCTGTGATACGAGCATTTTTTCAAGCAATCGATTGCCCGATGACTATGTATTGCTAAAACTAGTGGAGCGATCAGTGGAGCAATACAGGGCAATATCATGTTTGCGATAATATTTCGGCAATGAAAAAAAAAATTATTAACCCAAAAACCGAGAATTGGTGCTGCATACTGAACCCCTTTCATTTAGCCCCGGTTAAGATCTCACGGTAAACTACTAACTACATGTTTCTTGTTTTTATTATTAAGGCAAGGTATCAGTTCTCGATGAAAAAAAAATACTTTTCTCTTTTTCTTTTTAATTTTCATCCTTAATTTAATTAATTAATTTCCGTATCAAATGTATTTCACGAGTTACAGACTGATTTGTGGAACAGTCGGCCGATATTCAATACGATTTTATTAAACCGTCAAACTTTAAACGCGTTTTTCTTGAAACCACTTCTTCCGGAGCGCGGTACGTTCTACAGCTTCAACGAATAATCCAATTTTAATGAATAAAAGCTTTTAAGAAAGTTAACTAAATTTGAGGCGCCCCAACGTCGAGTCTTTTTTTTTTATTATTACACATTTTTTTTTATTTGAGTTTTTAAGCCAAAAAAAGAGTGGTAAAAGTTTCTTTTTTTCAAATAGCTGCCATTTTTGTCTCAGGGCGTTTTTTCAAAATCGGAAATCGTTGGGGCCCCGCATATTCAATTTAGTTTCATAAACTTTTTGAATTTTTGGTTTTAGATCACTTGGCAAGGCTGTAGAAAGTACCGCGTGCATCACGCTGATCACGGCCTTACGTCATAGGAGCTGGAGCCGCCATTTTGCAATATTATTTTTTTTTTAAATCACAATTATTCTTCACTTGTACCTACCTCTATATAACCCATTAATAGTTTCTTTTCATATACCTATATTTATTTTATATCCAAAAAAAAATGCTGAAATTGAGTCATTTTTCGGGCCTTTTAAAGGTTTCCACACACTGACGCGATTTATTCGCTGACGCTGCGATTATTTGCGATTATTTTGCAGCGGTGCGGTCATTCTCATTAGTTGCCATGTAAATAAATGAAGGCGAATGTACCGCTGCAAAAAAATCGCAGAGTCAGCGAATAAATCGCGTCAGTGTGTGGGAACCTTAAATGATATCTTCTCTTAACTGTTCGCGAGATATATTAAAAATGAAACGTGTTTTTCTTTACTAACCTCCGATTCAATCGGTGGATTTCCTCCAGCTTCCAATAATAAGACATTGTAGTTTGGATTTTCAGACAAACGGCTCGCCACTACTGCTCCAGCGGAACCAGAACCAATAACAACAAAATCATATGATTGTAAACCTGAATAAAATTGACATTTTGTCTTAGTAATTTATTTAAAAAGCAAACAAACAAAAAAGAAAATACCATTTTCCAAAGCAATTGGTCCATAATCTGCGGGCCACTTTTCCGGAGACGAAATATTGCAATTAAGTGTGACAAGAGTTGTTATTAATGTTGTGATAAGTTGATTAGATGTCCCTACACTTTCAGCTTGGCATTGCTGACTTATTAAATCCATAATTGATACTTTCAGAATTAACTTTTCGAGTTGAAATGTTTAACCAAACTAATGAAACACAGAATTCTTCCAGTTTATTTATATTAATTTTTAATAAGAGGATAATATTCCGTGTAATTATGTATACGACCGAAAAAAATAGGTGAATAAATTTAATATTACAATAGCAGTTTCGTATTAACTGTCACAATAATACATTTATGATAATTGTTACGATATTTATTGTGTATGACTTATAAAATATGTTTGTCTACATCATAAAATGTGATTAAGGTCACCTCTGTGTTTTCCGTTTTGACTGAGAGTGTGTGCAATTCTTATCAATTAATATGATTAGAATGGATATTGTTATAAACTATCAGGGCTATTCAGGATCAGAGTCACAAGTCACAAAGTAGGTGGAAAGTCACAATTAATTCAAAATGAATGCAAAATTGTAACTCTCGACCTACATTGTGACTTGTAACTCGGTCCAGAATAGGCCTGTCTGACTTGTTCCTTATTAAAATTTTGTCCTATTTCCAACTACTTTTCACAAAATCTGCACCCTTTTCGCCAATCATAATTGTAGGTGCGTTCGTATTACCACTAACTAATGTCGGCATTATGCTAGCATCAATCACTCGCAACCCCAGTACACCCTTGACGCGCAACTCGGAATCAACAATAGCCATAGGATCTGTATCTGGGCCCATTTTGACCGTTCCTACAGGATGATAAACCGTGGTGATCATAAATTGTGCATAACATCGCCAATATTTCATACTTTTGTAAGTGAATTTATCACATTCGGGTATGTCAAGTTTTACTATTTTTCCCTTAACTCGCCTAAATGATTCGGTACGTTCAAAATCGAATTGTAGCTTTGTGCCTTGTATTATAGTTTCGAGATCCAAATCCTCGGCGAATGTATTGGGGTAAATCACTGGTTTATCTTTGTAATCTGCACTTTTCAGTTTCACAGTTCCTCTAGATTTTGGATTAAGGAGTGTTACAAGTGCAAGTATGACATGTTTGTCACGGAAATTTTTTTCCATACTTTCTCCAATTGGTGATTGGTATCTGTTTTTAAATGTGCTGATGTTTGTCATTGGTATATAGTTGTATTGAATATCTGGATATCGTCCATTTCTTTTCTTTGTATCAACAAAGGCGCCTACATCTAACATCGAATTTGAGATTGGTCCTTCCCGATGAATCCATTCCTCGTAGACACTGTCTAATATTTGCAGACGTTTGCATTCAGTATTGTTTGGTTCGAACTTTAGAAAAAGTGGTACAGCCGGATGATCCTGTAGATTTTCACCGACTGGAAGATCGCTGACTACCGAAATGTTCAGCTGTTCAAGCTCACTCCTTGCGCCAATTCCTGATAACATTAGCAATTTTGGGGATTCTATTGCACCTGCTGATAGTATCACCTCCTTGTCAACCTGCACTTTTAGTTCGTTTGTGCCATTGTAAACGAAGGACACAGATTGAACTGTGTTGTTTCCATCGAAATTAATTTTCGTAGCGATGGCATGTTTAATTACATGTAGATTTTTCCGTTCAACTCTAAGAAATGCACTTGCTGTACTATGGCGTCTTCCGTCTTTCACTGTGCCGTAGAGAAATCCAAACCCGACGTAGTTACCATTAACAAAATCATCGACCTGTTTGTAGCCCAGCTCCTTGGAAGCTTTCAAAATCGTTATGTCGTCGAATTTTGGAGACGGAAATGATTCCACACTGAGCGGCCCATCCATTCCGTGTGCATTATATTTGTTTGGTCCGTGAAAATTTTCCGATTTCTTGAAGTAGTTTAAAACATTTTTCCACTCCCACGTTGGATTACCTTGCTTCGACCAGGTATTGTAGTCCCGGGAGTTTCCGCGAACGTACAGCATTCCATTCATTGCACTGCATCCTCCCAATAGCTTTCCTCTGGGCCACGGACAGGAATTATTCACTCTTCCAAGGCATGATACTCCGTTCGATTTGGTGCCATACGACCAATCGTATTTAGAGTTCAGAAGAGTACCTGCAAATCCAGGAATCTGAGTAAGAAATGAAAGAAGACGATAAAGAATCTTAACAAAATTCATATAAAACTTATCTAATACTAAAAGCAGTCTGGGTTTCTTAGTGGCTAGAGCTCTTGTCTTTGGTGCACCTGGTACCAGGTTCGAATCTGCTTGGCGATAACTAATTTTCGAGAATGGTATTGGGTGCCGGACTACCAGTTCACTCAGCTGTAAATGAGTACCTGAGTTAAAATCGGGGTAATAATCACGGACGCACGTGTGGCTGACCACTTTATCTCCTAGTGTTCCATTGGTATCGTAATGATGTAACTCTAGCATTATTTCAAGACCTAGTAGGCCTGGCTGTTGTGCCATTGATTATTATTATTGATTAATACTAAAAGCAACCTCTCTTTTTGTCGCAACTGAATAATTAAAATTTTATTTCTGAAGCTAGTATTACACTGTATAAATTTGATTAAAAGTTTAGTCAAATCTTTTCTGACAAAATAGAATACAATAAGGGGCCGTGCACATACTACGTCACGCGAATTTTGACTATTTTTTAACCCTCCCTCCCCCGTTGTCACAAAATATCATCCCCCTCCCCACCGTTGTGACGTCATAAGGTTTAGTATGTTTCAAAAATAAGCACACGAAATAGAGCTAATATATATCTGTTTTATATAAAATAAATAAAAAACAAAATGTTCATATAAATTTCCGTGAATTTTTTGCGCACTTATCCAGATCAGAGCAGGTTAGAAAATCAACATACAAAATAACAAAAACATTGCTGTTTTTAAGCCTTTTATAACTTTTTCCATAGATAGTAGCCTAGATTTAGTTAACTGCAAAAGGATAAAACAAAAGGATATTGGTTTGTCGTGGCTCCTCGTGATTTAGATTTTGTGACATACATATGTATGGTATATTGTAGGGTTGCCAGTAAATTATTACGATATTAATTTGTAAAAAATGTTCCGATTTGGTTACGTCACATCTTTCAGATGTTTTTTAGATTTTTAAATTACACCATCTACATAGACTACATTTGACAGCCAAAATGGTCAAATATTTGACACAGTGGCATACAGTGTAATACAAGATTTAAGGCCATTATTACGACCTTCGGTTAAAATTTAACCAGAACTTTGACTGTAAGTTTCGTGTGAGCATCTGTCAATATATAAAGTTTCAGTTAGAACGTTACTGACGATTGTAGGAACGGGCCTTAGGGTATTCTCAAGTTATGAGCAAAGACCTTTGCATTGTATCCTAAGAAGTAGTTTTCGTAGATGAAATTGATTTGATAATAAAATTTTTTAATATTTGTGATTGACTCGGCTAAAGTTTAAACTTTTTCGTAACAAGGTATAGTTAATACAAAAACCGTAAAATAAAATGCTCAAAACTTTCAAAACATTCCACCGTGAGAAATTAAATTTTACTAACCTCCGATTCAATCGGTGGATTTCCTCCAGCTTCCAATAATAAGACATTGTAGTTCGGATTTTCAGACAAACGATTTGCTACTACAGCTCCAGCGGAACCAGCACCAATAACAACAAAATCATATGATTGTAAACCTGAATAAAATTAATATTTCATTTTAATAGTAATTTTTGAAAGAAAAACAAACAAACAAATAAACAAGAAATTACCATGTTTCAAAGCAACTGGACTATAATCTTCAGGCCACTTTTCCGGAGACGAAATCTTGCAATGAATTGTGAGAAGAGTTGTCACTAATGTTGAAATAAGTTGATTAGCTGGACCAATACTTTGGGCTTGGCATTGCTGGCTTAATAAATCCATTATTGATACTTTTTTCGGAATTAACTTTACGAATTGAAATGTTTAATCAGACTAATGAAACCCCGGAATCTTCGATATTATTTATAATAATTTTATAAATGCGGGTGTTCAAATTGCAACACTTATGAATGCAAATAATTTAACATAAAAATTTAATAAACTGCAGTATAGTATAAAAAATATTATGTTAATGTGTTTCAAGGGAGTTTTCTGTCAATTAATTTACGATACGACTTATTTCAATGCTTTCAGTTGATAAAAAAAATTCAAGTATTATAGTATTTTCATCAATAAAAATATAGTTGAATCTTAATTAGAGTTTTCTGAAAGTTTGTCTGGGAAACTATATCCAAGAACATCTCAAGTATTCGGTTATGCCGATACTATACGCTATGCGCACATCCTATCAGTTGTTAAAGGAGACCGATTTGTTTTCGATTAGATTCTATTAGTAAACAGAACAAGTGAATTCAATAAAGTGATTCTTGCCTTCCCAGCAAACATAATTGGTCAATTTTTGCAAGCGATTACCCTATGATATTCGAGCTGTCGCTTAAAAGAGATTCCTAGGCTTTCATTTAGAATATTCTGTGATCAGCGAAGGATGAACCATTAGTTTACTTTTATGCGGGTAGTTCAAAACCTCATCAATGGGTCTAATTGTCGTACTTTTTTCTGTCGTCTTCTAGTGTTAGATGTACACTTAGGTCGTTTCTCAATACCTTGCTTCGTCTACGTCTACGTCTAGTTATAACAGTTAATGACGTCAGACGTAGCAAAGCTGTGTCTAAATTCCTTTTCGGTTCGTGTCTTGACTATTTTTACGACAGCTGACCTTTCAGTCAATCTAAGCAATCGTAAAAAAAATTAAAATTTTTCTATAGAATTAAATTAAATTTTTGATTTTTGAAGTATCAAATAAGCATCAGCTGAGCAAATTTGACGGTTTAGCCAAGCTTTTTCTAAACTGTTATAATATCAATGCTATGCTGTGACGTTAACATAGACGTAGACGTAGATGAAGCAAGGTATTGGGAAACGACCTTAGTGCTTCGTAATATTTTTATACTCTAGATGAAATCATATAGAGTATTATACGTTTAATCCAGTCCAAAAGTTTATAATGCATAGAACCAAGCCTCGAACGAAAAAAATTATATATATTTTTTTTCCCCAAAAACCTCAAATCTGCTTGACGTCCATACGCCCGTCTGTCCGTGAACACGACAGGCAAAATCGTCCTACTCCTTCGGGTAGCAGCCATACAAATTTTCCTTAAAACACGTGTTCAATAATATTGGTCGATAACTTCAGAAGGGTTTAAACTACGTTTTTGAAATTTTGTATGTGTTATTTTTCCAATAGCTGAAGCGAAATGTATGATTATAAAGAAAATCCTATTAGTTTTTCGTGTAGCTGCCATACAAAAAATTTGTTTTTTAAAATTGCCGGGTGTAGTACAGTGGTTGCGTACTAGGCTTGTAAACGCGATGTCGTGGGTTCAATTCCCACTCTACGCATAAATTATTTATAAGAATTTTTCAGTTGCTATTGGCTTTGAAATTATTAATATAAACAGTGAACAGTGCGGAATGTTTAATAGGATCACTACTAAAGGATTTAACACTGAGCAGATGAGTTCTGTTTACATTCTTATCAGATTCACTAACACCATCAGAGATACCAGACAGTAGTTGATTTCTTATAAGCAACATTGCTGGTAGATCACATCATTCAAAATTATTGACACCAACTAGTACACTGCCATACCCGGCCGGATTTCTGACATCCCATCCCTAAGCTGACTGGATTGTACACTACAGTGTATTAAAGGCTAACCACCTAAGTCAAGTTCAGTATCTCCAAAAAAAAAAAAATATTCGGGCTGAAAAATATTATAAAATGTTCTCAAAATGTGCATAAATGTGTGGTAAAAATTTCACACTAATATCTATATTTACATCTCCAAAACAAATTTCCGAAAAATACGTAAAAAAGACCCTTCACACGATATGACCCCCACCCCCCCCCCCCCCCCCCCCCTTAAACCTTTATTAAACTATTAATATTCGACTATTCTCGCTAGCAAGCGCATTATTTGCTGTCGGTACATAAAGTTTTTTGACGGAAAATATTTGATAGAACTTTTCGGCCAAATTTTTTTAGTCAATTATTTGGCAGCATGGCAAAAATTCGAAAAATCTCTGAAATTGGTGAAACTAACCACCAGGTGCATTGAAGTATGTATTTCAAATTACACTCACGACCTTCCATTCGTCAACTTTAAATGACCCTGTAGTCGTTTGTTGCGGATGTCATAAAATACAATGTTGTAGATACAACTAAACGTTAATTTAATAGTAGAATCGCGAAGTCAAGAGCACACTTCTCTGTTTATCTTCTTTTCCGACTGTGTCAACAGTGTCGAGATATTTTCAGTGTTTATCTAATTTAAGTCATTTTATAATAGTTTTATTAAAAAAAAATGCGACTTATCTCTTTAAGATAAAAATGAAACTGGACTACTAATTTTTTTTAATCTCTTTTAGTTATATTATTGTTATATGTACATAATTAATTTCACAATGTTTCTCAAAAAATCAATGACAAATACATTATTTCACATGCGATAAATTCGTTAAGATGTTTTGATATTTCGATATCAAAATCCATTAATAAATAAACTTTTAACGTTTGTAATAGATAGATAGATTGAGAAACAGGGTTGGTATGGTTAACCACTATAACTGAAGCCACAGTTGGGCCTATTGTGGTGTCCCGCGGATTGACTATAGTTCTTCTTCAATCCCTGCGTTTTTAATGAAGCCTATAGTATTTTGCGATGAAGAATGGTTCCATGAAACCCTGACGAAGTCTTTTGTGAGCTAAACCCCCACATTCACAGAGGATATGCTCTGGTGTTTCGTCTTCATCATTGATTATTCTGCAAATTTTAGTCTCAGAGACCAATCCTATTGAGATGCTTCCTCATGCAACAATGTTCAGTCAGAACTGCCACTAGGGTTCGGGTCTGAATTTGAAATACCCAGATGTTCTCTTTTTCTGAATATTTTGACATAAAAAGCTTTGAGTGCCTGTTGCCCGGTGCCAAGTTTCTGTGAATGGCACTTTGCGATTTTTGACAAATTCAGATGTTCATTCTGGCTGTGCTTAATGGTATCCCACAGAATGGATATGGTCCCATGAGGTCAGCTCCTTAACCTTTCCTAGCAGCTGTGTCCCGGAGCACAAATTAGGTTAACACTGCCCTTGTTTGCGGGTTGAATCAGGCATTTTAGGCAATTCCAAACGAGTTTGGAGTAGATTTGAATGTACTGAAGTGCCATTATTGTTGCCTTGGTGTCCGTGAGAATATAATATATATTTTTTGATCTTTGTCTGATATTTTATAATAATCCAGTATATGTACATTCCACTTAGCGCGATTATACATCCAATGTTTTTCTATTATTTACCCATAAATGCGGTACTAATGCCACTCTTCAAACAACAACCTACTAATACTCATTGTCATAATAAAACATCGAAAATCGACTGTCACAATACAATTCGTTGGTACCAATGATATTAAGCATCACCACCACCTATACCTTTAGATGGGTCGTTGAGGAGTGAACTGTTCCAAAAAAACACTTTATTGAAGTGAGTGAGTGAAGTAACTCACTTCTTTTGGGGAACTGCAGTTCCATTGGACACGTGATAAAAAACGTACTTTTGGAACTAAGGAACGATCAATTCCCGAACTACTTCACGGAACTGATATTTTTTTTTTAGGTCCTCAGTACATGTAGTGCTGGAACGAGGGAATGAACAATTCCGGTACTATAGGTAGTTCAGTGAAGTAGTTCCTTCGAGTGAGTGACTCGGAGTGAACTACTTCACTTAAAGGAACTGCTTTGCCCATCAGCACTGCTACAATACCGCAACAGTACTTATTTTCAATGACAAATATGTATCATTTCAACAACAGCCCTGCTGCAGTACAGAAAAACAGAATTCTTTTCAAAAAAAAGTCGTAAATACTGGCAAATTTAAAGTCGCGATATTCATTCCGAACTGCAGAACAGAATTGTTTTAGAACAATGATTACAGTCTAGTTCTGGTACAGCATACATATGTACTACAGTTCTGTTGTAGAAAACAAATAAAAATTAAATTTCGAAATTCGGTCCTCAGAATAATGTTCATATTGTTTCACATACATACGTATGAATTCAGTTTCACAGTATTCATTCGGGCAATTTTCAGAACTAAATCAAAATTTACTATGGAAACGGATATAGCTAGAGACCGATAAAACTTAAACTAGTTCAACTGATCTAGAAATTGTTTATTGGTTCAATTTCTCGAAGTGGAGAGTGAATATCTAATTGTCGTCTTAGATACCACCCTGTTTATATATCCCACAGCAGCAAAGATAAAAAAAATTCTTATCTTATTTATGACTCAGCAGATATAAATTTCAAAACGTAAATTTATCATCGCGTCTCTCTACACACGGCACTTAACATACCGCGGCTGTAGCAATGAACTGCATAAGGTCGTGTGTGACCTTTAGGAACATACAAAAAAAAATCCTTATTATTAATTTTTTTTTATCGCAAATTTAACGTCATCCGTAGTATTTATCTATAAGTCACTAAAGTGTAATAAAAGTTTTTTTTTTTTTTTTTTTTCATTTTCTTGATAAATCGTGCAAATATAAACATAGCAAAATGCTGACAAGTAGAAATGTAAACATGTGAAGCATGTGAAGAAAAGTAGAGAGAAAAAAAAAATATATCGCATACCATAATACCGGTTGCTACTATAAATCAAATTTCCCGCCGACTGACGTCATAAGAAGCCAATGTTCTAACGTACATACATATCAAGTAGGTACGCTAGCTTGGCCGTTTTAAATGTTAAGCTTTCCGGCACTTCCAAGGAGATCGCACATGGATTCAGTTTGCACTTTTGTACGAGTTTCTTGGATTAAGAAGTGCCGTAGGCTGGCAATATTCATGCCATCGAGTTAACGATTAATTAAATTACCTGGCGAACCGTAATAGGTACTTAATGTTGAGCATACCATTGTTAGTTGAATTTTATTTTTTGTTTATTGCGGAAATAGTTGTAATATCGGCTATATGTCCGGGTTGGTGTTATTCTGTTTCTTATTATATTCTTCGGCCCATTTTAGCCTTTCTTACATGTTTCCATACAAATGCGTTGGTTTTCAAGTAATTGTTAATATACATACATGAACCTACCTACGTTGCTTAATTTTCTATGTGGGTGAACATAGGTATAAGTAAATTATCATAATATATTCAATTCACTCAACAATAGCGAATAATGCTGATGACGTAGTTTAGGGACGGCCATTACCATTCAGCGAACAAAAAATAATAATAATTTTCTTTTAAGAAATCTTTCTTTTTAATTCGTACAGCCTTGAAGAGTTTTTCCGATGACGCAAAACATCAATCAATGTAGCAAATTAGTTCGAGTACATTTTGCAGTTAGTGAATTTTTATGAAATTATGAAATATGATGG
Organism: Beris chalybata; assembly: GCA_949128065.1. NCBI lineage: Eukaryota > Metazoa > Arthropoda > Insecta > Diptera > Stratiomyidae > Beris > Beris chalybata. The sequence continues at coordinate 26,839,004 of OX421896.1, read as the reverse complement.
CGAACGATAATTTATTTCTATGTCGATCATATCGAAACGATGAGAATATTCGCATGCCTACGTCATGCGATTTATTGGGAAAATTCCATTGTTGAATACGGTTCGAAAATGTTTTCATTTTTCAAAGAAATAGTTAAGTCTACTTTCGTTCTAATACAGCTATGTATAGGATTATGAATAAGTTGTCTATTTTAAGGAAATATATTTATTTATTTTTTTATTTTTTTTGTTGACTATGACGACAACATAATTTTAAGATAAGTTAAAAAGATAGTATTTAGCACGCGTAGATTAAAGGTAAATAATTTCAATGACGTTGAAGCGTGAATAGGATAAAGTAAAAATATTTTGCCAAATTTACTTTTCCCGAATAATTATTTTGTGCACAAAATACATATTAACGTGAGGTCATTGCTTAAAATTAACTAGGTTATTTTAATAACAAATGATTTTGAATGTTTTTCTTATCGCTTTATTGTTAGAGTAAATATTCCATTTAATCACTGATTATCTTTAAATGGCTTAAAGCATTTACGGTTTGTATAGGTTATTGTCCAAAAATTAGGTGGTAATTTTTGGTAGATCTTCCAAAAGCGTTTAAAAAAGTTTTTGAAAATTTCAGAACCATGTAAAGAAAAAACCGTTTGAACTCTTGATTATACGGAGACTAGTTATTGTTGGTAGCCTAATTTAATTTTCTTGAAATAGTTAGTTTCTTTAGGTACATTGGCGTGCCATGAAAAAGACTCAAGTAACAGTTCTATGTATATTTCCGCCTTTATTTCTACTGCCCCAAACTACAGCCCGGAAAATTTTACCCGATTGGTACATTTTTAACTTTTGATAAATTTTGACATCCGACTCGAGCCTGGAAGAAAACGATCTAGTTTTGAAGTGCAGAACAAGCAGTTGTTAACTAGCGTAACGTTTCTCGTCTTACGAAAGTCTGCTGTGCCCTGAACTTAGCGAAGATATCGCGAGACTTACAACTGTTATATTGGTTTTTTTGATCGAAGTGGATTTGAGCTTTAAAATGCAATAGAAAATTGATTGATTATCTTAACTCCTTTCTTTGCAATTGACCTGGGAAATGGCAACGGGAAGATCTGAGTTGTTGATTTCCTCTTCTCTCAATACAATATTGAAGTGTCAAATTTTGATCCAGTACCGACACGTGTTTTGTTTCCAAATAAGTTTCTGTAAACACTTTGATTGCCAAAAATTTTGACAACGCTATTCAAAGGGTACAAATTTTCCAGCATTCATAATGACTGGTGATGTAATTTTATTTGTAACCTTATCATGTTCATGTTCATGTTCCATCCACTTATAACTAACAGAACTTAAGGTTTCAATCCGTTTTCAAAAAGTAACATATCAGTGGTCTAGAAACCTTCCTGCCAAATTTTGACAAGCGGTTGGTTGGTACTCAAAAAGATAACAGTTCCAAAAATACGCACAAAGGATTGTCCTTTTTTGTTGATCTTTTAACTTTTAACTGAGTGGTTGTAAAAATTTTGGTAAAAATCTCTCATCATTGAATACCTGCACTTCAACGTTTTGTTAAAATGGCCTAAAGGAACATATCTGAAGGAGCAAAAATAATTTTCCTAATGTTTCTGGTATTTCAATGATTTTGCTATATTTCATGCCGATTTATCAGCATTAGCCTGTGATGGGGTGGGAATCATATATCGTCGCAGTACTTAAAAAGGCCGCTCTTTGTAATTTTCGGTTTTTTTTTTATTATTGATTTAGAATAATACAACATTAAGGTCCTTTCCGAATACCTTGCTTCGTCTACGTCTAGTTATAACAGTTAATGACGTCAAACGTAGCAAAGCTGTGTCTCAATTCCTTTTCGGTTCGTGTCTTGACTATTTTTTAAATTATTTTTGCAACAGCTGACCTATCAGTCAATCTTAGCAAACATAAAAAAAATTCAAATTTTTCTATAGAGTTTAATTTAATTTTTTATTTAGGAAGTATCAAATAAGCATCAGCTGAGTCATTTTGACGGCTTAGCCAAACTTTTTCTAAACTGTTATAATATCAATGCTATGTTGTGACGTCAACATAGACGTAGATGAAGCAAGATATTCGGAAACGACCTAATGTGTTGATGGTGTCTGTTGAACAAAATTTAGTCATTTATTTTTTAGTTGGTAGGAGTGAGTTCTATTAAAGGGGCTAGTAAGAGAAATACAATGATTTTGTCTCAAATTGGAAATTGGAAGAGCAGATCGTTCGCAATGCTTTATTATTTAAAGAGTAACAAATTAATTTAAGGCCTAAATTAATCTATAAAAATTAAAAAAAATGCCAACAAATAATTTAATATAATTTTTACAATTCTTACTGACATTAATAATCATATTTGTTCTTCTTTTTGCTTTCAGGTTGCTATAAAAATTATTGACAAATCACAATTAGATGCCGGGAATCTTAAGAAAGTCTACCGCGAAGTTGACATAATGAAACGGCTCGATCATCCACACATTATAAAACTCTATCAGGTAAAAAAGTCGTAATAATTGATCAAAATGTTTTAGTATGTCATGTGTATTAATTAAGTTCGTTATTTACAATTAACGTAAGTGGTTAAATTGGCGTTAACGAATTTTTATTACGTTCGCTTAAATACTACTGACGTATATTCGATTTTTTTTTTAAATTCACTTCATTTTTCTTACGCTTTTTTGCTTAAAGAAAGCGAAGTCATTGTCGAATGAAGCGCAAGTGACTGGGGCTTTTGGTCTGTAATCATTGACGTTCTGAAGCCTAAAAACTAACCTTAATATCTGATGATACTCTCGGGCCAAATGAGGAACTCTATGACTAGAATTGAAGGCATGTGTGTGCAATCTGATAATGGTTACCAAGTTCTAGCTCGTCAGTGTACCTCTACTCTTTTCGCCATGATACTTAAGAATAACTCCCTCTTGTTCTTTAACGGCAATAATTTTTCCTTCTTAAAGTATATTAAAGTAACTTCTATACCAACGACGAATGACTACCAGATACGACAAAATACCCCGCATCATATCATTCTCAAATTACTCAATATACAGAGAGTTAAGAAGTGGTTAGAAAAGCTTTTTTTTCACTCGAGTGAGATATTTTGTCATGTTTGTCTTCAGTATCCCTACATGGTGCTAGGGCCAGCAATTTATTTTTTTGAGCATAGAAGCCTGTACCCAAAAGTCGATAGGTCGGACATCCAACATAGTTGGATTAACTCCTGCAGACTTCGTGGGTATTTAAGTGATAATTAAACATTAAGATTGTAATGAAATAAAGAGACTCTGATCCCCCAAAACATCCCGCGATAACATTTATATCTTAGAGAGTACCCATTGAGGCTATTAAGAACGGTAGCAACCTAGATATACATAGATTAATTTTAGCTTTAGGATTAAGATAGAAAACTGTTAGTATTAAGTATAAAAGGCAAATAAAGCACATTTAAAAACTAAAAAACCAAGAGTCGATAGGAAGCACAGAACTAGACATAATAAGACAAGGAGCTTCATCCAGAATTAGTGTTCTAAGGCATGAGTTTAGGCTTAAAGGCTAGTCTCTTAACTGCATAATTGTAAAATTTGATTCTGGTAAATTTTTTTTGATTTTTTAATATTCAGATAAAAAACGATTAGCTGGATCATGCAAAGAGATTGAATCAGAAGGTCTAGATACTCTCAAAAAACTGCTATAAATATAATAAAATTTTAGATTATACCGATTTCGAAATATGTAGTCCAACAAATGACATACATACATACGTAGGTATACAATGGATGAATGTAATTTTATTGAGATCTTTGAATAATTTCCCCCGCTATTATCGAAAAACTCTCAGCTCTGTGTATGCCACTTTGCCAAATATTTGTTATGAATTTAAATTAAAAAATAAATAAATATAAAAATTGTTACTTCCACACAAGGTATGAATATCAAGTAGAAAATGTCCGATTGAAAGTGTCAGAACAGGTTCTAGAAAAGCTGTTTGACGGGACAGTTTTTAGTACTACTTCCGGATGTTGAAAAATCTGAAAAAATAATAAACGAATCTGTTTACATCGAATCGATCAATGACACCGTTTTAATGATACTGCTTCGAAAATGCACGTGTTTGTGCTGCTTTTCAAGGTAGCATTAAAAACAATTTTCATAGCCGGTTATGAGAAGAAAGAAATTCCACAGTATTACTTCAGAGCTATGCAAATTTTTTTTATATTTGCATTCCGATTTCGAAATGTTGCAATGAAAATGTACCGAGTTTTTGCATATGTTTAACAATAATTGAAATAATCAATTAACTTAGTGGCTGTAAGTGCTGTCGTGTTGTTATCTACATATATACTTATACTATAAAAATAGCTAATAAAATACAGATGAGTGTTCTTACATCGATTAAATTATTTCTATCGTATCATCAATCGATCTCTCTGACATTAAAAAATTCATTGAATATAAAGTATGTGGCAGTTTGGATGATGACAAGCTCTTATACACCCACTCTTATACGCAGCACAATTATTATAATGATAATCATAAAATGATAGGTCTACCGCAGACTTAAATAAATTGCTGAAAAATTTCACGTCCTACATAGACAAATTTTTGTTATTAATATGTGACCCCAAAAATGGTAGATTAAATATGACAATGTGACTGTCATATTAATTTTTCGATTATAATAATGTGGTGTGTCAGTGGTGTCGTTATGAGTTATTTGCGGATAATGTTATCGTTAATCGAACTTTAGACCGAAATTATCGTATTATTCGGTTAAACAAGTTTGTTGACTTTACAAAAACAGAAACGGTGTTGATTTCTTTGTGTGCTTATTAGTATTCAATTTCTGCACCTGACTCAATAGGATTTTTAATTGATTTTACATTCGATTTTAGTTATTGCCTTGGGAGTTTTTAATGACCAGTTGGGTATGATTGAACGGTAGTCGCTTAAATCAGAGCTAAAAGACTATAACGGAATAGAGAAAATAGTAAACCGCTCAGGCAGAACTGTATCTTTTTTTTAAATACCTTTTTAATAATTATTTTAAATTATCTATTTAATTATATCCAGCAGTTTCCATCATAACTATATATTCATTGGCTGCGTTAAACCAATCTTCTTCATGGTAGTTATAGCGACGTCTCGGAAACGTCTAGACAACGGCATGACGTCTTATTTCTGGAACAATTTTAGGATGAAATAAATTTCGGCAATAGGCTAAGAGAGTCTATGTATAGTAATACACTTATCTACCATCTAATGTTACTAAAAAAGTTATTTTTCTAATAATTTTATGATTACCAATTTTAGCTAAACAATGGTTCCATCCGTGACTGAACGGTTATAATAAAACTTAGTTAAAAATTTCTAACTAACCGACCGACGTCGTACTGACTTTAAGCGGTTGTAGCTATGTACGTACTTGGGTACGTGACGTAACGACGTTGACTGTTTACATGCATATAACTTTAATGTTATCTCTTATTACTTCTCCAGGCGTGTCCTAAAAAATATTTAAGGACTCATTTTTCGTGTGTTTTTACTGGATCGTGCTCTCGACTATAACTAAATGGATAAATATTATATTGCTGAGTTAAGCCCAGTACCTACTGTGTTCGGAGCAAAACGAAATAAAATTCAAATTTCATATAAAAAAAATAAAAATTTCGCTAATTTTTCCCTACAAAATATTTCGGTTTTCAGTACTGTGTTCATGAAAAGAACTGATATTTACCTAGTGGCTAATAGATGGCACTCGGTTCAGTTAATTTTTTTTCAGGGTTTATTTTGTTGTGTTTTGTGCCAGAACTCGAATTTCTTTCAAATTTCGCGCGCTTTTATTTCACTGACATCTAGTAGCGAGCTGTATACATAGTAGATATATTTCACTCTTCTTCGAAGGCACTTTTTTCGTTCGTTTTCGTTTCGCCGAACACAGTAATACTTTATCGGTTAATCTGTCTCGATTCAATATTCGACATCCAGATGGCGCGGTTGAATTAAATTTAGTTTCAATGAGCAATTAAACAACAAACATACTAAAATCTGTTTACGCCAATTCCTGTCAAACAAATTTGGAAACACAAATCCGTGATTTTTGAAGCCTCATTCATTGCTGTCAAATTTCGTTTGGTAAAAACAGTTCGAACTTTCTGTCAGTGAAATGTTATCGAAGCAATGACAACAGGGATACCAACCGTGTTATTGACAATATTCTGAACTTATCTCCGTAGTTTTATTTCCAACCTGAGATAATCAAAAGCGATATGAAAATAAAACAGACGACGAAAAAAAAACAAGTATATATTATTTTATATATTGAATTGAACACATTATGTTTGTACAGAGTAAAGCTACTTTTTTTCGTTGTCGATGAACTTGAAATTCAATTATTTTTATGGGAATAGTGCCATATCGAAAGTCTTGCCTTTTCTGTTACTATTATTATTTGTATCGCTTTAGGTCTGTATTCACCAATCAGAATTTTTACCAGGAACACACGAATAGAGAAATAAATTGGACATAGAAAGTGTATAGCTACTTTTTTATTAAATTTTGTCTGTTGTGGGTGTTGCCAGTTTGGTGAATATGTTAAGTTCAGGGATGAAAACTAGTATAATTAAAATTTAGTAGCCTCAAGGGCTTTTTTTTATCTTGCTAGCAACTAAAGATAACATGTTGCGTTTCATTTTGATTAAGGCTCTGTCGTAAAAGTTTTTGTTGAAATCGTCCTCTAACTTGGTTTATTGTGTAGCTGTGTGTTTTTCCTTTAGCGTCTTGCCTTGAGCGCGCTCACGTACTGCCTATTTTATATTTTTGTCATCAATGTCATAGGTTTGATCTGTTCATGGTAGTTTTATTGAATTATATCGTTACAGCACTAGGTTCTTTACACTTTGTAATAGTAACTTTAATAATTTATATTTTATTTCTCTATATTTATGATGTGGAGGACATAAGCTATAGTATTCCGCTTCGTCGACTGTTTAAGGATCCATTATGCAACACACCCATGCTATTCGATAACCGAGAACAATGTCATGTCAGCTTGGAGATAAAACTATGGTCACATGTTATGTGGTTAAAGTGACGTGTTTTAAGCATGGCGTGATTCGTATTAAAGTTGGTGGTGGCATTGAATTCATAATAAGCCAAAGCATCATCACAATGTACTGCCGGGTATAGTACAAAACCGATCCCATGTACCTACGTACTTGGTATTGCTAACATAAAATGTTCCTTTGTAGTTTGTACCCTAATTGATATGCAGATCGTAAAACTCTCTATACATGAGATATTAATCGAGCTACAATTACAGCCGGTCTAAATGGCGTTAATGATTAAATTCGTAATGTATGCCTGCAAGGAAAAAAAAACCTTTTCAGATTTAAAGATTTTCCACGCGATGCTATTGTATTGATGCGAACAATATTTTTATATTTTCCTTTTTTAAGTTATTCATTCACATGACCTTTAACGTTTTTTTTGCTTCAATATTATGCACTTCTATAAAGTGCACTTTTAGAAGAATTTAACATTGATGTTGTACGAAAACCGAGGTCGTACGTTTTAATTACTGCATTCGAGAAAGCATGGTCTTTTCCTTTTGTTGTATTTCATGAAGTGTTTCTCTACGTGAAGATTTACTTTTCCGTTTTGCCCAGAATATTAAACTTTAAGCGTAAAACACTAGACACACGCCAAACTCTTAATACCCATTATTAAAATTGCCCATTCAGGTACTGCGTGTCATGTCAAAATTTGTCATAATGGTCTTTAAATGTTCAAATTTGAATTGAATAAGTTGTGAAAAAACATGTCACACTTCACATTTCACGAAAAGTTTTACCAAGGCGTTTAAAGAAAAACACATACCAAACATATAATATTAAGTGTCAATTGTTTAAAATAATGCTGTCAAAAAACTACATGAACATATGAACGAACATATGATACGAATCTCTTGGATGACAATCGATGAACTGCTCTGCTCGAATTATGGCACGAAAACATTTCATACATTTTTAATTTCTGAACAGTCAAATTAATGATATTCTTTTTGACCATTAGTTGAATTTAGGTCTAATTAGAAATTATTAAAGTGACCATTAATGCGTGTCTGCGTTATAACCCGTGAATTCGCTTATACATATGCTGGGTAGATTTTTGACGCAAGTGTCAAAAAATTTAAGCTAGATGCTCTGATTTAACCATTTTGATCATTGTTCAAAATTTTTTTAACTTCTTGCCATTCACGACAGAATTTCAATGTACACACTTAATAACTATTTCTCCGATTTCTGACCTCCAATCTCTAAGCTGACTGGGCTACACATACCGTGTATTAACGGCTAATGAACTAAGTCCAGTTCGGTATTCTTAAAAAAAATAGGTAGTAACATGATGCTTTGCTGAATAGCTATAAAATCTTTTTTTTTTATATTTTAAATTAAGAAGAATTTTTGGGTTTGGACTAAATTTCGTATTTCGTTGGTTTTTAATAATATTGACATTTGCTCAATAGATTCATAGTATTATTCTGAAGCAACAATAATGATTTTTAGCACAAATCTCAAAGCAACTTGGAAAAATACATTGTTTATATCATATCGTTCAGTTTCATTTCAAATCGTGATAATTACCGATAAGTTCCAGTGAAAAGCGCTTGGACGTGTATAATCGGCCGAATGAGCAGAATAACAAAAAAACAAAAAATAGTATTATTAATAATTATTGGAATTTTTAAAAATAATTTTGTCACGAACTTTGTTTCGATATTGTAGCTATTATATTAATGTTAAGCTTTCTGAGTTATGGTAATATAATTATTTGAAAAATTCAGGTGTAGATTTTTCTATTGAAAGTATTCCAATTGTTCTAATTATTTATTTTTTAGAACAATTTAAAACCGTACATGGCCTACAGCTTACACATCAGACAAAAGGTGTGTTTTTTTGCGCGCTTTTCAAGATCAGTGCAGGTTAAAAATTTATATGCTAAACAACAACAACATTACTTCTTATATGACTTTTTGATAACTTTTTCCATTGATACCTAATCCTGTGAGCGCTCACAGAGGCAGCTATTCGCATTAAATTCTCTATTCCAGCCCACTATCAATGGAAACAAGTTATAAAAACAACAATGTTGTTGTTGTTTGCATATCAATTTTCTAACCTGCTGATCTGATCTGGAAAAGTGCGCAAAAAAAACACAGCTAAAAATTCCTATTTTTATATTTAGTTATTTAGATGAACTTATTATTTGACCATGGAAATCTTGGCTGAAATAGATAGTAATAGATTTAATCAGTCAGGTTATCAAATACTTAACTTAATTCTAATAATAAAATAAATAAATATATAAATTCATTTTTTTTTTTTTTCACTTATATTTCAGGTTATGGAGACTAAAAATATGATTTATATAGTTTCGGAATACGCTAGTCAAGGAGAAATATTTGGTAAGTAAAGCAATAAGTTTATTTAGTAAAATTTGTTAAATTTTCGGAAACTCGTCAGGATTTTTTTCATTTTGTTAACTTTTATTTAATTATCAACACTTAAATTTCAGGGCTTTGCTATTCTACAATAATTCTTAACATCTTTCAGATTTTATTGCAAGATGCGGACGAATGCCAGAACGTGATGCGCGATATAAATTTTGGCAAATTCTATCCGCTGTTGAATATTGTCATAATCGTGGAATTGTACATCGTGACTTAAAGGTAATTCTTTTGTTTAATATTTGCCCATAGATTCGGAAGTTATGTACATAGTACCTAACAAAAGTTGAGTGAAACTGGGCAGTTCTTTCTACAAACATTAACATTTTTTGATATGCTCTTCTACCTATAGTATACCATTGTTGTCCATTTTGTTGCAAATGGCTATATCACTATATGTATGTACCATATGTATATAAAGTGCGACAAATAAGTTCCGAAACTCGAACCATATCTGAGTATAACTGGTAGGACCATCTACATATACAGACCGGCGTTTGAAAGCTTTGACACTCCTTTTCTCGAAAATACCAATTTTATTTAAATCGGTCGATAGATAGCAATGTTATGACAATTCTTCCAAAACAACTTTTTTGTTAATTATGAAAATTTCATCAAAAGTCAAAACAATGCTCATTACATTCTTTGATAGCAAAGCAATTATCCACAGGGAATGCATTCAAACTGGCCAAACAATTAGTGGTGCACTTTATTTCGAAGTTTTGAAGCGTATATGATGACCAGAATCCGTTGTATTCGACCCGAATATCGTGATTCAGTGAACACGATAATACACGGAGTAACACCTCACTCATTATTCGTCAATTTTTGGCTCAGAATCAAGTCTGTGTGTTGAATCATACGCCGTATTCACCTGATTTGGCTCCATTCGATTTTTCACTATTCCCAATATTGAAATTAAAGTTGAAAGAATTTTTAATGACGTTTCGACTATCAGAACAGCTTCAACACGAGCTCTAGCGGTAGTTCCACAAAATGAACTAGAACATGCATTTGAATCACTGTTGAATCGCTGTAAAAAGTGTATTGAAACTGGAGGAGAACATTTTGAATGTAAAAGATTTTTTCTTTTAGTGAGGCTTTCCATGGCCAGTCTCGAAACTTATTTGCCGCACTGTGTATATTGAGATATAGAATCCAACATTTTTCGTTTAGAACCTTCAACCTCACTCTTCAAGAAGTGCCCATTTAAAGGTATCCACTAAAAAAATAGTTGAGTTAATAGCTTAACAAATTTGGAAGCTACGAGCCTTCAAAAAAATTTCAAGTGGTGTACAGTCGAACTAACATATATGTTATCTATGTCACTTTTGGGTTGTACAACTCCGCAAACGTGAAAAAAAATATTAAGTAACAGATTTTTGTTCTTTAAAAATCGGTCATAATTCTTTAAATTTAACAGTATTCAACCCGCAAAACTTGTATTTCAGTAAAACATTGTATAATACTATTATTTCTGTTAATTTGAAATACTATTTCACATATGAATACAATTGTTTACTACTAGCAGTTTGTGAGAATTCTGCTCAATAGAAATCAAGTACTCAAAAATGAAGCCTAGAAGTTCATTGAAAATTTATTTATTTGTTATAGGAAATTTAGTAGTTCAATATATTTCGATGAAAATACAAGTACTACATATAATGAAAGTTGTTTACCGATAAAATCTGGTATCTGTTGTGATTTAATAATTAATTTCTTGTATTTTTTTCTGTTCCTATTATCTTTTGTCGGCTTAGAAAAAAAACAACTTGATGAACTGATTGCAAGTCCAATTAGTATCAGTCCCATTTGTTGGGGTTTTCCAAAATATGTTTTTAACAATCAAAAATATTATTTAATATGCAATTAGAACGCTAGTGCTTGACAATAAGATCGGTTTCCTACCGACGTCGCTGTGCAATAATCATCCGTCACTATTCTAATTTGTTCAAGATTAGTTGTAATGTCGAAAAGGGAGTAAAGGGCAGATGTTTCACTATTCTGGCTGGCAAATGCGGTCGGTGTAATCGTCAAATTTTTGTTTGCTACAACAGTTTTTGTTTGTTTATTTTGACAAAAAAATTTGACTGAACTTTTCGTCAAATATTTGACAATATGGCATACATTGTAATACTAGCTTTTAAGGAATTAGCTAACTAAATAGAAGTGCTGAAATATTACTTTATAAAAGATTGACATCTATACACGTTTCATATGTTAATTCTAGACCAGCTGGTTCATATGACTCAAGTCCCCCGTTTCTCACGTGAAGGTTGCGTCGAAAAAATTTTGTGTAACGTTCAAGTTCGTCAATTTCACTAAATACAATTTTTAAATGTTCGTTGTTGTCCATTGACTCATACATTCCGCGACAATAAGGAAACATATGTCACGCCATACAACATAATATTTTCGTAAAAATGTCAAAATATCGTTTCAAAAAAAAATCCCAATACAATGGACTTACATTCGTCATTCGTATTAAAAGACGTCACTACCGAAAATGCCATCAACCTGACTGAACCGCAACTAAGCGAACCTAGACCTACGCTATCGCGTCAAATGCCATTTCAAAAACTTCCGATCAGAATACTGTCGTCTATATTTTCGAATTTGAAATAATATTTTGCAAGATTGAGAATAGCCGAGACGCGCGAGACAGTGACCTTATAAATAGAATTTTCATGATGAACATCATCCATGACCTCAACCGTGTGTTGACGAAAATTAAACAGAGAGTGCACATGGTATCCGAGACGATAGTATTCGAAGTAGCAAGAGGATAATCTATTTTTGAAATTACATAAACAAAAAGTAAAAACTTTGTTTGAATGTTTAGTGGTCCGTGCTTCGTGGTGATCTCTAAAGCCAATGCTACTTTCTTAGCGAATATTTGCGGGAAAAGTGATGAAATTTTACTAGAAGGTGAGGAAGCTTAGCAACGAATATTCACTGTGTCTAGTGATGAGTGTTCAAGGTAATTAAGACTTTTTCTCGGTTCTCCTCAAAAAGTTTTTATTTTTACGGCATTTTTATAAGAAGACAACGTTTATTTTTATTTATAGAACTTGATATTATTTCGAGTGAACTCTTTCTACAATTCTTTTTGAAAAATTCGAGTGGTTATTTATAAAGTAATTTTTTTTTCTAACCAAAATTATATTTAATAACCATATATATACATATGTGCAAAATTTAAACTTTCTAGCTTAAGCCTTTCCTGAGATTAAGCACGAAATCTTCTCTCATCTTCACACCTAAAAAAAATTAAACTCACTTTTAGAATATTATTATAATATTTAAAAAAAAAAGAATAAAAAACAACAAATACTCCTGACGCCCTGTCCTTCATGTTTTTCACATTTCGCGAGTTTTTCATCTTATTTCACGAAACACATGAAACTCGCGAGAAAGTCACGAAAAAATCGTCTTTCATATTTTTCGCCACTTTCTCGTCAAGCAAAACCCTTTGATGAGGTAAAAACCGTTTCCAGTAGAAAAAACGGTCGAAACGCGAAAACGAAACGCGAGAAACTTACGAAACTAACGAAAAACCTCTACACAGTATACACGAAAAAAACGCGAAACATGCGAAACGCATAAGTCAGTAACCGAATTAAGGGTGTTTCAGATAGTAGGCATGATATACCCTCTGTTGAAACAATATCAGAAGAAACAGCTCCTTCGGACCTAGTTCAACACAGTTTTAAAACTGGTTTCTTAAGAGAAGCTTTTTCAACTGTCATGTCCGCAATGGCAATAGCCAGGGCAGCGATCGATTCCAGTCGGTCTTTCGTGTTAGCGCAGGGAAACTCTGACGCCGAAAAGAAATCAACAATTTGTATCGTAGCTATACCATGAAAGAAAAGTCCATTCTCAAAAACAATAACTTCGCTAAACCTCAAATATTTTTGTTATCTACAAGTACCCATTGAAAAGAAAATCCAGTTTGAAACCTAGACTGGGTCTTAAGCAGTGAATTGTCTAAATAAGTAGAATGTTCCTTTTCAAAGGAACTGTAGCTAGACAAAGAAAGGCATTCATGTTGATTCCTTCCTAATTGTTAAATTTCAAATTCCGAACCAGCTCGTTTCCTTTCAACTTAAGCCTCTTATAAATAGTAAGACTAAAATCCAGCAGACCGAAGAATCTAAAGGGCTCAGAAAAGTTTTCCTCGTAGAACAGAAAGTCTTAACCAACCAACAAAACTCATAAAAACCTTCCATGTTATCTATGTTTTTTTTTTCTTAAAGTTTTTCAACCCCTATTTCATGACGGACAGCTTAAACTGTAGTTCACCTTAAGACAGATCTCATTTCCCTTTCAGAAGTCCATATTTTTTGCAGATATTCTATTTTGCTGCCGTATAATATTTCCTTTTTCCGAGTAAAGGCATCAAATTTGGTAGTTTAATTGTTTAACGATGTAAGCACGGCTTAAGAATCGTTTCATGAAATTTCACTCCTAAGGTGGTGAAAAATAGGGGCCGTAATATCCTAAAATGTTTGTCATTTTCTTCTTTGTAACTATTCGTATCGGAATTGGTTTACTTACATTATACAACTACTGTTTGATACTTAATTAAATTTTTTCATAATATAACTCTAACACCACAAAAGCCTTGAAACTTGAGCCGTCCTACTATAATTAAAGTCTCGAAGAAAAGTAGTAATATTTTGTTTAAAAAGGTGAACATACTTTAGTCAGTAGAACGGATTTTAACTATTAATATCCACATGTAGCAGCCAGAAGTAGAGGTGAGCAAAGCAGTTCCTTTTAGTCAGTGAGTGAACTCCGACTCACTCACTGAAAGGTACTAGTCCAGTGAACTAGTTCGAGTTCCTTTTGAAGATCACTTCCCCGGCGAAGGAACTAGTTCTTTTAAAGTTCGAAGTGAATATGAGGACCTAAAAAAAAAAATAGGTCCTCACTCACGAAGGAACTACTTCTTTTCAAGTTCGGAGTGAATGTGACAACCTACAAAAAAAAAGTTCTTCACCTCCCACGAAAGGCACTCATTCCTTTTCAAGCTTCACATCGCAAAGGAACTACTTCCTTTCCACGTGTGTCAGGTGGCGAAACGAACTACAGTACACCAAAAGGAGTGAGTTAGTTCACTCATTCACTTCAATTAACTGCTCTTTTAGAGCAGTTCACTCATGAACGACCCATCTCTAGCCAGAAGACATAAGCAACAACTTTGTAGTGATTCTGAATTGCAAAATAGTTTAACCACACATTTTCCCTCATTTATAATATCAGGTTTATATATACTTCGAATGTACTTCACGGAACTGTGCAGACCTTTTCTCTTTTTTTTTAGGTCTTATGTTGTAGATCGGAAAAAGAGAATGAACAACCAGTTCCGAAACTACTTCATTGAAAACTGCTGATTTTTTTTTAGTACGCGTACTGACGGAACGAGGGAATGAACAGTTGCGGAATTAGTTCAGTGAAGTCGTTCTTTCAAGTGAGTGACTCGAAGTGGAGTAGTTCGCTGAATGGAACTGCTATACCCATCTCTAGGTCGAAGTAGTAGCCAAAAAACACGGTACAATAAGTATTAGGACGAAATTCAGAACCGAACTTCGCCCATGAACACCTGAAGAATCGTATCAACTATGTTCACTTGTGAAAGGCATTATCAAATTATCTTATATAATATTTACGACAATTTTCTGTTCATATCAATTCCCATAGCGCCGAAATCAGGGTAATGTTACATTCCCCGCACTAAATGGTACAAATTGCCAAAATAATTGCAGAAAAAATCCAGTTTTCTCAAAATTTTCCCGAAGATCATAAATCCTCTGAATGGTTCCACATTCCCCATGAAATAAACTGAAGATTCTAGAGAGCAAAAACAATTTTTTTTTTCCAAATTGTAATTACGCGTAATTACGCGACAATATAAATCTTAAAATTCTGAAATGTTTGATTGTATAAAATCTTGACTGTTCATTCGTTTCATAAGGTAGGCACGATTTACGAACGGGTTTTTTAAATTCTACCAATAGAGCTGAAAGGGATTAAGCATTTTTTTCAAATTGTTCTTAGGTCAAATGAGATGTCGAATAGGTTTAACTCCTGCCGCCTAAAAGGATTTGATGCCGTTTATTATAAAATCTCCAAGAAAGTAAAAAGGGTTTAAAAAGATTTTCTCGAATTCTTCAATATCTCTTAGGACTAACGCGATGTGAAGTCAATATTTACTGCTACAGGACAAGTAACGCATAAAAAACAAATTCAGAATTTTTTGAGATTCAACCCCTAAAAGGTAAAAAGTTTTTTTTTCGAAATATTTCTTAGGTCAAATATGAATCGATTTAACTCCTGCTGCCTACAAAGGATTTGTTATTGAACCCCAAGATGGTTAAAAGGGTTTAAATACATTTTCACGAATTCTTCAATATCAATACCTTTGAATCGACAAGATGTGAAGCCAGTTTTTACTTCTACAGGACAAGTAACGCCTAAACAACAAATTCAAAATTTTTCGAGATTCAACTCCTAGAAGGTCAAAAGAAGTTAAATTGTTTTTCACAGCTCGATTGAATATCAAATTGAATTGTTATTCAACCCACAGGGAGGTGAAAAGGGGCTTAAGTGTACTTTCACAAATTGCTCAATATCTTTAGTGGTCGATAAGGTATCAAGATTTCTACAGGATATTTCTGTAATCCCAAAAATTTTATTTAAACTTTAATGCAACTCGATAAGCCACCAGAACCCGTTTAGTAACCACCTGACATAAACTTTTGTTATGTTCAACAATAATTTAGACAAATAATTAAATTAATAAATTGTTTTATTATTTTTCCAGGCTGAGAATCTGTTATTGGATTCGAATATGAACATCAAAATTGCGGATTTTGGATTTTCGAATATGTATAAACGTGGGGAGTTATTGTCAACATGGTGTGGGTCACCACCTTATGCCGCACCCGAAGTATTTGAAGGAAAAAAATATACTGGACCAGAAATTGATATTTGGGTGAGTAATCAACTAGTCAATTGATAATTGTTTTGTCTCCAGCATATAAAATAAAATAAAAGTGATTGCTAAAAAATACTAATAAATACTATAGGGACTAGACTTTTAGGGAAACATTTAAATGTTTGTGTCTTATTAGTCGCTGTCTAGCGTGAGCCTTATTTTTGAAGATACCGTCTGAAATAAAGGTGCGAATAAACAAATAAACAATTTACTAATTCAATGATTGAATTTAGTGGAATTAGTATGAAGAAAATCGTGTAAGTGCCTCGTGCAGCTACCATACAAAACACCCTAGAAAATATGTGCATTCATCTTTCGAATCCAACTTTAACTGGAGATAGCATTGACCTAGGAAGTCGGCATTTTAGTGGAATTAGTTTGAGTTGCTGTTGAGCGAAATTCTTCAAGCAGCTCTCATACAAAAATCCTTAAAAATGTGTCCACAAAAAAAGATAAAAACCCTTAAAAATTTATCAGAAAGATATTTAGAAACTTGATTGTTTAAGTTGCCTGCATCGATAAAACCAGTGATGCGTTTCGAATTTGATCACGTCCCCGACTATGTTCCAAAAAACTAAATTGAGGTTTTACGATTCATAAACTCTGAACTCTAAGGCCCGTTCCTACGTTTGTCAGTTAAATTCTAACCGAAACTGTAACTGGGACTTTTGTACGAAAATCTGACGATCGTAGGAACTGGCCTTAATGTGCTTCCTACTTCAATTTAACCAGGGTCAACAAATTAAATTCGTATCGTTTGTGAAAAAGCTTTAGCAAAAGTACGCAATTTGCATAGGTGATTTAAATGGCAATGTAGCAATAAACATGTTTGACCGTATTGTGAATGTCACGCGTCACGTTATTTCGATACCAATTCAACGTGTCACGTTGATCGAAAAAAAAACCCCATTGTATAACCGCATCGACGCGACTCATTTGACCTTATTATGAATGTCACGTCACGGTATTTCGATGCCGATTCAACGTGTCACGTCGATCAAAAAAAAAAAAACCATTGTATACCCGCATCGACGCGACTCACTTAATCGTATTGTGAATGTCACGTCACGTCACTTCGATGCCGATTCAACCTGTCCAGTCGATCCGTAACCGCATCCACACGCGTCATTAGCATTGCCATATTGATGAGTTTGTATCAGCTGTAAATTGTGAACTTAAGCTCATGTGAATGCCTTCATTTACAATCAATTCATGTTTGCATCGACGTTAATTTTCTTCAGGTGTCACGGACCTGGAATGTCATCGATGGAAAATGCAGATTAACGTGACATCTGTCGATGAAAATCAACATTCACAATCGCTTTTTCATGCGTTGATGTCGAATCGGTATCAAAGTGACGTGCATGGCATTCACAATACGGTCAAAAATGTGCAATTGAAGTAAAACCATACTGCCTTTGCGATTGACGCAGATGGAAAATTCCTCTACTCCAGAGATGTATGCAATGCCCTTTGTGGTTTAAGTATGTACCTATATAAATTTCATAAGTCGGCACCACTGGAATTTTTATTTTTAAGCAGTGGAAATCACAGGGTGAATAGTATGCTGTTAATGAATTGTTCAATATCAGTGAAATAATAATATTATCGAATCAATTGCATCACTGTACCTACTCAGATTGTAAATAATATTCGCCCACCGATTTAATGCTGAAATTACGCGTAATTTTTGAAAGGTATTACGATGGCAGAACACTTCAATGAAATAAGCTGATAAACGTCTGGGAGTAGTAAGTAAAGATCAATAAGAAGAAAAAAAAATTTGATTGAATTTTCGTTGAAATTTCAATTGGATTTTTTTTATGTTTTCACATCCGTACAACCGCATTTAATCAATTCAAAGGCTACGCGAACACTCGAATCGTCTGTTTTTAAATGAAAAATCGCCTTCTCGATTGACGTCGACAGTGAAATTTTCTTCCATCGTAATGACGTCAAAGAAAATTTTATTTTTACACCTCAAAAAAAAAAAAAAAAAAAACGAAATTGACTCGAAAGGAATTTGCCTTTATTTATGTTTATTTTTTTGCTCCTGCACATATTAAATTTTCCTTACCAACGTCATTTCGATAAGGCCGCGCTTATTGTAGTCTTTTGAGCTTTAACTTCGTCAATTTAATGCGTTCGTTCTCATTTCAACTCCATTAAAATTTTTGATTCATTTTCACAACGACGATTTTCATCGGACGCGAATTATTTTCCAATATTTTCCGTGGTTAATCTCAAACGCAAATAAAAAAAATTGAACAAAAAAAGTTTGTGCAAAAAGATTTTTCTTGAAAAATTCAAAGGCAAAATAGAACGCGCCATTTAGTGGAGTGGATGGACATCGACCCACTCGTGATGATGGTGACGCTCAATAATTAATTGGAAAAATGGTTTTCTTTGAAAAGTCGAGGAAAAACTCACCAGCATACTGTCACCCTGGCTCCGATCCCCGTGCGAATTGTTTTCATTTTTCCTTGTCGGCACCTATTTTTAATCGTTGTCGGATTAACGTTTTATGTTGCTCATTTTTTATGCGAATAATTTCCAAAAAAAAATTTTAAGTGGAAAATACAAGCGAAGCGATTTTTTTTAATGATAGGGGTGGGTTTGAAGGAGGACATTTCATTTATATTTTGAAATTGATTTATATCGAGACGAGGGAGCATTAAAATTTACGTGACAGCAAATTTAACGTACGAGTTTTTTTTTCACCCCGAAGAGTTTCTAATGAAAATGTTTTTCGCTCTGTTGCTGGCATTGCTTTCTTATGTTGGCCGATGTCCAAAATGAGTTTTTTTTTTCACAAGGATCGGTTGTAGGAAGACTGTGAAATTAATTTTTTAGTCAAATTTATCGACTATGCTTCAGATATTTTATGTTATATCCCGAATATTAAATGTTAATTGCGTTGGCAAAAGTTTCAAACATTAAGTTCGTTCTCTTCCGGCATCAATTAACGCGAATTGTTTTTCATTCTGAGAAAAACTAAATTATCGGTAACATTTTTTGTAATTTACACCCTCTGTTTTATAGCGAAGAGCATACAGAGCCTTAGAGCCTAGATTTGCATTGGCATACGTAGGTGGAGTGACACAATTTTTTTGTGAAAAACCTTTACATTTTCACGAGTTTCGTCATATCTCTTAGGTCTATCGAGGTATGTTATTTAAGCCCCGTTTTCACAGCGACAGTTTTGTACGATAGGACTTAATGAATTGTTCGCGAAAGTATAATACGATAGTTTGATAGTGTAACAGTCTGCTGTTCACACCGCGCGATGTACGATAGTGAAATCAGACATGTCACTTGTCTATCACGTACACACAAAATCACGTACACATAAAATCAAAATTATATTTTTTTGCAATTAGCAACACGTATTCACAAGATCGAAATTAATATTAAATATTTTTATGTTTTGAAATTATTTTTTTAACGTCAAATGTCAATGTCAAGATAAAATTATCGCGATAGTTCTATCAACTATCTCGTCAAACATGATAGTGCGATAGTGCTATCATGACAGCACGAAAGTAACTATCGAGAAGTTTACATGGTGATAGTAATTATCATGACAGCAACTATCGCAAAAACTATCACCGTGAATACGAGGCTTTATTCTACAGGTCGTTTTAAATAATAATAATAGTAATCAATAGCACAATAGCTCAAAGTCAGCCACTACTCACAAATGTGCTTATTGTATCTATCAAAAAATGGCGACCCGAGAATACAATCAACAGCTCTGCTGAGGTACTGAAAAACAGAATTCTTTTTGAAGAAAGTCATTTGTACTGGCGGTTATAAATTTCCAGTACTGAATATTCGAATGTTATCAGTGCTGGTGCAGTTCTGGTATTCAAATTTGAGTAGTTGTGGTACAACATAAATAATGGCAATATTACAGCGAATCATTCTGAGACCTGTGCTTCTGAGTTTTTATAACTTAACCAAATAAAAAAAAATAGTTCAGAAACTCAGACCTTAAAGAGCTTATATACGAGGAATTTTTCAAGCAATTCATTGCCCGGTGACTATCGCCAAAACTAGTGAAGCAATACTGGCAAATATCATGCTAGTTGCTGCAATATTTCGGAAATTTGGCATTGTTTTCACAGGTTCGTATTGCTCGCTGTATTTTCACTAGCTTGGAAAATTTCGAGCAATTGTCCTCATTCGGTGATTCAATTGTGAAGTTTTTTTTTTAGTTTTGGATTTATTTGTCAAGTTTTATGTGATATGGCTTGGAATTAAAATATTTCAAGTTTTATTTAAGTCTTAGATTTATTTTTGAAATTTGATTTCGTGTTGTTTATAGACCAAATGGCTGAGTATTGCTCCATTTCGCTAGTCACTGTTGATCAACGAGTTGACAACCAATTGATCCATATCGTCAATTGCTAAAGTTGTGACGTCAAAACTGTCTGAAAATTCTTCAAATTGAGCAATTTTAATCGCTTTAGAATGATTCGCTGTAATATTGCCATTATTTGGCAAAAGGCTGAATTCAGTTTGACGGGATTCACTCAATTTTTTTCCAGTACCTACTGAACTCAGATTTACTAGAGATTAAAGAATCTAAAAACAGCGAAAAGTCGCCTTAAAACAATACGAAGAGGTGAAATATATATTTTGCCCGAATCCGAGATCCTGTAGATATAATGTCGCGTTTCCACTATTGCCTTCATGTGCATTGGATGATGCGAACTAGCTCTGTGGAAACGGCACATTCGCATTAGTTTGCAACTCGAATCGAGAATAGCATACATTTGCCATTTTCGTCAATTTCGTGATGATGTTAGAACGCACATCAAAAGGATGTGCGTGCGTAGAGCACTAATGTGCTGTTTCCACTATCGCAAAGACATTCGAGTTCATCGCACATGTCCAATGCACATGAAGGCGATAGTGGAAACGTGGCATAAGAAATGACATCATGAGGGGGACAACGAATTAGTCCTCTAAAGATTATACGCACCAATTGTTTACGAAAATAGATGTTTTTCTTCGTAATAATGAAAAACATTAATAGCTTGTTTCATAATTTAATTTGCTCAATGCCATAAATGATTGCACAAATGTTAGTATCTACCCTAGAAAAGTAGAAACCGTATCATCCACCCAATCTTCAGGTACTACGTCATATGAATATCTTAGATCCATACTAAAGACCCCACTGATTACGTTAAATCAGGCAAAATATTATTAGCAAACGGAAAACATTCAATTTAAAGTAAAGTCGACAATATGTCGCGCAATACTTCATCTAATCCCCCTCAGTTGCTTTCTACTTACAAATTTCTTCGGAAAAACCTCGTAAACGACCTTTAAAATTGCCTCCTTACATACTTACCTCTAAACGTATTCGTCGAAGTATCGATATATCCCTGAGACTTTTAAGATGTGTCTCTCGCTCTACAGCGCATTGCCACCTTTTACGAACCACCCCCTCATTTGAAGCGGATTTTCTTGCGTCATTTTCTGTTGTAATGACGCAATACGAACATGATGAAAAGCTGGATGTTTACAACACACCTAAGCTAAGAAAAATTCCACGCATACAATCCTATGTCCTTCGCAAGATAATAACTCCAAAAAAAAAGAGACAAATTTTACACTTACAACAACACTCCGTGGAAAAGTTTGTTTTCTTTTCACCAAGTTTGTTTTCTCTTCATCGATTCCTGCTATGCACAAAGAAACAACAAAACTCTTTTTGAAGGGGGGGGGGGGGGGGGGAGTTGTGAATTTTACGTTAGCGAGGCGGTCAAACGTTGGGTGGCAAAGAAGTGGGTATTGTAGCGGTATAAACACGTTGAAGTTCTGTAAGAGATTTACGTACGCTTTGAATTTGAAAAAAGAAAGCTTCGATGAAATTGGGGGTGGATTTAGTGGTAGAGAAGTTAATGATTTCACCTGGGGCGCCAAATGAATCAAATCCCTTTGGTTTTCACTTTTTGTCACAGGGCTTAGTCACAATTTATTTTTATTTAAAAGGTCTTAAAGAAAACTTTACAACTATTTTCATTTCGGACTTTCCGTTTTTCTTTTCATAAATTGCGCACCGTTGACGTCACTAATAACAACAATATGATTGATGAATGATGACGACTTTGTACCTACGTTGGACTACTGGTTGCTTGTTGCTTGATGTTTGGACGTTGTACTATGTGCGTCACGATGTCTTCGAAACGATTTTCCGGAAATAGTCACTTGGTGTTGTACTTTATGTACTAGTTTGCGGTGCCCTTCCTTTTGACGGGTCAACGCTACAATCGCTACGTGATCGAGTTCTGTCAGGACGTTTTAGGATTCCGTTTTTTATGTCATCAGGTAAGTGAAAGATTAAATTTTGTCTTTTGATTTTCAGGATTCTTAGGGAATGATTTTAATAAATACTAGCCGCGTATCGTGGCTACGCTTGCTTCGCTCACGTTGTTCCATCGCTCCTGTTACTCCCGTTGATCCCGCTTTTTCCAATGATTCTTCCCGTTGATCCATTTCTCCTGTTTTTCCTGTTGATCCATTGCTCCTGTTTCTCCCATTACTCCCGTTACTGTCGCTGATACCATTTCTCCGTTGCTCTCGTTACTCCATCTTCTATCCACCATCCTCCTTACCCATCCCCAATCCAACATCGTCCATCCTACATCCTTTATCCACCGTCCTCTATCCCCCACCCACCATCCTGCATCTACCATCCCCCATCCTATGTAAATAAATAATTCCAATTCAAGTTATAGCCAGAGTTACAGAGATACGCACTCACACCAAGACCCGTTAAGTATGGCTGTCAAACCCTACATAAGCTCTTATGTATTGCACTGTATGTCATACTTTCAAATATTTGACAAGAAAAATTTGACCAAACGTTCAGTCAAAATTTCTCTGTCAAAATAGAACAAAAATATAGAGTAATATAACTTTAATACAGATAAAAAGTTTATAACGCATAGAACGGAGCACTTTAGACCTAAAAAGGTTATAAATTATGTTATGTTCAAATCTGGGCCAAACTCCCAAATTACTTGCTGTTCTTTGGTTTGTCCAAGCGTGTGATAACTCAATAATGTCGTGATTTGGTAAGGTTAAATTTGTTACCATCATCTCACTCATATAGATATACATATATGTTAGCCACACTGGAGATGACAAGCAGCTATTGAGTTGAAGGCAAACGTCGTCGCAATCACTTACACACAAAACAACAATCATTGTTATGACGACTCTGTTTTTTCTCACTCCCATTTGCTTGTGAAACACGCTAAACAACAACAATTTGATATCATCATCATCAATGGCGTGACAGCTCGAATCGGCCCTACTAACAACAACAATTTGATATAACGACCCTGTTTTGTCTCACTTCTCTGGCTTCAAAGCGCTTTATACAAAACCGGTGGCTTGTCGTCTGCACTATCTCTATGATTCCATTTTACGGGTAGCTGCCATACAAAAGTGCACCTACGTTGACCGAAAACCTTAGAAAACTTCGAGCTTGTAATTTGTATTTTTTTTTTTATTTTAATAACAGCAGTTTCTGACTGAGAAAGGGGCGAAACAGTTCATTTTTGTGTAGTGCCTACTTCCGAACTTATCGTTCACTTGAAAGAGTTAGTAGAGTGAACTACTTGAATTGAACTGTTTATTTACTCTAATTCCCTTCTCTAATAAGAACAGTTTCAGTGTCATTTTTGTGTTTTAGGAAACATAGCTACCATCTTATAAAGGAATGATAATCTCGCACCACTCACACCACACAACACCGTTTTACAATCTTCAATTAAAGCGGAAAGAATAAGCACTAAACTGTACAATAAACTTCACGTCGGACGAAACGATCCGACATGTTCATTAAGTTTAATCTGTTTTCCTTTATTTTTAAATTGAACTACAGTTCACGAAAATGAGTGGAAAGGAGTGTTCTTTTTTAATAGTTCACTCGTGAACAACCCACCTCTAACAGCAATCAGTATGAACTAAATGAAGTGTGCCCCTTGAGTAGCTGCCATACAAACTTTCTTGGAAAATATGTCCATTCATCTTTCGAAACCCACTCTGTAAGTCGAGAAATCGTCAGGCTGGGAAGTAGGCTTGCGCATTTTAGTTCACTATAGTGAACGATCATTTCCGATTCTTAATTCCTCGCGAACTAATTAGTTCTTTTACTTCACTAGTTCGCGTGAGTTCAGTGATGAGAAAAGTAGTGAAGTTTGGAACGACTCGTAGTCGTCAGTGTGGTCCGAAGAAAGTGTTGCCAAAAAAAGGGCCATAAAGATCGTCAGTGGTAGAAGTATTATATATTGTAGCTCTATCTTCCAAACGGCAATGAATGAATACAAATGAACTAGTAGCGGGATTGACTGCGAACTAGTTCCTTCCTTTATGTTCTGGGAACGCTCTTCTGAACTAGCGAACTACACGAACCAACTGGGAAGTGGAAATTTTTGGGAAACTCGTTTTGGTTTAATTTCAAATAGATCCAATCAATTTCACCATATTTCATAAAGTGTAATGAAGCTTAAATAAGGTTAAATATTTAAGTAAAATGATAAAGTTAATAACTTATTATCCATTGTAAATCACCTTGAAGTGATAAAGATCTGTTCCATATCAGAAACATCATTGATGTAAGACGTAAAAATTCGCATACTCATTATTGCCATAAGGTAGATTAAAAGCATTATCACAAATTGCTTCAGGTTTCAATTCGCTGAACTTACAGTATCTAATACCTAAACAATAATTGAATTAGTAGCCTCACATTTATCAACTCTACTCGTTCTTCACGCAGGGGAACTTGCTAACAATAATTCATATGTATATCCTCTTAACAACTCTTTCACGTTACAGTTGACATCCTTCATCTGACACCAATTATTGTTGAAAAGTTCATCGCACATTTAGGTTGATCTAGAAAAAAAGGAACACATAACAACACTCAGGTCGCGTAAGTGGGTGGCTAGGAGGCCACGCATAAGAACTCCTTGATCTATAAATACGGATTTTCGCCCCGACATAAAATGGGCCGAGTGAAAGTAGAATGGATTCGAATGTTATTAAACTTGCACGTTCCGAAATTCTACGCACAACAGCAAGGCCTTCCTTCGAGCGATAATTTCTTATCATTTTTATGCCATTTATGTCGAATCAAATAGACAGTAAAATACTCCATCAATCACCAAAGATAAAAACTATAAGGTTCGCTGCTGTCTGTTAGACACTAATGTTGTATATCCTTTTTTAGAGAAATAAGAATAGATGGCGAAACGTATACAACAGCATCACGTTCCGGAGTATAGTCTTATTGGGTCAGGAATGTTTTGGCTTTATCTCTAATCTATGGAACCCCCATCCCACTGAGATTGAACATCGCTCCAGAACCATGAGGCACTAGCTACTATAGTCCTTTTCTGAAACGAAATGAATTCTTCCTCCACGACAGTTTTTCGTATTTATAAACATCATAATATTTTCTCCGGCGGAAGAGAGGGAGCGCGCTTGCACCCACCCCCAGGAGCAACTAAAAATGTCTTAGGGAAGGATATTTGTTGGACCATAAATTGTCTTGTCAACTTGCATAACATCCACATTCCGTACCCTAATTCCGAGTCCCGGAATATACTTGAGGAGTTCCATCTGCCCAAACAAGGCATAATAAATGGGTTCCCTATATAATACAGCAAGCTGTATCTATGGCGTGAAATGGGAACGATTTCAGGACCTGACGTTGCCACTGGTGCTTTTTGCTCGAGAGATTAACACCCGCCTTTCTTTCGTATGGACAAACACTGCCTAGGACAATAACACGAAACCGACGTACGTAATCTGAAGCTTTCGCCTGATGACGATAGTGGTTCCTGTCGTACTGTATAAACATAGCCTACATACGTTCTACTATCTTGGATGACGTCAAATTGGGTCCTGGGAATGAGGCGGTGTAAACGAAGCCCGACTATAGCACACGGCCTTACCAGGATTGAGTGGATTAGAAGTTTCAGTGTGGTTAAACATCGGTGCGGTTAGTTAGTTTCACCCATAAAACGTTATTTGATATTTTTTCACGATGTTTGAAAGAGAGCCGAAGGAACACATTTGGATTAGAACTGGAGACCATTTCAGTGATTATTACTTAGAATTGAAACTTTAGGGACTTAACTTGACAGGGGTCAAGCAAAGTATAATCCTGATTAGAATTTAGGAATGTTCTACAAAGGTCAAGAACGCTGAGTTAGATACACGAGAAATGGGACTTTTCGGAAGAATAATCGGATAAGTTCGAAGTAGTGATTCGTTCTGTTTGAAGAAAAAACTTTACCCAGATTATCTGGGTGCTAGTTGGGGTAATGATTTCGCATATCAATCTGAAAAAGTTTGATACATAGTTTGAAACAATGTTTGATACATAGTTTGAAACAAAGTTTGATACATACTTGTACATACTATATGAGTGTTTAACCACTACCGTTAGTAGTGTAGGGGTTAAACACTCACCAGTAGCTATTTTAGTGGTTATGAATAAAATACTACTCAAATACACTTGGATTCCATCGGACAAAATTTTTCGGTATCCTGATGCTTCGTCAAAGCACCGCCAAATCTGTTTTCTTTTCAAATTGAGCAGGAAGGAATGTATGTAGTAGTATGGTTGGTGTCCTCACAGGGCATAGCTTTTGTGGCCTTCACATGGTCATATTGAGAATCATAGAAGACCCCATGTGCACTGCTTGCGAGGAGAGCGACGACACAACGGAACATTTTCTTCTCGAGTGTCCAGCTTACTCTTTTGATAGAGTGCACGTATACGGCGTCGATGTTATGAGGATGGAAGAACTTCATTCTCGCTCCCTGTCTGAGCTCTTGAAATTCGTGAGGAAAACGAAAAAATTCGGGTAGAACTGGGGGACTCGAATGCAATGGGAGTGCTCAAGATACGCTGCCTTGTTGCGTATCTTCCCCCGCTTCAAACAACAACCATCAAATTTTCAAAATTTGAAGAGTCAGTTTTAGTATTGAATCAAATTATTTTCAGCTTTAATTCGAAAATTATTCAATTCCCAAACTGAGTGAAATTTCGAATCGTGTGTGAACATGGCTAATTTCGTTGATCCTAGATAAAAGTAAGAAGGATGTTGTACTACCTTGAAACGTGAGTGGCAGTTGAGAAGGGCAAAAGTATTTTCCCGAAATTTATTTGCATGTTGACAGGTTTTTTTTTAAAGCCAATAAAAATGTTAATTCACATTCTCATTCCACGCAACGTACTTGCATCTTAATTTTTATCTTCACCCTATCTACAGCCAGGACACTTAACATTAGCTAGGTAACAAAAAAGCTACTTAAAACTCAAATGTGATAATAACTCGTCAAATATTTGTGTCATACGTATATGAAAACATCCATACGAGTGTGAAAGGACTGCACATATAACGCGATACCTGTGCGTTAATATTCACCTAATAATGTCACAACGAGCGTGTGGAATTATCATTACCCTCTTCTGGCTCATAAAAACCCTGAAGAAATTTCCGAGGAATAAAGAAATCTCCGAAAAACTTGGAAAAGTGATAAGGAGGATTTCAGAGGGTTGGCTGTTCGGAACACCTTTCTCCCAACATCTTGAAACTGTTCCCTGCTTATGCAATGACGTCAATAGGTTGGGTTTTTGTGCCTATCCGGGGATTTCCCTTGTCGCGGAGCCTGCCTCTTAGATTTTTGTTGTTTTTGTGTTTTCTTTGTGAAAATTAATGGTGTTTCGGGTCGTTGATGGATTTTATCCATTCGAAAACTGAAACTTTTGCATTTTTATTGGCACCTATCGTTCATATCGTTTGAGGTGTAGAAGTGCTGACGGTGATTTTTGTGTGTTTCGTTGGATTTTGATGGATTGAAAAGGGATTCTTTTTTCTAATAACCAGTCGCAGTTGGTTCAGGAGGGTTGGGCGGGAGAGAACATTATTTGGCTAAAAGGTTGCCGAAATTATGCCGCTTTTAGATCGGCATGAATAATCAATCTTATAATGGTATTTTGTCCTTAACTGGTCATTTAAAAGTTTTGATTTTTAATGTCGTTGAAAGGAAACAATCTCCTGAAGATGAATTTAAACTGATCAAAGTTTTTTAATAATGGATGGCAACGTCTGTCCGGTTGTGAGAGGCTTTAAGTACTTATACCTTCTTTATAAGAAAAACAGTAAACCCTTTTAACTTTGATAGGACTTTAGCTGTGCCAACTAGAGCGCAATTAAAATCCTGAATCCTATTAGATTAGATTACATTTTCGTGTAGGTGTTGGTCTGGTTACCTCTGTGACTCAAGACTTCCTCTCCGATCCCTGCGCTTTCTATGAAGCTTAGTATTTTTGGAAGAAGAGAAGGTCAGGAATTTCGACGGTTCCTTGAAGACCGAAATGTCGAAGTCTTTTGTGAGCAAGTCCCTCACATTCACAGAGGATGTGCTCTGGTGTTTCGTCTTTGTCATCGCGAATTCTGCATATTTTGCTTTCTCGCCAGGATATGTCCTCTGCCCCTTCGTTCCGTATAGTACCAATTTCCCATTCCTGATGTGTTGGGATTGTAGCTGCAAAACTTTGCTTAAAATCAATCCTGCGTTCATTAGTGTTTTCGAGTATGTTTTTGAAATCATTGAAGATTATAGACTGACCTAAAAATTTGACTATTTCTTTTCAGACTGTGAAAATTTGATAAGAAAAATGCTAGTATTAGACCCCACACGTCGTCATACAATCGAACAAATCAAACAGCATCGTTGGATGATGGCAGACGTCTTGGAGCCACCTATGCTTTCGGAAATTCCCAACTCGAATCCCGGCGGAACATCATCTGTTGAACCGAACGAAGAAATTCTTAGAATAATGGCCGAATTCGTGGGTATTCCGCCGCAAAAAACTAGAGAAAGCTTAAAGGTAACTTAACTAAATTCATTTAAAGACTTGAATCCTTACTATTGTTCTTATTCCTTTCAGCGCAACAGTTACGACCATATAGCCGCAATCTATCTACTTCTTCACGATCGCGTTCGAACGCGATCCCTATCACAGGATAACACCAGTCTCAGTCCAATGTCATCATCAAACACTGCAACAAAGCATTCATCGTTAGAATCTCAACG
This sequence comes from Beris chalybata, assembly GCA_949128065.1. Lineage (NCBI taxonomy): Eukaryota > Metazoa > Arthropoda > Insecta > Diptera > Stratiomyidae > Beris > Beris chalybata. The sequence goes on along the minus strand of OX421896.1, from coordinate 26,809,338 downwards.
GCGACGACCAAGCACGATTGCCGAACAAGCTATGCGTAAATTAGGTATTTGCAATACACCATCACCAAATCATTGTCGTGATACGCCTCTATCGCCGCGACATCATACCTCCATAAATGTGTCGGATCGTTTGACCGGTGGCAGCATAATGATGGGTGGTTTCGAGCATAATTTAATGACGACACCACTGCCATCTATGATACAATTACGTGATACAAATATTCGAGAATCATCGGCGGCAACATTAATGCAACGTGATAATAGCAACAGCAGCAATCAATATTTCCGTGGTTCCTTAATGTACAACAATTGTAACACGAATTCAACAACAAACAATAACAATAGTAGTAGTAATAGCAATAAAAGTTCACCGGCATATTTAGCCCGCGAACGTGATTGTAATTCACCATATTCAGGTATAATTCGAGATAATGGTTCGTATATGCCGCATCGTGTACCGTCGAGTCGTTTATTAGCCTGCGGTTTAGATCAACGAATATTGAAACAGAGCTCCGAAGATTGTCGACGGTTACTACAGCAGGTATAGCGACTATTTAATTTTCCATAGTTTTACAAAAAACATTACGCTTCAATATTGCTTCGATTCGTTTCAGGCGACCGCAATCAGCGATCCTACACGCCATATAACATCAAATTCTGTTAATCCAATGGAAATAAGCTCGACCCCACCAACGAATTCACCACGCATACTAACTTCATCAAATAGTTTCGATTCGAAATCGAATTTACCGAACAATTTCGCGCCGAATAACTTTCAAATGTCGGCCGAAGCATCGAAACTATTCTACACATTGCAACAAAGCCCACTACCGCTGGTCACGACTGATGTAATTAATTGTTAACAAAAATTCGCTTCTATCTGTGTGTAGTTTTTCTGTTGCATTATTAATTTAATTGTTTAACTCATTTCAAGTATTTTATTCATAGAGTTCGAACATTTTTCTCCGAAGTTCTAGAGCAATAAATTTATGCCCTTCTCTATTTAATTTTTCAGTCACGTCCATCGGATTCGATGCGGTATTTATCGCAAATCAACCAATGTCATATGTATGGAATGCAAAACGATGCGAGACATGGTGACATGATTGGCGGCGGAAAGGATAAATTCCAGAATTTCGGGTACGTTTGAAGTTATTAAATACAAAATTTTTGTAGTAGCATTATCACTCAAGCGGTTCAAAAGTATAGCGTGTCTAAACGGACTCGTGGTTATTAGAATTTCATGCCATTTCTTTACTATCGAACGCGTAGTTCTAAGATGATGTATTTTGTGAAGCACGAGACTTCGAATTACAGAAATATCAGCTAGGGTTAGATCTAAATATGGTGCCTGTACTAAAAACCATTAGCTCATGCTCAGCTCCAGGATTTCAATCCAGGAGAGTATCACTGGTTTTGGTCAAAAGAATAAGCTTGAGATATTTCCGAATCCTTGGAATCGGCCTCGACAACATCAAAGGTCGCCGCAGAATGTAGATAATCTCTAAAGATGATGGCGGAACAATTCAATATTCTTTTGTGCTGGGTGCCAGAACACAGGGATATTCCAGAGAACTGCATGGCTAACGAACTTGCTCGGCGCAGTATCACCCTTCAGATTATGCCGGAACTTAGGAATCTGGGTGTGCATCTCTCTACATCTAAACTGCTTCTGGGACTAGACTCAGTTGAGAAATCCAACTCACGATGGGCTGACGGTATTACATGCCACACTACGATGAGAGACAGATCTGACCGAAGGGCGAATATAGTACCACAGTCGGTGTCCTGACTGGACACTGTCTTATTGGTCGACATGCTAAAGTCTCAAACGACTTCTATAGACGAACGCTTCATTGCAAGCTCTAAATGGTTTGACGAGTAGGACCAGATTCGATGATCCTGTGGTAAAACAACGGACCTTCTATGACTAATTGTGTCCGTGTTCTCAGGGGCAACCATACGTACCTACCTACCTACCTACCCAGATTCTGAAAGATCTACAGCCCAAGTTTGAGATCATTCTTGTTGTTAAATCTCTCAATGCGGTTTATCATAAACGAACGATCGAACTCTAAAAAAAAATCTGTAGGTAGATCGGCAGCTCAAACTATCCTTTAAGATCCATTGGTATCAGACCGTTCGCAGAATATTGTCAAAAAGGAAATTCTGACATTCAAATATTTTCTACGATATTTGAATCTGATGAATGTGACGGCCAAACTGTTTCGTCAGGGTCCCTGTAACAACGCGCTACCTAAATCCATTACTCTTTACTCTACACGCGCCATGTAGTTTCGAAAAAAAACTTAATTGGTGGTCTTCCTATGTTGGTAGTCTTCACAGGTATGCAGCGTGATTAATTTAGTAGTCATAACGAGTATATTCACTGGTAGTATTCCAGGTAATTTATTACATTGAAAAACGAGTTTCATTTTTGAAAGACAGCCTTCAGAAATTTCACCTCAAGCTATTTATTTAAATACAGGAGTTAGGCTATCTCGCTGTGACCTTTTTAAGTGGAGCTCTAAAGGGCATAGTTCAATTCTCATCGAATTTCTGGGAAACCCTGCTGATATTAGTACGGACTACTTAATTCCACTTATGGATTTTGTTACGCCATACGATATTGTGTATCCTAGTAGAGTGGACTGGGAGAACAATAGGGTACCACGTGAAGGGAAAATCTCCGTATATACGGATGGATCGAAAATGGAATGTGGCACTGGCGCGGGTGTCTTCTGTGAGCAGCTAAGTGTAGCGAAGTCGTTTAAGTTGGCAGATATTCGCAGCGTATTCCAAGCGGAAATTCTGACTCTGTTGCAGGCAGCAAACATCCTGTTAATGGGGGAGATATGCAATCAGAATATTTTACTTTACATTGACAGCCTGGCGGCCATAAAGGCGCAGGAATCGATCACCATTAAATCCTAGTTAGTAAAGCGCTGTCGAAAAGTGCTAAAGGTGTGTACTTTGTAGTCAGAACGAAGTACAGATTTGCTGGGTACCAGGGCATATTAATATACTAGGGAACGAAAGAGCGGACGAGCTTGCGAGATCGGGATCTGCATCGAATGTTAGGGTTGAAGCGGATGTTTGTCCACTAATATGCGGCATCAAAGCGCAGATTGGCGAGCGCTTTAAAAAGACATCCGAATCAAGGTGGGCAAGATTTCTAGGTCCCTGTGGTCCGAGCTGGGTTGTCAAAAGACTATGAATACTTATATTGACTTGGGAAAGAGTAAAACTGCGACTGCTCGTCGGAGCTCTAAAGGTACAGTCTGGCTGGTACAGTCCGCCGTCGTAGTCAGCAGTAATTGCAGCCAGTAGAGTACTGCTTCAGACAAAAAAAAAAGCTGTCATGTCTTCTTGCGATTGCTCGGCTGTTGACTGTTATGAGGGCAAGGGCGGGCAGTTAATTCTGACCGCGACGGCCGGTATTACCAGCCAGATTGTTCCTTGACAGGCCACTGTACGCTGAGGAAACACGCTATGCGGTTAGGGATAGTGGAGTTTGACATGTGTAGATTCTCCGGGAGCATCGAGGATTTGAGGACGTTGGGGTATAAAAAACTAGTCAGGTTCTGCAGTGAATTAGAGTGTTTTTGAGGTGATGGAAGCCCACGAGAACCTGAAGGTGTCGCAATAGTGAGCGCGGTGGTTCTAGCGTTGCGTTTCCTAAACCTATTTATTTAAAATATATGCCATTAACATCTATGTACATATCTTTCCAGAGAGCTGTCGTGCAATGCACCCATCTTTAAGGAGCATTTAAGCAATAATGTGCCAGCATATTCCTATTTGCAAAACTTTGAGACTGATGGCCCTGCCTCATTGAACCCACGTTACGCGCAGATTACACAACAGTACAGTTCCAGTACAGACGAGGGTTGTGATACCGACCATGGAGGTAAGTTAAAAGGTGAATGCGCAATTTTACTTCCTCTACTTGTTTTCGATAGAAATGGATTTTGTTTTGTAGTCATTTTGCACAGTTTTCATTTTTTTTTATGTCATCACAAAGTAAAATTAACATTTGAAAACATTTCCTCTCTCCCCTTCCTTAAAGAAACATAATTTTCACCAATCTTCATCCCACTCACCGCTCCTTTGAATGTCTACTCTACAGTGTTCGTATCTCTTGCTATGCCATGTATGTTAAATTGAGATGGAATTGTGTAAGATGATAGTCACGTTTCGCTCTTTTTGTATCTGAAACGTAACGCTGCTGTGTTACATGGAGACGATACAAAAATAAGCATAACTATTACATTATGCGGTTTCAAATCAACTTGCTTTTGAAATTCAAATTTAACAAAATCACGTAATATGCTTTTTGCAATCCTTTAACTGCACCATATATAATTCCTAAGCTTCGGAAATGGACTTTCATGTGTGTGGCGAAGTGATACCTTCTGAAAAGAACACCACCAGAAACCAAAAAAAAATACCTACAAAAAACAAGAACACATAGAATTTTCGTTTTTTTTTCTTTCTCTTTTTTTCGATTTCCTATTATCCGAAATAATTCAGAAATGGATGAAGCACCTCCCACAGTTCCGGCACCAATGCAACGACTCAATTCCTACGCCAGCAGCAGTTCGTCCAGTGGCGTAGTAACAAACTTTCATTCGAAGAGCCTAAGTCAGAATTTGAGCTGTGAATCGTCTAGAAGTAATTTCTCGACGTTTGAAAGTTTAGACTTGAATCTCTCGGACTGTAGCGGTGATTTAGCTGGTAGTCTTCCGTCTTGCGCCACCAGTGCAACTGTTGTAACGGAAACCGATTCGGCTACAGTCATCAGTTCGTCAGCCCTTCATCCTTGTGTTTATGTTTCAATGTCGGCCAAGTCGCCGTGTTCGTTTTCGCGACATAATCCAATCGGAAATCATCATCAGCATGGTCCAAAACGATGTAGAGCTGTAACACGATCTCCCGTAGATTTCAGGTAAGTTGTAAACGACATAAGTCAGAATTCAGTTATTGAATTTACGTTTCTATTTTACAGAGAGGGCCGTAGAGCCAGTGATGGCCTGGTCGCACAAGGTATCCTCCACTCACATTCAGAATATCCTCTGAACTTAGGTGTTGCATTTAATAGTCAACGTTTGCACGAAGCGTGCAAAGCTACAGGAGTTCTCGAGCTGCATGTTCTTCAGAAAGAGGCGGCCCAATTGAAAACCCAATACCAATCAAACGTTCCACCCGACGAAATGACCGTTCGACAAATTCAGCACAGTCAATTTCACGTGAATCCGAGCAAAACTACCATGGATATAAACATGCTGTTTCACACACTAAAACAAGCCGACTATCTTTCGGCCAAGCCCAACGAAATGTCCAACTTCATTAACTTCATGAAAGCATCGGACGTTAGCAAACACGATCGCGACTACAAGGATCAATCTGCGACCGCTTCGCAGCAACTCCAAAAGCCACCGCTACAGCAACAACTAATGCAACATCGACTGCTCCAACAAAAGCGACAAATCTTTCAGAAGCAAGTCTCACACGAAACCAGCTTAAGTCGGCGTCAAATGTTGCGGCAACAGAGCTACAAGATTGCCCAACAGACACAAATTCTCCCACCATTACCACTTAGCGAAAGCGAATCCGAAGACTTGTTAGCATTTCAAGCAATAGTCGAGGGTAATTCGGCAAATTCTCTAAATGCAATGAATTCAATGCATCCATCGCCCACCTCATCGCAAATTGGCTCGCCGAAAATCATGAAAACTTCGCATATCCAACAACAATCAATCACATCATCAATATCGTTACCATCATCGCAGGCCGGCTCATCATCGTCCGTCTCGTCATCATCAACATTGCTTGGCCAGCCCGGTAACGGCGATTGCTGGAATTCATTGTCCGGTTCGATGCAAACATGTCAAATCAGTGACGGCGTTTTCTCATTGGACAGTTGGACATCACATCCGGCTCCGTTTCAGGTATTTACAACAACGAGTCAGTAGGCTTATGGCAGACATTTAATGCTATAGAATCATAATTTTAAGTAGTTCGGCACATCGTTGTCGCTTTATTATCATCGATAGTTGCTTTCCAATCGGGCAACATTTTCATAGTTTTTTATAAATCAATGCCATTCTCAATTCGGCAATTCAAAGATTGGAGAGCAACTCATCGAAACCTTAGTTTTGTGCTGATTTAAACGTTTTGATTTGCTGAATTGAATTGAAAGAGAAAGAAATTTTTGAAAATAAGCTTTATTAGATGCTGAATTTTATTAGCTGAATGTAAAAGAATTTGAAACTGTTCTGTAGATTCATTTTGAACTGAATGCAAAACGAAAGGGAAACTATTTGATTGAATAATCGATGAGTTCACTTGGTAGTTTAATTTATAGATTTTAAGGTTTGCATATGAAATATATTGATCTGAAAATTTGTATTTTTTATAATAGCTAAACTAGGTCTAAATATTTGTTTTGTTATTATTATTGCATACAATTTTAGGTTTTTAGTTTGAGAAATTATTTTTTGTATTGTGTGGTACTTTAGGTAAGGAACAATAATTGTGAGAAATATTTTCAAAAGTAATTTGGGTAAGATAGAGACAAATTGGTGGAGATTTCAATGTTCATTCGAATAGAAACTCATCTAGGTGTCTTCTTAGAACTACAATTCAACACACTTTTAAGCTGGCTTCTCGAGTGAAAGTTTTTCAATGGTTCTAAATGGCAGACGGGATTTTCGTATTAGTGTTTCAGACAAGAAACTCCTCTGACGCTAAGAAACAACCGAAAATTCTTAAAAATCAGCTTATGTGGTTGCTTCCCATGAAAAAGTCCCATTCTCGTACAATTCTACTGCTAGATAAACCTGATGTTTACATCTGTTCTGTTCATCTACTAGAAAATAATCCAATGTGTTCTAATAGATCGCTTCATATCATTTAGAGTCCATGATTTCGGAGTGGTTGGAAACCAAAGATCCAAAGCTTATTTTTTTTTTTGCAGTCTTTAAAATCCCACACAGGGAATATTGGAATGAAGACCGCTACCTTGGTATATTCAGAGACGGTTCGAAAATGACTTCTGACACAGGCTCGGGGGTATTCTCACAAGAACTCGAGATTCGCGAGTCGTACAGGCTACTAGATCATGCCAGTGTATTTCAAGCAGAAGTCTTTGCAGGACTTCATGCTTGCAAAATTGTCGAAGCAAAAGTGAATGCAACGAAAGACAATCACTATTTGCATTGAAAGCCAAGCGTATATCAACGCCCTTAGTTCAATCACAACACAAACTAGTTAGTCGATGTCACAGAATTCTTAACTCTTTCAACACACGGTACAATATAACCCTCTCTGGGTACCAGGCCACTGTGGAATCCAGGGGAACGAGCTAGCTGATGAACTCGCTAGAGCAGGCTCCAGCCTAAGCTCTCCAGTGGGAGAATAGCGCGTTCCCATTCCAACCGGTTCCCTAAAACAGTCTATCGACTCATTATGCTTGCTAGGCTTGACCATCCCTAAATACATGCTCAATATCAGGAACTCTTTGGCATGAATGTGTACACGGGGAAAGTAGGTATATCCTGAGCCTGAGCACATTAATCGGCGTGCTCACAGGGTACTGCCTGATCGGGAGACACGCTAGACGACTGGGTGCCGAGTCAAATATCGTAGCTGATTTGATCGTCCGCGTTAATGTCTGGCACATTCAATTTTCAAAGAGCAGTTGCCAAAACAGCAAATTCAGATAAGTAGATTGCACCAATCGCAGAAAATAGTTCTACTCTGTGCTAGAATTTTTAGAAAAGTTGATTTGCGATTAAGAGAGGCAAAACAGTTTTTTTTAGTACAATTCTTCTCAACTACTTCAATCGAATTGTTCTTTTCATCTTTTATCTTCTCTAATCAGCCCGTTCACCAGTCACAACCTCCTTCATTTGAACTGTTTCCTTACTCTATTCTGCCATCATTCGTTTTAATTTTTTCTCACCTTTCAAATGGAACTGTAGTTCACCAAAATTACTGAGTTACTTCACTTACTCACTTCAATGAAGTGTTAGTTCACTCGTGAACGTCCCACCTTTGGTTTGCGATACCTCAGCGTAGTGTGCCCAGTTTTCCAACTCAGTGAACATTTCTGCAGAGCTTTTTATGTAATTATTTGTTTAAGCCCATAAGCCTGTACCACTAAGCACCTTCTTAAAAGGTATACATTTTTTCGAGTCCTGCACTCTTCGTTCCAACGTTCAGTAGTCACTTCAATTGAAGTATTCACTCACTCTATTCTCTTCTAACAGCCGTTTATAGCTACAAGTGGCTGTTATGTGGATTTTCATCAGCCGGTCTAGTCAGCCAGGCAGTAGTTGTGCTTCATCATCATCAATGGCGTGACGGCCCAAGTCGTGCCCTGGCCTCCTGAACAGGTTTCTGGTCAGTGGTCTTTTTTTCGGTGATGCATTGTCGGCGCCTCACCAAACCTCCGATTAGGATGGCCACTCCTACTTATTTATTACATCCCGGTAAAAAAGAGTGGGAGTTTTCAGCTAACTTTGACATGTTGGTGTTCTCCCAGCTTTGCTGCGAGTCCAACTATGTCATACTCTTTGTCTACTTCCTGCGACGCACAAGGGTTACTGGCCATTCAGGTTAAATCTATGTTCCCTCATCCTTTCTCAACCGGGCTTGGGACAGGCTGTGGCGGAGTTGTGCTTGTGGGTTGGGAAATAGGAAGAAGAGTGGTGTATTCATGAACATGTACATTTCCATGGTATGGTATTCTTCTCGTTCCACGTCGCGTATACATAACTATTCTATTTAAGCGAGAAGAATACACAGTGAGTGAACAGCACAAAAGACTTAACACCTTATAAATTATTTTACAATTGAAAAAAACACGGTTGTGACTAGAAACGTGCAAAGCAGTTCCTTTCAGTCACTCCGAGTCAACCACTTCAAAGAACGAGTTCAGAGAAGTAGTTCCGGAAGACTCTTTGTTCCATCACTCCGAGCCTCTTCGTTCCATCGTTCCTTCCTTTCGTCAATAGATCTAGAAGATGAGGAACAAAAAAAGGACAGTACAGTTGAGGGAAGTAGTTCCGGAATTGTTCGTTCCTTTCTTTCTCCAGTAGATCTAGAAGATGAGGACAAAAAAAAAGAGGTCAGTGCAGTTCAGTGAATTCTATCGTTTTCCTTTCGGCAAAATGAGGACATAAAAAAGGATCAAGTTGTTTGTCACGTGTCCAATTGGACTGCAGTTCTCCAAAAGAAGTGAGTTATTTCACTCACTCACTTCAATGAACTGTTCTTTTGGAACAGTTCACTCCTCAACGACCCATCTCTAGTTCATAAGAACTACATTCACTTCGGCTTCGCTTAACACCTTTATTATTACCCAAATAACTCTTAGAACTGAAATTGAAAATAAATTAAAACTAGTCCAACCGTTTGGTAATGCTTTCAACCAACTGAAATGAAATTACTGTAACGCCACATAAAAACAAAAAAAAAAAACAAATAAGAAGAGATTTTCAAAATATAATGTACTGTGTACATGAAGAAAAAAGAATAGCAATTGTGTTTTGTGAAAGTGAATAAAATTAAGGACTTTAAATTAAAAAAATTAAAACGATAATATTAAAAAATATATTTCTATATTCATATTTATTTATTGTTATTTTATGCTATTTTTGTTATATATTTTGTTATATTTTTTTTTTATATTTAGTATATAAATATTTTTTTAGTATAATATTCACTATTATATACAACATTTATTATCCACCATATACGCATATCCACATTATTATAAATTATATTCAAACCGAACCACTGAAATATTTAATTTATTACTGGTAGCAAAAAGCTGGCAAAGAGTACTATTTTTCTTTTACAAATATATTAAACCTCTACATTAATTATTACTCGTAGTATGCAGCTTAATATATATATATATTCATCCATTAACACAATAAATTGCTTTAATTTATCATTTAATTGAATTGATACTATTTTTGTAGTTCCTATTTTTTTTTTATTTAAACAAAGAAATCAAAAAATCATTTTATAATTCCCTTTTTACATTTTTACGGCTTGAATTTGTTGACGAAATAATTTGTTATATTTTTATATTCTTTATGGAATTCATGTTGCACTGGATTGTTAGAAATACTTTTGAGAAATTATCATATTAGTATACTAAATTATTATAAAAAACTATCTACCTACCTACCAATATAAACAAAATTTTTAAAAAGAAAGGACAAATTGTTGTTTCTTTTCGTTTATAATTTTTTTTTTATGTACTCTTGATTTGGACAAACTATTGGCAGAACGTGTGGCATCCTTATTCTATTTATTTATTTGTTTCGAGTCAAGCTTTGACGGTGCAGTTTCGATTCATTTTTGAAGCATATTATTTTGGGCATCAATTTGACGAGCAGCCTTTATTTCACATTTGAACAATACGCCAAACTGAAAGTCTCTCTCAGTGTTGGCTCTATAGTAAATAAATTAAAAAGTTAAAAACAATTTTAATTACAGACTGCCACAACACTATACGCTCCGCCGTGGTCGCATTCTAATCATCCTCTATCACCGCCAATGCAACCACTTAGTGAAAGTCCTATATTAGAACTCACCGAACAAATGGAGTCAATTTAAAAAAAAAAAAAAACAAATTGATAATATAGGTAATACTAAATTGACACGTCAACTTTGTCGTGAAGTTGAAGAGTAGATTTAAGAATATTCACAACAATAACAATGTTTTTTTTTTGTAATAATGGCAACTATATGATACACAAAGACAGATCACATTTTAGGAAACTTTTACAAGATAAAAATAATCAGATCACAACACAACTTTTCTAGTCGTTTACATCAAGAATAATTCAAGACTGCAGTTTAAGTCAATTTTTAAGAAAGTAATAAGACATTAAAAAAAATTAATAATAATACTAAAATAAATAATGGATATAAAAAAAAACTATTTTGTACTATAATGCGAAATATGATTTAAGTTATTTGTATGTATGTATGTTGTAAAAATAGATAAATTGTGTAAAAATTGGTTAATTGTAGCGTTCGTTTAAAATGTAAATTTAATTAATATTAGACAGCGGTAAAACAAAATACACGACTAGCTAATCGACAATTAGAACATTTCCAAAAAATTTCTTACAGCCGGTAAAATGATGGTGGATTTACACTCATCCATGAAGCGAGCCTCTACCTCTATCAGGCCATTGCAAACCAATTTTCGTCGGCTGTGTTAAGGTGGGTTTCCATATGCGACAATTTTCTGTGACACAAATTTGTCACGAGAAAAATGTGTCACACTCTTCAGTCTGGAGTTTACATTTTTAACATTACTTGTGTCACACCTTTGCGTAAAATGGTTTTATCAAAAAAAGTCATGTGGCTGTAATAGACCGGTAGGCACGGGGGGGGGGGGGGGTAACCGTCCCTCTCCCCATTGCTTCATTTTAACTGCTTTTTCTAACATTGTGTACGGAATAGATTTCAAACAATCGGCTTGCAAACTTTTTACAATGATAAGGAAATCAAAAAACAAATTTTGAAGTCGCATGTAACCATAGATCTAGTGGAGACGACAAGCCAACAGTTTTCTATAAAGCGCTTTAAAGCCAAAAATACGATGAGAATTGAGACAAAACAGGGTCGTTATATCAAATTGTTGTTGTCTTAGCGTGTGAGTGAGAGAGACACAACAGGTGCGTTATGTCAATTTGTTGTTTTGCGTTAATGTGAATGCGACGACGTCTGCCTTCAACTCAACCGCTGCTTGTCATCTCCAGTATAGGTATATATCTCTATGCATGTAACATACCTACCATATGTACATAATATATTGTTACCTTTTTTATGAACCCCCCCTCGATAAAATCCAAATTCTGCGGACGGGCCTGGGCGGGAAAGATACCTAAACAGTAAAACAATACCCAAAAAAATGTTAAAATTTTCACCCACAAAAATGAACTGAAATTTTTGTCACACATGAAAAGTCGGAGATTCTTCTACTAGCGACGTGTGACAAAATTTGTCAGAGATTTGTAATCTGTAGCTCAGTTCTGTAACTTATGTGTGAGAAATTTCTCACCAAAAAGTCAAAATGAGGACGAATTGATGCAGTTTTCTCTCTGTATTCTCACCAAATGAGAAATGAAAGATTGCCGAATGCGTAGTTAAGTACGGTGCTTTCTCATTTGGTGAGAATACAGAGAGAAAACTGCATCAATTCGTCCTCATTTTGACTTTTTGGTGAGAAAATTCTCATTCATAAGTTACTGAACTGAGCTACTGATTGGCTAACTGAGCTACTGATTGGCTAACTGATCTGTCACACATAATATCACAGAATATTGTCGCAAATGGAAACCCACCTTGAAATGCGATTTACACTTAATATGCCTAAGCGGCGCAGAAAGAGTTGACGAGTTTTAGACTCCAAGAGCCATCTGATTAGCTCATTTTATGGGTGGGATAGAGGTGCTCCTCAGACGTTGAGTGTAAAACCACCATGACAATAAAAGTTCCCAAGAAACTAACTGCGAATATCTCACACTGGCGAGTTAGTAACATCACGAAAAGGAAGTAGTATAATGAAAACCAAGAAATAAACACATGTAAGCAATTCAAAAGTTGCTTCTATAGGCAGTTACTAGATTTCGCAGAAAATCTACTGTAACGGAAAAAATTGTAATTCTACTGTAACGGAAAAAATTAACCTAAACCTAGGTTGGAAGCAATGATTAATTTGCTTCCAAGTTTTGTCTACCCAACAAACAGAAAGGGGGATTGTGATACTTTCATATTTAACGCTTTCATCATTTGCGACTATTTCAAATTTTATCAACTTGGTTGCAACCGAGCTCGATCTGTTGCCTCCATTCTGTGCAATTCTATATAATCACATCCATTAGTCGCGTTTACGTGCAGAGCAGACCAGTCTGAATAGACAATAAAAACAGTCTGGTCGTACGCATAAACGTAAACGAAACCAGTCCATTAGGACTGATTTTGATCTTGATTTTGGTACGTACCAAATGAAACCAAACCAGTTTCGAACTGTGAAAATGCGTACATGAATGAAAGACCGATAAAACCTGCACGTAAACGCAACTATTTAAAACCCGTTTTAATTTCCGCTTCGCCATTTTCACATTATTTGTGAACCGAATTGTTGCGTTCCCTCTGTACCCTAAAACGTTAAATTTTCACTCTTGCAAAGGACGTCAATGAAATGGACGAAATCGATCAACGGATCAAGCTAGCAAATAAATCGTATTATTCGGCAGAGCCAAAATTGAAATCCAAGAAAGTGCAGGGACAATAAGCTGCGAATATATACTTATATAGTATAATAGAAACTAATAGGCGTGTTTTAATGCTCTCCAGAGTAGGATAGTACAGCATAAGTATACGTGAAACAACAACAACATCCAGGATAGTAAACCGACTAATATTACTAGGTTAAATATCCTACCCCGGAGATAATGAAATGGTGTGAGCCTATGATGAATTCGCTTTAATTCGCTTTACTCGTTTCGATTTTAATGGTTGACAGCACAACAGAAATGCAACCGAACTGCAATTAAATAAAATCCGATAACAGTTATATTGCCGTAAGTTTTGCAGCAAAGGAAGGACAAATATTTTTTTTAAATTTTTGGTAGAAATTAAAGTGAAATTAATAAGCAAGAAAAGAAAAGGTGAGTGATTGCAATGTTTGAATAAAATTTCAAACTTGACAGCGCAGGGCTGCCAAATCTTCCAATAAAATGCACTCCACATAATACCCTGGATCGTTTTTCTTCGCCTGCCGATTAGGCGCTCTACTCTGGGGAGCATTAAAACACACCTAATATAGGACCTGTGCTCTGCTATGGCAGCGAGACGAACTTCCAAAAAAGCAGTTAACGTATTTGAAAGTAAGGTCCTTAGAAAATTGTTGAGGTCTGTGATGGAAGAAACGAAATGACGAATAAGATACAACCATAAGTTGTATCAAGAAGCCAGAAGGTTCAACGTTCATCAAAATATGTAAACTGCAGTGTTAAACGAGTGAATGATAGAAGTATCCCCAAACGTGCTCTTAAAAACAAAGCCAGTAGTCACAAACCAGTATTCAAACTACGCGAGTGATGTAAAGATTCGGTTGATGAAGACAGCAAATCCATCTAAAAAATTAGCAGCTGGAGGACGCAGTTTTCCATAAAAGAGATTGAAGGCGAGGACTCCAAGAGGCCAGTGCTTCTGGAATATTTTTTTTTCCCATGTAATGACTTTGGGCCGTTATTACGACAGTTAAAATTTAACCAGAACTTTGACTGTAAGTTTCGTATGAGCATCTGTTAGTTAAAGTTTCAGTTAGAACGTTACTGACGATCGTAGGAACGGACTTAAATCATATAAATAAAAGAAAATTGAACGGTATTCTATAGAGCTGATAATTTTAAATATCAATTAAATTTATTTCCACAATGTAGGTACTTAAAACTAGACATTGCTGGTAAATTGGTTGATTGGGTGATCGGTTAGCAAACTTTACATCCATAGTTACATATGTAGCTAAAAGCTGTTAATAATAATAATTCGAGTAATTAGAACAGTTTATAAGGAAAATGGAAACAAAAACCTTAGAGAACTGATAATTGTGTTCCAGAATATGCAATATGTTTGTCTTGCAGGCACTGCAAAATTTTAACAATAAGTTTTCACTGTGATTGCTAAATAAATTCGACTTACGAAACTAGACAATTATGCGTTAAATTTTTGTAACGAAAATCAGACTCTTCACCTTGGTTCTAACTAGTGACCACTGATTATATATATCCCCACCATTTTCTCCGCATTCTTTTCTGAGTTATATTGTCTTTTGTCTGCATGGGCAATTAGTTTACAGTGGACAAAGCTAAGTCATTTCCGGGCTCAATAATAATTCGTTATCAGCTTACTAGGACGAAATTCAAGCTATTGATCAAATTGTTGTGAAACCTCCGCTAAATTAAAATTGTGTCCGTTAACTGCCGTTTATAATTTATACGTTCATTTCTTTACTAACTTATATTACATTACAATAATTAACATATTAATATTAACAAGACGAATTAAAGATAGAACACCACACTACTACTTTACAATATAAAATCAATTTTTTTATATTAAAAAAATAAATCATCGTACGAAATTAATCAGCTAACGTATTATTAATAAAACATAAATAAAATAAGTCAACGTAGACAAATAATAATTTTAGGAACGAAAACAAATATTGATACTATACCCTCATAACAATATTTCAAACAAAAATATTTAGTAGTTTTACAAAGTACTTAAATTAAAGTCGTAATCAAAATAAAGACAAATTTAGAAGATGAGGCGAACTTTTCCATAGCAATGAGAGATGAGTTTTATACTCAGAAAATTATTTTGATAAATAATAAATAAACAAAAAGCTTAAAAACAAATATTAAAAGGCATGTAATGTCAACAATCTTATACTTAAAACAAAATATAGTAATAGTAGTTAAACAAATTTGATATCGGTTTAGATCTAACGAAGGTTCACATTAAAAATATAAATTAAACCGAAAATCATTCAGAGACGTTAGTCATTCCAAAACAGAAACAAGGATAAGCAATTTAACGAACTATGTAATATTACAGAGTATCTTTGAATTATGTGTTTTTATATAAAAATAGTTTACATTATATCGGAAGAATTTATTAGGAGTATTGAAGTTTGGAGATGGTCTTGAGATTTTAACGTACGCACACTTTTCTTCTTCCACATGCAGTGAAAACCATGTTTTGAAACTGCTCTACACCACCAGCAGTTGCGGACTTGTTCGAGGAGAATATGGTCTCTTTAAGATCTTAGTTTTCTTGGAACTAGGTTTTTAAGTGATAGTCCAAAAATAACTTGGTAATCCTAACCACGTATGGTTCCTATATGCCTACGTCGGTTACGGAATGCTAGGAATAGGCTTTGCAAAAAAATCATAAATTGCAGCGTTACTTCCTTGCAACAATGGAAGTCATGTCCATCCCGACCTAGACGATATTTCAACTCATCGACATAGATACATATGTAGTGAGATATAGTAATTAGACCCTAGTAATTCTGGACTTCAATCAATCAATACAATACAGCCGTGAGCTATGCTCAGAACGACCCATAGAACTATTCGAATCAAGCAAAAATGCTGATGTTGTTTGAGTGTGAACTTCGAATAGTAACAAAGGTTTTTTTAGAAATACATCAATAAATTTACGATGCTCGATGAATAGTATCGTTGCTGCGTTTTTATGTTACTCCATGCTGCTATTGTGTTTCTTGCTGTGATTGATTGGCAGGACGAAGTTACAGGATTTCGGTTAATAGGGGATTTGGTATGATGCTGACCTAGTGCTCCTTGCACCATAACCTGAATGGTCTTTTGTGCCTCTGTTGAAGCGCTGAACTTCCAACTCTCACCACTTTCATAAAAGATTATGCTCCGCTAACAGTTCTAGATCAGTCACTGCCACAAGTTAATCTCGTCTTATAAGTACGACCACTCCCAAGCAATATTCCTCAGAATTTATTCAAAAAATTAAACGAAATACTAAAAGCAATAAAATATCATTAGTCGTAATCATCTTTATATAATAGAAAATACAAAATCCAAACTCTTTTCGAATAATAAAAATAATAATGAAAAAAAAAAAAAAAACAATTGAAAAATATCATCAACTTATCAATTTAGAATGAAATTACAACAATAGTAAAATTTATATTCGTAGTGATAATGCTTTTTGAAACGTTGTTATTAAAATGGTCATTCCAAACGAAAAACTCGGAATGATGAAAATATAATTGAAAAATATTTGCTAGTATTGAGTTGAGACTGAAAATACAATATAAAAATTCAATATTCGCTCGGCGGTCAAGGACAGGAAGAGCGCTCCTGTAGGGCCACCTCCACTATTTTTGGAGGTGAGCCCATAATCTTGGTGCGATTCTAGAATCCAGCCAAAAACGTCTGGATTGGTAGAATGAAGCGCTTGCAACTACGCTACCGAGTTGTAAATTATATCGCATTTATATTAACTGACTTATTTGAAATGTTTTTCGTATTATGATTCTAAGAAGCCGATAGGTTTTTTTTGGACAATCCACTCTTTGTATAATTTATTTAAAAATCGGTGCAGTATTTAACACTCGATTAGTTAATATAATATTTTTTTAAATTTATGTATATAAGTTATTGACGTAATTTTTCCAAGTATTCTCAGTCTCTCTGATATTGTTAAAATCATGTAGCACTTTTTAAGTTACTCTTTTTTTGTATGGCAGTGATATTGCTAATAAGAAAAAAAAAAAAACATTTATAATATTAAACATAAAGGACACCAAGAAGCGTTTTTTGTAGAGCAAAAGAAAAATAGAATAAAATAATTGAAAAAAAAAACATTGCAATGCTTAATATAGGAAAGAGTGTTTTATTTTCATATGGAGTACTATTCAGCATATAGCAGTCAGCATTGGACAGGTTGGGCAATCCCCTTAACATACATTGCCGAAGTTGTGGGAATACATTAAAAATTTTAGTTAAATTTTTGGGTCAATAAAGAAATTATGAACAAATTATTTATAAAAAGAATTTTTTAATCAAGCGAACAATAGGTGCGTTTTTTTTTCAACTGGATCAAGATCAAGATCATTCGTTTTACATTGCAAACAACAACAAAAAGATGATCCTAAATCCTCCTGTATGGTTCTACATTTTTTTCAGTCCATCAACTGCGTCCTCCACGTCGAAAATGTTGGAAGCGTTTCGTTGTCTTCGTCGATTGAATCCTACCAAGGCAATTTTCCTACCGCCTATCCTTTTTGTACACGTTTAGGTATTCTTCTATCCTCCAATCGCTGTACGTAATCAGTTTTCGAAGTTCGATTGAAGTACAAACTTTTGAGTCCTCAAGAAAGATTGGTTGATTGAGTATCTTAGTTGTCTGACTTGTTGGTTGCTTGAACGATCATAGATCCAAGTTTTAGACTCCTACCATAAGCGGCTTCTGAGATCTAGTACCCATTTGCAAGAAAATAGTCAATAAGGGTTGAGGGTTGTGATATTGTGGTGAAAAAAATATGTCCGAAACGATTGTAAGCTGGAATTGAAACATTCGAAAATCCAGTCAGTGGAATTCACTGAAATAAGGGGTCGTACCGAGAAATATAGTTCTAAAATATTTTAATATAGAAAAAGAAAAAAACTTATTAATAAAATAAATATAAACAAATATGTTTTTATATTGTGAACTAGCTTTATTCATTCCAGGCTTATGTGCTAGTGAATGGTTAGTTTCCTTGGAGTTGTAGGTATTCGTTCCGTCTTATTACTCCAATAATTGGGTCAATTTTATTTCTCAGTTTAGTTATGTGAGGAGTCCAAGTGAGTTTGTCGTCAATTGTCAACCTTAAGAATTTTGTTTCCTGTGCTCTTGTTAATTGCATTCCTTCTATTTCTAGTTTTAAATCATTATCTAATTTGTTAGTTTGTCTAAAGAGCATATAATTTGTTTTTGCTGTATTTAACGTTAGCATATTGCCTAAGAGCCAGTTTTTAAAAAATTTCAATTCATAGTCGATTAACATCTCTAGTTCTTCTGGATTTTTATGTATTTATGATTAAGTTAAATATTTGGCTTAAAATCCTGAGAACTGTAGATTGTGTATATACAGTGCCACCCTGTTATAATGTAGCTTGAGAGGACCACAATAGTAGAACGTACAACCGATAGTACGTTATAACCAACGTAAGAACCTTTCACATTTGTGAATGGGGATTGAACAAAAAGGTACGCTATAACCGAAAGTACGTTATAAAAGTGCACTTTATAAGCGGCTTGCACTGTACAATGTAGGTACAAGAATTAAACCTCCTATATTGACTGACTTAGTTAAGCATGTCGAGATTTTTGGTAATGCTCTGTCTACTAAAACTAAAAAGATTTTTCAAATATCATTAACCTTTCCTCGAATTCCAATTTCCTTTAGTACTTCAAGTAATATTTTATGGTTTACAGTGTCGAAGGCTTTTTTTAAATCTACAAATACCGCAGTAAAATAGGAACCTTCGTCGAGACCTTCGTTTTTAAACTGCTTGTATACAAATTACTTTATTCAAATCATGATATGCGATACAAGATGGCATGACACACAGCCCATACATCTTATACTTTAACAAAATTTCAAGCGTCTATCAATCGTAGTATTGTGCTTATACTGTGATATTTTAAAACTAATATGAGTTCAAAACATAAACAAAATTTAATAGAACTTTTAATTAATCTGGGTCAGCTAAAAGTACATTCCGAAATTTTAGCAACGAAGAAAAAGAAGCTTCCAACTGCTAGGTCTTCGTGGCAGATGTCGCTGTATGATATTCCGGCAAAAAGCACTTTCATTGCTAATAAAGAAATGTACAAAGTGGACCAACACATCGAACACAAAAACAAAAACACGCCCAAACCATTTTAACTGACGCAAGAATTTAAAAATCCGCAACTGTCATTCATTCAAATTTCAGTTACAGATGGCGCTGATGACAGTTAAAAGAAGGCTATATCAGCGAAATCATAGAATTTATATACAAAGAAAAAAGTTTGGATATTATCATGTATGCATTGCTTGTATACAAATCATTTTATTGAAATCATGATAAGCGATAGAATGATACACAGCCCATACATGTTCTACTTTGACATTTTGCACAGACAAAATTTCAAGTGTCTTTCAATCGTAGCTTCGACTGCTAGATATTCGTACTTATGATGTCCTGGCGAAGTCATTGCTAATAAAGATATGTACAAAATGGACCATCACACCACACAAAAAAGTTAAAAAAAAACTCTGAAAAAAATTTAATCTTGGAAGAATATAAAAATCCGTAACTGTCATTCATTCAAATATCAGTTACAGATGGCGCTGATTGCAGTTAAAAGTAAGCTTTATCAGCTATAATTATCGAATTTGTATACAAGGAAACAGCTTGAATATTATGTTAATATCAGCTCGCTGACGTTCTATATGCACATTATTGGGTGATACGCTGGTGATATTGACGATATTATGATTTATTTGTCCTGCGAGCTGTGGATAGAAGATATTTGGTCTGTTCTATTTGACGGGTGTAGTGAACACCTTCTACACTTTTTGCACTGGCTCTCGAGCTAGTGCAGGAAAGTGTAAAAGGGAGTGGCGGGGAAGGAACAAGAACACTATTTGAGGTTGAGTTTGTGTCATTGATTTGACGTCAAAGGCTGTTTAGAAAATCGAGTGCAAGAAAGTGCAACTTACACCGGGCAAAAGGAACAAACCTATTATAGATAGATATATAGCCGGTATTAGGTGGTACATCCAATGTAAAACGTAGTATCTGGCAGTGCTCTGTTTTATCGCTTTGCAGAGAGAATGATTCCCCTCCCAAGTCTTTCCAATCATCAGTGCAAAATTCCAACTGAAGTGCGAGCGAGTGCACACTGCAAGCAACTGAAGCGAATAGCTGCACACAGTGACACGGCTGCATTTTCTGCACACAAAATTGCACTTGGTAGGTTGTGTGCGTCGAAATCGAGTTCAGTGGACTGAAGTTCGACAGCTGAAATTTACTTGGCAAAGTTCGGAGCGTCCGATTTTCGCTGAAAAAAAACCAACAGTTCCGTTCTAAATTCGACCTTTCGATTCGAAATCAGAGACTTTAGTGAGTGCCGTTCGCGATCCCTGTGAAGTGCTCACCTGTAAGGTGTCTCGAATCCAAGAAATTACGCGTCAAACTTGGACGTGATTTGTGGTACTAAAAAACTCTTCGTAGTGTTGGTCGATGTGCAGAAATCCCGTTGTAGCTGTAGTGGTGACGGACTCGGATTGCTGTCAAAACGTCTGACTTTTGCAGAGGGAAATGTTCTAAAACGAAAAAAAAAAAAAAAAAAATTTGTTTCTCGAGTCTCTTTAAATTATGACCGGAAAAACTTTATAAAAATGCAAACGATGGACCAATTCTCGCACGATTTAACGCTGGCACTGGAGGAGACATCACGAACGGGTGGCGTTCGAGCTGGTCGTTGGGGAGCTCGACGTCGGACGCGCTCCACAGGAAATTTGCGTAAGTTGGAAATTCGAGTCTTTGGTAGCCTTGACCTTTCGCGCCGAGTATTAAAACCGAATCCTTTCATTTATAGCTTGTGCACCGCAGCCCACGGAGGATTCATCCAGTAGCCCTACCGACGCCCCGAACGACATTCAGAACAACCAGAATCACGACGGGCTAAACAATTCGATTTTAAGCGATTCGGACGATCGTCACGACTTGCCGCAGTCCTTGAAGTCGCGACATGTAGGCAACTTCGAGTCGGACTCTCTGAACGAGAATTTCAGTCCGGCCAGGTGGGTTTATGATGTTTTAAAAATGTACGCGTCCTTTTTTTTCATTTGGGTTTGTTTTTGCCCCCATTTTACTATTATTATTAGCTTTAATTAGTTTCGTTGTCCGACCTTCTGTTTGAGTTCGTAGGCTAAGTTTATTCTGTTTTCTGCGCTTCATAAAATACAAGTTTGCAATGAAAGGCAGCTTACGAAGCTTAATGCGCGTTGCTCCTGGTTCTGCGTAGAGTTGATACTACTCATGGTTGCATCTTATTTGCCAGTCCGTTCCTTCCTTTACAGGACCCAACATTTTTCGGAGGACCTTTCTTTCAAATGCGTCCGATGAGTTGAGTTTGATACATTCACGCAATTCGGATGTTTGGTTCGGGATCCTATCCTTATCCGACACATTTCAACACTATAATTGAATGTCATATAAGATCGGGATTTGTACTGTAGTAGCCATCGAAAATGATCCACGGACCGTGTCTAGAGCTTGAGACGTGTCTAGTGTATAAAATAACAAAAGTTAAAAGGAGAGATGGCTGCCCTGGTACTGCTGGATTTTTCCAAGGCTTTTGATAATATTAATCATGTGAAGCTGTTGGGTAAACTCAGGACTCACTACAATTTCTCCTCAAATGCAGTTTCTCTAAGGGACAGTTTCTTGTCAAATCGCTCACAACAAGTCTGCATAAATGGAGTAAACTCAGTGACTAAATATCGATTGTGTGGTGTACCCCAAGGTTCAGTGCTAAGAACACTATTGTTTTCTCTATTTATTAATGATCTGCCGAGTACACTAAAAAGTGCTTAAGTTCACATGTACGCAGATGATGTGCAGATCTACCCGCACAAGCCTCCTGAGGATTTTGCCAACTGTGCTGATCTGATAAACGAAGGCCTAGATCAAATTTCGCACTGGTCAAATATTAATGGCCTACAACTTAGTCCAAAAAAATGCAATGCTATACAAGAAAACTGTCTACGTTAGAAGCCTACCACCAATTTTTCTGAACAAAGTACAAATCAGCTATGAACAAAACGTAAGAAACTTATGTATAATGCTTAATTCTACTATGACCTGCTGTGATCACACTAAGGCTTGTCTCCGAAAAATATATGGAACTCTACGGCAACTTTGGGGGTCATCCAAAGTTTTGACATTAGAAGTTAGACTACATTTAATAAAATCCTTGGTAGTCCCTTTTTTCACATACGGAAGCATTATTTACACCAAGCGAGACGCGGTATGTGACATGAAGCTAACCATCGCATTCAATGACTGCGTGAGATATGTTTTGGTCTGCGGCGCTCTCAGCATATCTCTCCTTACAGAAACGCGATTCTAGGTTGTCCTTTGTCCGACTATTTGAACTTAACTGCTTTAGTTTTCTTGCACAAGGTCTTAGTCACTGAATCGCCCAATTACCTATTTGATGAAAATACTTTTCTGAACACGTCTAGGAATCCAATAATGCTCTTACCACGTATTAAAACTACAATTGGTGAACGCTCATTCTTCGTACAGGTAGTAAGAATTTGGAATATGTTGCCGCGTAAAACACGCAAGACAAAATGTTTGGGGACTTTTAGGAAACTCGTATCTTTTCATTTATCGTAATTTAGTAACAGTACTACCATACAAGCAATTTCTACTATTTTCTTTTTACAAATAACCTGATTCTGTGAATCCATCAAAGTAATTATACATACAAAAAAGGTTGTTATCTTGTTGTATAATAAGAAATAAAAATATTATTATTATTATTTAGACGATCAGGCTTACCACTTCCGATGTACACACAAATGTATAGACTCGCCCGTTAAGTAAGAAAATAGTGAAGAAGGTCCACCGTAACCATTACAGAACCTGAAATATTATCCGAACTTGGAGGACTTCTTTTAATTTATTGAAGCCTTTAATTCGATTCCTTCAATAGTAAGGCCGCAAGTCGAATTACGCTGATGGTTCTTACATCAATAACAGTGTATACGGCCTGTTCGAATTGTCATTCCCTGTTGGGAATGTCAACAACAGATGTACCAACTTAACAAAAAAAAAACAGAACTCAAATCGGAACAATAAAAGCGCTACACGGTGGTTATTCCGGTTTTTTGATCAAGGTGGTATGCAGGTTATATAGGGCACATATGTAATGAATTATAAATTACATAATTAGGTTAAATTCGGGAATGCTGTCTAGGGGTTGCAAAAGAAAAAGACTGTCCCATCTCCACATTTTTCCACTTCTAAATTTTCATTCTACCAAGTAGATCACTGTGTTCGACAGGGGTTGCTTTGAGGTGTCGCTTTATAGCTTCTGCTTGAGATCCTTAACTTCTTGTCTTCAGGTAGCTGAGCACTTTTGGGTTTCTTCTCGACGAACGGATCTTTTTCTTCTCAATGAACAGATCTTCCGGATCCGATCTACGTCTCTTCCATTTTTTTTCCCCATGAAAGCTTCCACAACTTTATCGTGGATATTTGAAGTTTTAAGTTTTAATGTGCATTTGAACTTCATAGTAATCCCTGATTTTTGCTACCGTCCCGTTGGCCCTATGGAGTTTGTACACCATATTATTATATTATATACTTGGAGTCTTATAACTTGTGTTAAAATAAAAGGCGTTTTGTAGTTGCCACCACATTGAGTCTTGACCACACGAGATTGCTCACTCTGTAATAAAAGTCTTGGCCTCAAAATAAAGTGACCAACCTCTTCGATACCCAACAAGTGCACTCGGTTTTTAAGACAATCTTGTAAAAAGCCTGTGGAAATTAAAACCAATTTCCTATCTCATAAGTTCTCAGAGATATGGCATATTTGCTTAAAATCCAGTTTTGTCCGTAATGACTGATCGTTGTAAAATCCGAAGCCATACTTCTCTTGGCTTTCAAGTCTTTCCACTTCAAGCACGTATAGTTGATTTCCTTTTGCGGAAGAACGTCGTCTGGGTTTTGCATTAAAACCTGCGCATAATATCCGCTAGTATATTCTTGATCTTTAGCTAATAGTATGCAAAGATCTTCCAGACCTTATTGTTAATGTCAATAATAGCCATCTGTATCAGTTTCTGCTGAATATTTTTAAAAACTACCTCACGGTCAAACGACGCTTTGCGAGCAACCATTGATCAAAAGTTAGAGATATCGACCGGCTAGAAAAATAGATCAAATTTTATCTAGTCGAGGTGAATTGCTATTTTTCCGAGCCAAAGTAGCATCGTCTACAACGCCTTTTTTTTCTTGGCTTAGTAAAGTTCTCAATCCCCGCATTATACAAGACGTCACCTCGTCGTAATCCGGGACCAGATTTACAAAGTAGTTTACAATCAGTCGTCCCTATTTGTATGAAAATTTGACCGTAACCAATATTTGTTTTAGATTTTTCAGACCTAATACCCGACGAAAGAGAAAATTTAAACGAATGGCAGTGGAGTATGAAACGACGCCTTCAACGCCCGGAGCGGCAGGCGAAAACATCGCAAATCCAATTTTTCCAATAGGTGGAACAATTAAAAAACGTGTTCTTAAGCACACGGCCCAGGAGAATTTCTGTGGCAAGCGAAAACGCTCACATCGCGATCGTTACTACGATCACGAACACGGCAAACTACATTCGTCAAGTGTGCCCCGACATCGGGACATATTTACGCCGAAAAACTCCTACCAGGATCACAAGATTCGAACGCGTAGTTTGTCGACAGCCACAAAACCTTCTTATGATCGAATATTGCCACTGAACAAAAGCATTATTTCGAAAATAGAACGGATTTCGCAACAACAGAAGAGAACCGAACCGACTGCCTTTACATTCTCGCCAGTTCTACTCGCATCCAAAGCTCCCCTCGCCGATATAATTCCAAAATCCAGCCCTGACCAAATTCACATTGTATGTGATTCAATTCACGGATCGCCAAGCAGTACCCTGGTAACACAAACAATTCCCGAAAATCTTGTGGTACGGCATCACCAACATCCTCAAAAGTCGGGTAGCTTTGAATCAACGTTCACATCGTTGTCTACGATACCGGCTACAATTTGCGGTCCTACATTGATTCCTGTGAAAAAACAACCACCCAATAATATTGAGTTGGTGCCGACGTTGGTGCCTCGTAGAAAACACAAAAACAATCGGCTTCGTCGCGAACAGCTTCGGGCACAACTTCAATTCGATGATCCCAATCCGATGGACTGTAGCGGTCTAAACGAATTCCTCAGTTCAAGCTCGTTAAGCTCATCCGATTCGGAAGCGGCCGAAACAAATGAATCGGATCGGGAAGGTGACGACGAACTGACCGACTGGCCAGGCAACGAAGTCATGATCAATTTCGCCTCAAAGAACGACTTTAAGCGAAAGTCGGCGAAAAAACCGGGCCTACCACAAATCAAATCCGATGATTATGCGGGCGGAATCGATGACGATACTCTGATGAGCGGCGACGAGACAAATGGTATGCAATTTCCGCTACCGATTCCAACGAAACCTACATCACAACCGATCGCAATAGCCGGGTCTATTACGAGCATGCAGCAACAGTTTGCCGTGAAACAGATTGAAAGTGAAATGTCCGGCGAGACATCGAATCATTTTCTATCGTCGCCGCCATCTCATCCGGGTGAAAATCGCGAAATACGGGCCGGATGCAGACGGATTCGGGAAGAACGACCCGGTTTTACAATAATGACAAGCGTGAACGAGAGATTGGCACGATTTTTGCAGGATGCGCGACAATCTCAGCTTCGATTGCCCGATATCGAAATAAACGAGCATGAAAATCTACTAAATTTGGCCAAGCTGTACTCGTTGCAAATGTCTGTGGACAATGGATGCGCAGTGCTAACTAAAACGAGGTGAGTACCTGATGTATGTACTTACAGTTTTAAGTAGTTTCCCTCATTTTTATTCTGCTCTGTAGAAAACCTAATATTTTTTTTTAATAGTTTTATTTCAACGAAATTAATTTTCTTCCCCTTATGTTTGCAGCAATACAACGCAGTCGGTTAAAATCGATCAAACTCATTTCGGGCATCGATTTTTTCTGAGTGATTACAAACGGCGTTGTTATGATGGCCGCCCTTTTGACGGACCTCATGATAATTCCAACGAGGAATTCTACGATGATAATCACTTGAGCGGAGACGAACTGGACGGTCAAGATACAACCGGAACAACATCTGAATCGTACGGAATGATTAGTTAGCTGATTCGTCGTCAATACTAAAAGAAGAGGTTTGTGTATCGCAAATACAAAACGAAAGTAACGTTTGCTTATTACTTTTAATTTTATTTAAAACATAAAAAAAAGGAACAAAAACAAAAAACTAACTATAATTCAATTTTTTATATAATTTTATAAAAATTTTAACTTAAGGACTAAACAAAAAAAAAACAAGATTGCTAGAAATTATGGGATCAGAGAAAAGCCCGGTTTGATGTTGTTTTTGTCGTTGACAATGTACAGAATGTTTTATGTAAATAGTGGTAAGTGTGTTGTACAACAACTGCAATTATGTTATCTTAGTTTGAATCGTATCATTGCTTTTTTTTATAAAACAATTAAGTTAGCATATTGCTGTAATTAATATTAAAGAAACATGTTTGATTTTTCAATGATGTTTTTCTGTACATGCTTACCCTTATTCTGGAAAGTGAGCGATTTTCCCCTTTTTAAATATTAGGTTGCAGATGCAATGTCGTTTTTGGTAGTGCAATTTAAAACAACTATAACTTTTATAAAACTTAATTTTATTAATCAAAATAGGCCAGCACATGCAATGCACATCTCCCATCGAAATATAAGTGCATTTATGCCAGTTTCGTAGAAGTACGACTTTCTAGAGCGAAGAAAGTCCTCGAAGGCACTTTTGATGGCATCTTCTTTATCGAATTGTAGGTTCGCCAAAAAATGATCCAAAAGTTTAAAAAAGTGGAAGTCGGCTGGCGAAAAGCCTGGGCTCTGTTCAAGATTTCTGCTATAGCTGCTTCGAAAGCATAGCATAGCAAGACTGTAGCAGATGTCAATTTCAGCCATAGCATGAAATAGCTTCTTCGGGTCTTGAACAGCCAAAAGCAGCTTGTATAGCTAATAACAGCTGTTCGACACACACATACGCAAGTTGGCGTGGCATATAAGACATTTGTTTGAATAACTTTGAATACTTACCGCATTAACTGCTTCTAATGTTTCCTTAAATATTTCGTTAATTTCTAATGCTAATGATAGAGTTTCTTCCATTTTTAACGACTGAAAATAACGTTTCGACGAAAGTGACAGCTACACACACATATAAATATTGCAATAGCCGCTTTCTAGCTACACTCGGGAGTGCGAGCAAGAAAAAGCAGCTATGGAAGCAGCTTTTTAAAAATCTTGAACAGATCTAGTGTCAAATAGCAAGCACGAGAAAACAGCTTTTTGGTTGCATTGAACACAAAAAAGCAGCTAATAGCAGCTAAAAGCAGCTATAGCAGAAATCTTGAACACACCCCTGGTGACTATGGTGTATGAGGAAAGGTCTCATACTGAAACTCGTTTAATTTTTTGACCGTTGTTCATGAAACATGAAGCCGTGTGTTGCCATTGAACAGTATAACTCTCTCTTGACCAATCTAAGCCGTTGAACATGCAATTTCTGATGCATTTCATCGAATTGGGTAGAATACTTCTCTGCATTAATGGTTTCACCGCGCTTCAAAAAGGAATAGTGTATGACTCCAGCAGCAGACCACCAAACAGTTACCATTATCTTCTTCGAATGAATTTACGATTGATTTTGATCGTATCGTATTCAGTAATAAGGCCCCTGGTTTCGGCATGTGTTTTTGTGTTCCATCAGCATCCAACCACTGTGCCGATCGGCGACGATTGCCATACAGTATCGACTTTTCATCACATGTCACAATTCTGCTCAAGAACGGATCGTTTTTCTTCCGGAGAACTGAAAATTTCCGGTCAACGCGTTATGTTTTGCTCAGTAAGCTTAGGCGGAACCCACTTATCAATCCTTTTTATTTTTCCAAGCTGGTGCAAGTGCCGGGAAACTGTCGAGTGATGTTCGCCCAATTTCTTGCAATGTCCCTTACAGTTTGGCGTGAGTCAGATTCCACTAATAAATTCAGCTCATCGTTGTCGATCGAAGTTCCTGGTTTACCACGTGGCTCACTTTCAAGGGTCTAAACTCCTGATCGGAATTTTTCGAACCATCGCTTTATGTTTCGTTTGTTTACCGTATCAGTTCCAAATGCCCTGTTGATGTTTCGGTTGCCTCCGTTGCGTTGTGACCAAGTTTAAATTCATAAAGGATAATTACCCGTTTTTGACTCAAATTCATTTTGTTTTCTTGTCTGTGGGATTAAAAAAGTATTCGATAATGATAAGTGATATGGATTCCCTAATATCGTTTGCATTCGAAAAAAAAAATGTAACTTTGATTTAAGTCTAAGTCTTTTCCTCTATTTTGATGGTACAATGCATTATTCATTGCCCTCTGAAGCAGGGAAGTTACAGAGCTCTTTTATTGCTACCAATATATTTTTTTTCTTAGACTACTATTTGTGTTTTTCGAAACTGTCTTCTATTGAAACTCCTTCCTTTTGAAAACCTTTTCCCATTTCCGATATTTATATGAACAACTGCCCAACCGTTGATGTACTTAAATAAGCTCTTGAACAAAGTCTTCTTTTAATAGAATAGTCGATTTAAAAAATTCGATTGGAACCCACAATTTTGATACAAGATATAAAAAAAGCGTGTTACTTCCAACATAACTGTCCTTTTCAGTTAAAGTTTTCACCTATGTCATACCATCAATCAGCAAATTAGCGATATCTCCGAATTGGGACTACATTTACATAAACAAAAACCATCAGCAAAAATACCAAAATTATCCTTTTTTCAGAGTTTTGTGAAATGTTACATAATTTATGCCCTAACGAAGAAATTCGTTTTGAAGAATTTCAACGGATCACATTGGCTGGAACTGGATTTTGTAGAACCTCTAAATTTGTTTTGTATTTATTATTGCTTTCCGTTTAGCAGCATCCAACCTGAATTCGCATAAGTTTTTACATAGCGTAAATCCAGTGGCCCTCTTACCACTAGGCAGGGTACTCTCTAGTCTATGGGTAATTTTGTAGGGATGCATTAAAATTTGCCATCAAACTTAAACTCCGAAAATATTAAACGGAAAAAATGTTCCAAATTCATTTGGAATCAAAACAAGTCAAAAAGGTCTGTTAATAAAAAATCTGCATATGGTCTGCATGAAACTTTATTATTTTTCGGGTCAAGGTCGGAGTACATCATCACTTGTTTCAAGATTATGACTTGTTCTTAAAATAAAAATATTTAAAATAGAAAGAACCAATTTCATATCTCATCAGGAATAAGAGATGTCGAAAATTGTGAAAACATGCAAACCCTTGGAAGTTGAATATCCAAAAATTAAGAAATGAGTTTGTTGGCTATTATATAAAAAGTCTGTGGATGTAATAAGGGATCTAATATCTCTTCAATTATAAGAAAAATGTTGAAGCTTTGAAACGCATACAACCCCGTTACCCTGAGGATTGAATATATTAAAATAATGAAATTGACTTTTTGGCGCTTATATTGGAAACCTTAGGAAGTAAAAATGATTTCGATATATCATCAGAACTAAGCAATATGCAGGAATCTGTGAAAACATATGCAACCTCATTGGGGGTTGGATATACAAAAATTCTGAAAGGAGTTAATAGATAAATATGAAAACAGCAGGAGAAAGTTAAAACCAATTCAATTTCTTATCCCTTGTAAAAGAAGTTACGGAATTCATGAAAACGTGTTCAACCCTTTTATACCCACTCAGGGGCTGAAAAATGAAAAAAATTAAAAACAATTTTTAGACTATTATTTCGCAAACCCGTTAAAGTGAAGAGATATTCGATATCTGATTTAACCTGGAGATATGGCAGAATTCGTCAAAAAGTAAACAACCCCTTCAAACCAACTCAGGAGTCGCATTTCTAAAAATCCTGAAAACGTTTTCTAGGTATTTATATGAAGAAGCCGTAGAATAAAAATGAATTGAATATTTGCGGATGACGTAACAGATATGAGGAAAATCGTGAAAATATACTAAATGTATTTCATTTTCACTGACAATTTTTTTCAACTCCCTTCCAAACATTAATGGATTTTTGACATTTTTTTTAATCTTAATCACTTTTGTAGTTGTTTTACATATACATACCGAGATCCAACTTTGTAGCATAAACCGTTCTATAGTTAGAAAAAACACTACGTAAAAATTATATTTTTTCAATATGCCACTGCTGTAGGTCTATCTAAATATCCAAATTCGGCTTCTTATCGCTATAGGTTCTTGAGATATAAAAATCAGAACTTTTTTCTTTTCCACCTCCTCCACCCTTACCCTCTACATCCTCATCCTCAAAATTCTTTTTCTGCTAGGAATCTATTCTTCTGGTAAAATTTAAGCATCTATCCTTCACTGTTCTTGAGGTAAAATCTAATGTAATTTTCCAATTTCACTATTCCAGTGATTGAAGGCGGTAAGCAGGTAGACTACATATATACCGATTTTACCAAAGCTTTTGATAAAGTTCACCATACTATTTTTGCTTACAAGCTATGCGCACTTGGATTTCCTTTTAATTTCATAGACTGGATTAGATCTTACCTATCTAATCGTACCCAAAAAAGGATTTTTCGAGGAGTTCATTCCTCTGCAATACCCATCACATCTGGTGTGCCACAGGGAAGCTATCTAGGACCACTGTTATTTATTTTATTTATGACCGACGTGAGTTCGGTTATTACCCACTCGAAAATTTTGCTCTATGCTGACGACGCGAAATTGTTTCGCGACATTTCGAATCAGAATGATTGCGCACTACTTCAAAGTGATTTGCAACGTTTTTTTGACTGGTGTACATTAAATTGTATGCCTTTGAATATTAGTAAATGTGTAAACGTTTCATTCTTTAGGACCAAATCTCCCATACATTTCGATTATGTCCTAGACGGTAGTACACTACAAAAGACAGACAAGGTACTAGATCTCGGTGTATATTTTATTTCCGCATTTACGTTTGTAGATCATATTGGCTACATAATTAGCAAGGCTAACTCTATTTGGGGTTTCGTTAAAAGATGGTGCAAGGACTTCAATGATCCTTATATAACTATGACTTTATACTGTACTTGTGTACGCTCTATTCTTGAGTATGCTTGTCAGGTGTGGGCTCCGTATTACGAGGAACATAAGAGTAGGGTTGAATCAGTACAACGAAGGTTCTTAAAGTTCGCTCTAAGGGACCTTCTCTGGTCTGATACGTTTCATCTTCCTCCTTACGAACAGCGTCTAAAACTCCTTTCTCTAGAGTCGAATAGACGGATTATCCTTAGCGCTGGTTTTGTATTTAAATTAATCTTAGGTGAAATTGATTCCCCTTATTTGCTTGAAGCCATAACTTTCAGTATTCCGCGTCGATCCTTGAGAAACTATGTGCGACTCCACATTTCTCATCATCGCACCAACTACGGGCAAAACGAACCAATCGCATGTCTTTCGCGTATTTTCAACAATAATTACTACCGAATTGACTATAATTTATCTAGCATGCAGTTAAAGTAAGCTTTACGCGATAAATAACTTGTGATTTTTAATCTTGTAAGTAATCATTGTTTTGATGAAATTTTGAAATAAATAATAAGAGACGTGAATTTTTAGAAAATTTTTTATCCCCTTAACTTTGTTTTTCAACCTTTATATGGTACACAAACGAAATTTTATTTGTCTATTGCAATTGGTTTGTGATATATCGTAATCCCAAGTTTTTCACCCCCACCCCGTACGCCACTGCCCCACTAAACAATTTCTTTCCGATCTATCCTCCTAGTATATCTAAAGATGTTTCTTCAGTTTTAACTTCGTAACATTCACCGTTTAGGAGATATGGATTTTAGGATGTCTCAATCTCGCCTTTTTTGGTTTTTGCACTCATTATTTCCCTCCCTTCACCCCTTCATCCATATCTATTATTCAAGCTCTATATAAATGCCAAGTTTCAGCCGCATAGCGTAAGCGGTTGCTGAAATCTAGAAACCAAAACTTTGATCACAATACTGTATTATGTATGTGTATTAGAAAATAATAAATTAAAAACCTACCACTTATGATCGTTTATTTCTTAAATTTTTTGTTTTCTAAATAATATGTTTCTTCTCCATGGGATGGGGTAGTTAAAACAAGTTCTTTTGGCGTCAGTCGCTGTTGGCTGGCTTGTTCGGACACAGTATCTATCGCATTTATAGATATTCCTCGTTTCTTCCAATTCTCCTGCGGATCGGAGACGAATCTTATTGCATTATCGATATTCTTCCATGGACGTTTATTAGTTTGTCACTCGGAAATCCGTACATCAGCGTTCTAAATGTGTTACAGTAGACTCATTACCAACATATTTCCACCATCCTGTTAGGATCTATTGAGGTAACGGAGTCAGCACCCCATGCGCGACTCTACATTCATCTTCAGGCTCAACCTTCAGCATGAGTATTTACTGGCGATAGTATTAAATCCGTCCATTCTCTAGATTTCAAATATCTTTTTTTCAACCCTAACAGCAGAGAACAGCTTAAATTTAAATTAAGATCGTTTCTAATATTTTATTAAAAGTATTTTATTTATATATTGGAATGATGAATAACAATATCTTGCGAAAAATTGCATAAAATAATAAATAAAGGGAATAAAAACAATAAAAGTCTTAAAATAATGTGATTTGCATTTATAGTAAACTTAACGTAAAGTAGTTTTGGCAAATGTGTATCCATTTCGTGGCATACTTGAGAATATGTGAAATAAATAGGCAGCAAATCGATGTCCCTACTGCAGTGAGTGAGTCCATTGTCAACTCGAGCTTTTTTTGATGTTTTTAGAATATCAAATTAACACTATCACTAAAGACTACATAGTTTTAAAGCTTGTTTTTTTCATTATTTTGTTTTTTTTAACAATATTTTCTTGTCTTTTCTTACGTCCTAGCTAAAAATTGTGATTTGGCTTCGATTTACTTGCAACAGTACGGTGAAGTTATTCAAAAATAAATTTTTTTTCTTTGTATTAAATGGCAACACATAGCAATGGAAATGTCCGTATCAGTCCAAAACTGGAATCTAGAGCGTATCTTACAACACTTAATTGGCTAAAATTGACACTTTCGTGTAATGTATAACAGCGCTTTGCGTAAAATTGAATCTAGATTTGGTATTCGGTTTGGTGGAACACTACTATAGAATAATTGACTAAAAATTTCTGAGCTGAAATGGTGGGAGTGAAGCTGTCCGTTAGAAGGATCAGGACCCGAAACCATTTCAACGTGGAAAATCCACGTTGCTCACTTTATGAGATTTTCTTACATTCATACTCGTTCGTAATCAACTTTTTACAATACCTAACTACGGCTTAATACTAGTATTTTCGTTTTTGTTAGTACTATCTGGAATGTCTTTCGTTTCTTGGCTGTCCGTGGTCGTCTCGTCTTCCTCGATAATCACGTCGTCCAGATCCAATGGTGGAGGATAGCCGGGTCGTAGTGTATCCCGGTTTGGGATATAACCCCGCTGTGATTCCAATTGACAGGGAACCTGGAGATTGGTAGGTTTGTTGTTGGTATTTTGGATAGTCGGTTGATTGCTCGTATCGAGATCCGCTAACCAGCTCAGTCGATTGTTGTTGTTGTTGTTGTTGTTTGGAGTAATATTTGATGTGTTGTTGATAGGCTCCGTCATAGTTGCTTGGGGATTGTTGTGTTCGGCAATTGAGATTTGTGATACCATGGTACGACTGTGGTTGTAGCTGTATCCGATGTCTTTCCATTTCTCTAAAACAAAGAATAGTCTAAGATATGGCGACAGAATTTTTTTTTTAGATCTTCAAGGTGAGGAGCAGGCCACCACACTGAACCTTGTAAGAGTCCAAATCAAGAATTTACTTACCACCTAAACTACTACCCTTTAGTGGTAGCAGCCTTGTTGATTTGCACATCAAAACCGTCTTGTAAGCCTGTCGGTACTGCTTATTCATTATCACGTAGATAATTGGATTGATGCATGAAGACAAGTACAGCATAATATAACCAATAATATGAAATGTCGGCATCTTAACGTCGGCATCTGCTACTTTAATCACCGTAATGGGCAAGTAGCATGCGATAAACGATAAAAATATGGCCAAAACCATTTTCGTAATTCTCCATTCGTTCCGACGAGCCTTAACATCTCGTTGATCCTTGACACGAATCGATTTTTGACTCGTATTCGAAAACTTTGCCTCGCCACCGATCGTCACGTCGAACGAGCTGGATGAAACTTCGGCTCTCGACGCTCCTGTCGATGGTATCGAACGCAAATTGTTCGGTATCGTATTCTGTTTGCTTGCATGTCGTCGTAATCGCACTTCGGATTCATGAACAACCCAAAATATTCTTGCATAGCATCCGACTATTATCAGGCATGGAATAAGAAAAGCGATAACAAATAACGCCGTCTTACTACTTCGTCCATAGCTGTCCTTAAGGATCGAACACGTTCCCAGATTCGAATCGTATCCAAATGCTCCCCAGACCTTGAAGAAAGTGGGTAATTGCATTCCATAGGAGAATATCCAGCAAAATCCTATCATCACTCCGATCCAAATGCGTTTGTAGATTCTCGCATAGACGCTGTGATGTGCAATCATGATGTACCTGAAATGGACGTTCAACGGAATGTAAAAATACTGCAGTTCTATTGCGCGTCTAGTCTACAATCTCGATATACTGACCTATTTATGGTAATCATTGCGATGCAAAGTAAAGAAACGCCGATATTTCCGTACTGTATGAACGGAATCAATCGACAAAGCAGTTCGCCATGTGTCCAGGTACCTTGGATGAAACGGAATGCATTGAAGGGTAGAACGATTGCACAAAATATGCAGTCGGCTATACATAAGCTGAAAAAGAAAACGACGAAAGTAATTAGTGAAATTTTTAACGAGCATGGACTAATTGCTCTTTGGTTGATTTACCTGATAATGAAAGCAGCTGCTACATTTCGTACTTTTGGACACTTGAGCAGAGCAATTATTGTTAGGAGATTACCACAGATTCCAACGATCATTATGAGAATGGTCATTACAGCCGCAAAGGTGAGTATTTTTCGAGAAAAACTGAAAAGATAAAAAAAGAGGTTGGTATTTTAAACGTTGTAATTGGTGGTAGGATGGATGATAACATTATAGCAACTAGAATATACAACTTTTTCAACCCTGCTATCCATGTTGATCACTTCGCTTATGCTAAGCTCCAATGGCTCTTTGTATCTTTCCATTGGTTAATGTTTCCAAGGTTTTCCAAAAAGA
The DNA here is from genome assembly GCA_949128065.1 of Beris chalybata. NCBI lineage: Eukaryota > Metazoa > Arthropoda > Insecta > Diptera > Stratiomyidae > Beris > Beris chalybata. The sequence goes on along the minus strand of OX421896.1, from coordinate 26,773,513 downwards.
CCCGGACTCCGATTGATCTTCTATTAGAGACCCATTCGTTAAAAATACTATACTTAATATGGTTCAGCTGATTCGTATTCAGCCCTTTGGTGTTGTTCGTGCGATTTCCGATGATTTTCTTCGAAGTGGTCTAGTATCAAACGGATCCGGCCAATACTCCTCCCTGCTTCATATTCAATAAAGGCATCGAAAGGTGGAAGGTTAAGTATTTCCAAGCTGCCGTCGGTGTTGTTCCCATTGTACCCGTGTCGCTTAGACTAGCCACTTAGTGGTTACCGCAGTTCACTAGATAGGTCAAGTAGAGGCGAACAATACTTAGATGCAGTGCACCATTTTGGGACTAAGAACCGAGGTCCTACTGTATTGCCAGAAAATCTCTATGGCTGTCTTACTCTTAACCCTAGAGTCCAGATGTTGTTTCGAATCCAACCCAGCGACCAGACAATGAGGGATGTAATCGAGTCCAATAGAATATTGGTCACTTGAGGTATTTTTCCCCTTTCTAGGATCAACTGAAAGATTCTTGATACTGCCTTGACCAGTAATGGTAGGTCTGCGCTTTAACATCGACATGATGCGCATAACAAGCGTAGGTTTAACCAGAGTATTCCCTCAATTGAATTAAATTTCTAACAAAAGTGTTCGTCTCCTATATGAAGGCATCCAAGAAAGTACGTTTGGACTAGCATTTTCAGATTATTACCATTTGATGTTGTATACCACCTTGGTCAAAAAGTTTCCGGAATTTATTGAGAAAATTAAAAATACAAGTTTATTCATCTAAATCTATACTGTCCCCTTCAAAGTAATCCCCATCGACTGCAACACACTTATGCCAGCGCCTGATCCAATCCTCGAAACATTTTTTATATTCGGTTTTCGGTATGACCATCAGAGCTCACTGCGATTTTTCCATTACTTCCTCTCGGCTGCAGTAACGCGTTTCCCGTAGTGGTTTTTTAACTCGATTTAACAGATAGAAGTCACAGGGAGTAAAACCGGGTGGCTATTGTATGGTATTTGTTGCCTTTTTCGTCAAAAAATAACGAATAATGATGGCACTGTGCGACGGTGCGTTCTCATGGTGCAAAATCCACGAGCTTTCTGCCCACAATTCTGGTCTCTTTCGGCGAATTGCTTCACGCAAACGTCCCATAACGCCCAAATAACACTCTTTGTTTACTGCCTGGCCTTCTGGAAAAAAATTCATGATGCACTACACCGTTGTAATCCATGAAAACCGTGAGCATTGCCTTCTTTTTTTGACTGAAAACGTCGTGATTTTTTTGGTCTCGGCTCATTTGGTGAACACCATTCAGAACCGTTGCCGAAACACTTTTCCAACATTTCCAACGTTCGCGCACCATTAAATCCGTTTTTTACGCAAAATTTAATACAAGTTCGTTGTTGCAAATTTAAATCCATTTCCAAAATTGTAAAAATTCGCCAACACACAGAGATAGATGTACTCTTGGCTACGTAACTTTTGCAAATGTCAACCTACGACGCTAAGATTTAGAGGGAATGTCAACAACAGATGTATCAACTTAACAAAAAAAAAGGACTCAAATCGGAACAATAAAAGCGCCACACGGTGGTTATTCCGTGAACTTTTTGATCAAGGAACATAAGTATCTTCTGCATCCTTGTAGTTACAGGCACATTCTAGAACTCCTTCAAGCCTTATGTTAGCATTGCGCCTGGCACTATTAAAGGCATTTCTGACTTGTTTCAGTAATCTGGTAAAGTCTGCCACGCACCAAGTATCGGCACTTGGGGAAATTCTCATTGACCGATCTATTATAAATTGCGATGATTCCTTTATGGAGAACTACTAACTATCTTCATAAGGAAAAATATTTGGAATCAGTAGTCTAGACCCCGTTTTTATACGAGAGGACCACAATGGATCCGCAGTGATCTGTCGTGATGGACTGTGGCACAGTGCTTCAGTTCATCCTTCTCAACCTAACCTAACCTAATCTGGTAAGTTCAGAGTTCTGCGTTTTTTTTTCCAATGACACCGTTGATATGAAGGTGTAACTTACTTATTTATATCTGTTACTACTGTATCCATTTCCATTGTAACCTTGATTTTCTTCGTCAAGGCGATAAAGAATCCTGACGGCTCCTCTGGTAGCAGTTACAATACCTCCTTTTAGAATCTCTTAGTTTTTCTTCCCAATCAGGTCTACCACATCGAAGATTATGTACCTATGGACCGAAGGAATTTATGTGGACCTAGGCAAGAACTTTCCTACTGCGAGAACTTATGAAAGTTGGTTAGTTCCTATTATTCAGGAGGTCTAGATCACTGGTTCGTGTCGGAGCTTCCTCACATCTCGTTATAGATACTTATGAAAATAAGATAAGTTACCCATGGCGACACAAAAAAGAATCGTCACTGTGTTAAAAATCAGATTGGCCTTCCTCGAGCTGCGAGAGATTCTTCTTTGCGATGCAACCTTTCAAACAATTCAGTTATAGTACGAAAACGATAAAATTGGAAATATTACCAACTGAACTTAAGTTCTATTATTATTATTTTTATTATTTTATTTTGTGCTGTTAATTCCTTGTTCAGTTCTCCGAAGGCTTTTCTTAACCATTTTTCCTTCAAGCCAATCTAATTAATTTTATTTCAATACAGCCATTGTTTGTTTTAAGTTCCCAACCTGTTGCAGAGGCCCAAGCCTGATCACAAACTATTACTACTAATGTACATGTAATCATTTGGTTCACGATATAATAAATTTGAATTTAAATTCAAATATTACCAACGGTTAGCCATGAAGTGATATAAAAACGATTCATTTTCGAATCATGGATTTTGGGTACCGACATCTTTATCATACCTGTTGAGTAGATGATAGACTAAGAGTGCACCTCTAAACTACCGATGTCTTTAAAGTTAAGTGGTAATTTCAATTGAACATCATTCAATGATTTTGTTTATTTGTTCTCTTAATCAGCAATACCATGCGATGATGATAGCTTTTTTTCAGGTTTAGTATCAAATTAGTCAGTTCCGAGTTCTACTTAAATCTGAAAACCACTCGTAATTGAACTCAATTTACCTGTTGCACTTATTATTATACTATACATCTATCGACCTTGACGCACGAACTGTATGTGGTCAGTAAACAAAAGTGCAAAAGTCCGAACAACCGGAAGACGATTTCAATTTAACACTCTCCTCTTGCGCTTTCGGAAATTGCTGGACAAAATCGTTAAAAAGTGAACCCAACTCTGGTTCCGATTACATCAAATTGGCTGTGTCCACTCAATTGTGACAAGCTGTTCCCGATTACATCAATGGACAGGCGAAAATACACATCACTGAAACCTTCCGTTCTTCTCGCCAAAAGCCGCCATCACCCCCCTAGTCACCCATGATACTTTGTCCGGTGGCACGAAACAGAAGTAAAACTTGATGGCTTGACCAATGGACCACACAAGGCAAAAAAATAAATACTTTCAAAACCATCGACAATTTGCGCTATATCTGCCAGGCAGGCAGTCAGTCCTAGATACCCCCCAATACTAGATAACATCACACAAATGTTAGGTCAGTTTCAGCTTCTTTCCTTGCCCGTTATTGGACAGTGGACACATCTCCAGAATATTGTTGCTATGTTTGCAATGTGGCCCCCGGTATATACCGCACTTACTATGGACGGACGGAGAACAGGAAACTGCAATAAAAAACTATTTTCCCATTAATTGTGCTCGATCTGTACAGCACTATTGTTGGTGGTCCAGCTCAGCGACATGCTATCAAACCAAATTCTTTTAATTGAAATGATAGCCTCATTTCGCTTTAGTTTAAGTGGACATTATAAACAACATGAGGTCAACCGTACGAGTTGTGGACCGTTGATGGTATACTCTCGACTGGCCAATGGAATCGCAAGGAAGCTATCAAAAAGGCTTTATTGTAAGTGGGTGCGCTGCAGCTGGATTTATGGCCCAATTATTGCAGAAAAGCGCTGAGAATGCAACTTTGAAGGGATTATAAAATTGTCAAGGTCGGAGATAGTAGGAGCGGTACAAGGATGCCGGGAGAGATTCGAGATAGAACGACAATGGGTTGTGAGAAAAAAGTGCCCTAATGACTACCCAGTATAGCACACAACATCAAATTAATTAATTATGAAAAGAAGGCCCCCTTCATTCACCCACTAATTTATATCGCAAGGTCCTTAATTAATAAATTTCTGTAATTTCTCATTTATTTTCTGGTAAAGAATGTCAACGCAAATATAATAAATAAAAGCTGAGAGCTTCGGCTGACTCCTAAGTATGAAGCCAAGTGAAACCCTTTGGAAACCACCTAACGATGCTTCTTGTTTTTCTTCCTGACCTGTTGTTGTCGACATCACTCTTTGATATGAAGCGTCCAGGAAAGAGGAGTAGCCACCATCAATTATTTTCGCAACCACATGGGAGGTTGTTATCAATTTATGGTGATAGTCTATCCGTGTCCATGGGATTTTAGTCCATCGGAAGTTTCTCAGAGGTAAAATGTTAGGGGTCACAGATAAGAAGCGTGTCGAGTTTGAATATACTTAGCTGGCCGCATGTTGTATAGATCATCAAGAATTTAATGTACATTTTAATGGCAGTTTTCATTATGGAACGTCCTTCACGAAAGCAGTTTTAATGTTGCCAGACATTTTAATTGTATTTGCTTTAGAGTAGGACGAGCGGGAAATATACTGACCTAAGAGGACGAAGCTTTTAAGCAGTCTCAAGTGATTTTTTTTTTGAAGTGTGAGGATCTGAAATTTTGCAGTCCTTGTCCTCATTCAGGGGTCATGATAATGGCTTTGGCAAACAAGAATGGGAAATGATTTGCAGAATGGTACAGTGGAACCGATCAAGTAATTGAATTTTTTAATTTAGGGAAATACAATTTTAATGATTTTGATAGAATTTAAGATACTCTAGATGAAATCTGCAGAGGGTGCCCAGGCGCCCTTACAACGTTTTCTAGGGAGGAGCAAAGCTATGGCTTAGAGCAATCCCAAATTAAGTGGGATGTTAAGAACAATGCTTGAAGAGCAAGTAGGTGCGCTCTGCTGTCAGGAAGAATATAGATCTCGTGATTCTTAATAATAATAATCAATGGCGCAACAGCCTAAATCGGGCCTAAGTAATAATAATAATCAATGGCGCAACAGCCCAAATCGGACCTAGTCCTTGAAGTAATGCTAGAGTTACTTCATTACGAGACCAACGGAACACTAGGAAGTGAAGTTGTCAACCACACGCTCGTCCGTGATTATAACCCCGATTTTAACTCAGGTACTCATTTACAGCTGAGTGAACTGGTAGTCCGGCACCCAATCCCATTCTTGAAAATTACTTGCCAAGCAGATTCGAACCAGGTACCAGATGCACCGAAGGCAAGTGCTCAAACCAGTAAGACACCAAGACTACTTCTCGTGATTCTTGCATCCTCATTTCAAACATTTCTGCATGGAAGATCGCTCTTGATTTGTCAAGTTTAGCATATATGTGGTCAGTGTTTATAAACTCCTGCTCCAACTCCCTCATTTGTATTGGATCCATCTGTACAAGAGAAGTGCTCTTTTTTCAAATTCTGGCCTATGTGTTTCTCAGTCCTCTCGAGGTGAGAATAATACTTTGAATTGTACTTCAAAGTTGTATCTTAGTATGCTATCATCTAGGATTGTGTAGTTCGTGAACGAACTAGTTCGGAAGAACGTTCCCATAAGTGAAACTAACGAACTACTTCGCAGTGAATTTCGGTCCTAGTTCGTTTGCAGGAAGTAGTTCGCCATCACATTTGCCTACACCATGTATCATTTCACTCTCGTGAAGTGGGACCTAAAAGAGAAACTAGTTCAGTTCAGAAGTGAAGACTTTCTTTTTTGTTTAGGATATTACATTCAGTCTCGCGGCGAACTGCGAACTTAAAAAAAGGAACTAGTGAACTAGTTCGTTTGGGATGGAAAGTGAGTACCTTTTTTTTAAAAAAACAGTAACTAGTTTGTTCGCGAGGAAAGTGAGGACATTTTTTTTAGGTCACATTCCGTCCCACGAACTGCGAACTTAAAAAAAGGGACTACTTCGTTCGCCAGGTATGTATGTGAGGACCTTTTTTCGTTTAAGGTCATCACATTCAGTCTCGCAAATTGCGAACTTCAAAAAAGGACCTAGTTCGTTCGCGAGGGAACTCCAGACTTTTTTTTAGGTCTTCACATTTCCCTAAACCATTTATCATTTCTTTCTCGCGAACTGCAAGTACGAACTAGTTCGCGTGTGCTGGGAAGCTAGTTCGTTAGCGATCATCAAGGTAAACTAGAATGGGCAAACCTAATATTATCGGAAAAGGGTATACCGAGGATAGGGTTGCATTCGAGCTCTCTCACAAGAGGAGTTTTTCTTTGCTTCCGCATCCTCAGAAGTTAGAAGTCGGTAAGTCATGAGTCTGACTTCTTTTTGTACATACAGTTGTAAAGGTAAAAGGTTTAAGATCACCTCAAATGCTGCAATAGGAGTGGTTCGCATTGCCCCAGTGATGATTGTACAGACAGACCTTTGCGTTGGGTCTGTAATGTCTTGCGCTACCATGCATATGACAGATATATGATCCGATTTTTAGAGCATATATCCAGCGAAATTGAGTTTTTGACCCTAAGTCTTAGACTTCTACAGAAGCAAGGAGGTAGTTAACCTGAATGGCCAATAGCACCTGTGCGTCTCAGGAAGTAGGTAAAAAGTATGACATAGCTGGAGAACTCCAACATGCCATAGTGCGCTGAAAGCTTCTTCTACCTGGGTGTAATAAATAAGTAGGACTGGTCCGCCAAGTGAAGAGTTAGGCGAGACGCCGACAACGCATCACCGGAAAAAAGGACCACTGTCCAGGAACTTGAAGAACAGCCTCGGAAAGGTTTGACTAAACGGCAACGTCCCCGCAAACACAAAATAGACTACTTTTTTGAATTGTAGAATGTTCTATCGCTATATAAGACAGGAGCTCTGAAAGAATTCTTTGAAGAAGTGGCAAAACATGACATCAACATAACTGCCCTCCAACAAATGAAATTGCTCGGTAACTAAATTATGGACATGAGATCGCATACAATCTTTACAAGTGGAAAACTGTCGGCAAGCAGAGAGTTTGGAGTTGCTTTTGCCGTTGACAAAAAAAATTCAGGAGGCCAAAGCCCGACTTGGGCTGTCGCGCCATTGATGATGATGGCAGAACCAAGAAGAGATCCTAGCAGTCTCGGTAGTGTCTTAAATTTGTGCATTCCGGTTCATCATTTTACCTCATATGAAAACTAGATCTTTTCACCAGAAAGAAACACTTAATCCAAATCTTTCTGCCATAGATTTCTTTCTTGCTTATGCTATACTTAAAATAGTGGAGATCAGGCAGTCGTCTCTACAGCCAAGTTAAAGAGTATATATTAAGCTACATGCAAATGAATTCAAAGTACAATTTATATTTGAAAAAAAGGCTTGCCATAGATTTAAAATTGTTCGGATCCAATGCATAGTGGAACTAATCTGCATATAAGGATATACGCGCAGAAAGGAGTACGTTTGAAGAAGGATCGAACGTTTTTTAGTCCGTCGAGCCTCTTTTGAGCCAGCGGCGTAGAAGTTGACTAAAAATGTTTACGCGGTGTTTGTCTTAAATGCTATTTAATGCATCAGTGATATGCTAAAGGTAAAAATAATTTGTCAAGTCATGTGTGGAAGTGTTCTCACATAAGATACCACTGCAGATATTTAGTAATAGTCCCAGAATTTATTGATGAAATGTTTTGATGGACTAAATACGACCCACCCAAATTATAGGCCTTCAGGTGTAAACAGTTGGCGATTAGACCTACCTTGAGTCACGATATAGGTCAGGTCGCTGGGCGTAAACTAGCTCCAAGACTCCAAGGCTCTAAGAACGCACAGTGACTCAAGCCGAAGTAAAACTTGATAAGTGTTTTATTTTTATTTTTTTTCATTACTCACCGATTAAATTCACCCGTATCATCTTGTGAACTATTCGACGTATAGTTGCCGTCATCTTCAGTACTCGTTTCAGCCCAAACACGTGCAGCGAATGTCGCAGACGTTGTCGTCATATCGTTAAGTCCAAATCTGCTCAGTTTCAAATTTATTTGGTCCATTCTGCAAATTAAAAGTAAGTCATAAGATTAAAGTGCACAATTTCAAGTGGCATTTTATGGCGTACACCAGTGAGTTATCGATTTCATAAATTCTTTTTTAGGACATTCCAAGGAACGGCCGTAACATTAACAGTGAGGACAGGACGAAGGAGCGAACTAAGTACACTTATTCATTGTAATCAGGCTACGTTAAGCTCGAAAAGAAATTCCTAAGCACACATTTGTGACGATTGAATTGTAAGATATGAGCGAATAAATGGCCATAAAAGAACATAACGTCCGATTAAAATGACGTGAAAGATGCTAGTCGAGCTTTAAATGGAAGAATATGATTTCGATGAAAATTGTATTAATCTTGTTTCTTTGAATCATAGCGACCTATGCTTATCAGTTAGTTATCCCGAATTACGTCTGATTTGAAGAATGAAAGTGACGATGGGCAGCACTTCTGTCTTAAGGCCAAAATCCACGATCATTCTTGCATGTCATGCATGCATGAATATTTGAATTTTTCATGCCATTATGTCATCATGCAGCCCCATACACGAGAGATTTTCGGGATTAGGGTGGGTGGATTAGGGTGGATTAGAAATCGTACGTTCAAAGTCAGGAAATATTGCTTCGAAATTTACACACAATATTAGATCTCTAAACTTTTCCTTTTTTTGGTATAAAAATTTAATTTTGTTAAGACGTTAAAAATATCATCCCATCAAGAATTGACGATATTTGTTACCTATACCATTGCCGATTCTTTTCAAAGTTTGTGCAGTACTCTCAAAAGTGAAAAAGGGTTATAAGTAGTTTACATATTTTTTCTATGTAATTTTTTTTGTTAGTTACAGTATGTTAAATATTTCGTGAAAATCGTATCCCAGACCTGTTGGAAAATTTATATCTCTATTAATTTTTATCATAGAATAATCAAATTGATCTAAGTTGGAATATACCAACGGTTGTTTCAAGACAAAAACGTTTTTCAGAAAGTTAATTTTGTCCCCAGAATAGCTCATTGTAATTGATACAACTTTGAACATTCATCAGTGGTTCTCTACATAAACATTGAACTAAATTTACAAATACTAAAAAGTCCTAAAATCGATTTTTAGCTGAATAACAATATGCATTACATACATATAACAGGCACGGGACATCTCGTCAGACACATCCTTGGGGTTCAAAATCAAAATATTCCAAAAAAGAAGTTTTTAAGCGACTACATTAAAATCCATTATCTCAGCTGAACTAAGAAATGTGAAGAAATTTGTGAAAATGTTTACTGCACTTTGGGGGTAGAGTTTGAAATTATTTTTTAGGCGATTACATAAGAAGTGTATAAAGGATAAAATTTAAAAAAAACCTTAAGTTATTACAAGACCTGTGAAATCGTAGGAAACCCGTTTACACCATTTTCGGGGTTGAATATTGAAAAATCCTGAAATTAGGTATTTTATATACGATTATATAAAAAGTCCGTGGAAATAAAATGCAGTTAGCTATCTCATCAAACCTAAGGGAAATGGCGAAAATTGTGAAAAAGTACAACTCTTTAGGGTTGAATATCGAAAAATCTTGAAACCGAATCTTAGGCGATTACATAAAAATAACGAGAAAGTAAAAACTAATTCAATTATTTCATCACGTCTAAGAGATATGTAGAAATTTTTAAAAACCTTTAGGGGTTGAATGTAAGAAATCCTAAAATCAGTTGGCAATTATATAAAAATCACTGGGAATAAAACTCTTATCAAATGTAAAAGATATGGCAAAAAATTCTAAGAAACTTGTGCAATTAACTTCTTTACTCCTTCCTCTTGGGGGTTGAATATCGAAAAGTCCTGGAAGCAGTTCTTAGGCGATTATATAGAAAGCCTGATGGAGTAAGATTCAATTCGATATTTGATCAGATCTTAGAGATGTGACAGAATTCGTGAAAACGTGTAAGACTCTTTTACAATTTACATTCGTTGGAAAGCAGAGCATTCTGACGGTTTTCGGGCGATTAGTTGATATGTATTCCGATATATGTAAATATAATCAGAATCCAGAAATGTGTCGGGATTCGTGAAATGTATTAAGTCCCTATATTCCCCTACAGCTCCTTAGGGGTGGAATTCAAAGAAATCCTGAAAACGAAGGAAACGTTTCCTAGACATTTATAGGAAGAACCTGCAGAAGTATAGTTAATTCAATTTTCCAGAAGACCTAAGAGATAGGACGAAATTCGTGAAAATACATACACTCCATTTTCACTTAATTCTTTATTATATTAAAATAAGAAAGTAAAACAGCTAACTGCAGTAACAAGCATTAGCCAATCATGTGATACTTTAGATAAAATACTGAACTTTATGCTTCAAACTATAGTTAGGGATAATCAAAGTGAGAGGTAGATCATATAATTTAATAGGAGCTTAATTACTATTTGATATTTGTTTTAGGGATATTAGTGATATTGACTTCATTGGTTTTAATCATTTTTTTGGGACGCATAATCATCTGGAGAACAATCACCTCTTAATAAATTCTTTCGTAAATATATGTAAGTATAAATATTTTGATTGAATATAACACAACCCTGAACGTGTTGTGCTCCAATTTACACCTGTATTGATATTAATACCATCAAGTTAAGACAAGCAATTTTTATTTACCTTCATGCTATTCTGTCTGCTTTCTGTTACTTAATTACTCATTTCGCTTTTATCAACAAAATAAAATTTCCATTAAACAGTCACAATATCGAATCTGATCCATTTTTACGACAACTGAGAATTCTTCGTGCAGTATTATGATCATGAATTATTGCAATTTATATTTATTTGTTTATCTTTATTATTGGAAGTGATTCGAATTGATCGCAACAAACTGCACCAAAGGTCTGTCTGCACCGAAACATATTCATGTCGAATGTAACTTGAATTTATTTTCAATCAGCTAGCAATACTTCTAAATTTATACTCGATTTTCTATTAATGAGTTTAAAAGCGACTTTGTTGATCATAAATTCCTACCATTTATTGCCTATTTGCTTGGCTTACAATAAGTGGAGCAATATTGAAATTGTTGCCATATTCGAATTTTGAAAGGCCATGCGTAATTTACTCGTAAACACCATGTTTATTGATTTTGATGAAAGTAATAAATAAAAGTCTCTATTAAAGAAAGTTTGTATATATATCTAAGAAAATCGGTGAAGGATATTTGATTACATACTTTCGTTTCAACATAATTTATCTACGAGTTTATCTCATTTGTTCATTTGGTTGATAAACCACGCTGTTAAAAAGTCACCTTCCAGCTAGGAAAAAAACACATAAAGACACATCACGTAAAACGACATCATAAACCTATTATCGTCCTGACTGCAGTATCTTATAAAATACATTATCTCACATGGACTATAATCGGAGCTTATGCGAAACAAAAAGGTTAACTCCTTTCATTTCAAAACATTCTTAAGTAAACTTTTGAAACGTCAAGAAACAACATTAAAAAAAATAAAACAAGACTATGGGATAGAAACCATTTTATCTTAACTACGAGTATATCCTTTCGACTGACTTTTTTCATCACGTTATCATTTTATAGCTCCTTTGTAATGGAGAGACCAATTCAAGTTTTGTGTGTTCTTGATATAAACCTTATATTGACTCGAAATCCACTTCAGCTATGCGACGCTCAATACTTTTCGTGTTATTGCTTCCGTCTTGAAAGGACATACAATTTCAGAAGTTGGTTTCAACTATCCAGCCACCACTTCCAATGCTATTGAGGAAATGGTCACGTTTTGCTGTATTTGAACATACATAAAATTTGATTTTCAGAAATGTCAATATAAGAAACAACTAAAGCGCATTTAGTGCTTTAGTTTCGAAGAAAAATCATCGGAAAATTTTACTTTTTCCAAGTGCTATTTTATTTTATGAACAAAAGAAACTTCTAAGCAATAAAATGTCGTGGAAATAAATACTCTGATTCAATGCAGCCTTTGTGAGTTCTCATGCTCAAACCTCCCGTTGACTTGAGTAGAAATATTTGGATGATGGCTTTAAACTCCGAAAACATAATAAGCAGGTAATGGATCCATCCAGCATTAAACATTTTCCGAACTTCTACCCATAAAATAATAATGTTACGTCCAAAGTGTAGGTAGATTTTTCTTTATTTATTCTCGTATTTTTGGTTCAATAGAAGTAAAAATGACTTTAATCTCACTAAACCTAAAAGATTCTCTGAACTCATGGAAACTTGACCAATACCTAAAGCTCTCGCAAGTGAAAAGAAATCTATCTCTAATCTCATTAGACCTAAGAAATATATCGGACACCGGAAAACAACTAACATTTAATTTTAAATTTTCTATTTTATTATCATTATATCGTGTGAACGAACGGGTGGCCAGAGAGTAAATTTGGGGTTTTTAGTCAATTTGTAAATTTAATGAAAATTTAGAACTAGAACATACTCAGTTCGAGGAATTGAAAATGTTGTGCATCTGAACAATTTTGCTACAACCTCAAGGAGATCTCTGAGATAAATTTGCAATACATAGTTTCTTCCATGACTTTCATACAAGTATGTACTTTATATCCTACCAAATTTGTAGTTAATTTTTGCCGAATCCACTTTTAAATTCATACAACTCCTTGGCAACTAAATTCGTATGCTTTCCGATTTCTCAATCGACTATATTCAATATAATATTAAAAATAAAATGGTATAAATTCAAAAAAAAACTTCATCGCTAATGCGCATTCAATAGCCCTAAGCAATTCCAGATGAAACACTTGAAGCGTTAAGAAACATGACTTCATTCACTTATTAATATCACATGTTCGGCTAATTTTAAGTCATTGGTGTATTCGAATTACTGGGTAGAATATTAAATGGTATTATGATCGTTGCTTATCATTTAAATAAGAAACACTCAAAGCAAATATCAAGGTAAAGATTGTTATTCTGGTCAGAACGAAAGGCATTTTCTTGCCACATATCCACATATGGTATCAGGCTCGAAGACGATCTTATCAGTTCGTCAAATCAATCAATCGCATATTTTCATGCATGACCAAAAACAAATATCATTCGCGTCCACGGAAAACCATATGTTTAACATTCATGACATTTAAAACATCCCAATGTTACGAGTAACTTTAAACTCATGGTTATAATATGCCATGATGAATATTTGCTCATTGGATAATATCAAAATAATGTTTATCGGTAGCTAGAGCCAATTTCCGATTTTATCATAGGAACGAACCATCAGAATTGTGCATACGGGTATATTAGAATACTAGAAACCTTTTGATATTAAGCGTTGGGAAATAATGTTACAAGCAGTAAATTGAAGCGTGATAGGTGAAAACCTTCTACTTGGGAATTTCCATTTTCTAATTTGATAATTGCCAATTAGTTGCTTTCAAGTGGGTTCAAGTTTCAAATATGCAATTTGTGCTTATGCTTATTATTGACATACGGTATTTGTAGAACCTGTCGACTAAGAAACTATTAAGTATCCACGTACATATATAAATACTAATTTGGCAATTATAAATTTTGTAGCAATGAGATTTTGCTTTCGGGAAACGTACGCTTTTCACGAACTAATCCTTTCGTTTTCACCAACGAATTTCTATTAAGAATCCCCAAAACCAATTGGGGATGAAATCCGTAGCGTTTCAAAGAAAAGATATTTCGCTAATTGAACTAAAGTAGAAGAAGAAGTCTAGTTGTGGATATTATGGATTAAGCCACCCAAATTTCTTACAGCGAAATTGAGATAGTCGTTTCTTCATTGTGTAAACAGAACGTAGAATACATTACCTTCAACCGGGTTCTTAATGTGTATAAGCTGCAGTGGCAGTCATTAAATTCAATCACGAATTCTGATACATTTGTTAGGTCTACTGATATATCGAATTTGTTTTTGAATTCAATGAACTTTAGTCATAATCGCCAAGAAACAAATTCAAGCTTTTTTTACATTTAATATAACCCACCAAGGAGGTGGAGGTGAAGCAAAAATAAAGTGGTCAGTGAAAATGCGGTAAAACATATGTTCACGAATTTCGTCATATATCATATCTATTAGGTTTTCCATAATATTGAATTAATTTTAGTTCTATGAGTTCTCCCAGATAAAGGCCTAGAAACAATTTTCAGGAATTTTTTCAATTCTACCCCTAAGGATGTGAAATAGTTGAAATTTTTTTTACGAATTTTGCCATAACCTTTACATTTGATAAGATATCAAATTGGGCTCACTTCTTTGAACTTTACTCTCCGAGTAGGTGCTAAATATGTTTGTTTTTTTTTTCAATGTTTTTCTTGACATGATTATAAGTTGCTATTACCATAAATTAAAAGCTGTCTAACTTTAGTAACATAAAATATAATCATATTTGGTCTGTTCTATTTGACGGGTGTAGTGTACACCTTCTACACTTTTTGCACTGGCTCTCGAGCTAGTGCAGGAAAGTGTAAAAGGGAGTGGCGGGGAAGGAACAAGAACACTATTTGAGGTTGAGTTTGTGTCATTGATTTGACGTCAAAGGCTGTTTAGAAAATCGGGTGCAAGAAAGTGCAACTTACACCGGGCAAAAGGAACAAACCTATTATGTGTTTATTCAACTAAAAATACCACAAATGTAAAATCATACAATTAATAAACAGAGAGTGTGCTGGCATTTATAAGAAATGTGAAAGATATGTTCATACTGTTCTTAAAATGAATAAAGAACATGATAAAGGTTTAAATCACTTTTTTCTTCAAACTTCTTTTAATGTCTTTATGAGACAATCTTAAGCATTTCTTATTTGCAAAAATATACGCAAAAAGTTAAAATAAACTACATAAAGTGTTTCTTTTCAAGGGTGTTGCAACCGACACTTGTGGGTAATAAATTTTTCAATTTTTTGTATGATTCACGTATATGTATGTTTGTGACACTTTTCTGTTGTGTTTTTGTTCGAGACTTTATTCCCCATTTCTTGAAAGTAGAAGAAGTGTGACAATGTTACACGACACTGACTAATTGAAATAAGGCACACGCGAAGCACGATAATGTTTTGCTCCAGTGACCACCGAATTGCTAAGAATTTTTTTACTTAACTCGTATTTTGATGATTTCGTTATTCATCTTAAGTAGAGTTTAAAAAAAAAAAATCAATTTATGCTTAGATGATATCATGTTTTATTCGCACTGTTTACCTTAAGATAATGAGTATAAACTATGACTATGCAGATATGTATCTATTTAAATTTGAAGGTAAAATGTTTGTACAAATGGTCAACTAGTAAGAGAGCGTTTATCCGGTATGATATCCATCTAAGTTAATGCAAAGTAGGTTCTCATCCCAACTAAGAGCAAAAATTAATCTCTAAGGCCAAAAAGTAAGTAGTCGATTTAAAAAAAATCTGAATCTAATTCTGCTAAGTTTCTCGGGAAGTGCATTTTCTTCCCAATCGGGAATATAGGTGCAAATGTCATAGGTACAGCAGCCTATTTACTATAGTTCAGCAACAAAGGTTTTTTTTTATAAAATGTTCATCGCCAGGATGCCAACCATTAACTTAGGCTAGTTTAGTTCTCTAATAATTTAATTAGATTTTTAAAATTTAGATTTTTTTGACCCCGATACCAAGTAAATTTTTAGATTTGTTTTTAAAAACAGCAGATATAATATACAAAATATGGAAAAATTAAAAAATTAAAAAAAGAACCTATGGCGATTCTTGATGAAATTACCCATTTTCTATAAAATAATTGAGAACCACTGGCATTGAAATCACAAGTTAATTTTAGTGTGTTTAAAAAAATCAAAGATACACATTTTGAGATATTCAATGATTGAGGACAAAATTGTTATCCTTAAAAAAAAGAAAGGATAATTTTTATTCGTATTTTTTTTTATATTGCGACAACTTTCCCCTTGAAAATAAGATACCATATATGTTTTTATTCTACGATAAAAATTACCAGAGATACGAATTTTCAAAGAGGACTCGGACATCACTTTTGCAGAAAGTTTAACATACTATAACTAAGAAAAAATTTAGTTCCAATTATTTTTTTCACTAGTTCTTCAAGTGTAAATATTTTCAAAAGGATCTGAAATGGTAAGGTCACAAATTTCGTCATTTTTGGCGATTCTTAATCTTATGACCAAATTTTTCAATTATACCGACAAGTGAAGAAAAACAAAACGAGAATGTTAATAAAAATTTTGAAAGAAAGTGTAAAAACGGTTTTTTATTTAGCACAACACATTACAGTTGAGACATACATATGTCTATGACAGGCCCGTGCACAGGAAAGTATGATGGGGGGGGGGGGGGTTTATCAAGTTCCCCCATACTAAATGTGATGACCTAAAAAAAAAAAAAAAGTCCTCAATTCCCGTGCGCACGGGCCTGGTCTATGAAGTTGTACTGAATTGCACTACATTCCAAATTTTATAATATAATATTTACTACCAGCGCTTGGTATTTGTTGGTAGCAATTGAATTGAACTAGTACAGTGATCTAATTCTTTGTATTGAATGAATAGTTTTGAAGAACTTTACTGAATTGAATTGGTTGGTCCATCTAGGGTGTATTATTTTAAATTTAGAAGCGGGGTATATATTGCATGACAATGACACAAAAACATTTGTCATTTTTCGTATCGTTTTCGAGATAACCTACTTTTACCATTTTATTAATCCTAACCGTTAATGCTTTAAAGATACTAGAAACTTTTAAAGACATTTCTTTATTATTGTTTAGCGTAAAGGGATAGTCAACTTAGAACCGTTTTTATTACAGAAGTATTATATTTGTTCACAATCATTTAACTGAAAACTATTTTGATCAATTCAACTCTTGCTCAAAATATTAAGAAGTAATAGATTAAGTTCTAATACATTGAGGAATCGACCTTAATTTGCATTGTGTCTTACAATACCCTCTTTCCTCATACAGCGTTATATCACGAGCTCTAGCAGTCTTCCTTTTTATCCAACTTAACTTTCCCGAAAGGAAAAATCCAGGATGTGCAATTTATTTACATAATTGTTTGCGCGCACTTTTCTAATTGCATAAGATTTTCACTTCATTAATTTAATATTAATTATGTTTTTAAATTTGAGTTATAGTGAAATTTTCCATTAGAAATAAAACACTTCATAATTTTTAACTAGCAGCGTTTTGGACGTAATTTAGTTGTAAACGGTAAACAGCGCTGATTAATAAAGAAATATTAAATAAAAATAAATATTCTCAGTCGAGTCCGAAACGTCACACAAAATAAATTTAACAGTATTCACCGGAAAACCTTGTATTTTCAAATCGAAATGTACTGTGAAAACATTCATCAAAAATTTAATATATTTCTATTGGTTGTACAACAAATTTAAAAAATTATTGATAAACATTATTACAATGTACTAACTGCACTCTCTTAAAAAAAGTCATAAAGTTTACATAGGTGCATAGGTAGTTACGCGTAGCTACCCGTGAGAACACGGACACACTTAAGTACTAAACAGAACACGGACTTCGACTTCGACCTTCGCCTACCTGGCGGCGGTTGCAGGCGATTTGCTTACCTTGTCGCAGTCGCAGGCGAAGTCGGTGCTGTGGGATCTATAAGACAGTGTCCGGTCAAGACTGTGGTGCTGATATTCGCCCCTTTGAGCAAAGTTAGCTTTTTAGACCGTTTTGCATCCAGATTTGGCTAGATCTGTTTCGTATTGTGATATGTAATACCGTCTGCCCATTTTGAGTTGCATTTCCCAAAAGAGTCTAATCTCAGTAGGAGATTACACGTAGAGAGAGGCACACCCAGATTTCGGTGTTCCGGCATTATCTGAAAGGTAGTACCTCGCCGAGCGAGTTTTTCAGCCTGGTGTCCTGGTACCCAGCACAGAAGAATATTGAACTGTTCCTTAAGGCCCCATGAGTCCGGTACGACAATTTTTTATCCCTGTTTGATTTTTTTTCTTGAGAGGATTTTAATCGATTGAAATCGTTTTTCGTTCATGTAATTTGGCGTGGACAACACGTCTGCATCGTTCGCTGTCTATCAGCGAAATAATTTTGATTTTACAGAAAAAAATAATGTTATAGGTTTTCAAATTATTTGAAACCCATAACTATTAAAAATAAATATTTTTTTCATTGATTAATCTTCTAGATATACCACCAACTAATTATACTATCTGTGATACTTTTCAATGAAATGCGGTCTTTTTATGTAATTCTTGCCATGAAAATCGTGAAAAATTGCTTCAATTTAACTTCATATATAGTAACAAAAATGAAAATTTTTTAATATTTGATCAATGGAAGACCTTCTTTAAGATTTTTTCTAGCATTATATTAATGAAAATGACATGTTAATTATTCAAAAAATAGGCAATATGCGTTTAAAAAACTCGAATTTACGCATTTTAAAAAGTGTTCAAGGGTTGTTGTTCTAATAGCATTTTTTTCCAAATACAGTTTTGATTTTTTTCTTTATGGATGACCTAATTTCCATACCAGCTAATAAAGTGCTGTAATTTTATTTAGAGTTTTTGTTGCCATTAACGTGAAATATTGGTAAGAAAACAGTCATAAATCATCAAAATTGCATTTAACGTGCACATGGAGCCTTAAGAGATGATCTACATTCTATAGCGACATTTGATAAAATTAACATAACTTCTGAATTAATTATGCTGACATATTAAACTTACCTTAGATGCCACATTGGTTCTACGGCAAGAATATCTAGCAATGGGAAATACAAGGTTTTCCGGTAAATACTGTTAAATACTGTAAATACTGTTATTTTGTGTGACGTTATGGACTCGACTGAGTCCTTTATCAAACTTAAGATTGAAGTTTTCTATGCAATATCGATATCGCGGAACAAGCACGCAATTTAGCTACCTTATTTTCTATATGGAATCCCTCATCATATTGGCATAAAAAAGGGTAACTATTTGCGTACTACTCATTCTGTTATCGGTGTTACTGCTAAGTACAAAAGACGTAGGTTTAAGTGTACCTAATCTCGGAACCGTCAGAATTAGTCCACTGTAACCGAGTGCCCATTTTATCCGAAGTTGAAATTCTTAAGGTGATTTTACACGAGCGATTAAAATTGCTGAATTTTCAGCAATTTCAGACAATTTTGACGTCACGAAAACATACAGTAAACCTCAGCAACATCAGCAATTGACGATATCTATCAATTGCCTGTCAACTAGTTGATCAACAGTGACTAGCGATATGGAGCAGTACTCAGCAATTTGGAAATGACATCATACACGGACAATTCAGTCTATGAACAACACAAAAGCAAATTTGAAAAATAAATTTAAAACTTGAAATATTTACATTCCAAGCCGTTATCACACGAAACTTGATAAATAAATCCAAAACTCAAAACAAAACTTGACAATTGAATAACCGAACGACGACAATTGCTCGAAATTTTCCAAGCTAGTGGAAATACGGCAACTATAGGGCGAGTAATACCAGCAACCTGTGAAAACATTGCCAAATTGCCGAAATATTTCCGCAACTAGCATGATATTGCCCGGTATTGCTCCATTAGTTTTGGCAATAGTCGCCAGGCAATTTGTTGCTTGAAAAATTGCTTGATCCTTTAAGCTCTTGAGTTGGATTCTAGCAAATGGTCCTTTGTAAACGAGTGTTTATGAAAAGCGAGTCCATTCTAATTGAGTTCACCTGGATTTCTTCCATTTAATTTTAATTTATGTTGGAAGAGTGTGCTAAACAAATAGCCACATACTAATTGGGGGCTCTTTTAAAAACCAAATACATAGATAGAGATAGTCGATAATAAACCAGTATCCAATGTAAACTAGTTCAAATCCAATGAAGAATTGAGTTATAATAAAATACGTAAGTTATACTTTTTAATACCCAGACAGTTACACCCGAAAATGGCATTTTAATCGAATCGACTGAATCAATTAAACGAACCAAGCGCAGAGCAGAGCGCCAAAATGTAACATTCAGATCACCCGAACGCCAAAAACGATGCCTTCGAGTCAAATTAATGTCAATTAACACTCATTAGAAGAGGTCAGTTTCAATCAACATCAGCAGCAAGAAAGTGGAATACCAACAGCTTCACAGCAAAGGGAGCAAGTTGTTTAATTCGAATGTGAGACATGGCGAATAAATGCGTCAGAGATACCCGCGCTACAAACAGCCTCCGAAAGAAATAATATCGACGATGCTAAAGTATCGCCACACATTACGAACCTATTACTCACTTGTGATTCCAAAGAAGCCAGTAACAACATAAAGTTAATACGATGAGTAATCCAAAACCTCTACAGGTGGTACCGCAACTTTCCAGCTAAAACCCAGTAAAATGCTAATGATAGGTGATCGCTGGTATTTTGATTATTCACCAGTACAGTAGAGATTTTTCGACACTTGAAAACACTCAATTTTATATCGTACTACGACGCTTTAAACTGCAATTACGTACGGGTAGCACTTGTATGAAACTATGTCAACATTCATTTAACACCGCGCTGACATCGATTAACTTAAATTCCTTCCGATGCACTTTCTGAATTCATAACGCGATTGTAGAAATTACGCGCGACACTGATTACGACAAAATAAAAAATACACAAGGCTACGAATTTCCAACTGAAGGTCTCCATCGAAAGATCACTGTATCGAATAGGCGCACTATCGATGCACTCATCATCTGAGAATCATCGCATTAAACAGTCGAAAAAGAAAACAATAACAAAACTTCGTAAACAAGGTACAGATCACTTTTGATTATGATGGTTTCACCTGACGCTATCGTAGCCTGCTTACCTTGGCCGGATCACTTCCTATCCTAACGACGACACGATCTCAAATCACGGAAATGATACTTAAGCCGCCGCGAACCGACTGCGCACCGCCAAGTTTTATAAATGAATGGCTCGGCTTCTGGGGTCTTGGTGGGTCTTTGCTATGCGGTCTGCGATCGCGCTGTTGTGGCTTTCAAAAACACGATCTCTGGTGTCACACTATCGAAGCGACTAGCTTTAAACTGGAGTTAAATGAAACTATATGGCGTCGAAAAACGAACAAAGTCGGTGACGCCTGACGCCTGACACTCACATATGGGGGATGGGACCCCGACGGCAGGCGCGGCGTCACACATGCTTTAAAGCTGTTTGCGCCGTCTTGAGCGATCGCAAACAAAACAATTTTCCAAGTCCAAAAGTACTTACCAAGCGTAACGGACTCGCCCGGACTTAGATGGATGCACTTTTTATGGATGATGACCTCTTAGAGCTCATTTCGGAACGGACTCGTCCAACCCATAAAATTTAATTCGCGTTGTGGATTCGATATGGACTTTGGTGACAAATGTTTGATTCGGGGTGGTCTAACAACCATCCAGCAATGTTCGGCTTAAGTGATTAACTGCACGCACTCGCGATCGATCGCACTTTGAGATGTTTTGGGATTGTGATGAATGAATTCTGTAGTCAGTTTGGTGGCAAGGCAATAACTCTTAATTATCAGTAGTTAAGGATTCGTCTACGATATGAGGGTACGTACATATAAATCATTAAGTATACTGTGACCAGTATAATTCCGCGTAAATGCGCTCCCCTCTATCCGATTGGCAGGAAGTTAATCGGGGAATTATTTACCCATCTTTACGCGATAACAAGTCGGAATTATTAAAGCAAACATCTCTTCTGAAAGTTGATTCTTAATATTTACATTGATATGAAATTTTACTATCGGAAAAAATAAAAATAAAAATCTTCTGTGGGAATACCTTGGCTTATCATTCGATGCACTGAAATTAATGAGCTAGATATGAACATATTTGGTACATACTGAAATAATTTTCAAAATTTTGCTATACTTATGAAAAGGGTTCGAATTGATACACGTTGTGATTGGTGCTTGATTCTTACACCTATGCAAATACCTGACTGGAACGTTAATTGTGGTAGAATACAATTCACATATTGGGGTCGATAAGTTAGTTGCGAGTGATAATCAGAAATTTTTTATCCACAAGAAGAACCAATAATTTCTATTGAACAAAAAGTCGGATTGATTTATTTATTTATTTATCCATCGCTCATTCTGCAGGTCTTTGGTCAAAAATAATGATTTTAGGACACTTTGCATTTGTTAAGTAACTTAAAGAATAAACAATATATTACCTATAAAAAATCTTTCCTAAGTTTGGGCACAACTTTATTATTCTTACGGATTGCGAAGCGATTGTTATTGAAATACGGCTACACACTGTTTTTAAAAATACTCTATCTTTAAAACAGCACAATGAATGTAATTCTACGTACTATTTGTATTTACGTCTAATCATTTCTTAGCGCACACATACACTGAGAGAAAAAACAGTGCGATTTCGTCAGAAACGAGGATGTTTTCATACGTTTTGACTATAAAAGGGCGCCATTCGCGTTTATTGTAAAATTTGCATTGAAAAATGAACTCAATGTAAAATTTACATTTTTAGCGAACAAATGATATTGAAAGTAATGCAAAACGGTATATCGCTAAATAGTAAATATATATGTTCTAAATGCAAAATTTGCAATACTTCTTTTTCATTATTATAGTTCCGCACTATCATACTATATCGAAACAATATAAATTTATAAGTTCGCCACTATAAATTCATATACGGAAAATGTATGAATTCCATCGTTGCCATTGCAATTTGCATTGAAACGATGTGTATTGATAATTATTTCCTTATCAATTAATATTCACTAAATTTAAAAATACCTTCGAAATGATAGTATTTTAAATGTGAAAATTGCATTGTCTCATGTGAAACTTTAATACTAGCTATTGGGCGAAGTTAAAAATGAAAGAAAAATAAATTCAGTTGTTAAATCTTTTTATTCAAAATAATAATTATTCATGGATATTGACATATATTTACATAATTAAAAAATAATACATTCAAGCAGGAGCATCTGCATTAAATTAAATGGTCATATTTATATATAATATAATATAATAATATAATTTTTTTTTCATAACATATTCATTTGTAAATTCTATAAGTTTTTTTTATTGTAAAAAAATTAAAGTGCACGATTTGCAAATTCGCATAAAAGAGTTTTACTTCTACCTTTACAATTAAATTATAATTAAATTTTAGGTAATAGGGTAAAGTATCCAGTTGCGAGCCCTGCGCCTATACCGAGCCACCGTCTTTAATTTTACAAATAAAACTTCAATATTTTCGAATTAAACATTTAACCATAACACTTACTAAATCCGAAGCCCTTGCGTCTTTGTATTTTGGCCAGTCAGCAAAGAAAGTTAAGTTTGATTTCGACAGTTTCAATTCTTTCTGTCTTAAAACAAACGTCTTTTCCCACTTGTCTTTGACTTCATTCCAATCGGAAACATCTCTGCTCAAAGACTTTTTTAATGATTTTAAAACAGTTTCATCTGCTTCTGTTTCGATTGTAGTGTTGTATACTAAATCTGCCGATTTTGATGTGGAAGGCTTATGAAGTTTTCGCTTTCTTCGAGCATACACATACTTGTCGTATAATTTTCCACCTGGATTTCGTTTTCCCTGACGTGGAACGAAGTAATAATCCTTGAAAAGCATTGGTATTAACAAATTTTTTTTTACGTGAAAAGGACTTACCTTACACTCGTTTGGAAAAAGCTCCAAAATCTTTTCGGTAATGGGTATAAAATTACTGGCAGTTAGATTATTACCACTGCAGTTTATATCCTCTAATATAATAGATATTAGATCCTGCCTGTGGTTCTCCAATAAATAACTTTCCTTTTCATAGAAGGCAAGAATCGCTCGTCCCTTATTGGAAATTTTGAGAGTAGAAGTCAAGTCCTGAAACACTTCAAATTTAAAACGAAAAATTTATCAAAAATTTACAAATTTTACCGTTGAAAGAAACGGTTGATCAACATAACTGGTTATAGGAGATGCTGTTGCTGTAGAGCTATTATTAATTATGGAGTCAGACAACGATTGAAGCCATGAAAGAACTTTCGAATGAAGACTTAGAGTTTCATCTTCAATTCCATACTGTAAATGGAAATTTTATATTTTAAAATTCACATGTGTGTAAATATTGTACCTTTTCCTTTCTCCAAATGAACAGCTTTTCGCGGAACTGAGCCCTTAAACCGATGCTTTTAATAGCGTCTCTTATATCGTCCGACGATAAGTATTTCAAACTTGCGAATGTGATATCGTTTTCTAAAACACCAAAAAGGATGCCGAATACAAAATAAATTTTTAAAACGTATAAATTGTAAGCACACTTACCTTGCAAAACTGAATATAAAGCTGTTAAGTCCCACTCTACTAGTAAGTTATACAATTCCACATCAATGTTGAGAAATTCGTTAACGTTTGAAAGTGTAATACTTTCAGGTTCTTGTTGAACCGCAAGGCAAATTCCTTCACAGGAATTTCCGCTTTCTGAAACTTTATTCATAGTGAACTCGAACCAAAAAACTCACACTTCAAAACAAACCTACAGAAAGATTTAAGCTTACTAAAAACTGGCAAATAATTGAGCTAATATCGCGACCGAACAAGTTAGGCATGCAACTCATCGAAGAAAATACCGTACAATGTACTGACGCTGCTGACCAAATTTAGTCATGCTGAAAATGTATGTTTCCGATGTGAATTGATATGTTTCTTTACAAAATCAGTGTAAAAACTACAATGCATTGATTATGTACAATGCACACTGATGAAATGATACCGAAACTTGAAGAATTAATATCAACAAATTAGTAGATCTATAAAATGATATGGATTACATACAAATTTAAATCGTGCGTTTATTTTCCGTGGTCATTTTATATCCTCAGATATCATTTTGTAGTAAAAATAGTAAACTCTCACTAAAATTGCATTTTTTTCTACGATGTAACATTTGCATTAGATATGGTAAATATTGCATCGCGGTTTTTCTCTGAGTGTAGGTAACTTTACGCAATAAGGTGGAGAATTACATCTATTTTATTCTATAAAATGAGAAAATTTAAGCATCTTGATTACATTACTCCATTAATAAGGTAAATTCAGGCTTGGTATAATTTTATTCCAAATACTACTGTGTAATATTACGCCAGAATAAGCAGGTTCGCGAAAATCCATTAAATCATTTCATTCTACTTCACGTCGTCAGGTTTGTTAAATCAACTAAATGTTTTTTTTTTGGCAATATTTATAAATTGGGTTTCGAATCAGTAACCGCATGATCATTGTCCACTTAATTCAATTTAATACAGTACATACCTATATTGCAAAATTATGTTTTTAATTTTATGGTTTTACCGTATAACCATAAATCTGAATGAAATTGAGGTTTTTCCCTGTAATAAATGGGAATTTTACACAAAAAGTGTGTAGTAATTGCTCTGTGTAATAATTACGAACCTTTGGTCTATTGATTACCCAGCAATTGTAAAATAATAACATCACTGATGTGTAGTGATTACTTATATGAAGTGTAATTTATACAACTTCCTTGTGTAATTTTGCCTCTAATTACACGTGAATATAATTTTACCATTAATGTCTAAGAAAAACAGTTGGCAACTATAATATTGGTAAATTTACTCTAGTATTGCTTAGAGTGTAGGGTAAAGTTGGAAAATTCAGCACAAAACAATTTTTTGGTAAATAAGTTCGCAAAATGTTTAAATATTTTTACAAAAATCCTTGAGCACAATTTCATTGTGTAGAAATCCGAAACGTGTTTAATGCTTGAATACGGCATAGGTTAGTATTTATATTTAAAAAGGCAAATATTGTAACTAATGTGACTACAACCGTCTACAACTTGATTAACAAATGAAGCTCTTGGTGGAAAAAGAGGTCAACTCGTTTTTCAAAAACATGAAATGGCTTGACTTTTCTGACCTCTAAGTGCTTTTGGCGGAAATTCATGCAGTATCTCCTTATGATTCAATATTATATTTAATAATTTTCACAAAATCTTAAAAAAATTCAGTTAAATAATTTGAATCCAAGAAGACTTCAGAAAAAACAAATTTCTCATGTTGTTGGAAAACGAGTTGACCCCTTAATCCACCAAGGGCTTCAAATAGATTTCAGTTAAAAAGTTTAACAATAAAAATAAGTTTCACCGTGTTACTACTCTGAAAATAAAAGAAAGATGGTGAAGTCTACCTAAACGTATAACGTTCTGTAGGATTTATCACGTCTCTACAATTTAAAAAAAAAATGCAAATAAACTGTAGCAACTAATCTATGCAAAAGGATTCGTAATGATATTCCACAAGATTCACTAAATATCAGCCAATCATGAATTCATAAAAACACTTCATATCTATGAGAATTTGTGAGTTATGACTCGTCGAACTTTATACTCCAGATTAGAGATGGGTCGGCCATGAGTGATCTGTTCTGAATGAAGATTGAAGACTTCTTTGTAGTGTGTGAGTGACTGCAGAAACCCACTCGTTTTGGTAAAAAATAGTTTAATTTGAAAAAGAGAATTAAAATTAACATGGCGAGAAGAAAGATGACCAACCAATTTTCTTGTTTCTTTCGCCACCATCGAAAACGTACACACTGAAGAAACGAGTCAATTCTTCTCGAAGCAAAGCTTTATTCTCACTCAGTTGGTCATCATACTAACAGTTAAGGGGTTAGGTGGGTTTGAAAATTTCTTAAAATGGATTTTTTGTTTTATTAAATAATACAACATGTCTAGAATATTCTCCCAAAATTTTAAATCGATCCGAGTAAAATTCTAAGAGATGGAGCCTTTGAAAGTTCCGCCTATCGGGCCACGTCAGCCTAAACTTAAAACTTTAATCGCGTTTTTTCGAAACTCTATTTTTGAAGTCGGTGGACACGATTTCTCGAAAAGTTATGAACCGACCTTGTTCAAATTTTGAACACTTCTTCAAATTAACATTATCTAGTGCTTGAACGAAGGATTTTTTTTAATCTTTATTACAACTTATTTTACGAGGCAATACATGGTGGAAATTTTACCAATAAATGGGATTTCTTGTTCACAGATCCGCCAAAAATTCAAATTTCAAAAAATTTGTTTTCCTTCGTTCAAGCACGAGATCTATGCATGTACTAACTTAATTTTGGATGAACCAGTCATGAGTTATCCTGTCCACGCCAAAAGCACTTTTTTTGAGAGGTCATGGGAAATGAGGTCCCAACGGGTGAATTTCCAAAATTTTTAAACAAAAATATTGCGAAATACTTACGTAACATGTATCTTTGATATACTAAATTTTTTAAATAAAATATTTCATTACATACATTAAATTTTTTTTTGTGAAAATACCATTTTTTTAGGCCGTTGAAACCCATCTAACCCCTTAAGTCTCCTTCTTATTCAATAATGATTAATATTAATTTTGCTAGAACAATAGGTACTAGCTGGAGGAATGACAATTGCTCAAATTTCTATTTTACTGAATTTAAGAAAAGCATTAAAGGCATTTGTTCCAAGTTGACTGATTATTAACTTTATACATAGGAAAACAGTTCTGAAGTCAACTGTGAAGTGTATTGTATAGTTCACTGGTTATTGTTCTTTTTATTATATACATAAGTGTACATCACTCTTTTTCTATTTCCTAGCCCAAAATAGAACTGAATGACTGATTGACTACTGAGTGACTGCTGAGTGACTTAGTCTGAGTCTTTCATTCACTACTGAATGTCAGATGAAAAGCTAACATATGTAAAATATAAATATTATGTTTTTTCTGTATCAATAGAAATGTTTGAAGTTTGAAGAAGCTAACATATGTACAAGCACTACTGAATGGCTGATCGACTAGTGAGTAAGGAGTGACTACTGAACAGCAGCTTAGAGAAGAGACTAGGGTAAATGAATAGTTCAATTGAAGTACTTCACTGAACTATCTCTTTGACATAAATGACTAGTTCTGAAGCAAACATTCCATTCATTCATTTGCCCATTTCTAATAGGAGTTTCCGCACCCCATTGAAAGTTTAGAGACTCGCCATATTTTGTTCAACTCCTTCTTAATCCTTTTTTAAACTTTCTTTGTCAATATACTCCCCAGTTAACCCCTTTCAGGCCTTAAAGCACAACAACCGGATGTCCAGATCAAACCATCTCCACAGTAGCACATCAAAATTTGAACATTTTGAACTTTCAATTAACATCAAGATCACACATTAGTTCGGTAATAAGCAGCACTTAACATCTTCACTTTGGCAAAAAAAAAAACTGTTTCCTAACGACTTGCCACCCATTTTCTTCACTTAATAAATTCGATTCCATGGAGACTGGGGGCCCAATCAGTTAATCACCCACTGACTTAAACCAAGCGAATAGCAAGGCAGTTCAAACTGGCAAAGAGCGTAATTAGTGCTGACCACACGTTTAGACGTTATCTTGATGGTCACTGACTTATACAAAAGCCAATCACTTTAGGCGACAAGCAATAATTGGGATACTTCGATAAATGGATTAAGTCCCGAAAATGGAAGAGTGTGGTCCAGGATCAGGTCAAGAGGGTTTATGGAAGAAACATGCGGCCATAATTTAGCCCAGTCATGGGAACGTATGAGCAAATCAATCGGCAGAATCGAAAATAAATAGGAAAATTCTCGGCAGTCGAGAAACTGATTTTCCAGGACGTTACGCTCAGTTTTTTTTTTGTTTTTTTGTTTTAGCAAACATCAGCAAATTTTTCACATGTGAATATTTGCTGAAATGATTCATTTTCGGGACCGAACGTGATAGGAATTTGAATCAAAAAAAAATAATTTTGACTGGAAATGTTTGATTGTCTGTCGGATTGGAATTTTCTGATTGAATTTCGTCTTTCGCAGGGCATAATAAAGTACACAACAATAAGTAAACCGATTAATAATGTGTACCCACTCATAACACCGTGGAGGCAACTCCAACTCCAACTCCAACTCCAACTCCAATTGATAAGGAGAATACATAGTACGTAACAAGAAAGTTTAAGTAGATACTCTTCTAGATAGAATAGCCCGTTTTTTACAAGTTGTATAAATTCAAGTTAAATTAATTTAGAGATTAGATTTTAATCTTTACGCCTGCAATTAATAAATTACATTGTAACGACTTGTAAAAAGTCGCGAAATGCATAAATTTTAAATAGGTACATAAGAGTAACATAACTCGATGCAATGATGTCAAATAAATTTTTTATGAAAAGTTAAGTGCGGTTTTACAGTTAAAATAAGTCTTACGTAGAGCAAATGGAATTATTTGTCAGACCAAAATTTGACGATTACACTATCTGACCGCATTTGCATTATCTAGCATTTGGCATAGTGCCATATAGTCTAATAAACATGGTTTAGAAATGCTGAAAAATACAAGTTGGTGAAATTTCAGATTTAGATTTAGGAGGGTTCTCTTCAAAACAAATCAGTGTTTCCACTTGTTTTGTAGATTCTTCGGGAACGTCTAGTGTTAGCCAACACCTTAAAAGCCTTTTGGCTATTCTTTAGGTTAAAATAACGAAATTCATGAAAATGTTGGAAAAACCCCTTTTCACGCACATTTATTTTACTCTAGCTTTGTACATCAATACAATTTTAAGCTTTTTTTGCCTTAACTAGTCCTGTAGTGCTTCTACATATACATACTATGTTTTAACTTTCTAGCATAAGCTGAGATATGAAAAACCACCTCCCCCCGTACCTGGTGACCCCAATCAAATTTTTTATTTCTGGGATATCTTTATAGAACCTCTATACAGCTATCAATTTTTAGCTTTCTATACTTTGTGGCTTTCGGGAAATTAAAAACAGAATTTTTTCATTTCCACCCCCTTTCTACACCCACAACCTCAATTTGCTCCGCCAGAAGTCTACTGATCCTAACTTCTGTAAAAATTTCAAGATCATATCTAATACGGTTCATACTTTATAATATATAATTTTTGAAAAATATAAATTTTTATCCCCTTTCTAATCTCCCTTAATAACACTACACAATTTCGGCCATCTGATTTTAGAACGTATCAATCCCAGTCTTCAAGCGTTATGGCCGCGTTATTTCCCTCCCCCACTTGCACACCTCTTAACCCCTATTGACCAGTTTTTGCAAATGGGTCCACAATCATAGTACTTCATAAGTTTCAATTTTCAGCCTCCTAGCATAAGCGGTTCCTGAGATCTAAGAACCGAAATTTTTCATCTAAAACTCTCCTCCCTCCTATCCCCTCACACACCACTGCAAAAGTACCACCCGTAGGCTTGTACCCACTCTACCTACCATAAAAATTTCAACTTAATATCTTAAGGGGTTTGCGATCTACGCACCTTCAAACGGTTTTGCGTACGGCGTCTACGGCGGACAGACGGACATTTTTTTTGATTTTTGATTTACGTGAACCTGAAAATACAAAATTTCAGGTAGCAAGCTTTTTTGAAATTACAGGTCGATCACAATACCTTTGTTGTTAAAAAATATCTAATAAAGTAAAATGTGATGGAACAAAATTCAGAAGAAACTCTTAAATTGAGATACCTTTTTACCCATATTCGTTATTAGCAAATTATTTTAATTATGTAAATTCAATATGTAGGTGTGTCACACGCAACATGATTTTATTTGATTTTTATTTAATTTCGAAAATCACCATAAAGGTCAATTGCTCATCAGATTAATCGTGAAAATTCAATTAAAAGCCAAAAAAAACAGCCACTTCCATCGCCTTAAATCACAATGTTAAATTGTATGTGGTTTTTGGTACAAATTAAGTACATACACGAATAATATGTTGGCTTATTTGCCAAGTACTTTATGCTCGCATGTTTGAATTTTAATTTATTTTATGCCAATTTCAGTGGCACAATCGACGACATTGCTCCGTAGATAATTCGAAAATGTCAACGGGTCAATTGATAAAATTTTCCAATTAAATGGGTTTCGTGGTCTACTCGAATTCATTCATTTTGATTCAATTTGATTCATCTTCACGTGTGGAGATGGATCTTTTCAGTAACCTTCAGAAGAATTTCCGGACCGGACCTTAGGGGGCATATTTACGGGTTCCAATCCGACAAGCTTGTGATACGAGTATGTTACATACATACGTCAATTTAATTTGCATGTTCTGCGATCGGTCTAGCAACTAGCTTCTAGAGGTTGGTGAATGCATAGTTGCTCAGCCGGAATTCCGTGTATGCGTCACTGACTTACCAGGCGCGTAATACTGAAGCGTGCCTACTATGTAGTCACAATAATTCATCGGAATGAAAAAAATTCAAAATGTTCACGGAACAATTTTTTTCACTTTGGGAATCAATGGACTGAGTCATTCGACAGATGAGATGTTAAAAAGGCGAAATTGTCTTGAGGTAGGGATCTTTCTAGGTGTAGTTCAATTTTATTCACATTAGATGCTAAACTATCGGGTTGAGGAGCTCCAAGTATAAATCACATGTTTCGCCACATGTGCCTCGAATGCATACCTAAGCTACTTGATTGCTTCGTACCTGTTGTTCTCGGGGCTTACATATGCCTTGTGTGTTTACTTATACCTGCACCTCCATTATAGCTTCGAATACCTGTCTAGGTGTAAATCTTTAGTTAAGTTTTTAATGTCCAATTCTCTACACATGCTCGTATAAAAGACACAGATCGTGCTCGAAAGCAAAATTCGCGATTTAAAAGCCGATAAGATATTTTTGTCGGTTCACATGAATTTCTACATTTCCTGATAAGACCTTAATGTAACGTGTGATAACAAAACTTATTTGAAAGTCGTGTCTGAAATTTGTGGTGATGTTATTGCCCTATAAATTCGAAAGTGTGCTTTTGAATTAAAATTGGGCCGTAACGGAAGAAAGAGATTAGGAATCATCGGAGAAGTTCAATCACTGTTTCCGCGTTGTTGGTATTTTCGAGACGCGATTAAATACACAAGATAATGGGCATTTTTCAGCCAATTTGTTATTTTGTACTCAGATGTGAATACCTGCACGTATTATGTACCATATACTGCACGCAACTGAAAATTACATCGAAGTTCTTCTTTAATGTCATGGTATTGTGATCAATCTAATATTATGCTGTCAAATATTTGACGAAATTTGACGAAAAATTCAGTTAACATTTTTTCTTTCAAAGTACCTTTAGACCTTGTAGGCATAGAGCTAATAAAATAATGTGGCAAATTAAAATTTGACGATTACACTATTTGACAGCATTTACTATGGAAAATAGTCAAATATTTATTTGACTGTGTGGCATATACAGAAGTTTGTAAAAAAAACTTAAAACATACTGCAGGCACGATGGACTGCAAGCTAATCGTATGTTACCTACCCTAGAATCTAGATAAAGTTCTAAATTCCGGTATATATTGTAGTTGGGGATAACGCAGAATAGGGAATGGTTTTGCCCTTTACATTTTTTTAAGGACTCTCATTCATCATTTGGTTGCTATTCCAAAGTGAAAGACGATATCTTCTGTTTTGAATTTCAAATTTGAAGCAAGGTAAATTACTGAAAGTATAATTTTCATTTTACAAAGACATTTACATGGGGTAGCAAGAAGGACTCACTCTATTTCTAGCAAATTTATGACTTTAGTCTATAATGTGTATGTACAAAATTTGAAATTCCCCAACATGAAGCGTGCAAAAGTTACAGGAAAACATTCTTGAACACGCGTTTTAAGGACTTTTTTTTATGGAAGCAACTAAAAGGAGTACAAGGATTTTATTGACTAATAAACTCAAACTTGATTTTCAGATTTCACTCAAAACTTATTTGTCAACATCCAGATTCCAAATTTCAACATTCTAGCTCAAGGCGTTCTTGAGGTATTGTGCGTTTGGACCGATGAGCGGACAGATGGATAGAGAGACAGATTTGTAGACGGACAGATGATCAGGATGAACGAACGAACGGGTGGACAGACGTACGGGAGATTTGGTTTCCGATGCTCAGTTGTATGCGTTATAAAGTTTTGGGATGGATGTAACTAATAATACTCACAGAATTTATTTTTACAGACGACAGAAACTCCTGCTGCATATACCTGTAATAAGAACTATTTCCAGTTTTTCGTGGAATTCCTTACTAATTGCTAAAATTTTTAGTTCATAAATCATGAAATATCTTTGACAAAAAAGATAATCTCAATCCAATCAAAACTCTGTACTGTCCACTCAGCTGCAAATGAGAACCCGAGTTAAAATCGGGGTAATAATCACGGACGAACGTGTGGTTGACCACTTCAACTCTTAAGCTGGGTTTCCATATGCGACAATTTTCTGTGACAGAATTTTGTCACGACAAAAATGTGTCACACTCTTCAGTCTGGAGTTTACATCTGTAACATTACTTGTGTCACACCTTTTCGTAAATTGGTTATGTATTTTATTTAGATTAAATTATGGCCATCTTATAAATATTGGCAGTTTGCTAAAATGGTTGAGATCTCCATCTTAGCACGTGAAACGAACTGAAATTTTCGAAAAACCTTTGAACTGAAATTGTTTTCACACATGAAAAGTCGGAGAATCTCCGACTAGCGACATGCGACAAAATTTGTTCGAGATTTGTAATCTGATTGGATAACTGATCTGTTACACATAATGTCACAGAAAATAGTCGCATATGGAAACCCAGCTTCAGTGTTCCGTTGGTCTGGTAATGAAGTAACTCTAGCATTACATACTTCAAGGTCTAGGCTCAATTTGGGCTGTAGTGCCATTGATTATTATTATCCAATCCAATCTTCGGACAATTTTTTTTTTAAATTCTAAACTGATGTTCTTTAGAGTTGCTTGAGTTTTGGATATTATTGGGAGCTATTTTTGGGAGTTATTAACAGGTCAAACAATTGTTTATTGTGTATACAGTGAATTCGGCAGACGTATGGCAATTTTACTTTATGATTTAAATAATACAGTATTGTTATCGATTTAAAAAAAAAAGTTCTACCCTGAAATTTTTTTACACGTTTCATGACTAGTAGATACAAAGGCAATAAAAAATTTCAGTCCGTCTGTCCGCCGTATGCCATACGTCTGCCAGTGAACGCCAAATCGTTTGAAGGCTCCTAAACCTTTTAAGCTATTACATTAAAATGTTTTTTTCTGAATAGATAGGATAGGCCCCTTGAAGCTACCAGGGAGGTAATGGGAGAAGCGGCTTAGACCGAAAATTTCAGTTTTTAGATCTCAGCAACCGCTAATGCTAGGAGACTGAAATTTGAAATTTGTATAGAACTGTGATAGTAGACTTATTTGCAAAAAACTTGCCAATATGGGTGAAGGAGTGTGAGAGTGAAGAAAATATAATGCGTCCGAAACGCAAAAAAGCCGAGATCGATATATTCTAAAATTCATATCTCCTAAATAGTTAATGCCACAAAATTGAAACTTAATGAGTATCTGAAGGTACACTAGCCGAATAGATAAGAATCAAATTTCTGAGTAAGGTCGTGACGTACGGGAGTGGGGGTGAAAACTTTTAGGTTACGATATCTCACGAACCAATCGCACTAGAAAAATAAAATTCAGTTTAAAAGTAAAGGTTGATACTTAAATGGAGTCTGCCAAAAGTAAATTTATTTATATATATATTTTATTTTTTTATTTTTTTTTATATATTTTCAAGATTTTCGCCATATCTACTAGATCTTCCTAAATATTGAACTCATTTTTATTCTACGGATTCTTCATATAAATACCTAGAAAGTGTTTTCAAGATGTTATGAAATTTGACCCCTAAGTGGGTGTAAAGTGGTTGTATATTTTTTCAGGAATTCTGCCATATCTCTCAGGTCTGGTCAGATATCGAATTTAATTTCACTTCGACCGGCTTGTAAGAATCACCAATTTTCAATTTTTTCACACCCCTAGATCGCATCCCTAGACCCAATTATGTAATTCATATGTTATGTGTGGCACCGGCGTAAGTATTCTAGCGCGACCCTATTCTAACCGCTTGCCGAACTTTTAGAGCACAGGGTATTCTAAAAATTCTCTGTTATACATTTGTTTAACTTCCATTTTGCTACTGGTAAAGCTTACACCCCCAATTATTATTATTACATTCCGATTGATGCATCAAGTACTTCGTTTCGACTATCGTTCTACCCATTAATCACAATTTACTCAAGCATTTCGAGAGTACCAGGAACTATACGACTGGTACGAACTGAACAGCCATTTTCATACCCGAGTACGAAGCAAGTGAGCTCCACTAAAGTCTAGATCCTTTGAAAATAACCAGGCACTAGTAGTATGTCCTCTTTTCACGGTTCGCACACAATCATGTGAAAACTTCGTAACAGCTCTTACTACCCCGAATAGCAATTCAACCGTCAATTCATCCATCTCGCAAAATCGGGGATGAGTATGGGGAGATAGGGCTAGTGTGTAAAGCGTGTACCATATGCATCGAAGATTCCAACTGGAAAAGACCCATACGAAATAAGTACGGAAATGGAAGATTCCGACCAGCTTGGCATACTATTCGTGGTACATGTGAAACGATATGGGCCAAGCATTTGTGTCGAGATCCTGGCGACTGATCTGTGATGCAAGAAAATTTTCAGTAACTTATTGCAAATGATAATAATGGCGAAAGTATTTACGGCCCGTTTCCTGGAAGTAATTGAAAATGCAATAAACAGATTCATAAATTGACATGAGAAGGACTTTAGTGGCTAATCGTGATAGTCATCGGCAAAGGTTATGTAATGAGTTCCATGTCTAGAATCCAGTACACACAGAGTGAATGTATCCTGCAGACATGGTCAGAGCGACCTCCTCGACTTTATGGTAATTCTGAGGACTTGGTCCGGTCTGGCGTAATTTGGCACGGACAATGGATATACTGTACAATCGAATGGTTAGCATAGTCAAATGGAAGTTTAGTTTTCATTAGATTATGTCCTTTCTCGTTGCATCCAGTACATTTGTAATGCAAATACGTAATTGAAGCATATTGCTCTGTTGCTCCCATTTCAGATTTTTTTTTTATTTTAGACTGAGAAAGGACATGTACATGGATTTGTTAATATATGCAAATCGGACGCATGTTCAGATCCATTTTAGAAATATTCTTCTTAGCGGCTCTATTGTGTTGTGTCCATAGATGTCCAGTTGAAGGCAAGCGGAGCATGTCATGAAAATTCTTCCTGTAAAGAAAGAAAACTTTGGAGAGCTTTGTAGCAATTTAAAATAGTTTAGTGCAACAGAGTGGTACAATAATAATACTCCGGAGTCCCCAGCTCTGGATACGCCACTTTTTCTATGAAATTTACGTCGAAACAAGATTGAGCTGCCGCGGGGATAAAAACAAGTCTCGAAGAAAATTTTCCATTTTCTAAACCAAATAATATTGTAAGTAAAATAAGAAAAAAAAATTCTATTTTATATCATTTTCTGCGGCGGATTGCAACTATATCTCAAACTTTAAAAATTGCATGTCTCAAAACAGCTCACACAAAAAAGCTGGAACACGTTTCAAACATTACCTGGAGTTCGAACAAAGAGGTTGGTGAATTGGTCCAGGTAGGATGGTGTATTACACTGTATGAACATTTTATTACTTTAAGAGCAGGCAATGGAATACCAACTTCAATTATAGTAAAATTACACTGCATTGTGTACGCTACACAATTGTGTGTAAATCTTTACAGATTAATATGTAATGTGATTATATGCTTTTTCGTAGATTTACACTTTAAATATGTAAGTCATGTAAAAATTACATTGGATTCTGTAGATACTTTACACACTAGTATCTAAATTGTTACAGATAGGTATATATGCATTATTATAATCAGACACAACTTGAAACTCGATAAAGCACATTTCGCATAAAATCATTATGAACTCTTAGTGACCGAAGAACTTGGACAAACTATCACTTATCATTGAACTTGATTTTGTTTTACTTATGCAAATAAAAACACCATCAAGCAACTTTACTCAGAAGTAGAATTAATACGTAATAATATCTATATGAAACTACACAACTCCATTGAATTTTGCTCAACTTCATTAAATCTTACATATTTTTATGTAATTTTTACAGAAATTACAACATTTACACATTTGAAAGCAAATAAGCACATTAGTTCCTTAAATTTACATTCTAATTCTAAAATTACATTAACCTTACTGTAAAAATTACTTTACAAAAAATAGTAGTTTTACGGAATTTTTTTACTGTGTTGCTTTGTAATTTTTTAAATAATAAAGTATTGCCATTAACCTGAAATTTAAAAAAAATGCTACCTTCATATCTTTTCACGCTAAAAAAAATAGGCCGTCTGTCCATCGTGGTCTCCATCTTTCGTTTGCAAACTAGTTTGAAGGATCAAAACTCTTCGAACGATTAAATAAAATTGTTTACTAGGTAGATGGAGTCGTACACTTCATAAGGGTCATATTTTAGCTTGTGATTGTTTGAGGGGGATGTGGATGAGCGTTTTAAACGAAAAATGTTATGATCCAAAGTGTACAGTAGTTGTGAACGATTTATGTCACGAAATTAAGATTTAATGATTATTTGTGGACCGGAGATCGGGAGCACTTAACAGGGGATAGCAATTTTCAAGGAATAATAATCAATGGCGCAACAGCTCAAATCCGGCCTAGGATTTGAAGTAATACTAGAGTTATTTCATTATGAGACCAACGGAACACTAGTAGGTGAAGTGGTCAGTTACACGCTCTCGTCCGTGATTATTACCCCATTTTTAACTCAGGTACTTCTTCCTTCATACCCTCTCAAAAGATGGGCTCTTAAGGAGATCTACGAGTATAAATATCACCAAAAATAAAATTGGGTTTAGTAACTTAAAGGGTTTGAAAGATACGAGCTACCAGTTTGCGTACGGCGGATAAACGGAATTTCGGTTAGTACTAAAACGGATAGCAAATTTTCCTTTTTTACAAGTCGATCACAATACTATGTTATTGAAATAATAATGTAAAATCAATTGAGTGGGTAGTACGGGGATGAAGAAGTTAGTTGCTTTTTCTGCAACGGCTTTAAGGAACGAGTTTAGTGAAGTAGTTCCGGAACTCTTCGTTCCATTGTTGCTTCATTTTCGTTCCTTCGTTCGCTCGCGAAGTACTCCGTTCTATCAGTTCACTCATTGAACTTGAACTTGAGCGGAGAAGGTGACGAGCAAAAAAACATCTACATATAATATGATTACCAAAAAAAAAATAAAGGTCAGG
The DNA here is from genome assembly GCA_949128065.1 of Beris chalybata. NCBI lineage: Eukaryota > Metazoa > Arthropoda > Insecta > Diptera > Stratiomyidae > Beris > Beris chalybata. The sequence goes on along the minus strand of OX421896.1, from coordinate 26,735,099 downwards.
AGATCTCGAAGATGATGACTGAAAAAAAAGATCAGTTCATCTAGAAGATGATGAGCAAAAACAAAAGGGGCAGTCCATCTAGAAGAAGATGCCGAAATAAACCAAAAAAAAGTCAGTGCAAAAAAAAAGACTGGTAAAGTTTTTTGTCATATCTTCTATGGAACCGGAGTTCATCACAAGGAGTGAGTTACTTAACTCACTCACTTCAATAAAATGTTCCTTTGAAACAGTTCACTCGTGAACGACCCATCTCTTAGGGTCACGAATGATATTGTTAATACATATTAAGGTATACCAACAAGTCGATAGAAGACTGACTCTGAAGGTAAGAAATTGTATTCAATTTGTAGTTCTACAGCACACTAAGGGCGGAATTCATAGTCGCAGTTTAAACAAAAAATTTGGTTTAAACTTAGGTTCTTACAAACAAGTTCCTAAGCTTAAACCAAATTTTTGGTTTAAACTTCGACTGTGAAACCGGGATAATCCTTAAAACTAAATCGAGATTTAAATAAGTGAATTATAAAGTGGTTAGAACTCTTTTTATCGATTGTTAGAATTTCCATTACAAGAATATTCGATATGTAACCCATTGTGGCTTATCACGTTATTGCATACATATTACATACACGACTTTGTTTAGCAAATTGTGCCAAATACTTTCAGTTCATCGTGCGACCTAAACTCCTATATTGAATATGTAGTTATGATAAAACGAACGGATAAAAGAAAAATGTTTTTAACAGATTTATTTAAGTTTACGGAACAGAGCCTTAACTTTTACTGTAATTGTTTTAATCTTGCTGTTTAAATAGTAGTTCTTACCCACGGTTTATATTTCTTCTTATATTGACAAAAGTTAACGCTGCTTTCGATTGATAAAAACCAATCTATGTAAAAGTCAATTCGGTGGATAATAATGAACAGATAAACATGACGTGATGAGTTTGAGACAAACAAGTTGGAAGTTATTAGAGAATTTTACCATCGTAAATGGTTTCGTAGATGAGTCTAGCCAGCTTAATGTTCTCGTTTTCTTATTGATTTTTAGCCAAGGAATTTGGACTGTAATAAACAGAGCAATTTGTTTTCCCCGAAAAACGACAATATTCTTAAATTGTTCAATAAATAGGTAGAGCTCGGCTGCGATTTCATAATGCAAATAAATGTCGTAGTAAATTGTTTATTATAGCGAAAAGGCTTTAGTTCTGATTAAAAAACTTTTGAATTTACGAATATTTAGAGCATTAGTAGATTTTATGTGATAGTTGATGGTTCAAATAAAAATGAAAAGTAGCACCTATGTTCCTTCTTTCCATTCAAGAATGAACGCTGTTAGGCGAAGACAATCAGATGAGTGTAGTATTTGTGCGTATTTATTGGGTGTCATTCACAAATTGTTTACAAGAAATTAATTAAACTACACTGTTTAAAAAAAATGGAATTTTTAATAAAATTTTTAGATGAAATTTCCCCTATATTGTACATTTTTTCAAGTAAAAGTTCACTTTTCAATCACTTTTAAAACAAATTACGGGCTTGTTGTTTGTTGTTTGAAGCGGGGAAGATACGCCGCAATGTGGAGGATCTTGAGCCATCAGACTATTATTGCCCATTGCACTCGAGTCCTCAGTCTCTACCCGAACTTTTTCGTCCTTCTCACAATTACGGGCTTAGTAAATTATTCATGTGCTTTTCAACTGAACCGTACAATTTAAATGAAAAGGCTCACAAAATTACCCATCATTTCGTGTAAAATTAACTACATCCATACATACATATGAATTGAAAATTACGTTCTTTTTCGAGTAATTCTACTTACATATCTATTTAAATTTTACGACGAAAAACATGTAACATATGAAACAACGAAGTTGGCCGCTACGTTCGATTTGTTTTTCTATTGAAATGAAAATGAAACGCCTTCGGTGGCGCAGTCAAACCTACAACCAGGGTTTAATTAAGAGTAAGTAAGTACGAAATAATATGAGAAGATAATATAAAGAGTGCTAATTAAATACTTTTTTAGAGTGTAAATATGTAGAATAAACAGTGAATTTACTACTTTTGAAGTTGAAATTTACTGATTGCAAATTGAAATTGATCGACCAAAAATTTAAAATTACATTCATATTGACAATTACATCGCAATGTAAATTTACTTGAAAAGGTGTGGCATATTTACCCACTATCCAAAAGATGTAAAATTCCATGTTTTTTTACTCGGTAGTGCGAATTCACATAGCCATTCAATTTTAATAATAAAAAAGTGAAAATGTCTTGTTGCACCCGTTAAAGTGCTAAGATTTGGCTGTTAAGTACACCGTATGCCATTTAAGCAAATTGTCCATTCACTTAAATAGGACAATTCCACCCCGACAAAAGACCATACAAAAATCTTGAGACCATTACACGTAAAAAAAAACTTTTTATCGGGATAAAAGTTTTGCACAGTCGACAAGTTTTTACTAACTTTTGTAGGCATCGCGTAACGCGTTTAAGCCTTGTAACTGGAAGGAAGTTGTATAGAGAGTTGTACGTCACAAAGCCACCAAAAACTTTTACATCGAAATTCTACTTATGTCTGTGACTACAAATATAAAAATTACTTGGAAACAGTCACGATTTTATGGAAAAGTTCGGGCAAACAAGAAACTTTGAAGGCCTATGACCTGAAGGATTCGCTAAAATGGGACAGAAGGAAAAGTTTTCTATGTGATTCACTTTAACCGACATTTCTTAGATGTTGGAATAAGATACGAAATTGCTTCGGGTTGCGACCGCAATTATTATTGTTATTTCGAATGTCTTTTATGATGTGCTAATACCTACCCACAAGCTATGAATCTGATAAATAAACTCATATTTAATCCTTAATGTTATTGTTGATTTTCGGAGGATAACGTAACAATAGATGTGCGAAAAGTGAGACAACAATTTATTTCATTTACTGCTTCTGCCATAGGCTATAAACGCACGTTTATACTTAAGGAAAGGTCCTTTGTGGAGTCAAAGGATCTTAAAATCCAGTCCCACTCGCTGAATGATTTGGAAATCTCAACGAGGCGTTGGATACTCTGGATCTACATAGATGTCGGGTAGATTGGGTAGATTGTCAAGACTTTTGAAGAAGTACTTCCAAGAAACACACGGAATTCACAATACTCGTATATCTACTCTGGATGAAATACTGACCTTTGATTTATATTGCATAAATTAAAATAGTAAGTGTGCTCTTTCATTCATTTTCGACTTCTCAAAGGTGAATCTAAATACCTATTACTCGAGAACTTTTGTATGACGGTAAACTTTAAGTATGTATATTGCAGTGGCGTCGCTAGAGAGAATAACATCCAGGGCGGAAATGGGTATTATCACTCCATAATAAAATATCGACATATAGTATAATTTAGGGTTGAATAGCAAGAAATTCTGAAACCGGTTTTAGGCAAAACAGCTCGTTTAAGTGAAAACAATTCGATAAGAGATATGTCGGAACTAGTAAAAACATAGGTACTCAATAATTTTATGCCTCTGTAGCGGTTGAATATCGAAAAATTCGGAAAACATTTTTCAGATGATAATATAATATAGTATAAATAATCAATGGCGCAACAGCCCAAAAAAAATTCAAATTGTTTTTAGGCAATCGTATTTAAACTCCTTAGAAGTCGAAGCGCATTCGAAATCTTGAAATCGAGATTAAGCCTAAGAAATATGACGGAATTCGTGAAAAGTGTACAAAACCTTCACACCCCTTTGAGGGTTGAATATCAGAAAATTGGGAAAGCAGTTTCTAGGCGTTTAAGTAATAAGCCCGTAAAAGGAAAATTAATTTGATACTTGGACATGCCTTACAGATATGATGAAACTCGTTGAAAAGGTAAAAAATAAATATTTTCCGTACGGCAATAAGACTATGAACTTGTTTTTGCTTTAATTATTCCTGCAGTTCATCTACATATACATACTATATTTTAACTTTCTATCACTGAATTAAAAAGGTATATCCAACTAACTAAAATCTAGATCATTATTATGAAAAAATCATTGTTTTCGAGCCGAAGCAAGTATTCATTAATATTAAATGCAAAACATGCATCATTTTTCGGTTTGCTTTGTATATACAATCACACAATAACAGAAATGATGTAAAAATTCATTGTTACAATGAACGAGTTCATAGTTTTGATGAAATCAGTAAATCGTATTAAAGTTCAGATTCATTATAACTATTGACTGTATCAATCTTAGTATAATATGATGAACGAATTCATAATATTGATGAAAAGAGTAATTATTGTTACTAATGTTGTTTGAACTTTAAACACAGTACAGAAAAATTTAAAATTATAAATTTCACCACAATCCATTTTTGTGACGTTGAGTGTGGAACTTGAGCAAACAACGGTAGCTAAAGAAGCTACACAGCCCTATAAAAGGCACGTCCACCGTCAACACGCACTTTATCACGAAGGTATCTAGTTGCGATTCGCATCCACGCTGTTTCAGCGATACTTGAAAGGTAAGTATTCCAAATCAGTAGCAAACGGAAACTTTTGAGACTTATTTTCACGCTACTTCAGCTTTGAACCTTTTTCAAAGGCAATACGTTTCGACAAAACCGAAATCAGCGGAACCATTTGAACCTTGCGTCCTGTTTAACGAGTGAAAATACCACTGAACAAGATCACCTAACTAGATCAAATATTCCTTTCCTGATCGTATACATACATTGATCCGTCGAGCCGGATACAAACTTAAAACAAGCATTTTTTCACTTGTGAACTCGTCAACGAAAATTCACACCAGCAAGTATCAACATGCAGCGATCACTTGATCTTATTCATATGTTGTTCCTTATATTAAAGTATAAATTCATAATTGCGATTAAACCTGACACTGTAATCAACACTGTGTTCATAATATTAATGCACATATTGATACCAATTTGATGAATTTGAACATTAATATTATGAACGTGAAACTGAATATAATTTCTGTTTTTTATGCCATATGGAAACAAATAAAGGTTCCCAGCTCTTGTGTAAAATTTTTGCTGCTGCTGCAACTGTTTCTCAGTAGAACAATTGACTCCATTTGATTACGTGCCAATGGTCTTCTACTCCTGTGTGGGAACCTTAACAAAAGATCGCAGCCAATAGAAGATCTGAAACCTTGAGTTATGCGATGATTGTTTTCTTACTTTAAATAGAGAATATCACGCAAAGATGCCTTGTTTATATGAACTTTTTAATCAATATGACGAAGACGTGCATCAAAACTCCTAGGTGTTGACTTCCGAGAGTATAGGTATGTACCCTTTCCCTACATATGAATTGATGGAAATATTTTTAATGAAATGAGATTGATAGTATCTGTGTACGGTTCATATATCATCAAAACTGGACCCAATATTCATTTGATTAGCTAAAAAATAAATAAATCTTAGGGGATCATTGACAAAAGATATAGGAAGAACCGATTAAGATGACCATCGAAATATCCTGTGCGAAACTATTGTATTTGATTTCAATACATTACAGCTGCTCAAACCTATTCTCTAGGAATCCTTTGAATTATTCCTAATAAATTTAAATTGCTTTACTTTATGACACTATTGGGAGTAATTGGAAACTCTCATCATATAAATGAGCTTTTTATAAAACTTTTCGTTGGCATCATCGCATAAAAAGTTTTTATGACGGACCTTAAGGAGTGAAATATTAAGCCATAATTTTTTATGAGCCTTCTTTTTCTCTTTACCGCCACATATTTAAACAATAACTCACCTTACCAATTGAAGGAAAAATCGTATCCAAGATGCAGGATCATTGCTATAATCTGTCTAAATTTAAGACCGTTATCAATAGGATTTGTCCAGTTAATGAAGGATTTAATTCACACTCAATAAAGACACTTTTCAATCCAGTATAAAATGAAGTCAGGAAAAATACCCTCCGGTGCAGAAGCGCATCGCGTTCAACCATATGCTCCCTGGGACTAATTTAAGCAGCGCACAATAAAATTAGCATAAGCACTCTTCCGTAAAATTTTCATCTTCCGCGGGAAGAGTACGCATTGTACTTCCTTGGAAACTGCCGCTATCTTAGTCCTAGCTGTGGATATACTCGTATCTAAAAGAAAAATCGGAAACTCTAAGAACTATCATCTTGAAAATGTTGTGTCCTCAAATTTCCGCATCATCAATTTTTCGAAGATGTCCTTTCGTGCTCTGTTTGTGTACAACCCATTTGAGGATACGTAAAAAATGTCCTGTCTTTCAATTTTTTTTTTCCTTCGCTTTCAGCAACGAGTTGTATCCTGGTGTATATCCAGAACACGTTCATAAAAGCTGTGGAGTGAACAAAAATGAGAATTTATTAAAGGAACGTCTTTATATCCTTGTGCTGACAGGATGTTGGCAGTTACCTAAATTGTAACCGGTAGCTTTGATGTTCTTTGTAATTTTATCTCTATCTCGTCCTATCTTCGTTGCAGCTTCTTTTAATTAAGTGTTGACGGCAAGGTGTCGGTACTCGCTACTTGCTGATGATGTCAATATGGAAAACATGGAAAATAGCCTCAAGAGGGTTGGTTGGTTGGGGGGAAGGAGGCTCTTTTGAAGCTTTTCTTCATTTCAACGCTGTGCTGGCAGCACATCCAAGACCCTGACTTCCTGTCTAATTCTTAAACGCCTTTAATATATGCAATATGTGTGGACTACAAGCTCTGGTGGAGCATGATGTGAGGCTATTTATTGCTAGCGAGTAGATAGCGGATTCATAACATTCAGATTAGACGAACATTCAACTTTGTGTACGCGGAAAATAGAGCTTAAAACGCTTAGCGACCAGGAGCTGATTCTGTTCTGTGTAACGCTGATACTGCACTTTCTTGTCATTTCCTTAATCAGGATAACAATGGGCGATTTACTTTGAATTTGAGATTACCGAACGGGATATGACACACAGTTCCGACTAATCCACTTGTCTCTGACGAGCTTAGACACGGTATTTTAGAAAATTGCTTTTAGCAATTTAAAGTTATAATCGAAGGAGAAAGTTTTATGACGATAACGTTCGATTCTGTTTCTAAAACAAAGTATTTCCGATGGAATTGCAACGATTAGTTTAAATTTAGATGAAGTATAATAATTTAATTATTGAATTTCGCATACGTCAGCGGGAATTGCATTAAAAATAGGTCAAATTGATTTTCTGGGTCAATGTCGGTGAATAATTCAACATTGCTGATACTTTTTACAGCCAAATTTTGTGATTAAACAAAATTTATTGTTACATGGCAATTGGGTCGAAAAATTAATTGTGTATACACCTGTAAAGGAAGTGAAGGCTGGCGGAAATTTTCAACAGTTGGGTAATAGTTCGCAACTCATTGGCAACTGGGTTTGTGTAGTTTGAGAGCGAACTAGTTGGAAAGAGCGGGTCCATAAGTGAAATGAACGAACCATTCGCAGTGAGTCCATTGCCGTATAGGTGGACACTGAGAATTTTTTTTTATATCATCCTTTTTTAACTACTTTGAAAGGAATTGCGAACTAGTAGTGAGTCCCGCTTCTAGCTCGTTTCTGCTCTGCACTTCCATATTGAGGAACTTCTTTTTTTTTGGAGGTCACATTGTACTAGACCATTTTTTTTAGCTCATCACATTTTCGGATACTAAAGACCTTTTGTTTTTTTTTTAATCAGCACATTTCACTCGAATCAGTGAACTAAAAGAACGAACTAGTTCAGGACCGAAAACGATCGGTCACTCTAGAGAACTTAAGTGACAAATTTCAATTCGATTTCTCAACAGACCTGAAAAGGGGGTGGAGTTGAAAATAAATTTAAACTATTTGCACTACTTTGGGGAGGAGAGCCTTTTGAAACAGAAATGCAATCGATTATTACACTGTTAATACCACTATGAAAAATTAAGAACCAATTCTTTATCTAATAAGACCTAACAAATAGCACGGAATTCGTGAAATGAGCCGTTGTTTTTGAAAGTTGAATAAGTCCATTTCGTTTTTAAGCCGACATGCTTAAGGGTTGGCGTTTTAATATGATTAAAAATATTTATGCCAACTTCGGGAAAAATTTACTTGTATTTGTTAAAAGTGCGATGAAACAATTGCATCAACTCAACATCCACTTTCTGAGAAACTAAGTTGCGTGGTGTTGTATAAAACAACGTTACAATGTCACAAAAAATATTTTTTGAAATGGACTTATTCCACTTTCAAAAACAACGGCTCAAATATTGAATCGGTTTCAACTTACCAGCATAATCCGATAATAATCTCCTTCAGCCATTAGCAATTGCTTCACTAACCTTATTTTTTCAGTAATACTCGTATCTGATGTAAAGGTTGTAATTTAGAATTTAACTAGATCTGTCAAGAAAATTGCGATATGTGTGTAGGGGTAGGGGACAGTGGCGCGGCTTGATCATTTAAGAAGGGGAAGAGCAATTGATTATAATCAAAAATTTGTTATTGTATTTTATTCTTTCTACAAATTTACTGCCTATTAATTGTACCTCCTCCATTAGCTATTTTTAACATTTACTAATATAAAACCAGCAATCACGAACGGGGACCAGGAGGCTATTTGAAATGTTATTTTTCAGGTTGTTTGTTGCAGTCACCTACACCGCATCTCATTATTAAACGCGTTCCGGACTTTACTGCAGTTTCGCCCAGAGTTTTGGCAGATTTTTTTTCGTTTATTTACGTTTTTTTTAATAGAAGAGCCAATAGAAGTACAATCAAATTCGATCTCTTTAATCTTATAAGATTTTCGGAATTCATGAACAAAACCTTACACCTCAGGGGCTTAACATCGAAAAATGCTTGCATCAGATTTTTCTTCGATTAAATTTAAAGCCTTTAGAAATAAAAATGGATTGAATATCTCATTAGACCCAATATATGGAAATTCGTGTACACAATCACTTAATATCCCCTAAGGGTTGTAAATCAAAAAAATTGATATTGACACATAAAAATTAAATTTTTTAAAAATGGCTATTGAATTTACTTTTGTGCTCCACCTTCCAAAATTTTTTTTAGCATTTAATGGGTTCCACTTATAATAGTGTATACACAAACCAAATTTTTAACACTGCAATGTTATTCCTAAAGCTAGTATTACACTGTATGCCAGGCGGTCAAATATTTGACCATTTTCCCTGAATGCTGTCAGATGGTGTCAGATAGTGTAATGGTCAAATGCTGTTTGACAAAATGTTTCATTTGACCACATTTGACCGTTTGCGATTTCTGGAAAAACAATTGTGTCAAATGGGTTAAAAAGGAAGTGTCACTCGTGAAATTTTTTTGTGGCAATCAGCTAAAGCTAGTATTACACTTTATGCCAAGCGGTCAAATATTTGACCATAACAATTTGACCGAATTTGATGTCAAATATCCATTTGGCACGCAGCCATTATCTGACACTTTTGATAAAATCGTAAAATTTTCTCTTCGTATATTTTTTCACAAATTCCGTCACATCTCTTAGAAGTGATAAGACATCGGATTGGTTTTCATTTCCTCGGGCTCTCTTTCTTTATATCTAAAAACTGATTTCAGGATTTTTGGATATTCAACCTCAAAGTGGGTACATATTTCTTAGTTCTGACAATATATCGAATTTATTTTTACTACCTGAAGCTTCCTATGTAATCGTCATAAAGTTGATTTCAGAATTTTTTTGATATACAACTCCAAGGGGACGTATGTAAGTCTTTCGACATATTTCTTAGGATTGATGAGAGATCAGATTGGTTTTGACTTCCACAAAATTGACATATAATCGACTAAAAAAGCATTTCCGATTTCATGTAACGGCCCAAAACCAAATCACTTAAAACCTCCTAATCGTGTAACAGCTGATATTATACTACGACCTTGACTGCGTCCTTGGAGTATATGTTATACATATGTGGCAGCAGCGTAAGTATTCTATCGCAATCCCATTTGAACCTAACTTTTTTTTTGTTTTTTGCATTTTTTGTTTTATTCCCGTTGATCCCGTTGCTTCCGTTGCTTCCGTTGCTTCCGTTGCTTCCTTTATTCACATTTTTTAATTTTGCCCAGTTCTATAAAGATGGCCTAATTTTTGCCATATTTCTCAGAATTGATGAGATATCATATTGACTTTTACTTTTACTCAATTTTCATATAGTCGGTTACAAACCAATTTCAGAACTTTATGATATTCTACACCCACAGAGATTTAAAGGGGTTGCACATGTTTTCATGAATTTTAACATAACTCTCAAATAAATCTTCGCCCACGAAAAAATTTCAGGTTTGGGTGATAGGGTGTGTAAGGGGTTTGCATACACTTTCACAATTTTCGCCATTTATTGGGTCTGATGACTTAATGAATTTGATTCTACTTCTATGCATTTAATGTAATCACGACTTTTCGAACATGAACCCCCAACGGCGGAGGGGAAGGTATTTTTAAATACTTCAAATATTTTATATGCATCGATGATAAAGATATCCCGCTTCTAACTTTATGATATTTTAAAACAGTTTTTGAAAGATATTGACATATAAATAAAAAGATTGAGGTAAAAATTCTTAAAAACGGCATATAATTCGAAACCGGGCACATGTTTATATGACAATTTCATCGGGTTCTTAAACCCCTACAACATATGTATGCTTCTAACTTTATAGCGATACACCCTGTATATTACAAAATGATTCCCAGAAGGTTGAAGGGCTCTAGAGCGTACTAATGGAAGTTATTGAAGCAGCAAGATCTTTTTCATTCTTGATGTAAATAATTGAACTTTCAAATTGAATGCGTGTTAACACACATCTTAAACTAAATCTAATTCGATGACTTTTAAAATCACCCCCAACGACCACACAATTCATTATAGTCAACAATTTACAACAAGCTTACCGCCTATCGATTTACAAGAAATGATGTAACAAAACGCCGGCTCGAACATAAATGAAAGTAACCCCATGTAGGATATTTTCGATACTTTTCAAAAATTTGCATCCCTTGAAATTGCTTATGATATTGAATTTTCCTTGAATAAACTAAGCGATCAGCCCCAAACGAGGTGAATAAACTTGGCAAGCTTTGCATACGTTTAGAATATCAGGCCAATAAATTTTCAGATTAAGTTTCCATATCCTTGAAAGATTTAAAATATTACGAGGCGATTCCTGTTGGTATGACGGGGCGAAAATGAAATCGTAACTTCACCCGCTAAACAATCAATTTCAAGGCCCATTGTTGTAGAAGGTTTCCTTTCAATATACACAAAAAGAAAAACCTCGGAGAAAATATAAATGGCTAAGAAATCTAATGTAGATGCGAAAATAGCATAGAGTTCATTATACGCCCTCAAATCGACTTTCTTATCCTTTTCGAAAGAGAGCTCCGTTTATGGGATCGCATTTCTGAACATAATGGACCAGGCGGGGAAGGAAATAAAAGACATGATTCTCAAGGCTTTCGCACCAACTCGCACTGCCGAGAAGCCAACAACATCCCACAATAGTAAGGAACTTACACTCGTAGTCATATTCGAAACGATTTGCCATTCGTTTACATTTCAGTCCGATTTCTTTTTCTTTCTGTGAAATCCTTTAATATCCATGAAAAGTGCTAGCCCCAATCCGTTCAATCCTCCTTGAGAGCAATAATAAGGACAAATTTAGAATAAAAAGAAAGACTTCCACTCAATTCTAAACTATTGAAAGGATTCGTTTATAGTTTCATAGTGCAGAAAGGGGTAATCAAAGGCTCAAGACGGATCAGTAGCATCTGTAACTCTTCGTCTTCAAGTGAATCCGTCTACGACCTATTTATTGCCAAAACATTTAACGCTATTCGTGTAATGGCCTGGACTACTATCTACTAAAAGCCCCAAAACGAGCAGTAGTTTATTTCGCATCCTGATGCGGAGGAGTTGAGCTTTCTTTGCGAATTTTGAGGAAATTGTTAAGCACCCATTACTTAAACTGAATCACTTCTTAAGTAAGGGCTGATGAATCACTAAAAAACTGGTGAATAACCGAAAATTGTAATTGAGGCCTATAATTAGAACTCTATGGAGAGATGGAACGATATATGTACGTTTGAGCAAAATATGCGTTTCTTTCTTGATTTTTTCGCGTGCGTCTTTTTGGGGTCTGCGCCAAGACATGTCTTTAAAATTAATTTCTTTCTGTCAGGGGTTTTCTTTTTTGTGGAGCAATCAGGTCTTTTGGTGTGAATTGTGGCCAGAATGCTGCGTGATTTGTTAGTGGAATAATCCGACTAACTGAAATATTTTGTTCCGAATTCATAATGATGATTATGAGGAAGTGTATGTGGATTTTTTTTTACTACATCGAGCAGATCATTGATGATTTTTGCCACATGGAATAAGTCTCGCGATGGTGTCGACAACAAATCCGAGTGTCCCCAATTAATGTTTCAACAGAAGACAACACCTTCTGACCGAGTTCGGCTTGTTTATTTTTTCCCCGATTGATTATAGATATGTTGGCACAATTCCAATATTAAGAATTGATTTAAGGACTCCGAAATTATATAGACTAGAACTCAAAAATTCATTTAACAGAGTGTCTTACTGATGTAAGCGATTAAGAACGAATTTCACGTTTTTTTTCCAAATTCAACCCCCAAAAGGGTTTAAAAGGGTTGCATAGATTTTCATAAATTTGCACTATCTCTAAGTCTTAAGTTAAGTGTTCACGATAGAGAAAAAATCTGCCAACAATCTGGGCGTAACTTTATTATTTTTCCGGCAGAAGTAAGGAACGCGTTCAATTCTGAAATGCGGTGTAGGCTACTATGTGACTGAAAACCTATCAAAAAGAACAAGATCATGGAAGTGAAAATCTGATTGGATCTGAGAGATATGGAATAGTTTATGAAAAAGTACACAATCACTTTACACCCCCTTAGGGGTAAATTTTCAGAAAATCGTGAAAACGCTTCCTTGGTATTCATATGGAGAATACATAGAATAAAATTAAATTCATTATTTGGGACGAGGTAGTAGATATGTCGAAAATCGTGGGAAAATATGCATTCTATTTTCACAGATAATTTTTTTTGCCCACACCTCCCACTTGTACCACACTACCCTTAAGGGTCGAATTTCAAAAAACCTTGAAAACACTTTCTAGGTATCCATACGAAGAATTCGTAGAATAAAAATGAATTCAATATTTGGAAAGACCTAGTAGATATGACGAAAATCGTGAAAATATATGCATTTTATATTTATTATATTTACAAATATTTTTTTTCCCCCCCCCCCCCCCTTCTGAACGCCAATGAATATTCAAATTTTTTTTCATCACAATTACTTTTCTAGTTGATTTACATATACACACCGAGTTTCAACATTGTAGCTTAAGCTGTTCCATATATAGGAAAAACACCCCCACTTGTACCACACTACCCTTAAGGGTCGAATTTCAAAAAACCTTGAAAAAACATTCTAGGTATTCATACGAAGAATCCGTAGAATAAAACTGAATTGAATATTTGGAAAGTCCTAGTAGATATGACGAAAACCGTGAAAATATATGCATTTTATATTTATTATATTTACAAATAATTTTTTTTGCCCCCCTTTCTAAACGCCAATGAATATTCAAATTTTATTTTATCGCAATTACTTTTCTAGTTGATTTACATATACACACCGAGTTTCAACTTTCAAGCATGGACCGTTTAATAGTTCGGAAAAACACCCCCTACCCCCGTAGCATACTACCCCAAAAAAAAATTATATTTTTCCAACATTCCGCTACTATAGCTCTATCTAAATACCAAGTTTAAGGCTTATATCATTACAGGTTCTCAAGATATAAGCATCGGAACTTTTTCGTTTTCACCTTCCCCCACCCTCCCCTCTACACCCTCAACCCCAAAACTTTTTTCTCTACTAGGGTTTAATTAGCGCTACTTCTGGTAAAAATTCTAAGCATCTATCTTACATTGTTCTTGAGATATGAAATGTGTGTGATTTGAAAAATTCTCATCCCCTCCACTTCTATGCTCTACCTCCCACTTAAAAAATTTTACTTTGATCAATCTTTATTTGTCAACGTTTATACCCAAACCAAATTTTATTTTTCTAGAGCAATTGGTTCATGAGATATCGTAATCTTAAGTTTTTCACCCCCCACCCCCATACACAACTTCCCCCACCCAAAATTTTTCTTCATTCTGTTCTCCTAGTATAACTACAAATATTTTTCAAGTTTGAATAGTGTGCCATTAACGGTTTAGGAGATATGTATTTTAGAATGTGTCTATCTCGCCTTTTTTGGGTTTCGGACGCACTACATTTCCCCCCACTCCCACACCCCTTGCTCAATATTGACAATTTTTCTGCAAATGGGTCTACTATTAGAGCTCTATAGAAATTCCAAGTTTCAGCTTCGTAGGGGTTACTGAGATCTGGAAACCAAAATTTTCGGTCTAAAACACTTCCCCCTCCTTCCCCCTCACACCCCCACCCCTAAAAACGTCACTTCAAGGCGCCTACCCCGTCTATTCATTAAAAAAATTTCAATTTAATATCTCAAATCGTTTGGCAGCTACGAGCCTCCAAACGATCTTGCGTACGGCGGACAGACGGACTGAAAATTTTTATTGCTTTTTTCGCGTCTACTAGTTATGAAATGTGAAAATAAAAATTTTGAGGGTAGAAATTTTTTTTTTTTTAAAAATCAATCACAATACTTAATTATTAAAATAATAAAGTAAAACAATAGAGTTAGAGAAAATTCTCGCAAAATACGTGTACACACCACATAGTGAGAAATAAATTTTAAGTAGTTGCAGTAAGTATGTTAAGTAGTTGCACTTGATTTCAATAATTCACAAACTCACGAATTTTGTCATATCTCTTAGGACTAATGATATCGAAAATATACTGCATGTACATATAATCATCTAAAAACTAGCTTAAGCATTTTTCAATATTCATCTTTCGAGGAAGTGTAAGTGGGTTGACTATGAACCTTGTCTTTTAGGTTTGATTAGATATCGAATTGATTTTATCTTAAATTGGCCTTCCATATAATTGGCTAAAAATAATACTTCAGTACTCTACGATATTCAACACCCAAGGAGGTGTAAAGTTGTTATGTTCGTTTTTACGAATTCCGAGAAATATTTTAGGCATCACTATCTACTGAATTGGTTATCACTTCAATGGGCAACGCACCCAGTAAGTTTACTGTGGGAGGTGTTTTGAGCGTTTTTTTAATAAATGAACTGATAATAATAATAACCCCTTTCATTTTAACCTGAAGCGGACCATCCTGTATAAGTAGCCATAAATAAAAATCATCTCATGCACTACTTTACACTAAAGATTTACACAATAAAATACCTTAAATAATTCTCGGAAGAAATTCTATTCTGACAGGCAAAATTCTGGGAAATAAATTTTATTTGAACGAAATTCGTGAAGTCTAGTTCCCAAAGAGCTATAAGTGTATTTTTAGAGTAATCCGAAACAAAAAACTTCGCCGTTATAAAAGATTATTTTTTCGGCAAGAAAATCTATCTCTGAAATGAGCCATTTATTTTCCAATTTTCCTCCTTTCTTCTATTGAAATTACAAAAGTGGGTTGAGTTTTATTTACAATTCGAAGCCAAAAACTTAGCCGAGATGAATAAAACTACCATCCAAACACGACACAAGTGTATTTACAATATTTTGATTTAGTTTGTTTGTGAAATCTCCTGGCGCGAATCACACACGAATCAATCAAAAGATTAAAGCGCAAGTGCCGATTGCCGGACAGCAGCCAACCGGACTAAGAGATTTTCAGAAAATCCGTCTTTAAATTTCAACTTTGTGCGACTGGAAAGTTTTGTCAATAAGGAAATTGTTTTCTTCAAAGAAATTTTCGCATACTGTTTGAAGCAACTCATTAACCTTAAACAGCAAACCAAAACATAAATTTTAACGGAGTGACTTTTATTTACCGGCAGATTATACGAGGTTCGTACAATCATCTACCGGATTATGAAGACAAGAACATCCGCATTGTGCGGGAATTCACCAACTGTGGTGCCGGCATATTACGAACTGGCTGAGCTCCTTTAATGTTTTGGGAAATTCTGACTACATACAATCATCGGCTTTCGGGATTTTTAAATGGGGAAATTGAAAGATGTGGTGAGAAAAGTTATACGCATGCTCATTGTTGAATTTCACCTACCGGAGATTTTCATAGAAAAATTTTTCTTTGACCGGAAAATTCGTAAACAACAGTTTTTCCATTAATTCACATGTTGATGATACAAATTGTACAGTGGCGTCGTATGATTAATTTCGAAAGACAGTTCTCTTAGGATCAAGTAGAATTCGGAAAAATCAAAGTTCGACATTATAAAAAAAATGTTTTACCATAATATTCAGTATTATAAATACGAGTTTTCAGGGTAAGATACCATTTGTTTTAATTTACATATAATGTTTCGGAATCGAGTGGGTCCTTTTTTAGAAATTTACCAATGTCTGAGTCCTTTATCAAATTTCCGCTATCAACATAAACTGCAGAAAACTCTTGCGACTCCTTAAGAATGAATATTTGACCTTCACATTGTCACATTAATTTTGACGGGGTCTTACGAAGAACGTACATAACTTAATCAATTATGAAAATTAACCCTTTCCAAAAAATAGGTTTTAAATTTTACCAAAATTCAAAAGTATCTAGTCCAAGACCCGTATATCCTTCAAAAATTATATATTGTAAAACTGAAATACATACCTTCTACTTCCAATATCCATTACTCAAAACTTCTTAATTTTCCTTTAAAATCCCGAAAAAATTATATAAACACAGGTAGTTTTAAAGAGAGTCTTTTCTATATCAACTCATCGTTTACGAATAGTAAAAACAGGTAAAAAAAAAAACACTTTCCTGAAACTCCCTAATTGGTTGAGCCAATTAAAACATACCATGTTAGTTAGCAATTACATGTTTCTAAAGCAGAATTTTTGTCAGCTAAATTGGGAAAATGCCCCACTGTGCGCCGTTCGCAAGGCGTTGGAAGTTTCGTATCTTCCAAATCCTGTTCGTTTTCACAAATTTTGCCTCATCTCTTAGGTCTAATTAGATATCGAATAAGTATTAGCTCCACGGGTTTTTATATAATATAATCAACCAAAAACCGAATCCAGGATTGTTTTGCGTCTCAAGAGCTGAAGGATAAGGTCTCTCAGGACTGATAATATGTCGAATTGTGTTCACTTTCTCGGAAATTTGCTATATCTTTAAAGTTTGTCGAATTATCGCACCTAGAAACAGTTTTGAAGAGTTTTCGATACCTATTCAACCCCTAAAGCATTTTCTCGAACTCCGATTTATTTCTTTAGTCTAATGATATATCTATCAAATTCATTTTACTTTTTTTTTCAGAGTGTTGAATATAGTCGTGGTATTCCCGATAAAATAATATTTTAAAATTCAAGAATTTTGACAAATCCTTTAAGTCCACAGTGAAATTGAATTTGCTTTTGCTTCTATGGACTAAATATAAAATCGCATTAAGGGGTTCAGCGTTTTGCAATATTTAACCCGTAACGGTGTGTAAAATGATTGTGTACGTTTTCACGAAATTCGGCATATGACTTAGGTCTTAAGTGATACTGAATTACTTTCACTCCAATTTTTTTTAATTTTGTCGTTAGTTAATTTTATGCTGCTTTAAATTTGCAGCCATATTCGTCAATTTTTACGTCACGAAAATATGAAGCAAAACACAGCAACAATAGCCACAGGCAATGTGTTTATCCACATCAATTTCATCAATTTGTTCCTGAATTGTGATGAATGATATTGACCAATATTTGACAATTCAGCAATAAGGGCTTACACAACAATTCAGTCTATGGACAACAGGAAAGCAAAATTGACAAATAGATCAAAAACTTAAAATAAAACATGAAAATATTTGAACTCCAAGCAATTACAACACAAAACTTGACAAATAAATGTAAAATGCAAAATAAAACTTGACAATTGAAATATGTACAGCAACTACATATGCGGCGTACAATATCAGAAATCTGTGAAAACATTGCCAAATTGCCAAAATATTACCGAAACTAGCATGATATTGCCTTGTATTGCTCCACTAATCGCTCCACTAGTTTTGATATAAATCGTCAGGCAATTAATTGCCCCTGTCATTAAAGTGGCTTCTTTATATATGTATTGCATATTTAATTTGGGAAGACCATAGTAGTAGAAATAATTCTGAAATCAATGTTTGATGAATGAATATGAATCAATATTTTTATTCCGTGGAACTAAAATATATTGTGATAAAACTCATGAGATCTAAGAGATATGGCGAAATCTGTAAAAACATGTGCAGCCTCTTACACCCGTTTGGTGGTTTAATATCAAAAAATTCTGAAATCAGTTTTCTTGCTGTTATATAAAAAATCGTGGAAGTAGTTTGATATCTTATCAAAGTTATGTTATACGACGGAGCTTATGAAAACGTACACAACACTTCATCATCCTCTTGGGGGTTCAATAAAAAACAATTTTACTTTAATATCAATTTTTAATAAAACAGTATGGCTACCGATTTTTTAAAAAAAAAGTTGCTACCCTTTTAAAATTATTTTGATGTCAATATATTTACATATATTGAATACAAAATTGATTTGATATCGAATCAGACCTAGATTTCATCGGAGGCGGACGGATTCCACCGTGACCAGTGGTTTATTGTGCTATACCTCATAGATCTTTCTCCAGTTTGAACCTAGAGGTCCTAACTCAGATTTATTTCTCTAAGGCCCGTTCCTACGATGTTCAGTTAAGTTCTAACTGGAACTTTAACTGACAGATTTTCATACAAAACTTCCAGTTAAAGTTGCGGTTAAAGTTTAACTGACGATCGTAATAATGACCTTTAGGAATTTATCTAGTTGGTGTAGGTCTATTTCCGCAATGGTAGTATGGTCCACAAACTGTTCTCCGAGACTCTTCTGGCGCTAAGCTGCGACTGCCTCAACAGCAGCACAAAATGTGTTCGAGTTTTCTGCCTGCAGTTGGCAGAACCTGCAAAGGTTATCAGTTATGATACCTATTCTTTTAAGATGATCTTTCAAGTGACCCATGAGTATTCCGGTTATTCCCGTACTTTGTTTGTACCAAACTGTAGACACAAGGGATATGGCAGAATTCGTGAAATTGTAAGCAACCCCTTTACAACTCCTTGGGGATTGAATATAGAGAAATCCAGAAATCAGTTTATAGGTATTGTTGGGCAGGTCCATCACGATGTTGTTCTATAGTAGTTTAAAGATGTAGCATTTTTCTGCCAACGCTACTGCTTCAGTAAATTCTTGCTCACACTTTTGCCAATGTTTTTGTTAGTAAACAAAACATCTTGGCATTTTCCCACACCTAACATATCCGCCCCGTTTTTGTCACAAATCGAGGTGGAAAATTCGCCGTAGCACATGGCATACTACTTGCTGCCAGTCATCTCGTTCTGAATTTCCCTGCTCTGGCGTGAAAATCCGATCCAAGGAAATTTTCCCTCCAGCAGCATCACAACTTGGAGCCGTCGTCGTCTTATGGTTTTTCCATTTTCACAGCGTATTCAGTTGATTGCATCGAAACGCTTCGGACTGATATCTCAAGCTTGTCGTCATCATCGTTTCGAATTGTCGAATTCTCGGTGAAATCGAGAGTGAAGTCAATATTATAGTGAGAAGAACGATAAGGCCCGATTCAAAAGCGTTCTACACGCTCGAAACGCTTGTTCAGCTCGTTTAAAATAATCAGTCAGACTAGAAGTGCTAGAGGCTAGTAACGTACTAGCAACGTTTTTAAAGCGGAAAGTTAAGGGAAGTTTTAAGTTGTTTGCAGGTTGTAAGCAAGTGATACTGCACGGTGGTAAAACTTAGTGACTAGCTAGTGTCGGTTTTTTTTATAGGTTTGTTACTAATAAAAGGTGTGACCGAAAAATATTTCAAGTGATTGTGATAAATTTAAGTGGAGTGAAAAAATGTTGGAGCAAGTTTTTTTCTTGTAGGCAAATTACGTGGATTTAATGCATTGGAAAAGCCGGTCACCACACTTAAGTAAGTACCTTAAGACCAAGTGTAAGCAGACCATACGATTTTCTTCTTCAAGACGTTATCAGAGTTCCGGAAGATAGTGCGCCCTTAAAGGGCATCGATAATGGCACAGTAATGAGAATGTTTAAAGCCAATGACCGTCTGCTTAATCTCCAATTAATCTACACAGTTTGATTGATTTATTCGAAAAAATGATTTTCTCGAATTTCCACGATGGTACCAACTATCGGATTGCCGGTTGCATTCAACAGGCAAGATGGAAATAAAAACCCTTTGTACATCTCAAGCAACAACCCATTCACTACTCAGCAGGTTGATCAGGAATCTTAAACACAAAATTTTCCAAATTTGAAATCGGTTTTTTCCACATTAATTTGTTTAAGAAAAAGGAAGGTCTTAATCAATGATTAAAAAAAGTATTTTTAGTCAAGTTTATTGACGTAAACAGGAATTTGAAACAACTATTTTATAAGATTTTTTTTTTTTTTTGGTTTATTTTAATTTTAATTTTCTTTTACACAAGACGGAGATTGGGATCTTCGTACACCTTATGTTGGTCAATGTAAACAATCAGTGTGCAAAGAAATAGGCCAGGATTGGTGAATCATTTGGTTCAATTGGTTGATAGCTTCTGGAAATGCAGAAAATCGGAACGGGATGGAATGTGAGTATGTAGATCCAGTGCACCATTTTTTGATCTAGGGTGTCTCTAAAGCCCTACGACATTACCAGAAAATCCATATTGTTGTCCGCATCCTTGAGTCGTTTGAGAGATGTCGTTTAAGAGATGTCGTTTGAAGGTAAATTTTGGGTCCAAGACTTCGCTCTGAACCTTCACTGCAGTCGAGGCTAGACTGAGGTCTTTTTTTTGTTCTGGTGAACTGCCGTTATCAGCGCTTTTGCTAGGAATCACTGAAATATTTGGCCATTTCACCAGATAGATGGCAGATGGCAGGTTGGTATGGTTAACCTCTGTCACTGCAGCCGCAGTTGGGCCTATTGTGACCGTCCCTCCCGGAATGACTATGATTCCTCTTCAATCCCTGCGCTTTCAATGAAGCATAGTATTTCGCGAAGAGGAATGTCAGGAATTCCGATGGATCCATGAAACCCTGACTAAAGTGACGAATTTCTCTTGTGAGCTAATCCCTCACGTTTACAGAGAATATGTTCTGGTGTTTGTCTTCTTCTGCTAATTTTAGTCTCAGAAAGACCAATCCTATTGAGATGCCTGAATCATGTGACAATGTCCAGTCAGAGCTCCCACTAGGGTTCGGCTCTGATATCTGCTTAATTTTAGAAAATCAGATGTTTTTTTCCGAATATTTTGGAATACAAGTGAGTGTCTGTTGCTCGGTGTCAAGTCCCAGTGAATGGCACTTTGAGATTTTTGCCACATTCGGACGTTTATTCTGGCTGTGCTTAATGGTATCCCACAGAATAAATATGGTCCCATGAAGTCAGCTTCTGAATCTTTCCTAGCCATTAAGTCCGCCATTTCATAACCTTCATAGACACCTTGTTCCGGAATCCAAATGAAGTCAACTCTGTTCCTAATTCCGAGTTCAATCAGGCATTGGAGGCAATTCCAAACATTTTTGGAGTAGATTTGAACGGACTGAAATGCCATTATTGCAGCCTTGCTGTCCAAGAAAAGATATATTTGTTGGTTTTGTAGCTCTGTCTGTTATTTTCCCTAAAGCATAGTTCAATAGCATGAGTCTCCGCCTGAAAACAGTGTTATGTGCATGCCACAGTAGAATTTTACATTTGGGCGCACTCCATTAATTCCTGCTCCTACACCTTGATCCGTTTTAGATCCATCTGTGTATCATATTATGGATCCTGGTTTTGGACAGGGTTTCTTAGTGGCCCAATTCTTCCTCTCAGGTAGGACAACTTTGAATAACCTTGTGAAATTAAATTTCGGTACCATTGAATCAGAAAGAGATATTGCTAGTATGGGGTCCTTGTTGAGTTCCGCAGAAAGAGTTGGGCAAGCTGTTTGCCATTTCACCAACTTTCCACAATACAAAAAGCCGTGGTCATCACTTCACATAACATAGAACGATGGACTCCTTAGATTCGTATAATTCCGATATCATCAAAGCACTGAAACGGAAGTCCTGTTTCATTAGGCTTAACGCAGCAAGGATCTGATAACTGATTTCATAATGCAGAAACGACCTCTTTAGGAAAAGATGGAAAATTTTAAAATTTATATTCCATGCTTGTACATATTGCAAATAATTAATGCCATTGTTAAAACCCCAAGTCTTTCCATTCCCAGAAAATCTGCTTATTTCGAAACATGATATTGATGAGAAATGTTGTAAATGTGGACGTCAGTGATTAGTTATTGCCCCCCATCAGGATATTTTCTATTCTCTTCTACTTGTTATTCAAGCCGGGCCAGCATTTATAAATTTAATATAATTTCTGGAGGATTGGGGGAACAACGTTCGAAGGATATTATATTATCTTCTTCCTGAAATGAATAGAACTGTCCTCTAATTTATCCACCTTGGCCAGACTACACAAATTTAAATCAGAGAAACTTTCACAATTAGAAGCATTAAATTTGGTTAAGTGGTGTCGTGTAATTCAGGCAATTTCTTTTCTTTCCTTGTAAAGATTATCTTCGTCCTTCGTTTCGCAGCAGTAAACTGGGCTTATTTGATCTTATCAACCGACAGATTTAATTGCGGTCTGTTTGGAAGCTTCCATCGTCATGGCCTGTATTCTTGTCTGAATTTTTTCCCAAAAGGATTTTTATGATTCTCTGTTGAATTCGGTGGTGTTAATGAAGTACTAAATACTGTTTTTTTCCTTTAAGCATCGCAATATTTTTCCATTAAAAATTGCCATTACTTACTTTCTTAGTGTTCGAGAAACGAACTTTGTGATATCGCTAGAAACGTACTGGGAGTATATGGCAATCTCTGTTTTACCTTTTTCAAAAGGCTGTTCGGCATATGCCAACTACATGCAGAATCCTAAACTAGGACCATATTTCACACCTTTTTTAATTAAAAAAATGTTGCAGGTAATATAAATACCTTCATTGGTAGACTCATAAGAAGTTCACCTGTATTTATGTTTATATTAATTAATTTTTAATTAAATATGGGTCTCAGATAAGAGTAAGAGCAACTGCATAAAACGTAAGTTAAGACTGATAACGTCTGCTAATGTGTTGTGGAGGTATGTTTCCATTTGTACTCAATATTGTAGTCAATTATATTTTCTTCATTATTTTTATAGCTTTTATGAAATTTAAGGAAGAATGAGCGAGAATCAATTCATTTAGAGGAGACCTGTTGCTGCACCATACATCAAAGGTGTCACACTGGTTTCTCGTTGAAGAAGTCATGTCTTAGCTATCTCCTGAAAATATGGAAGAACCGTGAAAATTTAGCAATTTAGCGTTTGCACCACATATAAGATGATCAGAAAAAGAACTTACAGAATATTGTAGACTTTCATCAAGCAATCATTCGACAGATCTTCCTTACGCTTGAAGTCGTGAAGGTACTGTTTAAAACAACCGTGTCCGCTGAGCAGTTGAGTCACATAAAAGTCCACTTCTCCGAGCTTGTGGCTTATCCAATTGTCGATGTTTGGAATCAATGTGTATGTCCATCTGCCTTTGTTCGCGCTTTCCCAGCGTCCTTGCCATTCCTGGATGCTGCACCGTCGATCGTCCACTTTCGATGCTTCATCTGCTACTACGTAGAGTCGCTCAAGTTCACACGCTAGTATGTCAATTAGTAACATTGCCGATATTACTCTGATTGCTTCTTCGGACACTGTTCAAAAAGCACTAGCAATCCTTAGTGCGCTAAGATTATAGATAGATCGCATAGCGGCTGTATACGATTTCTTCTTCGTTGCATCTGCCCAGATCGGTGCAGCGTATAGCATTAATTATTAGTAACATTGCCGATATTACTCTGATTGCTTCTTCGGACACTGTTCAAAAACCACTGGCAATCCTTAGTACGCTAAGATTATAGATAGATCGCATAGCGGCTGTATACGATTTCTTCTTCGTTGCATCTGCCCAGATCGGTGCAGCGTATAGCATTAAGGAACTCGTGACCGTTGCTAACAATTTACGCCTGCTGGAACGTGGTCCTCCAATGTGTGACATGATGTGTGAGAGTGCATCATTCACATTTGAAGCTTTTTTGCTGATCGCCAGAAGATGATCCTTGAAGGCCATTCGAGTGTCGATTTATACTCCAAGATATCGCAGATTTGGCTGCGAGATGATCTCGTGTTCTCCGGCTCTGAATGTTAAAATTTCGCGTACCTTTCGAGAGCTCAAAAGAACCGCCTCCGTTTTATGCGAAGCCAACTCCAGGTCCGCACTACTTAATCAGTGCCTAATTCTATCCATCGCAACTACCACTAGTGCGTTATCATCCTAGTCAACCGATTTGGTGTCCGTTGGAAGCTTGATTCAAAAAACGTCATTATTCATGATGTTCCATAACGTGGGGCCAAAAACCCCCCTGCGTTCGCGCTTGATGGTGTCAATGTTGGATCTCCCTCGGCGAAATCCCAATTGTTGCTCAAATAGACCTCCAGGTCTCTCGAGTCACTCCTGCAGTGGGTTACTGATAATAGTACAGTACTTTTCCCAATTAGTCCAGCATACATAGTTGCAGCTATGCTAATGGTTGTTCAGGTTGCTTTCGCGGGCTTCAATAGCAGCACCAGTCTTTGAAGCTTCGAAATAGCGGGGAACACTCCTTCATTGAGACATGCTGTGCACATCCTAGCCAACATCTCAGGATCCTGCCGGTAGGCCGTTTTCATCGCTACGTTAGGGATGCCATCGAGGCCAGGTGCTTTGTTGTAGTTCACTTTTTTTATTGTCAGTAGAACCTCTTCAGCTGTCACGGGAATAATATCGGGTTGGTGATAGATTTGCGTCCTTTCACACTGTGTGTTCAGTGCCGCCACTAAAGGTCATTTCAAAGAATCGTGTCTTGTAGAGAAGGATACCCATAAAGTAGGGTCACACAGAAATTCTAGAGTATTAATATTTCTTGATTAATGTGGAGGTTTACGTAGAGGTCAATCTGTCAGAAAGGCTTCAAAAAGTGCAGACCGCTTCGTTTTGTTACCATAATTCACATAACCAATTAGTGAAACCTTTAGAAAATCCTGTATCACCATCATTAATGACGCGACAGTCCAAACCGAGCTAGGGACAGCAGTTTCAGACCTACTTCCTGAGACGCACTGGTGTTACTGGCCATTCAGGATGTGTTCACTCTTTCCTCCTTATCTCATTTTGGGCTTGCGACCGGCTATGGCGGAGTTGATCCTGTATCACAACTAGGTAAATATATTCATCAGTTGTCGTGGAAGAAGACTGTCCACCCACCAATCTTATTCCATGAGGTTATCAACGGAGGGTTTGCTTAGTGCACGAAATCCATCCCCGACTAAAAATTATGCAAGAAGGTCTACCTTTTATTCGTGTCCCCATAACTATCGCTATAGGCGTTGAATGGAGTATCCAGCAGTACCGCATGGTCGCCAATAGTCAGGACATGTGTCGTACGTCTTGATCTTGGAGACATCTGTACGCGTCCTGCTTAGGAGCTATTATGTATGCATGTATGGATTTTATCTAGCCTTGAGTAGTAGTGGTTTGAAAAAATAAGGACGTTGGTTAAACTTAAACTCAATAACTTTTTTAATGACGTCAAGTTACTAACTTTAACTGTTAAATGGATTTTTTGTCCATGGCTTGAGAGCTCCTCAAATGAACGATTTTCTTCCACTAATACGCTATATGGAAATTGGATGATATTCAAATCGGTACTTTTTTTTCAGTTTATTACCACTGCATTAACGACTCCAAGCTGATTGAAACTCACAATCAGTGCCGTAAAATTCTGAATGGAAATCGTCTAGGATTTCGAGTTTTAAAGTGCACAGGGTTTGAGAAAATTTCCATATTTGTTAGCATCCCGAAATGGGGCAATTTTCTATTTTCTTGTATTCTCTTTATTTGGAATCATGCCCAAATCATTGTTTGGCATTCCGAAGCGCGCCTCCTTCAAGTTAGACTAGAACATCTAACGTATCCTTACACCCATAAAAAATCCACCGAAAAATTGGCTCCAAACGCTCCAGCAAAACGAATACTCACCCACGACTTTAGACTTCACGCTGTGAAATATTGCAACCGCATATCCTTCAGACCTCAACTCGACATTTTACATTGCCATTTAAGCGTGAAATATTTCCGGGAATGGGGTGGAAAAAAATAGGAAAGTTTCGGAACAACTTTGCCAGGATCATAAAGAAAACTTTACGACAAGTTATAGTATCCACTTGAGGAGCCAATTCGCTGTAAATGTCCTCATTTCGTTATTCTGGCCCGTCATAGTGATGCTTGTTCGGGATCACAGGCCGGATACTTCAAGAAGGCAGTTTCCTTTTAAAACGGATCCGAAAGTAATCCATCAAGCCCGGTTCGGATTTGCCGAAGCTCGTCCATGTCCTTTCCGTTCGCCGGAAGAAATCATCTCATCGAAGATTAGGTTCGAAATTCATTTTCAGGATGTACGTCCCAAGCAGGACGTGAAAAAACCAAAAATTGCAACAGTTTAGTCATCCTGTTGACTTCGAAGGACCAAGCTGCAATTTATGAGGTGAGCATGAGAATTAAGGGAAGCTATCTCTATCCTAAGGGATGGGACCTGGATATTTATGGTCATGTTCGTATTATCCAAGACAACTACTGAAGTACTACCGGACTGGGAGATAAGTTTCGATGATAAACGTAAGATGGCTTGCAACAATGTCGACTATGTTACACTATATTCAGGGATATGTGGGTTAGGGTGTATCTTATTTCGATGAGCGAACGCGGATAAGAAGAGTTTAGTTGTCGAATTTAATCCGGTTGAGCTTCTTGCATAATTTATGAAGGCTTAAAAGGCTTAAAGAATTTTAGGAACGGATATAAATTGTACCAAATTGCGGTATAAACAACCGAATTTCGAGATTTAATTTCAAGTTCATTCAATAAATTATGAATGTGGATTTTTATGGCAAATTAAGTAAAACAAAGTTAAGCAAATATTTTTTTGGGTGCGATCTCCTCTTGATTGAAGTTTTTTGCAGTTCAAGGTTCAAAACCGAAACCACCGCAATCATGGTATACCGAGGCCCTCATGAGAAAGATAA
Source organism: Beris chalybata (assembly GCA_949128065.1). NCBI lineage: Eukaryota > Metazoa > Arthropoda > Insecta > Diptera > Stratiomyidae > Beris > Beris chalybata. The sequence continues at coordinate 26,707,745 of OX421896.1, read as the reverse complement.
ATGTTGATCTTGGATCATAGTCGTGAGCTTAGTCAAAATTTGATAGAAAACATGCTACTGGACTACACCCGGCCTCCAGTGGCAGTGTACTAGGTCTTGCAAACATTGCTTCGGCGGTGTCGTGGGTTCAATTCCCACTGTACGCATAAATTATTTATACGAATTTTTCAGATGCTATTTGCTATTAATATACTATATACCTATATACCTACACTATATATTCTGTATTTATTAATATAAATAGTGAACAGTGCGGAATGTTTAACAGGATCACTACTAACGGATTTAACACTGAGCAAATGAGTCCAGTTTACATTCTTATCAGATTCACGGTAACACCATCAGAGATGCCGGACAGTAGTTGATTTATTATAGGAAACATTGCTGTTCTGGTAGATCATATCACAGTCATAAGCGGATCTAAAAAATTATTAACACCTAGTAGTACACTGCCATAACCGGTCCGATCTATGACCTCCCATCCTTAAGCTGACTGGACTGTACACTGTATTAAAAGCCACCTAAATCCATAAGTCGTATTGGAAGAAATATCAACGATTTTCCTTAAGCAGTTAAACATTAAAAAGTTCTGAAAGTCGTTTGTAGGCGATTATATAGAAAAACCGTGAAGGTAAAATCAATTCGAAATGTCATTAGACCCAAGAGATATGTCAAAATTCGTAAAAACGTATGTAACGTATCTTATTAGACCTAAGCGAATTGTTGGAATTCGTAAAAGCGAGTTCGATAACTCATTTGACCTAGAAGATTTGTCGGAATTCGTCATAGCTTATAAATACAACCACCTTAACTCACTTTGTGGTTGAATATTACAAAATGTTTAATTCTGCTTTTTGGCGATTATATTTATTGCCTTTAGAAGTTATGTCACTAAAAAAAAAAAATATGTCGAAATTCGTGAAAATTTATATAATTAACTAACACCCACTTAGGGGTTGAATATCAAAAATATTTAAAACGGTTTCTAGGCGTTAATATAGACAAAATTGTCTTGATATTTCAATAGGCTTAAAATATCTGGCGAAATTCCTGAAAAAGTAGAAATTACTTTTGTTAAAACCAAGGTTCGACTTCATTATGTACACTAAAAGCCACACACTTGGGGTGGAGGTTGAATATCCAAAAATCCAAAAAGAAGTTAATATCTTTTAAATATGAGAATACGAGAAAGGAAAAACCAATCTTCTTCTAATCATTTCTAAGGCACTGAAAAAAGAAAAATCATAAAACCAAGTTTTATTGCGATTATTACGCAACGCCTTAAAAGTAAAAAGATATTCTATATCTGCTCAGACCTGAGGGATATGGCAGAATTCGTGAAAAAGTATACAACCCCTTTCCACCTCCTTAAGGGTCGAATTTCAAAAAACGCTGACAACGATTTCTAGCCATTTATAGGTAGGAGCAGTAGAATAACGAACTTAACTCCCTTTGTGGGTGAACTTTACAAAATGAATAAATTGGCTTTATGGCGTTGAATATAGCCTTTAGAAGTAAAAGAGAAGTCGACATCTCACTAGGCATAACAAATACATATGTCGAAATTCGTGAAAATGTACACAATTAACTTACACTCACTTAGGGGTTGAATATATAAAATATTCAAAGCGTTTTATAGGTGTAAATATAGACAAAATTGTCTCGATATTATATTATATATACTTAAAATATCTGGTGAAATTCGTGAAAAAGTAGAACTTACTTTTCTTAACACCAAGGTTCGACTTCATCAAATTAAATCTATACCTCGACAAATCTAAAAAATAATACGAAATTCGTGAAAATATGAACAAATCCCTTAGCACGAACAAATTGTTTGCCTGCCTTTGTTAGTGCGCGGAGGTGTAAACAAGTAAATTCTGAATGGCTATTATTGGAAAGTCAGATAAAATTTTGGAAATGTAGGACCACGGCATATATGAGATACGAACCCACCGGCTCTGAGATTATTAATTAACATGCTCACACTAGGCTGCGAAAGTTATATATATAATAGATGGGTTCTTCAGAAATATGGCGTTGTCTGCGTGTAATCATTTCATTTGCAGACCACCTTCCCTTCTTTTCAATTCTTTTCCTTGAACACTCACGATAGTTTGATTCACATTCACTCAGAGGGTAAATATAGCCTACCATCAGAATTGATAAACAGAAAGTGGACGAATATGAAACTAAATAAATTTCTATTATATTACTTAGTATTGGAATGACTGCTCGGTATGCTCGATATTTTAGATACGACAAAAATATGGGAGATGACGAAGAAATCACCATTTTCTTTATTTAATTTTCGTTTCTATAAAATAAATTTCTCAATATTATTTTTGTTTTTAGCTCCACATTTACGACCAGAAAGAGTCATTACTAATATGAATTTATCAACTTTTTTATGAGCTTTCAAAACAATTTTAACACACATTTATATTTTTATAGTACAGCCATTTATTTATCTTGCCAAATACAAGTTGTTTGTTTTTTCTTTAAATGATAAAAGTAATTTCATTCCATTCAAGTAATGATTAAAAATATGTTCGAAAAACTACGTACTTAGCAATTACGAGCATAATGCTTAACTTGCGGAAATGTTATTTTTTGCATGATTAGACCATATAGTGACTCCTTGTACATCTCAAAGTCCCATGAATTAATTACGATAAGAATGAATAAGACCACTAACCACTAAACCATTAAAAAACCCAAAAAAAACTATGGTACTATATAGTAGAAAATATACTGACGTGGATGACATATGATTACGATGCTTGAAGATGTGATAAGTCTCTAGGAATTCAATCATTCGTCACTGAGTTGTCTATTAAGGTTTTCTGCATTTTCGAACTTATTCTGATAATCCGACGACAAATAAGTGACTAATTTGGCATTATTTTCTGAAAAATGTGTTTTCAAAATTCCCGGCCCATACGTTTTGCAATGAAAATACGCCTATATTATAAGATTGGAAAAGTAAACATCGTCATTATAAGATAGTAGGTATTTGAGTTATATCTTATCAAAATATGTGATAAAATTCCCCATTTCTGTCGTGATAGACTTCCAAACTTGTGTATAGATTCATTCATGGCTGTGTTTAAAAATTAATCATTTAAATAGAAATTATACACATATGTGATTTAATGATAAATGAAATAATGAAGTGAAAACACCTTTGAGAAAATTTATTATTCATGAATGTTTCGAGTTAAATTCATAAATACAAACAAATATTTCTCGAACTCTAAATATGTCACCGGGATTTGACGAAGAACCACTAAAATTAATAATAAACACAATTTGATTATTCAAGTCAAATCCCATTACTTAAATTTACATTATTATTTTTTAAGAATTAAGAATGTATTGTGATTGACCAGAAATTTCAAACAAATATGCTACAAGAAAATTTTAAATTTTCACGTTGAAAAATTGTCTGTCTGATGCCGTATGTAAAAGAGTTTAGGGGCGCGTAACTCACAGGTCCGTTGAGATATTAAGACAAAATTTCTATGGTGGGTTTTAATGTTTGAAAAATCAGAACTTTTCACCAACATAGCTAAGAAATCTCTTAGCCTCTCAAAACAACATAGCACTCACTCTGTTTGATTCCATGGCAGAATTCATGAAAAATTATTAATGCCCCCCCTTCCGAACGCTAATAGATATTCTAATTTTTTTTTATCATAATTACTTCTCTAGTTGATTTACATATACACACACTGAGTTTCAACTTTCTAGCATAAGCCGTTCTATAGTTACGAAAAACACCCCAAATTATCCCAAAACAAAATTACATTTTTCCAAAATGCCACTACTATAGCTCTATCTAGTAAATACCAAGTCTCAGCTTTATGTCAATATAAATTCTCGAGATATAAAAATCAGATCCTATTCCTTTTCACCCTCTACACCGACAACCTCAAAATTTTTGTTTCTATTAGAGATCTAGGGTCCGCTAGCGCTACGTTTGGTAAAAATATTAAACTTCTATCTTGCACTGTTCTTGAGATATGAGTCGTGAATTTTTGGAAAAATTCTTATTCCCTCTACTTTCATGCCGCACCACCGCACCCTTAAAAATTTTTACTTTCATCAAACTCCATTTGTCAACCTTGGTAGCTGACATCTAGAAAAAGTTCCGTCTACAACGGTTCTTCCAGTTCCTCCCCCACGTCTGAAAATAATGTCAATTCAAGGTCTATTCATAGAAAAAATGTCAATTTAATAGCTCAACGGGTTTGGGAGCTACGAACCTTCAAACGATTTGCATCGGGCGGTCGACGTACGGCGTACAGACGGACTGAAAATTTTTATAGCTTTTTAAGTGTCTATTAAACATCAAACGTAAAAATGTTAATAAATGTTAATTTTAGCAATATTTTTTTTTAAATCGATAACAATATTGTATTATTAATAATTAATAATAAAGTAAAATTAAGAAATAATGAATCATATAATTTTTTCAGGTAAAAGTACACATTTTAATCACTTTCAGACGAAATAACTGGTATTAGTAAACTATTCATGTAGTTTTGAACTGAATCGAAATTACGCAACATCTTGTGTAAAATTAACTATAAATTGAAATTACGTTCGTTTTATAATTTTACTTATCCATTTAAATTTTATGACAAACATTTCGTAATATGTATATAAAACCACGGAGTTGGACTCTTCGTTCGATTTTGTTTTCTACTGAAATCAAAATGAAACGCGGCTACGTGCCGCAAACCAACGCAGCAAAACCATAATTAATCACGGCTAGGAGTGCTAATTCTACACTTTTTTAGAGTGTAAATTCAAGAGAATATTCAGTGAATTTGAAATATACTGATAACAAATTGAAATATACTGAGCAAAAATTGAAAATTATAGGATATTCAAATTGACTATTACATATCAATGTAAATTTACTTCAAAAGGTGTGGAATATTGACCTACTATGTAAAATCCAATGAACTTTTGTTTAACGAGTAGATCGGGTGAACCCCTACGTTGATGTCAAAACGTTGAAACTCTGTAGTTGGCTTAAGAGATACTATCCGATTAAATAGGGGCTACAATTTTTAGGGATGTAGTAAGGTGTGGGTTAGAGGGTAGGAGTTCAAGGGTAAAAAGCTTTAGATTACAAGATCTTCCAAACAATTTTACCAGGAAGTGAACAACACAAAAATGGAGGACATACTTCAAAATATTGAAATATTATACTATATATCAAGAACTGTACCAGATAGGATCTTGCAAATTCCACAGGAGTTAGACCCAGTGGATTTCTAACAAGAAAAGGAGGTGACAATGGGAGTGGATGGAAAGAGAAGAATTTTGAACCATATTTCTCAAAAACCACAAATCAACCAACCAGCCAAGTTAAAAACTATAGAGTAACTGGTGAAAAGTCGTAGGAAAATAAAATTTTTGGTAGTGGTAGTAAGGTACGGGGATGGAGGGTGGTTTTTTTTTATCTCATTTTATCGCGAAATATTTAGATTTTTAGTTGCGTACCTCTGTACGTGGACGAAAAAAAGGCCACGAAAACGCTGAGTTCACGTTTTCACGAATTACATGCTCTTTATATAAGCGCCTAGAATCATTTTTCTAAATTTTTCGATATTCAACCCCTAAAGGACGTGAAGTAGTTGTGCACATTTTCACGAATTCCGATATATTTCTTGGGTCTGATGAGATATCGAATTCGCTTCCACTTCTAAAGGATTTATGTATTTATAATCGGAGATAGCCCGATTTAAGCATTTTTTGATAATAAACCCCCTGCTAGTGTAAGGTATTGTTAAATTTTTCACGAATTCCGACAAATCTTTTAGGTTTTTTCTTCAATTGAATCTTGTATCGAAAAAAAAAGGTAAATAAATAAAAAAAAACTGCCAATAGTCTGGGTATAACTTCATTATTTTCTTGGGTAGAAGTCCGGGACGCGTTTAATTCTGAGATGTGGTGTAGGTTACTATGAGAGTGAGAACCTAAAGAATAATAATAATAATAATCAATGGCGCAACAGCCCAAATCGGGCCTAGGCCTTGAAGTAATGCTAGAGTTACTTCATTGCGAGACCAACGGAACACTAGGAGGTGAAGTGGTCAGCTACACGCTCGTCCGTGATTATTACCCCGTTTTTAACTCTGGTACTCATTTACAGCTGAGTGAACTTGTAGTCCGGCACCCAATCCCATTCTTGAAAATAACTTGCCAAGCAGATTCGAACCTGGTACCAGGTGCACCGAAGGCAAGTGCTCTAGCCACTAAGCCACCCAGACTACCTAAAGAATAACCAGCGGGCTATTTCAAACGGTATTTTTTAGGCTGTCAATCGCATAGAATTTCTTCTAGATCAAAATATTCACTCTAATGCCTCCGAACAAAAAATATGAAGAAAACTCGGTGAGTCATTTAACTAGCTGCCATACAAAAATCATGTAAAAATGTCTTAATTCAATTCAATTTCATGAACTCGATGTATGTATCTCCAAAAATCGGTAACCTACAAAGCAAAAATTAGTTTCAAGTGAAAATGTCGTCGGGCTTATTAGTGAGTGTAATTCCTCGACTTCTTCGGTTATCTCCCGTGCAAACAGCTTAAAGGGTACGTGTTCAATGGAGAAATAAATAAATACCATAAATCTATAATAAATGGTTCAATTAAACTTTCGGTCAATAGATTGCAGGCCAGTCTGCGAAAAAGTTTTATTTTTTAATAGAGCACTTATCACCTTATCACTGCTTCACCTAAACTGCAACCAGGGTCCTTTTGACTTCGTCCTGCAAAATATTTGTGTGAACCAGCTTGATAATAAATCGCCTTGCTATTCGAGTAAAAATCCGGCAACAACGGGTCCGTTCCTGGCCAATTGCCAGCAGTTTCCTAAGCGTGTCTGAGAAGTTGTTCTTTATTTCCCGCCCGGTCAATAATTACGGCATAAACACGTTCGAATAAATTATTAGCAGACCGGATAAACCTATTCGTGTGACAATTTGCCAGAACTTAAACATGACACTAACGAGAAAAGTTGGTACAGCGTTCCCAAAGCGAGAACGAGACAGACAATCAAGAAAACTCGGAAAAGTTTTGTGGCATCTTACTATAACTTATATAATTAAATATTTACGATCCGAGATGCTGGGAAAGTACTTTACTCTCTCCACGTCGGATTCAGGACTGCGAAATACTCGACACTCGGAAAATATTTTCTTAGCAGGCAACTTTAATGGATCCCGGAGAAAGGGTTTTGACTCTTCGGCATCTTTTAGGACACTCAAAGTCTTGATTTAATTTACGCATTGTGATGCCGATTAAATAAGTCAAAGGCACTTTAAGTGCCATGTTTACGATTCTGGAATAGAATATTGCAATTAGCAATAATTTTTAGAGCTATAAATCTTATCGCCGAATATCAGTTTTCTTCTCGCTTAAGTTATGTGGCGGAAAGGATCCGAAATCTTATCTTGGCAGAAATCGGAGAGAAATTCGAGAATTTTTGGCGAAAGTATAGAACACAGTAATTAGGTCGGTAATAAACTGAAGAGAGCTTTCCCCGATGTTAACGTCTCAATAATAATTTTTTTTATGGCAATGTAATTTTTTGCTCAAATAATTTGGATGATGGTTTCGCCTATTGCACGCATCATGTTCATAGTATAATCCATTATTGTTTCGGAATTTTTGGTGTCGACAACCGGGACCAGATGTCGAAATTGTGCTACATGGATACGAACATTCCATCCAAAGTATTTTGTTGTTTTTGGCACATAATTCTCTAAATGGAATCTAAAGACTGTTATAAATTTAATCCCGTCCCAAAATTTTATAGCGCAGAGAAAGGAACCTAGTATGAATGCAAGTTGTAAATATTTTTTCTTTTAAATTGATGGACAAAGAATGAAAATCTGTTTCTTTGGAAAGCTTAACTCACCTTCTACTTCGTTTGGTGCCAATTCGAAAGCTTTTAAAAAATGTGTTCAAGAATATTGTCCGATAATTTCAGATCGGTTGAAGCTAGTTAATTCTCCGATTTTCTGATAACAGAAGGACTATAAAGAAATTGAAGTTAGTCCTTCATGTAGGCCTCGAAATATATGTATGTGCACTCATCTTCTGAACCATTCTATAAAACAGAAATTTAGGAGCCAGGAATTTATTTAATTACTTTTTTGTGTCAAGGCTCGGGACGCGTTCAAGCCGAAATGTAACGGTTATAGTTATTTAACCTCAGTTAAATACTTCAAATGATGGCTGAGGTTAAATAATGCAAATGATGGCCGAGGTTGAATAGTTCAAATGATGGCTGAGGTTAAACAGTACAAATGATGGCTGAGGTTAAATAGTTCAAATGATGGCTGAGGCTAAATAGTTCTAATGATGGCTGAGGTTAAAAAATTTATATGATGGCTGAGGCTAAAAAATTCAAATGATGGCTGAGGTTAAATAGTTCAAATGATGGCTGACAGGGACGTCATTTCAGTTTTTTCTAAGGGGGGAGCAAGATGTTATGAATGTATATATTTTTATATATATTGTATATTTTATTTAAAATCTGTGAACAAATAAAATTCAGGGGGGGGGGCAATGCCCTCCCTGAATTGCTAAATATTGGTCAATATCGCTCAGGAACGAGTTGATGACATGTTTATCTACATCGCCTGTTGCAATTGTTGCTTCATATTTTCGTGTCGTCAAAATTGACGAATATTGCTGCAAATGGAGCAATTTTATTCGCTCGTGTAAAAGCTCCTTTAGATTATATACTTAATTAGTGATTGCCGTAATAAACTTTGTTGTATGCCGATTTTAGCTCTTCCAACTAATTGTTTTTCCAATTAATTTCAAAGTATTAATTGAATATCAATTGGGTGTAAAGTAATTATTTCCTGTAATTTTTAATTGAATCAACCGGAAATTGTATTCTACAGTTGAATTTAATTGATATGCTGAATAATTGTCCCGTGTTTCTCGCATATTTTGAAGTGCTTTGCAAATATTTTGATGTACGAGTTCGTGTAAGGTACATCATTGGAATCTGTTGAAGAGTTATCCAAACATGACTGGTAGAAATGTTTAGTTTCATTTTCGAATAGAATGAGTACTACAACAAACACAGAGTTCAACTCCATTACTCTATAAACCAAACATCGATGAACTCATTCAAAAGTTGTCGCTAAAAAAAGATTAACACCTGGAAATAAATTACACACCTTTAAATATTTTAACTGGTATGTTAATGTCAAAACGACAGTCAAGATTTACATTTTTATCATGATGAAGTTCACGAACGAGCAATGTTTGGAAATTATCTAAATTATTATGTGTTTTATTTAAATACATAATTTGTATGTAAGTACCTATTGAATAACCCTTTATTATCCACTATATAATTAAAACATGATTCAATCTAAATTATCTCACTATCTACTAATATAGCACTGGAGTGCCCGACTCAATTCGTTTACTACTTAGCATTTTGTTCTTTAATTTCTATAAATTGCTTCCAGCTATCGTGACTTCACTATAAACTGCTTTCTTGTACTTCCTTTTCTGCACTATTATGTCGTTTTCTCGAAACAAATCTTATACTTTATAAGACAATTTGCACATAGAATAACAGCTACCTTTTCGTCTAAGCGATTCAGTTCACTTGCTGTCGTAGTCAATAAAACTAAAAATTTATTTATATTTTCTTATTCCAAACAATTACAACCTGAAATTGACCCATTTACACAATTTTATCCTGGCACAACGTACCCAAAACACAAACTCGTACAGTCCATTAACCAGATGACACGGCGACGTAACCCGAGACAATGTCTTTCTTCAGGAAAGTGACTTCCTACTTTTCGTCGTCCGGGACACTCACTACACGAGTCTTTAAGAAACAATGACAATGACCATTCCGAGGAGCTTTCGGCTCATTAGTTATCGTAACCAGATGTACTTAACTATCAACGAGCCCTCAGGAAACTTGGCAATGAGCAGCGATCTAATAACAAGGCAATTAAACAAAATGCTTTTGTGTCTAAAATTAGATGGAAGAAATGGAGCAGCGAATAAGCTAATTTTCCTATTTTCATTTTCATTGTTGGGGTTTTTCTTTCAGCCGCGATAGAATTTCCCAACAATTTCAAAAACTAAAGCTCAAACTGAATTCTGAGTTGCATTCGTAGTAGCTTAGTAAGGGAAGCAACAATAACTTCGAATGGTATGCATGTCCTTAATTCCATGATGGGTTGTTGCATTTCGTAAGCATGAGTCGTCTTAAAGAAGTGCATCTTCACTTTACGCTCGATAAATTTATTCTTTATTTTCGGAAAGAATGGGACGATAGCAGGTTTCTTGATTGTTTGACTGGGATAAGAACGGGTTAGGGAAACTATTTTTCGGCTTGAACTACGCTTGCAACAACTTTATCAACTGATTTTTAAAACTTTCATCATGAATAATATGCAAATGGTTTGATATGTTGAGAAAATTAGATGCCAATGGTCAGGTTATCGTTTGCTCCTATTTTCTAACTCTTATATCTCCAGATACAGGAGTAGGGCACCAACCAAATGCTCTTTGACGAGTTCCTTTCCTGGGCGATAGTTTTTCCCTGTAGCCAAAACTTATTCATTCTTCAAATTTTATTATTAAATATCTCAATTGTTTTAGCACAAGAAGTTACTATGAATAAAATCGAGCGACTTCGTGAATTTGCCATTACAAATTCGGAACCAACAAGCCAAAAATTCGAAATTTTATTGAAAGAAGTTAGTTTTGAGTTAAGATTAAGGTCCAGCAAACTTCGCATTTTGATTTTGCGAAGGTTATAACTTCGATAAGACTTTGGTAAGACTGTTGAGCGTAGTTTGTGAACAGTTAACTTTGATAAGATTTCCGCAAGACTTCCGAGTAGAAGTTGAAATTTCAGAAGCCAAAGCCTTATGGAAGTAAATACTAACAATCTTATAGAGGCTTGTGAACTTTTAACTTGGATAAAGCTCCCGTAAGACTTGCGAGCGAAGGTTTGTAGCGAGCTTCGCTCGACATGTCTAATACCAAATGATTCGGTTTCAACCCTATTATGACAATGTTTCAAATTGCGTTTGCGTAGCGTAGTGGACTAACGAGTGGTTCAAATTCGAGGTTGTGCAAGGTCAATTCGCATTTTTCAAACAAAAAATAATAATTTACAGAAAAATAAATTCGTGGTTGAAAGAAAACAAAAGTAAAAAAATCTTGAATATATATTTTCCGTTCAAGCAATATGAGCCTCCGTACGGAAACAAAACAGCTTCGATAAGGCCTTATATCAACTGTTGGCGCTTGGCTGTTGCTGTTGAAACATGGGAAAATGTGTACTAGATTAGTTCGGTAAGACCTTATCGAAGCTTTATCGAGGTACAAAAATAGCTTCGATAAGGCCTTTTGGAAGTTATAATAGTTTGCTAGTTGAGTTGTTATCCCTTTTTCTGGTAACTTTCATAAGAAAGTCCTTAAAAAATATGTCTACGAATATTGGACGGATAACTTCGAGGTGCTGCACAGGCATAAAGAGAGGTCGATGAGAAAAACCAGCGCACTCTTTGGAGCATTTTCCATATAAATGACCTGAAACAGTAATTGCATAATAATTTCAGAACTTGAAAAGAAAATCATCATTGCGGAAATTTAGTTGCTGGTATACTGAATTGAAAGTGAGTTGTATTGTCGTCGCCTTGGCATTATAGTTGGCGTTTTAGTCCATAAGTAATACATAGGCATATTCAACTTTCTCTCCAATCAGAGTTCAGTATTTCATTCTCAATATGAAATATGAAGATATTATTGGTTTAATCTAATCCAAAGATTTGTAACGCTTTGATCCGAGCCTCACACGAAAAAGGGAAATATTATTTCATGTTCATATGTATGTTGCCCATAATCACTAATCCGCTTGCAGTTCATCTGCCCGTCTGTATTTCTAAACGATGAGTACCTCAAGAATGCCTTGTGATGTGTGATGTGTGATGTGCATTACATCCAATTACCAGCTGTTTGATTGTCATACGGCATAGGTAGACAATGTCCCTGATCCTGAGCAGGTTCCGTATAATCTCCGGGAGCAGCCTCTCCTGACTATGGTATATTTTTTCATCTGATTTATAAAACTAACTTCTTGTTACCATACAAAAAACCTAATGACGTTTTCATGACTATTGACATATAGCTTCATATCGTATCAACTTTACATGCTTTTCCCATTGGTTGGAAAAAGAATGATTACGAGGATGGTCATTCGTGAGGCTTTTAAAAACACAGCCATCCTTGTCAGTACCTTCTGCTTCATTTTTATTTGATAAAGGAGGAGTTCAGGGTGTAATGAGCAAAATCCCTCCATTGGGTTGGCTACCGTACAAAACTGATGATAAGAAAACTGTAAAATATTAAGGTACCTCCTGCGGTCCAGTCTAATGTTATTTTCTGTGAAAAAATGTGATGTAACTCTCACGGAACATGAAAATTTCTCGAAAGATTTTTTCTACCGATTTTTCTTCTTTTTTCCCATGTAAGTGCTTCCAAACAAAATTCACTTAGACGCTCTATAACTTTCGACACCGAATTGTGTTCTGTTTAATTATGAGGTGCAAAGAGTTTTTAATTACACAGCGCAGCATGGCCCCTAGAATTTTGTAAACAAAAATTCGAACCGGTGAAAAGGAAAATTTCTTAGTAATGATCTTTTCCTGTAGGTGCAGCTCGTACGTTCGATTATGTTCGGCTCGGTTTGTTTGACATATCGCATAATATTTGTTACATGCAGATACCATTCGAATGGTTTTATATCCTTGTAGGTCTGAAATAAAATACAATATGTCATGTATGTAGAAATTGGTAAACATTGTTCTTGATGGGTACAATGCTCTAATAAAATGTTTGATTAACGTCTATAATAGGTGGTGGCTGAAACAGCGATGGAGAGAGAAGGTGGGCCTTTTCATATTATTGATATATCGTAACAATTATAGTGCATACGATTGATTCTCATAAAATTTTCATGTTTGGATTCGTGTTTGGATTCGTGTTGTAATCTCACGTACAGGTTGTTATTGAGAAAACTTTTATGGGTCTAAATGAGGATGGGATGAAACGTTGATGGGTTTTTCCTGTGACATTACTCTGAAAGGTGAAAGAACCTGAGATGCCTGCTGTAGTGTCAGTATGTAATTAAATTATAAATTGGTATTTAGGTTTATGCCGCATACACTATTTAGAATACTTTTCAAATGTTTATGTTATATGTCCACTTCCGTAGATGAACAAAATCGCTCAATCACTTGCCAGTGAGAAACAAGAACCTCCCAAATACCTAACTAAGAAGCGGAGGAAAACATTCTATTGGTCACCTTGCAAAAACCAAAGAGACAGTCGTGGAAAATCCTTAAGCTCAACATTCTTCTCTAACAATTTTCCCCTTTTCGGATTGGTTCCGAACATTGCACACACAGCACCGAATATGTGCGATGGCACTCGACTCAACAGATGAATTTTATAAGCATGGTAAAGTGTCTACTACGGTGAAGTAATAGTCAGTTCGGCCAGGAAGTACTGGTACCAGGAGGATATTTGGAACTCTCTTTGGCTCAATGAACCGGCTCAAGCTGAAGATCCAACTGAGCTAGATCTTCCTCACGGATCTTTACGGTTCGCGGATCTTTGCGGTTCACAGATCTTGACGGCTCAACGGATCATTGCAGTTCACAGATCTTGACAGCTCAACGGATCTTTGCGGTTCGCAGATCTTCACTATAGTATGTATACGGATCTTTGCAGTTCGTGGATCTTTGCGGTTCGCGGATCTTTACTGCTCGCAGATCTTTACGGATCACGGACTGAAGCAGATCTATATAAAGCGCGGATCTTTGAGGTGATGATGATGGAGGATAGAAGATTGAAAATGGAAGATGTAGAATTGAAGGACGGAGGATGGAGCATGGAAGATGGAGGATTGGGGATGGAGGATGGAGAAAGTAAGATGGAGGGAGGAGGATCCTCCAGGATTGAAGATGTATGATTGACGATGGGATGGAGGATGGATGATGGAGAATAGAGCATTAAGAACAGATCATTGAGAATGGAGGACGGAAAATGGAGGATGGGGAATGGATGATGTAGGATGGAAGTTGGAGCATGGAAGATAGATAATGGAAGATTGAGGATTGAGGATGGGGATGTAGCATTGAGAATGGAGTAAGGAAGATGGAGGATGTAAAATGAAGGATTGAGGATGGATGATGGATGAAGGAGAACAAAGTATGGAGGATGAATAATGGAAAATGGAGAATAGATATCACCAACATTTTGTGTGAACGTCAGACGGTAGCAAGGAGGCGATTGAAGTGGGTTGTGTCTTTTTTTTTGAGGATCTGAGGTCGATAAGCATAACAAGCTGGTCAATTTCTTCAGGGATCTGCGTTGTTTTAGTGACCTACGAGGCTCCGAAGTTATCACTACGGAACCTAATTTGGTGCCTAATGTGCGCGGTGGTTTAGCACTTCCCCCTATTTTTAAAACTAGAACTTAAACTAGTCGCCTAGTAACGTAAACTGCATCTCAGCAGATGATATTAAATGATTAAAAAATTCGAAAGTAAAAAAGTTTATAGGTTCTTCAAACTGGTAAGTCCGTTCAAAGGCTCACAAATTTTATTCTAATTAATAACCTTTATTAACCTCTCCGTAGAAAATAGATACTTTCGATTCATACATGTAATCCCAGCATCACTTAAAATACCCTCGCTCGATTTGATCCCTCTCAGATATCCTTTCAAGAACCAACTCCACATACCCACATATGTTTCGATATCCCAAAAATACTCGTATCTACACATACTCGTTTTCGGCATTATATGAGTGCTGGAGATAACCTAAATCTTGAAAAAACAAAACCGCATAGTTCATTAAACGCAGACAATTCATTCTCATCTCAGCTCAGCATGGAGTAATGCGATGTTTACATCCTTTTGTCTGCTCCTTATGCCGAGATGTTCCAAAGTAAATAGACGAAAGGAAGGCGGCACTGGTTTGGGCATTGGCATCATCGCTTCAGGAAAGTCAATTACGCATGTGACTTAACTCAATTCACTCGAATTGCCACCAAAACACGTCGGTAGTACGTCGTCTTCGGCGAAATCAAGAAAACACCCAAAAAACACTAAGTCATCTGAAATACACCTTAAATTTATCGTTCGCACCGAAAATATGTGAAAACATTGGGAGGTGTCGATTGTTTGTTTACATTTGGTCGTTGGCATGTGTATGTGATATTAGACGATATGTGAAGGAAGTGTGATATGGAGCCGAATCCTCCTATAAAATTGCTAAGCAGCGCAACTGGGGAAAGTGTAGAAAGTCGAAAACGATGTTGACTCTGAGAGAAGTGGAATTTTACTAGTAGCCCGGGACGAAAATAGATTTTTCACGGCATAAGTAAATCCCGGCGAATCGCTTGCATCTCCACATCTTACCTTTCTGGCCGGTCCAGGAAGAGGGAAGAGACACAGTTCCCAGTGCCAGGAAGAAAAACTTCACCTTGAAGGTGTGCTTCCTTCATGTTTTGCGGACGTATTTTATTATGGACGAACTCCTACTGAAATTACTATCAGCAAACTACCTACGTACTCGTATGAACATCTTTTTTCCATTTTCATTTTTCCGAAATGTGTATTTGGCTGGGTATAGGTTTGTGAAAAGCATCAAAAGTTTTCACTTTGTTTTATCACTTGATGATGAACACGGTTCGCTCATAAATCCACACCAACTCAAGTTATCAGCGTAAACGCTGGAATTTTCTCAGTTATGGGGCGTAAATCGTGCGATAGAAATTACGTTTTCAAGCTATAAAAAATCGAATGAACCTCTCAACCAGACCTCTGATCTTTGGAAGGTTACGATGGCTTGAATCTAGCAAGTATAATCAGTCACGCTCATTCAATAAACGGAAGTAACTTAGATGCTTGGATGCTAGACGCTCTTAGCGATTTACGAACGCATCGGATGATGTGTAGTGTATATTAAGGCATCAAGGGGTTAAATGATAGCCTCGTAAATTTGATCAACTCCTAAGTCTTCCTCTACATATTTTAATGATGTGCACTAAAATATCCAGAGCATGACATATCGGGCGAGCTAACTGATAATTCAATCGCGGAATTCGAATTGATAGATATGAAAGTTATTGGGAAAGTTTGATTAGGCTAAGAACGCCCTGACGAAAACAAATATTAATCTGTTTTCTGTATGTGCATGTGTTTAAGAAACACGACTACAGTGTGTTCTGAGAATTATTTTTTATCTCTATATTTCATGAAAACATTGCATTCGAATTGAGTGCCCAGTAGTGTGAAGTGCGCAAAATAAATAAGTCGCTAGAACCAGTATATGACACTGACGAAAAATCGATCAAATTAAAAAAAGATCAAATTTAAAAAAGTAAAGCGACAGGAAGTTTATGTTGTATCCTATTCGAACTGTAGCAAAAATAGGCATGATTCAGAACTGAATCAGCTCTGGTTTTGCAATGCCACCATATATTTATACCTGGCCGTTCCATGATTTTATTCACGATATGCACATCCAACCATATGAAATATCAGACGTGACGTTTGGTCTAGCTCTTACCATACTAGAAATAGATGCGCCACCTTTAGACCTTTCATTTTCAATTCTCTATGTGCAACTTAACTTCACGTCATTTTGATTTCATGGAACCATCGAAATTCCTGACCATTTCTCTTTGCGAAATACTCAGCTTCATTGAAAGCTCAGGGATTAAAGAGGAATCATAGTCAATACAGAGGGGACGTCACAATAGGCCCAACTGTGGCTGGAGTGAAAGAGGTTAACCATACCCACCCCAATTTCCAATCTAATCTAATCAAACCATACATTCGGTTGGCGGAACACACATTCGGTTATCACAACTGAAAGATGCCGTAAATCATTTGTGATGGTCAACATTTGCAACAATCAAAATTTAGTTGCTAGACATTTTTTTCGGTTGTCTCAAGATCTGGTCTGATTAATGTGACTAAAATCAGATCTTAAGACATTTTCTACATAATGATATGATCCATATCATATGCACATGGTGAATAATCAGATCTTGCGTTTCGAACTTATCGACAAGCCAAAATTAGGTCTGATTTTGGTGTATTAAAATGAAGCGTATGAATGCGAATATTAAATCTCATAGCTTTCATTTCGGACCTAACGAATAAACCAAACTCAAGTCTGATTTTGAACTTTTTATAGATCATGATATGATTTATATCATACGCATATGCTGAATAATCAGACCATGCATTTCATATCATACACGTCATGCGAACGTCATACCTTGCATTTTGGGCCTAATCTGGTCTGGTTTGGTATTATTTAAATCAGACCTTACGACTTTCTTATGTAGTGATCTAAAAATTAACTTCAGGATTTTGCGATATTCAACCTCTAAGAAGGTTTAAAATGATTGAGTAAGTTTTAACGAATTCCGACACATCTAGGTAAATTTGATGAGATATCGAATCTTTTTTTTACTTTAAAGAGCTTCCTGTATCGCCTAAAAATAGGTTTTATTTTTTTTTTTTAAATACAACCCTTACAGGGCTATGTCGGTATTTTATCCCCGTTATTTTTACTGAAATTAAAAAAAATAAGTAAATAAATAAAAAAAATCTGCCAAAAGTCTAGGCGCAACTTTGTTATTTTTTGGATTGAAGTACGGAACGCGCTTAAGACTGAGATGCGATGTAGGTTGCTATGCGAATGATTACCTCAAAATAAAGTTCCAAATAGGCACCAGGTTAATCTTTAGGTTGTTAATCGCATGGGAACTTACATCTCAGAATTAAACGCATAAAACAACATAATAAAGTTCCACCTAAATAGTTTGTCATTTTTTTTTAAGGGATGATAGTGGAGGACGGTGAAAAGAGAACTAATAGTAATCGGAAGTTTCAACTTTGAATTTATATAGAAGTACGAGTATAGTTATGGCATGTACCAAAAGTGTAATATTAAAAAAAATCTGCCAACAGTCTGGGCGCAACTGTATTATTTTTCCGGCAGAAGTTCAGAACGCGTTTAATTCGGGGATGCGGTGTATGTTACTATGTGACTGAAAACCTAACAAAAAGTTCGGGAAGCGGGCAGAAAAGGGTGTAACATATGTATTAAATAATTGGGTCATATTCCGAGATGAGGTCTAGAGGTTGAAAAAACAAAACTTAAAAATATGTGATTATTAAACAAACCTGGGGAAGTAAAAAGATATTCGATATCTGATCAGACCTGAGAAACATCGTGGAATTCATGAAAAAGTATACAACCAGTTTACACCCTCTTAGGGGTCGAATTTCAAAAAATCTTGAAAACACATTCTAGGTATTTATATCAAGAATCCGTAGAATAAAAATGAATTCAATATTTCGAAAGACCTAGTAGATATGACGAAAATCGTGAAAATATATGCATTTTATATTAACCGATATTTTTTTTTGCCCCCCCCCCCCTTCTGAACGCCAATGAATATTCAAATTTTTTTTTATCACAATTACTTTTCTAGTTAATTTACATATACGTACAGAGTTTCAACTTCCTAGCATAAGCCGTTCTGAAGTTAGGGAAAACACCCCCCACCACCGTACCATACTACCCCTAAAAAAAAATTTATTTTTCCACCATGCCACTACTATAGCTTTATCTAAATACCAAGTTTCGGCTTCCTATCATTATAGATTCTTAAGATATAAGCATCGGAACTTTTTATTTCTCACCCTTCCCCACCCTCACCCTCGACACCCACACCCCAAACTTTTTTTCCCTACTAGGGTTTTATTAGGCCTACTTCTGGTAAAAATTTGAAACATCCATCTTACACTGTTATTGAGATATGAATCGTGTTATTTTTGAAAAGTTCTAATCCCTCCCACTTCCGTGCTCCTCCACCCCCTTCAAATATTTTACTTTGAGCAATCTTTATTTATCAAGCTTTATACTCAAACCAAATTTTGTTTTTCTGGTACCATTGGTTTGTGAGATATCGTAATCTAAAGTTTTTCACCCCCCACCCCCGTACGCCACTACCCCTACCCAAAAATTTTGTTTCAATCTACTCTCCTAGTATAACTACAGATATTTGTTAAGTTTTAATTGCTTGCTATTAATGGTTTAGGAGATATGGATTTTTGAATTTGTCGATCTCGGCATTTTTGAGTTTCGGACGCATTATCTCCCCCTCCACTCCCACACCCCTTCACCCATATCTGTTTTTTTTTTGCAAATGGGTCCATTATCAAAGCTCTATAGAAATTCTAAGTTTCAGCCTCCTAACACAAGCGGTTCCTGAGATCTAGAAACCTAAATTTTTCGTCCAAAACGCTTACCCCGCCTTCCCCCTTACACCTCCTCCCCTGAAAATAATGTCAATTCAAGGGGTCTACCAAGTCTATTCTTAGAAAAAATTTTAATTTAATAGCTCCACTGGTTTGAGAGCTACGAGCCTTCAAAGATTTTGGGGCGGTCGACGTACGGCGTACGGCGTACGGCGTACGGCGTACGGGGTACGACGTACAGACGGAGTGAAAATTTTTATTGCTTTTTTCGAGTCTACTAGTCATGAAACGTGGACAAAAAAATTTTGAGGGCAGCAAATTTTTTTTTTTAAAAAATCGATAACAATACTGTATTATAAATAATACAGTAATTGATGTTGTTCAGGTAGACAGAAGTGTTTTTTCCGATCTCCAGACAAGCTTACACTAGAAACTTGAAACTTTATGAACTTATGAAGCTGTTCTAGAGAAGTTAGAACAGTACTTCAAGTAAAAGGAACTTGTATGTATGACTATTAACTGACTATTAAAATAAAAAAAATTTAAGATTTCTGATGTTGGTTTTATATTACATTGAATCTAGTGTAGTATACGAAACCAATTTCTCGTTATGCATCCCTGATCCGAATTTTTATAAGTTCCCGGTTTAATATAGGACGTATTAAAACTTCAAGGTCATTTTTTATATCCCCAAAAAACCACAATATTCAAATCTAACACACGATAATGATTCGGTGATTTTTTTTTTTTCTTCATCAAATTTCCGCTTCAAGATTTCCACCTGCTCTTTAAACCCATCACTTAACACTCGCCATGTGCACGTTTACTTGCTACTTTCAATTGGCGCCTACCTTAAGTTCGTTCGGGGGAAAAGAACCACCCACCTAAAACCGAATAAGTTTCGTGTTTAGATCCTCCACTTGATTCATCAATTGATTTAAAGATTTTTTGAAAATGACGTAAACTTTGAGATATTCTCCTCGAAGAGTATGCTTTTCTTTTCGCACCATTAAACAGTCGAATGGATAAATTACAGCGAGAAGTTTTTCAGCAATTCGATTAGTCAAGTGAGTTGTTTCCAATCTTCGGATTCAATCCTTTTCGGCAGTAAACTAACAAAACCTGTGAAAATCAAAACTCCGAAATTGTTGATAATTTTAGGGCGAATTTGTGCAGATTTTATGTATGGAAAGCGGCCGTTAGAAACCGTGTAAAATCGTTAATAACAAAATTAGTTCGAAATGTAAATTTAATGGATAATTTTGTTTAATTGCTACTTTAGTTAAGCTTTGCGCAACGAAATTGAACCGAACTGGGCTCGTTTTTATGAAATTAATATTTGTTTAATGTTTTTTTTTTTCATTTGAACATTGTTTATGTAAGTGCAGGTGGAAAAGTGTTTGAATTGAAATGTAACGTTGTTCTATTTTCTATTGTTGATAAATTTAAGGATGGTGTTGTCTTGATGTGATGTATTTATATTTATGGGAATGACTCAGTTGTTCTCAAACTGTAGTGATTTTTTCAAGTTTTGTTTACAATACCAGCAAAAAGCTGGGTTCCCCGTTGATTGATATTATTCGGTTTCCATAAAAGTAGAAACGAGCAGACGATGCAAAATATTTGGAAAACAATACAATTAGCTTATTTTCGAATTCTTAAATTTAATGGATTGAAACCTTAATATTGCAACAAAAAAAGATTGCTGCTTTGAAGTAATAATTAAATTTTTTAGCGCTCATTGAAAGACTAATAAAAAGCAATGCTTACGACTTTATCGGAAGCGCTTACTAAAAATTTACTTAACAATTCCATATCATAACAAATCCGGACCAAAAATTTGTTTAGATCTCATAATAGCAAAATTACGAGTAGTGATAGTACGATATACAGGTGAACTCAGTTATAATGGACATTAATGAACACTAGTTTATGATGGACCAGTTGCAAAGCTCCGCCGATTTCATTATAACCGATGTTCATTTTAGGTACATTCTTAATACTAAACGAAACATAAACATAAAACAAAATATTTTTTTTTTATCTTCTGAAAGAATTTTTTAAGAAGATGTAGGTACGCATATCGTTCCTGGAACAAGCCAACTTTTGTTAAGTATATTATTAGACTTCGATAAGCTGAAATTGAAAGAACTTTATGTTTTTGCCCTTTTTTCCGGAAACTCTAAGTCTGCAATTGTACAAAAAATGCCTACAATATTTGATGATAGTATGAGAGAGGCTCACCATATTTTCACAGTTTGTTTTTTGTTTTAATTAAAAATTGGAGCAAAGTTTTGCGGAATGTTAGCTAACTTTCAACAACATTAAAAAAAAATACACGTGAAAGCCTCAATGTTCACTTTATAAGCAAGAGATTGTTGCAGGAAATAGGAAAATTTAATACCAAATTGAACAAATTAAATTATAATTTCTTTATTATTATTATTTAAGAGCCTGGGTGCAATCCTTTTTCGGGACGCGATGTAGGTTGCTATGGAACTGACACCCTAAAAAATAACGTTTGAAATAGGCTCCTCATTATTAATACTCGATATCTCATCAGACCTAAGAGATATGTCGGAATTCGTAAAAACGTACTAAATTATAATATTTTACACCTCTTTAGGTTTTGATTATATTAAGCCTACAAAAGTAAGAACGTGCTTGATATTTCATTAGACCTAGATTCTTTGCCGATATGCATCAAAACTTGCATAGCCCTGTTGGAGCTGAATATCGACAATATTTTTTTTTGTGATTATATTTAAGTCCCTTGGTACCTGCAAGTCACAGTAAATTTGGTACACAAAAAAATGTGTCGGAATTCATTGAAACGTATACACCTCCTTCGGACTTAAAGAACAAAAAACCTAATAAATGTTTTTAGACGCTTATATGAAAATCACGTTAAAAGAAAATTAGTTCGATACCTATACAGACCTAAAAAGTATAACGATATTCGTGAAAATGTAAAGTAAGAGCATTTTCACGGATAATTTTTTGGCCATCTCCGTACACCAATACAAATCTGAACTTTTATGCTTGTCAAATTATTAATTCTGCAGTACCTACATCTATATATATGCACCAAGTGTCAACTTTCTGTCATAAGCCGTTCATGAGATACAAACACTCTCCGAATTGGGCCCTGGACTCCTTCGAATCTTACTTTCCCTATTATCTTATGGCCGCTTGAAATATACATTTGTGGTATATTGTACAGTAGATCAGTCTCGAAATACACAGAATATAGAATGGTGATAATGGTAGAATGGCGTAAATTAGAAAGTTGAAATTCGGTACATATACCCAATCTGAGTCATTAGCTGTATATGTAGTTAGAAGTAGGAAGCAGAAAGTCAGAGACACAAAACTCACATAACTAACTTACTTTTGGAACTACGTCTTACCACCTTTGCACTGTCTAAACCTAACTAAAAAATTATCAAAGTTATTATTAACCCTTAATTTTTGCTCTTTTCAGATAACCTCGTTAAACCTTTAAAGCAATGCCCAGCCAACGCCATAGAATCACAGATAGTCGAATTCTAGGCCAACTGAACACGTAAAAGTTTTAAAAGGAGCGAAAAGCAGAATCACCTTACCGTGTTGGTACTTTCCCATCATTTCCACCTGAAAAGTGCATGCATCATGGACGATGATGGACTTCCCGCACTACTTAACAACTTTACGGATCCTCTATTGCCAACCAATGGTAACTTTAAATTGCTTTGTTTTGGAATTTAGTGCAATTTATCGTTCTAATAGATACGTCAGCAACTCACCTAGTCAACGTTATCACTGATGAAATTTTCCAGGGCTACTCGTCGACCTTGCTGACATTCGCATCGGCAACTTGCATCATTTTTATACTCGTCGGTGTGCCCGGCAATCTAATTACGATAATTGCATTGGCCCGATGTAAAAAGGTAAGTACAGTACGGTAGGATACTTGCTCCTACCGCCTACCTTAAACAATTTCTCAATTTTGTATACCTATATCTGTAAACTCTATGGAAAACTCACTCATCGACCTCGGGAATAGTCTTCAGCGTGATTAATGGCTCCAAGGTAGGACCTGGTCACTACTAGCTTCCACACGCATACGATTTTCTTTCGTGACTTTTCCATTCGGAATGATGAATGGAAATTAAGTTACCTTTTTTGCTAGCCCGTTCACTAAACCACCCACATGTAGTGAGCTATTCGGGTGAACATGGGGTGAACACATTTTCCGACTGTAGACAATTTTAATTGAAAATTCTACGAGTGAAAAAGAATCTGTTTTTTGCTGTAACTATCAACAATTCTCTTTGTAGCAGACTGTGGGCACTGCACTGTGGATGGGTAAGTAACTGGATTTCCAATAAATCGTTTTATATATTTAGTGGACTAGGAGAATTTCGCTTTATTTTAAATAAATGTTCAATTTTCTGGTGTTTAAGAATTAAATTGGTAAATTGCAACATCCAACAAGAAACTGAATAGAAATATTAAGAAACCCTTCAATATCCTTAAGCTCTTTATTTCTTAATATCCAGGCCTCGAGTAAGTCCTGAGTAATACTCTAAGCTCCTGAGCATTATAAGCAGTTGATTAAGGAATCAGTCAAAGGTGATGCTACTAAGTGGTTGTGCCCAAACAATTTTTTTCAATCATCAAACCATCTTATAGAATTGATAACGCTAAGTTATTTAAAATCCTTCGGATAGCACTCGTACAAACGTTCTAAGAAAATCTGTACCTTTCACGCATAGCATCGAATATGCACAGCATCGAATATGCGAGTACATAAGCGCTGCAGAGTTTGCACAGAGATATCAAATTTTACTGCGGTGACAGCTAAACGACGCGACGGTCAGTTCTACGCGAAAGTGTTCGTAAAGCGATTTTGATTGGTAGCAGAGGTCGAACAGTAACCTCAGTTAGCATTCACTAAATATTAATACTCTTTAGATTGACGTATCTTTGAACAATAAGATCTATATAGGTTTATTAACTTTGTTTGCTCTAAGTTAGGAGCAAGGGTTTCAAACTTTTATCCTTTCCATTGGCATCGTAACTATGTCCAAATAATATTTCTGTTATCCTATGCAAATTGCTATAATGAAAATCCCAATTTATTATCGAAGTCCTAAATAAACTCAAGTGATTTGCATTACAAATACAGTTACCATAACGTAAAAAACAAGTTGAAAAACATCTTGACATGTTATAAATTGAATGCGATATAACGCACACAATAAATAATCTTCTGTTAAAATGGAGATAGAAATTTAATATTCAAAAACCATAACACATCATAGATTCTTACTTTCACGAAAATTTCCGTTTAACCCAACCGTAAAAGAATTGTTTCCTCCCCGTCATGGCAGTGACAAATTACAAATGAAAATAACCTTTAAAATTTTTGATGATGTACATTTCTTGCGATATCCTTTTATATGATTATTTCGAGAGGTTTTTCCGTATTTTCCGCATTACCCACCCTTTTCACGCAACAGGAAATTTTACTACTTTCCCAGTGAGACTTATGCTTTTCACAATTTTATGATGACTTTTCGTCCTATTTGTCTTATTATTAGCTTAAAATGTAAGCCGTAAAATATCTGGTTTTTCGATGAAAATCCTCAAACTGAATATTTCATGACTGTATTTCCTTTTGAATTGTGTAAAAAAAGTAAAGTGTTTTTCAGGACCAATTTCATATTATTTTTCTATTTTCGGGTTGATATTTTTAAGGTCATTGTTGACTGAAAAGTGAAAAACCATTTCGGAAAAGCAATGTAAACAGAGAATGTCTCAAGTTTCGTGGGGGTTGAAGTCACGAAATGGGTTAGGTTAGCATATTGTGTGTTTTTTTTCGTACGACATGTGAATGTTCCAGTTGACCTCATCACTCGCTCCGTAACGCTGTGTAAATTCATCCTAATTTTGTTCAAATAGCTCCCCGATGCTGAAAGGCTCTTATGAAACACTGTTTCCTTTTCATACACGGTCTTTGGTCACGTATTCCCAATTTTTCATACGCTTTATTTGCTATGGAAGATCTTATAATCTTATTGTTTTATTATTTTGTTGAGGAACTGAGAATTTTGTTAGTTCGTATGATTTTTACATCCGATTACATAGTAAAGGGTGTTCCTCACTGGAGTTTTCCATTTATTTTGTGATATTATTTATTCGAACGCCTCAGCTTTATTGGGAGATGTGTTTTCGTTTGACGAAGTTTCTATTACACATTGATGTAATAACTAAGGTTCTACGAGTACTACGCGCATAACCGCTCAGGTGTTGTACTCTACTTTCGATTTTTAATATGCAAAATTAAATTTTAATGTGCACAATTACTAACAATTTAGCGCGATTATGCTTACTTTTTAATATTCTTTACTACAGGAATATTTTAAAGCAGTAGAAAACGCAAAAAAATTAGTATAATTGCTATATTTATTTTAGTAATATTACATTCTGTGTGTGTAAATTTAATTCATGCCTAAATGAGTGATAACTTTTACACGGAGAATTTAATTGGAGAATAATACAATTTATTTTTATATTTATGAACTTTTAATGGTTTTTCTGTTAATATTTTATTGTATTTTAGCCAGCCATATGACTTCAGATGCATAACTTTTATATAAATTCACATTTTCATTATATTTATCACATTTTAACCATTGGCACAAACACCGATAATTTAAACACTTTTTGGAAATGAACGCAATTATCCACGCATGCGTTGAATTTTTCGAACATATAGTAATGAATTTACACGCGATTCTGTGTGAAATCGCACCTTAGGTGTAAACAAACACAGTGTTGAAAGATTCGCGCGAATTTGCGTGCTAAACCATTCTTCTTGTTCAAAAGAACGCGTTTAGAGTAAATTAACATGTAAAAAGCCAGGAACGCGTTTTACGAGTGTAATTTTACACTTCCAATAGCTGTTTACTTTAAATAGACTGTAAATTAACTACTATTATTGTTGAATTCTTACAACTTCAGAGTATTATTTTTTAGAGTGTGGTTGTGTGGATGGTGCCTTAAGCAATTTACTTTCCACAAATCCTTCTGGCTAATATCCCTCAATATTTGCTTTTGCAAATGACTCCATTATTTTTGCTCGTTATTACTTCTAAATTTCAGCTTCCTAGCATAAGAGGTTCCTGAGATATAGAAACCAAAATGTTTCGTCTAAACGCACCCACCCCTTCGCCATCACCATAAAAGTGTTCCCACTTTAAAGACTTAACCAGTTTACCTAACAAAATTTGAACTTAATACCTCTATGCGTATTTGGAAACATATTTCCGTATACGGCGGACAGATGGACATTTTTTCTTTTCTGCTTCTGCTAGAACATAAAAAAATTTAGAATAATATTTCTTTTTACAATGTTCGGGCTGACTACAATACTTTGTAATTGAAAATAAACAAGTACTTTTTTTATCCGTTCGTCCCCCGTATGATGACATCTTTGAAGCAAGGGCATAGATGCTGTCAAGAGTGGAGCAAGAATTTGCGTAAATTTATTTATTTATGAGGTTTTGATGCCAATAATTTGATGCTCCAGCCTTCTTGTATTTTTATAGTTTCTCAAAATGGTATTAAAAAGTCACAGCGGTTGGTTTGGAAACTGTTTTAACATATGACGAATTTGGTTATTCATTTATTGGCCGTAACTTATAATCTCTATAAACAAAATTTAAAAATTCCCCTCTTCGAATATCACCGGATAAAGGGTGAAAAGAATTTGTTGAATTTCAATATTTGGGGCTAGTATTATTTTTGATTATTATTAAGGGCGGAAGGAGGTTTTTACGGAGAGAAAAATAAGAAAGTTTTTCAAATCCTTGGATTGAAGTCCTATCGAAAAATTGAAAATAACAAAAGTTGTCGGAAAAGCGTTTTATGTTTAACTTTTTTGTAGGTAGATGATTTTTACTCCGCTCCAGGGAAATGAAAAATTCAACGTGATTGTAGTCAAGAAATATCCACCCAAAGAGTTTTCGAAATTGGTAATTTCCTTCGAGTAAACTACAGGGCTTGTAAAAATAAAATGGAAAATTTGTTTGTCTGCGGATCTGTTTGAACATCACGGGAAAACGTTTGAATATAATTTAATGAACTTTACCTCATTTGCAAACGGGCGTGATATGTTAGCTTAGGCTTTTCCTTTTGATTTTATGATTAGAGTTAGGGAGTAGACTTTACAAAGGAAGTAGAAAAGAAGGATTTTAAGATATCTTCTTTATTTTAGTAAATTCAGTTTTAGTTAATTCAGTATAACAAAAGTTGTATGCAAACTTATTTTCAACCTTTTACTTTTGAAGTAATTTTTTCCTAAGATGAACGATAACAAAGATAGCTACGATTTTTAATTTGACTATGTTTTTTTTTCGAACAGTAGCAGAGGCATACCCGCATTCGAATAGGCCAATATGGGGTAAGGGACGACGGAAAATTCTACGAATTCCATATAGAACCCTTTAACACTTCCGTTCAAGGTTGAAAAGTAAAATACCTGCAAATGGTCTTTAGCCGATTATTTAGTAAGTCAATGGAAATAAAAAGTTATTATAATCTGACCTAAGCTATATGGCGGAATTCATGAAGAAAATAAGCTTTCACGGCTTAGGGGTTGAATTTAAAAATCCTCAAACTGATTTCATGGTCAAGAACACGTAGACTGAAAAAAATTTAATATTTTAGAGAACTTTTCACTGACCATGTTTCTTACCCCATGTGTATCAGTATGCAAATGGATATATGTACCTATATGATTACTATTGGTACATCTACATATACGCACAAATTTTAAATTTTTTAGTATAAGACGTTCTTGCGATAGGGAAAAATACTCTCACCGTCATACCATACTACCTTAATTCAAAATTGTAAACGGTTTAATACGTGCCAGTACTTCAGTTTCACTCCTTATTGTGCTTTATCCCCCAACTGCAATAAAAATCGGAGTTCAGAATTTCATTAAGAGCTTCATACCCTTAAATTACCCACCTAGTATATGGTATGGGCTTGTGTAGTTCACGAACGAACTATTCCGGTTGAGCGTTCCAATAAGTGAAATGAACGATCTAGTTCGCAGTGAGTCCCGTTCCTTGTTTGTTTGTATTCATGCATTCGGGTATAGTTCCAAGTGAAATAAAGGAAGTAGTTCGAAATGAGTGCTGCTCCTTCATGCATTGCAGACAACCTTTTTTATTCGGTCATTAGATTGAACCAGACGACGGTATTCCACAGAGGACCATTTTTTAGGTCATCACTTTTCCCGCCACCATCTTTCACTGGCGAATTACTGACTACGGAACTAAATGAACGAACTAGTTCGCGACGGATCGGGAAACGCAACTGGTCTTCACAGTTTCCTTCACGATCTTTCACTGAACTCCCGCGAACTAGTGAACTAAAAAAAAGAACTAGTTCGCGACGGATCGCAAACTCCATATGAACTAAAATGCTCAAGCCTAATATGGTAGTATTTAAGCATATGTTCCGGGTTAAACTTTTAGCACAAACCGATTCTGAAATACGAAAATGCTAGAATGGGATCTCATTGGAAAAAAGAGTTTCTTTGTATCTTAAATTCGCGTTGGTTACATGAAACTTTTTATTGGAGTATAATATTATGTAAAGCCTGGTATAAATTATGATATTAGGTGAGCGTAGTGAAATATGTATACTATGCATAAAATTTCTTAATATGCACCATTTTCGATAGTAGCAGTTCATATTAATAAGAATAAATGCTGAAATATAGCCCAAACAATTTTGCAGTACTAGCTGATGTATATTTCATAGTTACTTAAGTCCACTGCAGATACTCGTTACATGATGTACTTGCATATAGTGCATCTAAATGTTCATATGACTGCATATATGACTGCAACAATAGCAATAAATTCTGTCGATTAACTTACCAGTGCGTAAATTATTCATATCAATACCATTAAATCTCGGTTGGTGCACAAACCAAAATGGTGTTGGGGTGCAATTTGGCTTGAATCTGAAATCGTATATTCCATATTGGATCTATCCAACTAGTAAATTGTTATAAACGGATTTAACCGGCTAACAATAACGTCCAACTTTATGGTCTGTGAAATTTAACAAAAAAAAAATTTCAGCTTTTAAATTTCAACAATTTGTTTTGTGGCCTTATTTCGGTTAAAATTTTCCGGGGGAAAAATAGTTCAGTCGATATTGTCGGCAATTACAGGGTAGATTTGTAATTTATACGATGTGGAAAATTCGAACTGGGAAGTGTATAGGACTGTGAATATCATTTTCGAATTTACTTCCATTAGTAGGGGATGATTAGGAAAAAGGACAATATGGAACGTGTGTTAATTACAAACTAGTTAGCAATAGTGTAGAGGTGTCGATTAACACGTTCCATAATAATTAGGTCGATTTGATTCTGTGCTAACGAGTGTGCGATGATAATTAAGTGCCAACAGGTTTAATGGAATCTCCTGTGTTTACTATATCCGAAATGTTTGCATCTAGGTCGTATAGATTTTGCCTTCATTAGATTCTTTCGGCGTTGGGATTAACGAACTTCAGATTGTATTGTCGATGTGAAATTATTACCTGGTAAAATGGAGAGATACTATTTTTCTATGGTAATTTTGTATTTTTTGTAAATAAGGGCGACACTATGGAGCTTAACCATTTAATTAACTTTAAATTTAGATCGATTTTTGTAGATAAAAGGCTTTTCGTTTAAAGTGTAATCCACCGACATGGAGAATTGGCACTACATGAAATCTGTGGCATTTAATCCAGTCCAAATAGAGGTTCGAACAATAAAAAAATGTACATTATTTCTTTATTATTTCAATAATAAAGTATTGTTATCGAACTGAAATTTAAAAAAAATTTGCTACCATGAAATTTTGTATTTTTACGGTTTAGGACTAATAGACCCCAAAAAGAAATGTCCGTCTGAACGCCGTAGACACCGTACGCCGCTGTGCGCCGTCTGCTGAACACCCGCAAATCCGTTTGAAGGTGCATCGCTTACAAACCCCTTGAGATATTACGTTGAAAATTTTATGATAGGTAGAATTTGTGAACCATTACGAGTGGTATCTTTTGGAGGGGTGGGGCTAAAAGTTGGACCTTATATAGTACTAAGATAGAGAACCCATTTCCAAAAATGATCGTTAGGGGTTGAGGGCTTTGTGAGTGGAGGGAGAAATAATGCGGCCAAACCGCTTTAAAGCTGGAATTGAACCATTCTGAAATTCATATCTCTTGAAAGGTTGATGTCAGATGTCTGAAACTTTGTAGTTGTCTTAAGGGCTTATGCGGGTTTAGAAGGCCAAAAAGAAGCATGTTTTCTTGAATTTTTTTAAAAGATACTACGAGAACTGTACAATTTTAATTTATTGCATATAAAAGTACTATAGTTAAACAACATTCTGTGAAAATTTCAAACGAAAATATCAAAAAATCTGTATGGATCTGTAGACCTCTAGCGGAGAAAAAGATGAGGGTGTGGGTGTAGGGAGTTATGGTGGGAGCGGGTGGAAATGGAAATGAATCTGACAAGCACAGGATAGAAAGCTAATAATTTAAAACTGTATAGAGGTACTACAGAGATAAATTTGTGACAGTGTTAGAAAGGTACTGTGGTGAGGGGTAGATTTTCATATCTCGGAAACGGCTTATGCTAGAAAGTTGAAACTTAGTATCTATGTGTAGATGTGCTACTAGAAATGAACTAGTTCTAAGGCATTTGTGAATAATCGCTGAAAAACTTGTTTCAGGATTTTTCGATATTTCCGGTTGCATAGGTGTTCACGAATTCCGACATATCTCTTAGATCGCACCACAGACACCACGGTGTCTTGTACGTCGACAGGCTAAAAGATTCGTCCTCTTCTCGAACGACTTCTGTAGAAGCTGACTGGAGGAGGAGGAGGAGGAGGAGGAGGAGGAGACAGTGCTTCATCTTCTTTGTACCTCACCAGCTATGTTCGCTAGAGGGAAAGCTCGTCTTAGAGCTTACTTCTTCAACAGTCTCAGTTACCTGGCCAAGACAGAGGTCGTGAAAATCTAACGCTTCATTGCAAGGTCTAAATGCTTGTGCTATATTTTTATTTAAGCCGTGTTCATGTCTGTGATATTTTAGGGGAGTCAGTAGCGATAACACTTCTTCGAATTTCAAGGTATCAGGTATTGCTATTGAAAATTTGAATTTGCATGTTTCGTAGAATTTTCAATACTAAATCGAAGAAACTAGTATGCAAGGAATACTAAGGCTGGTTACAGAAAACATGTTAAAACCTTTGTAATTTTAGTAGTATTTTATTTTTTGTATTTTTGTTATTAGATAGGTTCTCGCAATAACATACATACATACAAAATAACTTCTATATATTTCTTCTTGAATCCATCATAAAACAAATTAAACCTAATGGTGCAATTTATCGAGCAAAAGAATCTAAGATTGATTGCTACGCTACACATTGCATAAGACAAAGGACTTAGCTGAAAAGGCCAATTAATCACCCCTCATATGGTCCACGAATTGATGTCCGGAAGTCATCTTTTTTTCTGTATAATAAGCATTAGAACTGGTAGAAAACATCCCCTAATATTCTGATTACTTCCTAGATTTCATCGTGTCCTAGGGATTATCTCATACACACTTCTTCCTCCAAATGGATTCGAAATTTATCATCCTCGGACGACTTATCAGGCTAATGATTTCGTTTGGTCGTGGTTTTCTTGATCCTGATTAGCTCGTAAACTTTGTGTTTTATTTTATTTTTTCCTTGTTCATCGTCCCTTAGTCTTATCTGCTTTAGTCTTACGGATTCGATGAAAACAAAATTTAGTAAAAGGGGATTTACAGGACATGATGGATGAGTTTACAGAAAAACATGTAAAATTAAACAACACCATTAAACCCATCCAGCCACTAATGTAGAATTTCAGATTAGTTGATTTTTTGCCTCGTAGTCGATTTTTGTTTGTTTCATCAAAGTTTTATGTTTGATCTGAAAAAGGAAAGTTATTAGTCTGGTAAAAGTTTTCAAGTTTGACGAAAGGCCTTAAGTTGTAATTTGATTTAAAACTTTGTGAAAGATAAGTAATAAAAACAGCTTGGTCGTGTGTGAGGCGAGATAAATTTGAACTTAAGAAAATTACGTGTAGAGGGGAGGAATATGAGTGTCTGTCTGGGACTCCTTTTATTGTACCATGTACATCATAAATCATATCATATTGTTGCGACCCAGGGCTAGACTTATCGAGATTTCAAGTAAAACAGTTCAAATTCTTTCTTTCAAATTAGCAGCTTTAATACAAACGCACACTTCAATTTTTTTTGCTGGTCTGTGAATGTCAAAAAACCAGTCAAGCTTTACATTTTTATCAGGATGAAGTTCATGAGCAATGTTTGGAAATTATCTCAATTATTCTGTGCTTTATTAAGTGCAAAATTTGTATGTCCCTATTAAAGGGATCCATGTTAGCTGTTAGCTTCATCCTTCATTCGTTTTAGTATTTTTAATCCACCTTTAAAATTGAAACTGCAGTCCACCAAAATGAAGTGTTCTTTTAGATTAGTTCACTCGTGAACGGACCATTTCTAATTTTGATTAGGGTTACATACAGCTGGGTAGTTAAAAAAAATTGATTTTTCAAAAAGGTTCTTATTCAAAAGTATCCTTTAAGTGTCTACCATGAAAATTTCATAAAGAAATTTGCTGTAATGATGAAGTTACAGCGTTTCATAACCGACCTGGTAAGCAATGACAAACGGTTGGCGCTTAAGTGTACGCGGTTTTTGTCATCTGTTTGACTATGAGCTTTTTTTAAATTATGGGTATTCATGACTTTCTCTATAGCAGGGAAATATTTTGAAAAGTTGGTGAGGTTTAGTTATACATATGTATACCTACTTGTTCCACTGTTAAAATTCACAGAACCTTATTTTAATGTAAACTGTACCCTAAACATTAAATGCGTTTTTCTCGAAACGTCGTTTTCAAAAACGGTACAAGGATTATCTCCGCGATCACTGGACGGACCAATCAGGACCTACATACTTTTGCACAATTGTGTTTAATACGTTTCTCACGTTTACTGAGCCATTATTTCAATATCTTACTTGGTTTTTTATCATAATTACTGAACAATTTTGAGGCAAATATGGCATTTTTAATTCTAGAGATTGCCATGATCCGACAAAATTAAATTTTGAAATTCCAGTGCGGTAGGCTTTGGAGCTATGCACTTACTTTTAGGAAAAAAAATTTTTAAATAAAAAATGGCGGATTAAAGTCTTATACCGAAATCGCTCTCAACAATCACAGGTCCCAGAAAAACGACTGTAATTTTTTTACCGTTTAAAATTTTTCAACCATATTTTCACATAATATAGACAAAATGTAATACTTTAAGAGATATATAATAGTTGTTCAATTAACTTTAGTTTTCTGCACGAAAAAAAATAAGTAAAAATAGCACAATAACACAAGTTAGGAAAAGCCCCCTCTCCTCATACCGTACTACTCCTGAAAAAAAAAGTTATATTTTTCCAACATGCTACTACTGTAGCTCTATTTAAGTACAGTACAATCTCGATAATTCGTATCCCGTTAATTCGTAAATCCCGCTAATTCGAAATAAACTGCTGGTCCCTTGGAAAAATCACGGTTATTCGTAAAAACCCAATGCATTTTGGTCCCCTCGGTAATTCGTAATTATTTTCCTACTCGAGGTCCAATTAAACGTCTTATAATTCGTAAGTCGCTTGTAATAATCCCGTTTATTCGGAAAAAAATTTCCCTTGCACACTCTTCAATTCTCTAAATCATGTTTGCTTAAGTCATTTTTTGACGATAAATAGTTTAAGTGACGATGTTTTTTTTTGTTATTGTGACCCTGGACAATGCAATTGATCGAGCGTGTCAATAATCCCTCCATCAGAAAAAACTAACTGATTTCTTTTCCATGCCAGGGTTTTTTGTTTAACAAGGATAACAGAGTACATTCATATGTACCTACATATTTTACTTTATTTTTTTATTAAACGTGTGTATTTTGAATTTAAATAAAAACCGATAAGTTCCGTTAATCTGAATTTTGCCCGTCTTTAATAATCAATAATTCGCAATCCCGCTAATTCGAAAATCTCGTTAATTCGTAATAAACCTTAGGTCCCTTGACACTACGAATTATCAAGATTATACTGTACCAAGTTTCAGCCTTTTATCGTTTAGGTTCTTGAGATATAAACACCGGAACTTTTTCCTTTTAGCCCTCCCCCACTCTCTACACCCTCCTCCCAAATTTTTTTTTTTCCTGCTAGGGTCTATTAGGCCTACTTTTGGTAAAAATGTCAAACATCCATCTTACACTGTTCTTGAGATATGAAAAAAAAAATTTTTGTTAAATTCTTATCCCCTTCACTTTCATGCTCCACCGCTCAAACCTTTATACAGATACCGACTTTTATTTTTCTAGTGCAACTGGCTTTTGATATTTCGTAATCAACAGTTTCCCCACCCCACATCCGTACCCCACTGCCCCCTCCCAAAAATTTGTGTATGTATTCTCCTAGTATACCTACAGACGTTCATTAAGTTTTAACTTTGTGACATTAAGCATTCAGGAGATATGGATCGTACAATGTCTCGATTTCGGCTTTCAAGCGTTTCAGACAAATTCTTATTTCCCCCACTCCTTTACCCCTTCACCCATATCGGCAAATTATTTGCAAATGGGTCCATTATCGAAGCTCTATATGAATTCCAAGTGTCAGCCTCATACCATAAGCGGTTGCTGAGATTTAAAATCCAAAATTTTTCGTCTGAAACGCTTCCTCCCCTCAAACCCCTAGCACTCAAAACTTGTCCAACTGAAGGGGTCCACTAAGTCTACCAATGAAAAAAAAAATCAATTTAATAACTCAAAGGGCTTGCTTTCAAATGCTTTGCGTACGGCGGACGGCACACAGACGGATCGGATTTTTTTTCCTTTTTTGGTGTTTATTGATAATACGTGTAAACAATTTTTTTTTCAAAAAATCGATAACAATTCTTTATTATTAAAATAATAAAGTCAAATTTTTATTAAGACATATAAATAAAAATTTATTTGAATTAAGGTGCACTGGAAATACAACAAGCAATACTAGCAATCAGTGGAAAAATTGCCACATTGCCGAAATATTGCCGCAACTAGCATGATATTGCTCCACTATTCGCTCGACTAGTTTTGGCAACAATTGTAGTGCAATCAATTGCTTGAAATTGGCGAAAACCCGTATGGCAATTCCAATCCGGCAATAATAAATTGCCAGTAAACTGTGATGAAAGATTCGATCTAATTGAATTTATTAGAAGCGAAATATCGGTTTCATTGTCGATCTGAGTAAATTAATCAAGCCTCAAATTACACATAAAATACATCACCAAGAATACTGGACTTAATAGTTAATTTATCAATCTTCTAATTACAAAGAGTATCCTTAAAATTATTCACCAACTGAGTGCTACCTTCTGATTTTATGCAAGGTCACGCTACGAATTAATATCACGTTCGTTATGGCATAATACATTGCACGGTACAGCTATAAAATTTCCTCTTGACCTACACCATCCTTGTACTTAACTCCTGGCGAAGTGTAAAGCCCTTAATGGAATTATGGCAATAAATCTAGTAGGATAGGAAGATAATTGAAAGTCTTCCCAAGAAAGTTCGTTCAACTCAGCACAATCAACGTCAGGATTTCGGTGTAGGCGGCTTTATTTAAAAATTTCTTTCAAAAACGACTTGAAAATTCCTGTAATAAATCAAATCAAGTCAATAATTGCGCATCCGACAAGACAGTGTCATGGAAAATAAAATAAAACCGAGTCTCATTGAATGTTAAGAAAGTGTCGAATCATGTATCCTTGATAGGGCACATACCCTGACGCCCATCTGTCTTCTCCCCGTCGTCGAACAAAAAAGGAAAGAAAAAAAAACCGTGAGCCGACTGCCATAAGCTTCCGCAGAAATACTTCAAAAATTTTACGACAAAAAATCTCCGAATTAAAGACAAAACGAATTTCGTTTGCCATTTTTATCAGAGACAGCAATAACTCAATATCTCAATTCCATACACTCACCCTCCTTTACAGAAGCCACCCACTTATAGGGGTGAAGTGATTCACAGTGGTCGACCCAAGGGACAGTTTCGTCCTACTAGTTTCCTTCGACAACAGGAAGACACGAGAGCACAAACTTCCGTTTAAGCACCGAAAAGTTTAGCACGCGACACAGACTAAATAAAGGACACGCTCGAATTGATTTATGTCGTCTGTCATGACAGATCCTTTTTTCTCGTTCCGCAAATACTCCGTCCGTTGTCTCGAACGAAAGACGAACAAATCTGTTTCGGTGGTGGTTTGCCTTTATCGAATTTACGCAATCAATAAAACCGCAATTTCTGCGATTTATGACCGACCCTCGGCTGAGCGATTGATTCCGTTCGGATTTCGGACCTTAGGACGGATAATGTGTCCGAGACACACACAGTACTAGGTGAAAAATGACGAAAAAGTGGAGAAAATGTCACGGAGTGCAGGATCCAACTGAGATTAGAACCAGCGATAATTCGCCACTTAAGTGCTTCCGATTCGATTCCGGAGACATCATAAATTTCAATTCAAATTGTTATGACGCGGTCGTCTGTCACGCCACGCACTTAAACCTGTCATCCCCAATATTTTGTATCTATCGTTCGATGGCAACCTCTTTCACCTTATTGAGGTAGTTAAGGTTCCTCCTGTTCTTCGTCCGTGAAGAGGCTTTTTATTCGCAATCGATAGGAGAATTTCGACGCTCATCATTCATCCCTTAATGGCTCCGAGCTATGCCGGAACAGGATCCAACGGCTACACTAAGACCTGATTAGGGATGTCGACCGGGAACAGTGCTAAAGCGTATCCCTTTTAAGATGGAATGTAAATTGTATTAGGCGGTATTTTTCGTTTGTGCGGGTTTTTGTCATTGAATTAATGCGTGAGTGTGGAGAGATAAGGTGCTTTTGTAGGGCGGTATAATGGACCAATTTTCGATCGGGTTTCCATTGAGCTTTGGGGATATGATAAGCAACCAAGAAAGCAACGGATTAAAAAGGGATAAATTTGGTATTCAATTCCTCGTCCTTGAGGTTATTTGAATTTTGTGCTTTGTTGTTGTTTTTCATCGTTGAAAACGTTTCTAAATTTGAAATGGTTTCTATATTCACAACAACAAAACAATAGGCACCAATCATCAGTTGTGGCACTTTAAACGAGAAATGTATATTTCTCCAGGGAAATGTATATTTTGTATATTCGTCTATCAATCGCATTGAACTTTATTCAGGAGGATGTTGTAATCGTATTTTGCACTTATTGCATTATTTTTGCATGGGAACTACTCAAAGAGTTGAAATTTAGCTGAGATTTGGTATAGGGTATTACACGTACTATAACGTTCCAAATAACCTTCAGGTCATTCTTCAGGTTGTCAGTCACATAGTAACCTAAACCGCATCTCAGCATTTAAAGCGTTCCGGACTTCTACCCAAAATAAAGCAGTTGTCAGAATTTTTACTAATTTTTTTTTTCAATTTCATTAAAAACTCTTAAGAAGTTATATATCAAAAAATTCGGAACACTGTTTTTAGGCAATTACAATAGAAAGCCCATTTATGTAAGAAACAATTCGATATTTCATCAGATCTAAGAGAAATCTCGGAATTCGTAAAAACGTACTCGAATTCGTCAAAACTAATACAAAACTATTTTGTTTTTTGTTTCTATCTAAATTTTTTTTTTGTTAAAAGGTTTCACAAAAATGTTGTCCGAGTCCTCTTTGAAAATTCATATCTCTGGTAATTTTGATCCTAGAATAAAGAAAAGCTTATTTTAAAGAGGGATGTTGCCGCAATATAAAAATCGCGAATAAAAATGATCCTTCACATTTTTTTTTCAATGATAACGATTTTGTCTAGGGTTGCGCATTATAGTTCACCTTAGTGATCGCGAACGAACTAGTTTCCTAGCCATCGCAAACTAGTTTATTCTTTAAGTTTGCAGTTCGCGAGAAAGATATAATAAATAGTGAAGGGAAATGTGAAAAAAAAAAGTTCTCTCTTCCCTCACTAACGAACTAGTTCCTTTTTTGTAAATCGAGCGACATTGAAAGTGATGACCTAAAAAAAATATCCTCACTTTCCTAGCGAACGAACTAGTTCCTTTTTTTTAATTCGCAATTCGTGGGACTGCAATGAAAGGTGCTATACGAAAATATGATTAACTAAAATTATAAGGTCCTGCCTTCCCTCGCGACCTGAACTAGTTCCTTCTTTTTGCTCTCACTCTTTGGCGAGAGTTGAATGATACATGGTGTACCCGAATGTGATGACGAACTACTTCCTACAAACGAACTTGTACCGTAATTCACTGCGAACTAGTTCGTTCATTTCACTTATGAAAACGCTCTTCCGTACTAGTTCCTTCACAAACTACACAAGTCTAATATTGTCCTGTAACCTTTATTTTAATTTTTTTTATATTTTATTTTTAAAACAGTGTACCTAACCTATTATTTATATTATTTTATTTTTAAAACAGTGTACCTAACCTACACTGTTTTAAAAACATACTAAAAAATTAACTTGGGATCTGAGTAAGATCGGGGTCAAAAAAATTTAAGAATATCAGCGCTTCTCAAAAAAGAGTTGCCAGAAGTGTGACCTTACCATCGCCGATTCTTTTGGAAATTAACGTACTCGAAGAATTAGTGCAAAGAAATGGGATTTTAATATTTTGTTTCTATCTCATTTGTGTTTTGTTGGTACTTACATATATTTAGTATGTTTAAGTTTTCTCAAAAAAAATGTTCGAGCACTTAATGAAAATTCATACCTCTGTTAATTTTTATCCTAAAATAATAAAGTAGGACTTATTTTAAAGACAGTTATTTAAAAATTGTAGCAATATAAAAAAATACGAATAAAAATTATTCTTGAATTTTTTTTCATAGATAACGGTTTTGTCCTTTGTAGGTTATACTGTTTTACAAAAAATTAAAAGCTAGGAAGCTGAAATTGGGATTTTGTATAGAACTTTGATAGTAGAGTCATTTTCAAAAAAATTAAAATTAATAGATCCTTAGTAGAAACAAACATTTTGAGGGTGTGGGTGTAGAGGGTGAGAGTGAAGGAGGGTAAATAGGAAAAGATTCTAATTTTTATATCTCGTGAGCCCATAACGACATAAAGTTAAGACTGGCATATTGGAAAAATATAATTTTGTATAAGGGTAGTATGGTACGGGGGTGGAGGGTATTTTTTCTAACTATAGAACAGCTTCTGCTAGAAAGTTGAAACGGTGTGTATATGCAAATCAAATAGAGAAGGAATGCTGATGAAAAAAAAATCGAAAATCCATCGGCGTTCGAAAGCGGGGGTAAAAAAATTATCTGTTAAAATTGAATGCATATATTTTCACGATTTTCGTTATATCTACTAGGTCTTCCAAATATAAAGAATTAATTTTTATTCTACGGATTCTTCATATGAATACCTAGAAAGTGTTTTTAAGACTTTTTTGAAGTTCGACCCCTGAGGGGGTGTAAATTGATTATATACTTTTTCATGAATTCTGCCATGTCTACCAGGTCTGATCTGTAACTCAGTTCTGGTGAGAATGCAGAGAGAAAACTGCGTCAATTCGTCGTCATTTTGCTTTTTTGTGAGAAATTTCGCATTCATAAGTTACAGAAGTGAGCTACAGATATTGAATATCGTTTCACTTGCACTGACTTGTTTAGTAATAACCTATTTTCAAGTTTTTTTCCTTTTTCAACCCCTAGACCGCATCCCAGATTATGACCTAATTATGTAATTCATATGTTAGTTAGGTTTTTAGCATCTCAGAATTGAACGTGTTCCGAACTTCTGCCGGAAAAATAATAAAGTTGCGTCCAGACTGTTTTTTATTGAAGTAATCATTATGTATCTATCTATAATAAAATAAGTAAGAAATATTGTTTCATGTTCGGAGTTTCTGCCACGGGCCTACCGGAATAAGTATGGCGATTTTACTCATTGGCACAAGCTTTAATAGCAATCAAATATCCGATTAAAAATTTATATTTCTTGGGAATAATAAAACTTGTTGTTATAGTCTTGTAGTTCACAAGCGAGCGTTGGAAATTTTCGCCAATTCATTGCGTATAATTAGTTTCAAATTATCTCTGAACAAAGTTTATCGAAACACAAAGTCGAATTTCTCAAATAATTGCTTCTTACAGTCGAAATAGCACGGAATGCATTTGAAATTCTAATCGAAAATGTCGAAAACTAACTTAATCCAAATCTGAAATTGAATTACCAAAAAGTTCGGAAAACTTCATCTCAAAACTATGATAAAGTACCCTCCCGAAATCAATCTGTGTTCTCAGTTTGGCCTCGATGTCCGCTAATACACAAATTGGACAGAACAGAATAATTTCCCTTAATAACAATAAGATTGTCCTCAAGATCGATATTCAAACGAACCCGGAAAGCAGCTCATTAAATTTTAATACCAACACATAGTTTTACGATATGTTTTTATAGCGCGTGCACCCTCTACCCTGTACAGTTTCAAGATGCAAATGTGATCCTTTTATTAGCATCGCAGCGCTTTAAGGGACACTCAAATTATCTACTATCGGGGGTCTTTTCGAAAGCGTAATTTTTGTGGTTCATAAAATGCATCGTTCGTCGCGCATGTACCCAACTTGTCGACGCTAGACAGACGACACTATGGAGAAATGAAAAATCCTGGACGATCTGTTTTTTCCCGTTGTGATTGAGTGTCGTAAAAAGAAGGTTTTTCTCGGTTGCAACCTAAAAAACACGTAGCATTCAGACACAATTTGTAGTCGATAGTTCACAAACGTACCGTCTGAGCACCCCATTTCAAAACAAACTTCACGTACTTTCGAAACTACCCCCGATGTAATAGCCTAATGTACTTAGTTAGTACGGTGTGGTTTAGTAACTACGAGATGAAATTTCCAGTCCGCAATAATATCTACTCATTTCCTAACCTAATTCAACAAATTGGCCATTTTGTGTGATATAATTTCGGGATTTTGGGCATAAAGTAGTCATTTTGTTTTGAATGGTAGGCGATGATTATGTGGATTAGGTCTTTATTGTACAGCGCCTGAAGGATATGCACTGCACAATGGCTCTGGCTATATCCTTTAAGTAATTATCACTACGAAATTGCTTTATTTGGTTCAGGGTTTTGATGAGGTGTACTAGAGATAATGATTTATCAGAAGAACCCTGGCATGAATGAAGAATACCTTACACACACTCCTTTGTCCGGTAATCTCTTGATCTATCTGCACCATTCCTTTGTTGCTTCCAACTCAATTTATCTACATAATGGCGAAGGACGTTTTTGGTGTATTGTCTACTTCCAGCCAGCTATTCGCTTCAGCCGAAAGACATTACGAATTTCTATTCCCACCGAAGGCAAGATCCCCATCTCAAGTTAAGCTCCGTTTCAACGCATCTTAAGTATGGGCGCAGCAACAAATGGTTTACGTCTTAGAAGTGTATTTCATCCCCTCAATGTTTGCATAGGTCATCTACACCCTGGCTTACTACTGTAACCAGTCCTTTTCACTGGAATAAAACGCTCGCATAATGAAGAAAAATGCGAATAGCTTAGGATAATGGTTAGCTTTAAAGCTGCCACTATAACGTGTGCGGTCTATCCTTGCCAAGTCATTGCGTCCATAATTGAGTGGCGGTAATATAGAGGTCAGGTACGAATTGTAAAATGTTGCTTGCACCCGACACTTTCACTTTCATTTAGACCCAGACATTTTCGGGTGACATCCTAACAGCGGATCCTCCTTTCTTCACCATTACACGTCTTGGAGCAGTTGTTGGAAATGGTTTTCTTTACGGCATGATGCCACCCCGTCAGGATAATGGAATCTAATGAAAGTGAAAGTTTTGGCAAGAAGAAAATATTTTGTTTTCGAATGAAATTTTCCTTGCCTTTCCCGATTCATTTATGATGTTGTGAATTGGTGAATTAAGCGCAAACGGTTTTACTGATGAAAAGCAGTCAACATCTTTTTGATTTGCATGGTCTCGAATAGGATACTCGTATCTAGTAGTGATGAAATTGTTCTAAGAAAAAACAAAAGTATTCAGAGTTGAAATGATCCACATAAAAAGTAATTGACTGGGACAAGTACCACTCATAGCACTGACTTTTCTAGTAAACCCTGATTAGGAATGTCTCAGATACTCGTATTTTTTTAGTATTACTTTAAAACAAGCTGAGTTAGATGGCCCCTCCTCGAAAAGACGAACAAACTCTTCACAAATTACTCCGACAAAGTCTCTCTACGCAAAAGTAATTTCTTAAGAAACAACTCTATTATAAAGGTTTATTCAATATGGTTCATAACCATTGAGATGCATGTAGTGGAGATGGCGAACAGCGACTGTGTTGAAGCCGGACGATTTCTCGCAAAGGACCGGCGATATTCTCTATGCTACTATCAGCATCTTACTCACATGTGTGTTATACACCGGTCTTGAAAAGAAAAAAACCCAACCTTTGAATACTAGGCTACTTTTTGCATTTCACTGCCACCTGCCATGAAACGGTCCATACAGAAGCGGCGTCTTGTCGTCTCCGTTATCTATATCTCTATGTTCATGACAATTTTGTATTTTGAGCTGAAATTTTCGAAGACACAACATTGTTTAGTCCTTATTTGGCAGT
Organism: Beris chalybata; assembly: GCA_949128065.1. Taxonomy (NCBI): domain Eukaryota; kingdom Metazoa; phylum Arthropoda; class Insecta; order Diptera; family Stratiomyidae; genus Beris; species Beris chalybata. The sequence goes on along the minus strand of OX421896.1, from coordinate 26,664,550 downwards.
CATCAATAGCGAACGCTCACAGGTTATTTTTCAAGCATGGATAAAAGTGTATTCGTATGTGATACCTACAACACATTCATTTGAAAGGTCTCAGTCCAACCAAGCTGAACTAGCTTCTACTCTGGGGGAGTCTGCTCCATTGCTTACAACATTAAAATATTAGTTAACAGAGTTTAAACGAGACCGAACGAGCTGACATCGTCGTGGTTAGCCAAATGAGGTGACCACACCAGAAATACTAAAGAAAATCCACAAAATTGTATTGGATGACCGTCGACTGATAGTACTCGAACTAGCAGACATGGTAGGCATTTCAGAAAGTGATGTATGTACATTGCATATTGAATAAACATTTGGTTATGAGAAAGCTGTGGGGAAGATGGATCCATCACTTCACACCAGTAACGAAGAATCAGTGAAAACAATGGACTAGCAGAGGAGAATCAACTCTAAAGAAGGCGAAGGCAGTTCCATCTGCAGGCCAGATCATGGCGTTAGTTTTTGGGTTGCTTATGGGATAACTTTGATTGATTACTCGTAGGTATATTCAAAAAGGAAAAACAGTTAACGGAGAGTATTATGTGAACTTATTACAGCATTCGAGTGATGAATCCAAGGCCGCATTTGGTGAAAAAGAAAAAGTGTTGTTTCATCAAGACTGTGGACCTAATTACACATGTGATATAGTTAGTGATGACCAAAATCAATGAGTTAAAGTTGATACTAAATAAAGACAAAATTGAGTAAATATTTAACTTGAAATCCAAGCAAAGCACTAGGTAGAAGTTAAAACCACATACTTTTACTACCTCTAGACCAGAGCCCACTGAAGTTACAAAAGATGACTTTATAAGGCATTTTATAATGCCTTTAGTGATAATGCTATAAAAACCAACAAAGTGTACACACCAAAGGAAATAAATAAAACCGAACAACAAAGTTTACATGTCCATATGAAAAAGCGTTGAAGCAATGAGGTGAAAAAGTGATACACTGTACCTACATAAAATGCAGTAAAGCTTTTTAGCACCCATCGACTAGAATCGTAAATTTCTTTCAGTCCTTAAAACTTGGCCAGGATAAAATTACAAAAACGACGTAGTGAAGTACTTTTCTGTTCGCATTGATATTCCAAGACGGTAATCTTCATGTTCTTCCCTTAAGATTATTTGTTTAGTTTTGTTGTTGGTTTGTTGCTGTGTTTCCGTCTTTCATTGCAACTTGTGACCAGTGCTTTACTCGAGCTTCTTTTTCCACGCGGTCGAAAATGGATAAATCTCGATGGCACGACATGCAATCTCTTTCGGCTCCGGCTACACAACGAACATTTTGCAAGAATTTAAAATAAAAATTGTGGAGGAAAAAAAAGTAGTGAAAATGTCGCGAAAATAATGAAATTTCAACTAGTTTTTGACGGAACTTCAGATGTAAAAAAGAAATTGCTAGCAGTCTGGATGCAACTTTATTGTTTTTGGCGTAGAAGTGCGGAAATGCTGAAATGCGGTGCTCCTTACTATGCGACTGACAATCTAAAAAAAGGACCTTTTGCAGTAGCCTTTTGATTACTCTTCACGTTGTCAATTGCATAAGTAATCTGCCCCTAATCCTGGTATTAAACGCATTCTAGCCAAGCAATAATAAAGTTGCGGATGCATTCACTAAATATATAGTGGGTATATCGACATTATCCTTTAGGGGTCACATCCGGTATAACAAGAAATTCTGAAACCGATTCTTAGTTGAGGCTGGAGTATTATCTGTGGCGACACACTTTTCGACAGAGAAGCGGAAATTGTGACACACTTTCTCTCGTCTTGAAGACAGCGACAAACAAAGTTTATTAAACCTAGAGCTGGTTGGTTAACGAAGAAAAAAAAAATTGAAATATTAATTTTTGGCGGATTTACGAACAAAAAATCGCATTTATTTGGTAAAATTTTCACCATGTAGGTATTGCCTCGTAAAATAAGTTGGAATAAAAAATAAAAAAAAATCCTTCTTTCAAGCACTGGCTAATGTTATTTTAAAGAAGTGTGCAAAATTTTAACAAGGTCAGTTCATAACTTTTTGAGCAATCGTATCCACCGACTTCAAAAATAGAGTTTCGAGAAAAACGCGATTGAAGTTTTAAGTTGAAATAACATGCAAACAAAAAAATTTGTTTAAACTTACGTAGAATCATCGATTCCGGCACCATAACGTAAAACACCTGCTGCAGCGGCAATATATTTAATAGGACAACAAACAAAAAACCATTTTTTGAAATTTTCAAACCCACCTAACCCCTTAAGAACAGTGTAAGATAGATTCTTAAAATTTTTACCAGAAGAAAAAACAGTAACAGACCCCTGGTAGGAATTGGCAATAAGAGTGTAGAGGGTGAGGGTGGGAAGGACGAAAACGGAAAAAGTTTAGATGCTGATATCTCAAGAACCCATAACGATATAAAGCTGAAACTTGGTATATAGATATAGCCGTAGTAGCGGCATGTTGGAAAAATATATTTCATTAGGGGTATTATGGTACGGTGGTGGAGATGGTTTTCTTAACTATACATAGAACGGCTCATGCTAGAAAGTTGAAAGTCGGTATGCACATGTAAATCAACTAATAAAGTAAATTTGATTAAAAAAAAATTCCAATATCTATTGAAAGGGAAAAAAAATTATCAGTGAAAATAGAATGCATATATTTTCACGATTTTCATCATATCTTCTAGGTCTTCCCAAATATTGAAAACATTTTTATTCTACCGATTTTTCATATGAATAACTAGAAAGTGTTTTCAAGGTTTTTTTGAAATTCGGCACCTAAGGGGGTGTAAAGTGGTTGTATACTTTTTCATGTATTCTGCCATATCTTTCAAGTATGATCAGATATCGAATATCTTTTCACTTCCACTGGCTTGTTTAATAATCACCTATTTTCAAGTTTTATCCTTTTCCAAACCCTACACTACATCCCGGAGTATGACCCAATTATGTTATTTTTGGCAGCGGCGTAAGTATTCTAAGTAGTAAGACACTATTTTAACTGCTTGCTCAGTCATAGGTACATAGGTACATAGGTAGTAACCTACACTGCATCTCAGAATTGCATCTCAAAACGCGCTTACATTGTCTTGAAGAGATTTTTAGCTTCTGAATATTTTGTCAAAATGGTTAGTTTATTTTGATTTGGCAAAATATGAAGGGCTGTACAGGGCGGTTTCAGTAGATTTGCAACTAGATTTTGTCGTAATCTCGCAATTTGAAAACTGCAATCTTGTACGGAGAATCTTGTAGATTTTCGAAATCTCGGGATTTCGGGATAGTGGAACCATGGCATGAGATATAAAACTACCATGGTTTTTTCTAAAATAGTTCCCAACCTCCCTTTTCCCTACCACCATCATCTACAAATTGAATACTCTAAAGCCGGCTACAGACTGCTCCTGCTTTTATTGTTTTTCGCATTTCGTGAGGCTTTCATCTTATTTCAAGAAACACATGCCCCTTGCGAGAATACGAGAAAGAATTGTACACACGATTCGCAAGTTTCGCGTTCTCGTGATTTCTCTACGTTTCGTGAAGTTCACTTATTTTCAATTTCTGAACTCCTGGAAGTCCAACATTAACCACGAAAAACTAAAAACTCACGAGAAAGTCACGAAAAATCGTTTCGCGTATTTTTCATTACTTTCTTGTCAAGCAAAACCCTTTGATGTGAAAAAACCGCCTGAAGCAGAGAAAACGCACGTATCGCGAATCGCGAACAACGAAACGAGAGAAACTCACGAGAAACCTCTACACACTATTCACGAGAAAGACGCGAATGACGCGAAATAGGCGAAACGCAATAAGTCTGTAGCAGCTGTCTTAAGGGGTCCACCAACAAAATTTGAACTAAATATGTGTCTATTAATACTATGGCCGTATACACGGTGGACAGACGGATTTTTTTGCTTTAGAGCTTGTAGACAGCTGTAAAACGTGAAAATATAAAATTTGAGATTAGCAAATTTTGTTGGAAAGGTTCAAACCGATCGCAAAATCTTTCAATTTAATTTGAAAATTAATGAAGACATGCTCCTGTGAAGTATAGTTTATTATAAATTACTAAAAAATAATAAAGTAAAATTGTGGTTGGAGTGGTGCATATTCGTTTTATTTGAAAGTTATATAAACTCAGTAGGTGAGTGAATTGTTTATTTCGGTTTTAATACAGAATTATCTGAGAATAATAAAATGAAAGTAAACAAAAACACGGAACAAACGTGCCGATCCTCACTATTTTGATCAATTCGCAAAATATTCGCGATAAAGTGGTTACGGCCTATCAACGAATCTCGGATATTCTGTAGCAGAAGAATTGCGAAGCAAACAAATTAATTGGTTAGAAAATTTGGAGCAGATAGGCGAAGATCATGCAAAAATGCTTACTCCATCAAAAGCTCCACATATTAATCATTGGTGATTAAAAAAATAAAACAAATTGCAGCACAAACCAATAGATGAACTCATTGTTTGTGAAAATTTCAGTTTTCCGTTAAAATCAATAGGAAAAATATTTACTTTTGCGGTAAGCTCTGGTATTACTAGCTATAAAGCTACTTTAATTCGAAATACTCAAGTGTAAACAAACCCGAAGAATAGGTTTAGTCGCAATTAGTTCGAGTGAATACAATTATATTAGAAAGTGGCGGAGAGTAAGCACTTTTGCTCACTTCACTTGTATTCTTGGGTGTAACACACGTCTCCATTTTCACAATAATTTTATGTTTGCCTGGCCATTTTCAAATCGATGTGCGTGGTAAATAATAAACAGCATGAAAAACAATAGTAAAACCACGAACATCGATATTTGTGTTTGGGTATACGAGAATTAAATTTAGTTCGATTTATTTACGATTATTATTGCAAACTAAGATCATCATAAAGTGTTGAAGTATTTCAGCACAATAACAATTTTACTGGGGGCTTGTAAGCTTCGGTGACGCTTCCTGCTTGCTTGCGAGCAATTTGAGATTCTATGGCAAAATGCCCAGAAGTCTTTCTTTAATTTGTTTTAATGACTGTGAACGACCGGAAATTAAAAGCAATTTTGGGCGCAACTTGGGCGCAACTTTATTTTTTTTTTGGGCAGAACACATTTAATGCAATACAAATTTTTCAGAGACTTTTGTATGGAGGCTAAACGATGGATTCACTCGAACTTCTAGCTTGAAGTCCTCGAAAGGACAAAGTGCAAAATGGACTTTTTTATGCGACGAAGGTTTAGGGCAAACATACCATTACAAATTTGACCAAACGTTTGGATTCAAACTTTCGTGTTTTGAACAGCAGTTGAATTTGAACGTATTGGCTATCATTGAAACAGTTGTACATAAAAACAATTTCAGTTTGGTAGAGGCTCTTTTCAATGCACCACAAATTAGGGTAAAATATTTTCCAATAATCAATAGCTTCGGGATACAATTCAAGGAAACCCTACAACTCAATTCTTATACATACCTGTATTTACATTTAAATTGAACGCATTACTTTGAATATAATGTCCTTCAAATGTCTCTGCATCGCACAGATAACAAAATTGTATCCAATCTTAAGTTCAGCGAGAAAACACTTTCCAATAAATAGGGAGCTTTAAAGGATATCGTCGTATTTTTGAGTCGATACTTCGTGACAATACTCGCAAGCAAGGTAGGTAGGGAAGTTTCATACCGTTCTAAAGGTGTTCTGATTCTTTTTAATCAAATCACACAACTGGTAGTAGGCAGGCAGGTAGGCCGGTATTTTCTTGAGTCCCGAAACGAAATCCTTGAATTGGTAGGAACATGATGTCTGTCCTTATCCCCCATAAAACTTTAAGTTACCGTCTACATAACAATAATCAGGCTGATAAATCTTGTCACAGGTGTTAAATTCACATTTCCGATTTATTTTTCAGGTTCGCAACGCAACAGCTGTGTTCATAATCAATCTTTCGCTATCCGATTTACTTTTCTGCTGCTTTAATTTGCCAATGGCCGCCTCAACGTTTTGGTACCAGGCCTGGATCCACGGGAATTTGCTATGCCGATTTTTTCCATTGATGCGCTACGGACTACTTGCAGTATCCTTATTTACAGTGCTAGCAATTACTATAAATCGTTACGTTATGATAGGACATCCTAGAATATATCCGAGGTGAGTACTAGCAACTAGTTGGATTTCGATTTAAGTTTCGGTCATAAGATAGTGTATGTCACGCTGTCAAACATTTGATTCTTTTCCCTGTCAAATTCTGTCGTCAAAGTTTATTTCTATTTCGCAAGAAATTTGACAAATCTTTTTGTCAAATTTTTGACAGACTGGTATATAGTGTAAGTGTTAAAAGAACCTACCTATTTAGTTGTGTTTTTAGTTTATATTCTCCTCTGCACTAAAATGTAATTAAGACATGTGGCGCGACTGGCTGGTGGACCGGTTTTTATTGATAGATTTTTGTATTTGTTTATATAACAAAATTGGATTTCATATCAAATTTAAGTGAATAATTTGAAGGTGAAATTCACACCTTCTAAGGAGCTCACAGTACAATAATTAAATTTGGTAATTTTTGTAGCCATAACTACTTGGGCTGCTACTGACTAAAATTTGAAATTTTTGGTTGTTGGGGTGAGATGAGGGATATGGCATAGAAATTAGATATGGGCAAAGCAGTTCCTTTCGGTGAAGTACTTCACTTCGAGTAGCTAACTTTATGGAACGAGTTCAGTAATGTAGTGCCGGAACTCTTCGCTCCATCGTTCCGTCAGTAGATCTACAAGTTGATGCCCAAAAAAAAAAGAAAGAAAGATCACAACATCTAAAAGATGATGGAAACAAAAAGGAAGATCAAGTTTTTGTCACGCGTCCAGTGAAACTGCAGTTCACCAAAAGGAGTGAGTTACTTCACTCACTCACTTAAACGAAGTGTTCTTTTGGAACAGTTTACTCCTGAACGACCCATCTCTAATAGAAATTGATTCATAAAGCACGGTGACCCGATAGACTTCTACATGGCGAGCAATTTTCGTTAGTTTGAGTACGGTACGAGGAGTGACAGAGAATGAGTGAGGTTTAGTGGATATTATTATTATTATTATTATTATTATGAAATAATTAGGCAGGCAGCATGCTGATATGCCTAATATCCAATGTGGTATACAAATATAGTTGCGGGCAGATAAAAAGGTTTTTTTCTTAAATACATGTTGTTTAATATTTATATTTTCATTTCCTCTTTTAATGTCAATAAATTATAACTAGTAACGGCTTTCAAATAATTTTTTCGCTTCTGGAAGAAAAATTCTTGGCCCTTATTTTATTATTATTATTATTAAAAACGATTTTGTCACCTTTAATTTGAATATTAGTTTACCGCACTAGTAACTAATTTAGACCTTATCATCATTCAACTAAAAGTACTTCTTAATCAAGATTTTGTTGCCTGTTTCCCTCGATTCAAGGGTTCTTTAGAATTCCATTGACTGGTTGTTGTTCCATTGCCAAAAGCAATAACTACAAACTTTTATTCACCGTTCCAAAGAAGTTTTCATATTAACAGTAATGATTTTCAGGGTTCTATCTGATAGCTACAAAAGCATTCAGTTCTGAATAAGTTCCAGTTTGCAGTACTGCATTTCAGAACATATGGTTTCGTCGTACGGCTAGTATGCACCTCAGTATGTACATGGACAACAACCGATTGGAGAAAAACCCGACTAAATAGTCAAAGTACTCAACGATTGTTTATCAATCAAGAAGTAGCTATCGGACATGACCACTAACTAAAACTATTTGGTTGTGTTATACTAGAGACAGGACCAAATACAACGTAGAGGTTAAAATTTGTTGAAACTGCGCCCTTTGGTTTCCATTATCCTTATAAAAGTATGTCTACCGTTGGAAGGTGAGGTTGATAATCAGATATCAGATTATATAAGTTGGTTACTAGTCGTTTCTCCCTTTTAAAGTGAATAAACATGAAAAAGGACAAGGAACTTGATGCACTTTCATAGTGCCCTTAACTTACATAATAAATCAAATGACAAGGTTATTCCCGAAATTAAGAGTTAGTGTCAGAGAGAGTGACTTCTGGTTATGGAAAATTCAATATCAGAGAAACCTTGAAAACCCTTAAAGTTTTCCCAAGCGACGTTAAAGTCACGTGTTCACTTTAACTTCATAAAATTCACTAGTAGGTACCGACAGCAGGAGTCCCTTTACCAAATGTAAGCCACACCAGCCGGAAAAGTGAATTTTGGATGACTTTCAGCTAGAGACCGAAAAAAAGGAATAGCATAACATCTCCATATCAAGGTTACTGCAATATTCAACTAAAGCCATACATGCACAGAGACAGGATATATCAGACATGACGTAGCATAAGTCGATTACACGTTTAAATGGCTAGTCGTTATGAAAGCCTGGCGACATATCCTTGACTCGAATCCTTCGGAAAATATTTCACGATATATTCATTAACGTGTGGATTAGATATTCCTTCTGTAACATAATCTCATCGGTAAATTGTTGACAATTTGTCAAGGAAAAGGGTCAGTTGTGGTGATGGAAGACAGAAATATTTATGAGTCCTTTCGTTGCATGTCCTTATCCGCTATCCGGACAGAAGGACTGAAAGGGTACTAACCATTAATATACCTGAGAGTACCATTAGTGATGGTCAGTAAATCTAAATGGGTGGTATGCATGTTGAGAGTAATTAAATGTTTTCTGCAAGCATTTGAAGACTCAGGAGCTGGGCTTGAAATTATTTTCTTAAATTAAGTAAAGTGCAAAGATTATTTATCGTTAAATTTATTATGAAATCTGGCGTCATTTATCAACACTTGTTCAAGTTTCTTTTTAATGGGTTCTGTGATTATTGTTGTAAACTTACTAAATTATTTTTATTACTGTTTCGCTTTTCTTCAGATCGACTAGAATCGGTATACGAGTTTCGGGCCAACAAGGACCAAGTAATCTCTTATGAGAATTTACGCATCTGTCTTATTTTAATGGGACTTTGGAAGATAATTACAGCTTGGTACCTTTTTGGGATATGGATGTTAATTGCAGGCCTTTGGTCAAGTACTGTTTAGTATCCTTAAGCTATCTGGGATTACGTACATATATACACTCTCCATTATTCGTGTGTAACTAGCAAAGGCTTTTATGTTGAGTAATTGGAGTGAAGCAAAAGTTCATTGTCAGTTTTGTACGATATATTGCTTTCTGAGATTAGCACATGCTTCTAGGAAATAGAGTTAGTGACACAAATTACAGAAGATAATGGAAATTATCCGATTCACTCCGAAAATCATCATGACATTAATTACTCACGAAGTTAACCAACTTTGTTGAGATAACCATCTCAAATTTGTAAGATCTCTAATGTATTGTATACCTCTATGTCAAATATTTGACTATTCTTAGATAGTGCAATGAACAAATTTTTGTTATTTTACTCAGCCTATTTTAACTGAACTTTTCGTCAAATTTTATAGTCAAATATTTGACAACATGGCATACAGTGTAATACAATTTTAAGGCGCTGTCCACATTACACAAAACCGAACAAATTTTCCAATACGACTATTAGTTTTTCGTCTTTCTTTTGACTGAAAAATCAAAAATTTTAGGTCCGGGAAGTCGGCAGAACATTTTGGTTTGAACACTAATCTACACACATATTTTGAATAAAAATAAAATTTAGTTCTTTGGAAATATACTGAAAACTAGATTTGCTCTGAAATCAGCGGCGGTAGAAATAAGATGATTAATTATTAAAGTCGCTTATAGACAAAATTTTAAGTCAAAAACTTTTTCCTGTTTTGCTGAGAACTTGGAAGAGCTCTTGAATGATACTGAAGACTGTTGTCTGACTTTTTAAATATATCTCAATATTTTGGTATAAGCAACCGAGTTAAGAGAACGAGTTTAACAACTGCTAAGTGTTCTAAATTTAAATTTGGAATACCCTAGTACATTTGATTTATAGTAGACCTCGTTTCAAATGGACTCGATGAAACCATCAGTATTAGAGCGACCATTTACCCGAATTCATTTACTCTTAAACTCGTTTGTAGAGTCCTTGGAGTTACTCCATTATAAATAAATAAGCGTATTGATCTAGAATTTGAAATTTTAAGTCTGGATGTCTGGTTGAATTTGAAAGGCTAAGTTTGTTAAAAATTTCAATTTGACACTCGAATATGTTACAAAAACTGCCGTTGACACCAAAAGAAAACTATGCTTCAAATCGACACAACTAGTAGCATATGCCAACGACATAAATATACTTGCAAGATCTTTTTACATGATTTTGCTATGGCAGCTACTCGAAGGAGGACTCATAGGAACAAGGCTTCCCTAACCGCAGGACTAAGTTTGAGTAGCTGCCATACAAAAGGGTATTTTAAACACTTGCTCAAAAATATTGGCCGATAACTTTAGAACTATTTAAGCTACAACTTTAAAATTTTCTATGTGTGCAGAGACCTACTTTTCAATTGTTAGAGCTAAAGACAAAAACAACAAGACTGGACACTTAATGCACATGGATTTTTTGTTTTAAAAAAAACGAAAAATCTTTGCATTAACGGAACAAAGAAATCCGATTGAACAATTTCAATTCTATATTCTTATGAAAATTCCCATGCGAAAAAAGAGTACGCTAATATGAAAAAAAGAATGATTACACATTCGCCCTTGTGTGCATCGTTATTCACAATGCACGTAATAAAACGCATTTTTTGCGGCTGTTCTATTCTCTAGTGTTTCAGCATACAAATTTATAGGAACAATATGAGAAATAAAATCACACAAGCACAACTGAGCTGTGTCTGCACTTGATTTGCTGTCATTTTTTTTATATGCTTTCTAAATAAATATAAGAATATCATTGAATTGTTGAATGCGACTCTTTATCCACTTTTTGTTTCATTCTCATCATGCAACATCTGTTGCTATCTACTTCCCTTATCTAATTAAATAATGAAATCAGGATCAGATTTTTATAAGAAGAATACTGCCAATCTTCTTATGGATAGTCTTTGTTAAGGTTATGATTATGAAGTAAATTCCATTAGTACTTCTTAAGGTGTTTAACTCCGTTTTCCTTCTGTCGTAAGATTATAAAATAAGAATAAAAGAACTAAAGCTATACGCGAAATATTAATATTGAAGTTGTAAAGACCATATAAAGTAGTCTGATCACTGTTGAATTTAAACTAAATTATAAGCTAAACACTTGTTTATAATTTGGAAATAAAATCAAATCAAATCAAAACAAAAAAACCATTAGTCTTTTATGTAGCCGCCAAACAAATATCCTGTAAAAACTTCTTCACAATTCACGGAACTCGCTATCAATCAAGCAATCGTTAATCAAAAATTCTTAATTCTTGAAAACAGCTTTATTTATACACAACTGCTTGATATACAAATTTAATAAATTAACAAAATAATTCATTAATTTGAAAGAGATTATCTTCTAAATTTTAATCTGTTATCCTCTCATTAACAACGTGAAATCCTATTATATATGAAGAACTCTTCTCACTAGCAATATCTTCTTATGTTTTAATAGATTTCTCCTAATTAGCAAAATGAGACGACTTTGTTTATACATCAGTATAAAATACGGCTAAAAATAAAAGGAACGTTGTTATAAATATAATAATGTTTATGAGAAATACTTCTTAGTTTTGAAATGCCTCTCTTTTTGGCCAAAATGCGTAGGAATCTTCTTACTTTTGTCTTAATTTAGTGGGTTATTTTTTCTCTGTCTAAGTACTGACTGTACTCACTCTCTACTACCAACCACAAGATTCGAATTCAATGTATAATATATTCAAAACAAGCAATACAATTAACAAATTTGCAAGTTATGGTCCATTAAACAATTTTCTCGTCATAATATCCTCAGGTAAATTGCCACTCATTATAATTACGAACCTAAAAAAAATTCAAATTTTATGCCTTTTAGAACTTTCTTCAATTAAACGATACCTTAGTGTATAATTAGCTGCTGAAAGGTCAATTTACCGCTTTAAATTCGCAAATATTTCAATTTCATTTCCTGGAACGCATTCGTGTAAAACGAATAGCCCAATTAAATGGTAAAGAAGCCCTTAGAAGAAACACATTCAACCACTCAAATAAGCTTTTCTTCTTCGAAACAATTAAAAACTCAACAAATTGCCTCCGTATAATATTCCACCCGGTATAATTCTATAATTTAGAACACAACAATACCGACACTACGTTTCGAATTCAAGGCTCTGAGACGATCCTCACGAGAATTTCCGTTGTTTTTTTCTCTCCTTTATTGCACTCGGTATAAATTTCATTAAAGTAATTCATTTTCCTGCCCCACTACCTCACCATTCACCAACCTGATGAGCTTCACAGTGGAAAATAATTGGCACCAAGCCATTGTACTTGGCACTTTGAATTTTCCTCCCTAATAAGCTCACTTTCCGCAAAGCAATTAACTGTTGCACGGTGCAAATATCTTCCCTCCTTTCGGGAGTTTACCGGAAACAAGGGGTAGGAGGTGATGTGGAAAGTTTCACTCAAACTCACACAATTCGATAACAAATTGCACATGGTGGTGTTTTTCACGGAAAATTTTCCCATTTTCATGCACATGTTTTCCCAACGTCTGTATGTTTCTTGAACAAAGTGTGTTCAAGCGTTAAGGACATTGAGAAGATTTCGTAAGTGAAATCGAAACCAAAGTGCAGTCAGTGAGTTTTCCGACAGTCAATGGAATAAATGTCCTTGTAGGTCCTTTCTTGATAAAGTTTAAGCTTGCAAGGACAACAATCACTGGCCACTCGCTTTTGGCAAAATAGTTTTGCTGTGAATTCAACATTCACTTGATAATGCGGAAATTAAATTCATTTCACTTATTGAGTTCTAAAAATCCTTTGAAATGTATGAGCCAAGTTTTGAAGGAAGTTCGGCTTTTGATCAAAAGAACACAGGATTTTTGGATGTAGCATATGAACTTCGACCTTATAAACTATTCAAAGGAAATGTCGAATAGTTTTGACTTTCGGAAAAGTTTTTCAAAAAGAAGTTTCCCTTTTGCTAAAGAAAGGCAATAAATCTTTCATGATTAGGAAATACCAGAAAAGTTTCGAAACGAATATACTAAACTCGGATGATGGATACAAAAATTGGAAAAGCGTGGAAAGAGTATAAAGACTTATCGCTTTTTGGGAATTCGCTTAAGATGATAGTACCTACCTACTTTTAAAAACTTTGTAAATAAGAGATAACATGGAAAAATTTTACATATATATGTAGATATAAGTTGTTTCGAAGGCATAAAGTTAAAAACACGCATATCTTAAGTAGAGCCTCACATGGCCTTATTGCAGTAATCTGTCATAGAAATCCCAAAAGTAAAAAGTTGAGACAAAAGATCCGAAATCTTTAAAAGTTTTAATATTTTCCTGCTCCTCCAGAATGTAATAAATTATATCAAATTTTTAAATTATTACGGTATTATTTGTCACGCACGTACATAAATTTAATTTTCTGCAGAATCTGCATAGTCGCGTGTATGCTATCAACAATTTTGATATATTGCTATTGACTTAAATTTAAATGGTGGTATTATTGGAAGGGCTTAATTTAACTTACAGGCGTGCATATTAATTTATTTTTACGAAATGTGCCAATATGTAGCTTAAATGTTGCTTGAATGTAGCTTAAATGCTTCTAAAATGTTGTTTAAATTTATCGGCACACTGCGACACGGCAGAGTTAACCCATGGTGGAAAACGTTTTCCCACTATTACGGATGTATATAAAATTTAGCACTACTGCATTTCATCCACCAGGGTGGATGGAAAATCTTATATGGTAACTTGAACCAGTCTCGTAGTTCAGTTCGTACTTATCTTTGAAGGATAACCTTATCTACCTTTATCTGTGTAGTCAAGGGCCATCACAGATCAATCAAAGATCTAGTGGTTAATCGTTTCCGAAGTGTAACCATAGATTCTGCATCGCCCATCGTCAACTTCCTGGATGGTATACGATACTGCATCAATTATTGTTATAGCTTGGGGATGAAAACAATCCGCAAAATTAAACACGTGTTTGGGGAAGAAACAATGGGCTTCAATGATAGCCACTCATCAGAGTAGAGTGAATCACGTTTTGGTAAGTCCTCAGTATTCAAAAATTAAGTTGCCATTGATGAAGTAAGAACCGTGCAGAATCGGCGATTAGCAGCCAAAGAACTTGTAGACGAGCTAAGAATTAGTTTTGGATCCATTCATTCCATCATTTAATAACTGAAAATTTAGCACTCATGAGGATCTTATCAAAATTTGTGCAAAAATTACTGACAATTAAGCATTTCGTTTGGAGATCACACACGCCAGGCTGATGACTGTGCAGTATGATCCCAACTTTCTCAATTCAAAGATCACTGGTACAACCCAAAGAAAAGCACAATTGTTGTATTCACCAAAAGGAGGTGTAAGGATAAGTTATCTAAGCCTACTCTTTTTGGAGTATCCATAGAGTATGCTAGTGAAGTAAAATTCCCGGGAATCATACTGGATGAAAAGGTCACTTGGACAAAGTTCTTGAGAGTGCCAGAATCTCTCTCTAGACCTGTGGGAGCCTTCCCGGCAAAAACTGGGGACTGAGTTCACAACTAACCTACTATATGTATACCGTCGTTGCTAGGCCTATTATAATTAATAATTAAGGATTCATAATAAGCGCTCCAACGATTATTTAGATAGAAAATTTGGATAATTTGCAAACGCAAATGTATACTAATGAAGTTTATAAATGTCAAGAAAGTGAAAAAAATATGGCGTCGTTCGCCGTCCATATTAGAAAAAAGTTAGAGCGCACCTATTGAAAAACTTTGTATAATACGCAGACGGATATAAAACAGATCAAGGTGTAGGAGTAGGAGTTTATGAAGTGCTCCCAAATGTCAAATTTTACTGTAACATGTATCATGCATATAACATCCACTGTTTTCAGGCGGACCTCATGCTGTTCAACTATGCATTAGAGAAAATATCAGACGGAGCTACAAAAACCAACAAATATACATATATTATCTCGGACAGTAAGGCTGCAATAATGGCACTTCGGTCCGATCAAATCTACTCCAATCTTGTTCGGAATTACCTCCAATGCCTGGCTGAACTAGGAAATAAGAACAGAGCTAATGTCATTTAGATTCCGGGACACAGCGGCTATGAAGGTAATGAAATGTCCGACTTAATGGCTAGGAAAGGTTCAGAAGCTGACTTCATGGGACCATATCCATTCTATGGGATACCACTAAGCACAGCCATAATGAACATCCGTATGTGGTAAAACTCGCAAAGTGCCATTCACTGGGACTTGGTACCGAGCAACAGGCACTCAAAGCTTTTTATGCCAAAACTTTCGGAAAAAAGAACATCTCAGTATCTAAGGTTAAGCAGATATCAAAGCCGAGCTCTAGTGAGAGCTCTGACTGGACATTGCCACATGAGGAAGCATCTTAATAGTACTGGTTTCTCTGAGACTAAACTTTTGCAGAATAATCAATGACGAAAAGGAAACACCACAGCATATCCTTCGGAAAATGAGGGTTCAGCTCACAAAAGACTTCGTTTCTTCGGGCAGGATTTCATGAACCCATGGCAGGCCCGTGCGAACTGGGGGTTTGGAAGTTCCCCATTGCCCCATAGGGTTGTGTAGCTCGCGAGGGAAGTGAGGACCTTTTTTTCATTTATCTCATCACATTCAGTGTATGAAACCCTCCCCTTCATATAATCCTGCGCACGGTCCTGACCCATGGGAATTCCTGACCATTCCTCTTCGCAAAATACTAGGCTTCATTGAAAGCGTAGGAATTGATGAGGAATCATAGTCAATCCGGGGGACGTCACAATAGGCCCAACTGTAGCTGCAGTGACAAAGGTTAACCATACCAACCTTTATTTCCAATCTTTCTATCTATAGGTACGACCCAAAAACAATGTTTCAGTCTTCACAATGGAAGCATGTAACATCACCGAGTCCCAAAAAAGCGAAGTAGGTCCGCAACACTGTTAAATCCATACTGATCGTCTTTTTTGACTCCAGGTGGTTCATCATGAGTACGCCCAACACAGGACTACTAGCACTACGGAGTTTTACCGAGAGGTTCTTCGCCATCTTCGTAATACAGTCAGGCGCAAATGGCCGGACCTGTTGACAAATGGCAGTTGGCAACTTCATCACGTTAACCCATCCAATCATTCTCCAAACATGATTCAAACATGATTGAAACCAAACGCAAATTACCTATTTTGTTCACACGTCCATGTCTCATTGATCAACCCTGGTAATATCTTGTCGAAACGCATCATAACGATGTTCTAAGCAAAGCTTTATGCTGGTACATGCTATTTTCTCAGACTATTATAGGATCCTTACACTACAATACACAAGGCAGTTCCAGGAAGAACGTGGTAGCACATAATCTAGACCTCTAACTTGATCTGAGAGAAAATCCTCGAAAAAGGAGCTTTAGGAATAATCCTGGGAATACTAGGCCTGTTTCACGAATTTCCTTCCGAGAATTGCGTAAACACTTTTCGAAAAGCATTCAAAACCTCCTACATCCTTTCAATTTCTCGATATACGAGTAAGAGTGCTTCATTTGATCTTCAGCTCACTCCTTCCGGCAGTTACTCCGCTCGGTTCTAAAGGACTGTTGTTTGCGCAGTAATCATCCCTTTCGGTTTATCGTTATGTAGATGTCTTACAACTTCCAGCCAGATACGCTTCCTTACTTTTCTATGAACCTCTAGTTCACACGAATCAACAATAAATTGCGAAAAATTGAATGCTTCAATCGAAACCTACACGGATTAAAGAACCGAAATCCCAATACCATTTCATCCATATAAAGATGAAACATAATTTTAAGATGAAACCTTAGCAAAAACATGTTTTTCCCAGGATTTTTTATTGATAATGATATTAACATTGTACTGTACGTGTACCATGAAGTTTTATAAAACGCTGCTACCGGAAATAACATGAAAACTCGATTTTTCGCACGGGTAGGTCAGAAACCTTTGCACACGTGCGATAATAATCTAAATTTTCATTGAATATGTCGATACTGACTTGTAGGTGTCATAGAATTGAAAATCGAAAAGGTTCTCGAGTATCCGTCGAAGTATGCCTGGGGATACTCATACCTTTTGCAACCTACCTTTTACTATTCATGTCAAAAAAATTTACCTATACCGCAAAAATAATAATTTTCATCTAAATATCTGAATATTTTGGTGTTTTGTATTCCGGCCCGTTTTTGATACTAACGCTAGCACGAAATTTGAATTGAAAGCAGAAGTAGCTGCGGTAATAGAATTTAATTTCCTATCTTAGGTGGCTTTCATCCTTCATGGGAATACTTGGAAGGAATATTAATGAAAGACTCGTTGTCCTTTTCTTTGGTTTGCACACAATAAATTTGAAAAGTATTTTATGTATATAAGATATATAATTTGTTTCTCCCAGCTAAAATTTCCCATCAGTCTTGTTTCCAAGCGATTTCGTGGACTGTTCAGCGTTTTTAATAGTGTAGTAGCCAGTCGGTCGCCAAATAATACAATACTATCACTCAGTCACTCGAATGGTATCCTTCCAAAGTTTCGTCCTTTCGTTGTTGGGGATTTGGAATAATTTTTGTAAGAAAATTTCGAAACTATGGTAATAAGGAGTTCCTCCTGTATTATATTAAGCGGAAGATGTAATGACAAATCGTGTTCCTGACGACAGGATGTGGTATTATGGTTTGTCGTCGATCATTTATTCATTTTTTTTTTTGCGAGGACATTGTTTAAATGTGACAGGAAAATGTATGGTGCTAGATTTGGACTTATAGGATTCATGCAATTTATTGTAGTTGCTTATGGACAGGAATGCTATGAATATGAAATTATTTAGATATGCCTAATAGAAGCTTTTAAGGATGTAACTATGGATCTTCAATGTCCGGTAAAAAGACACGAAGACCTATGCCTACTTATGCAGGGTTTGAGTGAAGTATCATAAATTCATGGAAAATATATTTATGTTATTAATGCGAATGATCGTAGCAGGACAGGTTATTGTGAAATATAGCTATGAAGGACAAAAATGTCACAAACTGTGCTACGACAAAATCAGGACAGATCCAGATGATGTACAACTGGAAGCTTAACATCAACGTGTACTATTTTTTTCTAGGATCTAAACAAACGTGTGAAGAGACCGAGATAAAAACATTCAATCATTTTGTAATTCCAGGATTAATAAATGAAGGATCAGACTGGCGAATTTGACATGGAACCTCTACGGCAGCACACTAATGAAAATCTAGCTTTTATATTCTAGATAAAATCGCACATATTGCTGCAAGCGATTCGCCAAGAGGTCAAGTAAAAACAAAATTCAATTATCACACTATTGGCAACTCTTCCCTTTTTGAATGGGTTCATGCTAACGTAAAAGGTCATCAGTAAAATTTTTATCGAAATTGCGATTTCACTAGTTTTTAAGTCTTGTCTTGTCTCGTCTTGCTCGGCACATCTTATCATTAATTAATCTAATCAATTAATCTAGTAGCACAACTATTAAGTTTCAACTTTCTAGCATAAGCCGTTTCTGAGATATGAAAATCCCCCCTACTCTTGTATCTTCATACTGCTGTAAACAAAATTTTGGTTGTCTCTATAGTAGCTTTTTATAGATGGCAATTTTTAGCTTTCCATTTCTTGAGAAATAAGAATCAAAACTTTTTCATTTCCACCTCGTTCCACCATACCCATCCATTTTCCAGGGTAGAGATATAGGACTAACTTCTATAAAAATTTTAAGATTATATCTAGTACAGATCTTGAAATATAAGTTTTTTTTATAAAAATTGAACTTTTGGTGAGAAGCTATCATAGAAGCAAACTTGTTTTACTTTTTTTTCCGGCGTCAGTGGAGTGTCTGGTGTGAAACCCCAATACGAAATCCCTGACTGTTGATTAATTGCTGTCCGTGAAGACATGGCTGTTGGAAATCCTTCACAGGATTGGCCAGTTTTTTATAAGACTATGTTAGACTGGGTCCGAAGAAGCTGTTCGTCATCGGATGGCATAGACTTGTCAGAGGGTGTATCATGCCTACTATCCGAAACACCCTTACAGCTGATAGTATTGCTGAGGATTATTCTATATAGCGATATCGAAACTTATTTTATAATCTGTGAATTATATTGGAAGAAAATTGTTTGCTATTGTATCCTTATACCAAAGGTAGGTGGCACTGAATATCATCCAATATTTTAACCAATTTTGTGGAATTTTTGGTTGTTCGCTAGTATGTATAAAATTCAATGTTAAGAGCGGGGGATCGAATCCCGCCAACAGCAATTTCACATCATTTTCACACCAGAAACTCCACTGACGCCAGAAATCGAAAAAAAATTTGGATATAAAAATTTTATATTTTGAAAAATGGCTTTCCCCCTACTTCACCACCCTCTCAAAAATGTTATATTCAGTGAACTCGACTGATAATTCTATATATGTACACAAACCAATTTTTATCTTCTTGGTTCAATTGAATCGGAAGACATTGAAATCCAAAGTTCCCTCCCCCCGCCTTATCACCCCCTTAAAAATGTTAACTCTTTTCTCTCCCTAGTATTTCTTAAGTTAAGTGTCAACCGTCTGACATTAATCGTTCAGAATGATGAGTAAACCTACTAAGTTATTGTGGTTAACTCGATCCATGCTGCAAAAGCATCAGTCCACGGGTTTCAAAAATATGTAAAATATAATTATATGAGTTATAAATAACCTCTTTTATTGATTCGGTAGAATATATGAATTTAACTTAACTGTTGTCTACAGGTGGTTTTTTGAGTTTCCATCAGTTTACAAAAACGGACTGATGAGCTTTTTGCATGAAATCATTTATTTCATTTACTACTCGATCGCTGTTATCGTTCAAAATTATTTTGCACCATATCTAGTATTTTCTAGTAAAACTACATTGAACACTTTCCAGTAAAACTGATCCTATATAGGTATACTATGTTAAGTCGACAGATTTCCAGCATATTCGGTGATGTCTGTGGAACATGTAGCAAGTGTGTAGAATATGTGAGAAGTATGTAGAAAAACGAGTAGTGTGTAGAGCTTTCTCCTGCTATTCCATAATTGGATGTTGAAAGATTGTAGCTTTCTCTAGAAACTTCGAAGTGATTGATAAGTAGTTCGAGTTGCCATCCATCTTAATTTCTCCTGTCTTTTTAGTTTTTAGACCAATCTGGGTTTTTTCTCGACACTTTTAAGATTTTTTTTTGCCTATCGTTCAATCGCAGTGATGAGGAAAATATGTTACATAGATAAGATAATTGGAGATGGAATTTCGGGGAATCGATTCTGTTTAAAATGGAAGAAGCACCTTGAGGCTTCGTACATTACTACACTACTAAAAATAATATTTTAAAACGCACCGCTACTATATAATGACCACTTTTCAACTTTTAACCCCTACCTGCACTGGTGATAAATAATTTAGAAGAGTATTTTCGCCTTATCCCTAAGTTATTATCTGCCAGCTCTCGACAGAACTGTTCACACCTATCATATATTTGAGTTTCAAGTTTCAACTTTTGAGCATTCCGGGTATATAGAAACCTTAACCTCGTCTACACCTCTCTGTAAGTGGGAAGAGAAGTGACACTTCCATTTGTACGGCGGACAAATGGTAGCAAATTCTTTGAAATTTCAATTCTATCATAATACATATCTTACTGATGAAATAATAAACTTAAATCTGAATGGACAAATCAGACACGATATAAAGACGTTTTGTAATTTACCCCCAGAATCAATCATCATAAAGAAAATAATGTTCTATCGGCATCAGAGTCTTGAACTCTATCTCAACAATGTTTACTAATGAATAAATCCTTAATATAATCGTAAACTTTAACACCCCAACTTTCATCTTACACAGAACAGAGTAAGACCCTATAAAAACTCAACTCTCGTCAATTAAACTGCCAAAACGGCTTCTAAATAATACTTTGATCCTTTGAAATCGCTAAAAAATGACATTCACAGTTCACTTTCTAGGATCGCATTAAAAAGTATCCAGGTCAGAATGCAACTATAAACAAACACGCCATCGATATGGAAATTTCGGTCTATCTGCTCCAAAATCGTGAAAAGCATCGGGAACACTAAAAACACAATAGTTACTCTGACGAAATAAAATTTATGGAAATTGTGTCGCGATTTTTGATGGAAAACCTCTGAAAAACGTCTGGTCTTGATGTCGAGAGTGAGATAATCCTGCCAAGGGAAAATTCAATAGTCGGAAAGACTTCTCAGTCAGGATGGACAGGAAAATGTAATTTAATTTGCATAAATTCTGGGTTCTAAAGAAGACGTATCATGTGAAGTGCTTCTGGTTTTGTAAGGATAATGAGATGGTAAAGTCCGGCAATTTGGATGTAATGCCACCAAATGTACTTTAGACGCCAATATGAAATCTGGTCTTGAAATTATATTGGCAGAGTTTCCACTTTAAATGCATGAAGCATTAAAAGTACGAGTAGTGAAATGGTCGAGATTTCCACCCGGAAATTTTACTACGACTCGGACGTTAGACGCATCTAGTCAAGGAGCGTAACCGACGTGCTCTACGACAACAATTTGGACACAACTTTACTACTTTATTATTTTTTCATAATATAGGATCTATTGTGATCGACCTGAAATTTCAGAAAAATTTGCTACCCTAAAATTTTGTTTTTTTCACGTTTTAGGACTAGTAAACCCCAAAAAAGCAAAAAAAAAATGTCCGTTTGTACGCCGTCCGTCGTTTGAAGGCGCGTTGCTCCCAAACCCATTGAGATATTAAAATGAAATTTTTATGGTGGGTAGATTGGTACCATTTACGTACGACTGATATCTTTTGGAGGGATGTGGTGTAAGGGGGAGGAGAAACGCATGAAAGCCGGGACTGAAACATTCTAAAATCGATATCTTCTGAACAATTAATATCAGTAGATTGAAACTTTGTTGTTGTTCTTAATAATACTTCAAAATTAGACAAGGGCTAACATTTTTAAGGGGCGTGTGAGGGTGGGCAGTGAAAAATTTTGGATTACAATATCTTCCGAAACAATTAGACTAGGAAGATAACATTTTGTTTCTGTATATAGAATTACCAGTGGAGTCTACTAAAATTTAATTTTTTGAGAGCGGAGGTAAAGCACGCAAGTGCCGACTAGGTATAGTTTCGGAATATCCTTATAAATATACTATTTTTGAAGAAAAAAATGTATAAAACCCTTTCTATATAGAATTAAATTTCCTATAAATCCATTCCTACAGGTTGAATCATAGTTCTGTTTTCAGAACCTTGGTGTATGAATTACGCAACCTTCTTTTATAATATGATAGTTAGGTCAATCATAAGATACATGTGACGCTGAAAAATAATTCACAAAGAAAACACTTTCGATCATAAATAAATGACTTGAACAACAATTAAACACAAAGCACACATGAAATTGAAAGAAGCGAACCTACACCGCGAACGACCCCTTCCGTACTGTGAGAGGTATGGTTGTGGGAATTATTTTATCAAATTATATGGTTCCACTGATCATAGAATATTGTTGTCGTGATTATAATACACAATTACGTCATGTAACGAGAATGATTGGTACAACCATATTAAATTTCAGTAGGGATATATGTTTAATGCAACCATATTATGTTTTTACGAATTATATGCTATGGCTCGTACCATCATAGCCATGATCAGTGGAAACATGTCAGTCTTACAATAGTTAGAAGAACCTTAATATAGTCAATGCAACCTTGGAATAAACATAGTTTTTCTTTTAGTGTATGTTTATTTTTCTTAATCATTCTTATGTTTTTTTTTTTAAATCTGTATATTTCATGAGATTTTTCCAAAAACTGCATATTAATCAAAATTAAATACTAAAACTTTGATTGTCTTAATTTTTCCTAATTTTTTTCATCATAGTCCGGCGAATAAATTGCGAAATATGAAAAAAAGTCTCTTCAGAGTGCTGTGACCGTGTGTCGTGATTTTTAAATGAAGTTGCCGAAATCTGGCGATGCAAATCAGCAACATAATTCATTTAACAATTGTCCAACCGCGCATTTTCCAGTTGAACGAGTTGCAATCAGAAATACATTACTCCGCTACGCCACATTGCTAATATTCCACAATCTCGTTCAAACGTAATGTAAAGGAGCAACACGATGTGATAAACTTTCCCATTTTATTACAAAAATAACGCAATTAGTGTACTTTGTGAAGCAGTGAAATAGGTTAATGGCATAAAGTTACATGCCTGCCACAGTAAAATCCTTATTACGAATTTATTGTATGTCCGATAAATGAAAAAGGATCTTGTGCAACGGCAAGACTCCCTGTCGACTGTCGGTCGCTGCATTAACATTTTCCTTATCTCTTAGCCCTCAAATTAGCTTCCTCGATCAATAAACTTGAAGAAAGTTGTACCCGTATTCTCATAAGGTAAAGTGCAAGTAGCAACTTAATTTCTTCCGGTTAGGTACGTACTTGGAAAAGTTTTATTGTAAGATCCTACTTTGCAGTGGGTTTAACATGAGCTCAATGCTAATTTCATCTCTGCATATGGGCGATAGGATGTTGTAGTTGGAGGTAGTAATAGATGCGAAATTTCGAACTGAACATTAAGAAGGAGTCATAAATAGATCTTTAAAATTTAATCTTAATTTGTAGTTAGACGAGTCTTTGTAAGAACTTAGTGCTTGTAGTATCAGGAATATTACGCTAACCTTAGTCAACTTCATTGAGGGAAGTATGAAATTGAGAGAAGTATCAAGTTTAGGTAAGTATCAAATTGAGGGAAGTATGAAATTGAGGAAGGTAGCAAATTGAGGGAGTATCAAACACCCTAAAGAAAGGAAATCTTATGGAAAATTATGAATTAATTTAATTTAAAATACTGTATTTATATGACCAATTAACGATATGGAAATAAATGAAAGTTGCCGTCACAGGCGACCTTAAGGTGTACCAGATACCGTAGACGTAATTTCGATCCAATCTAATCATATGTTCGAACACGGACAGTTGAAGAAGTAAGATCCAAGATGAGCTTTTCTTCTAGCTGATAGAGCTGGACAGGTACAGAGAAGGTGAAGGACTGTCTCCTCCTCCTCTTCCAGGCAGCTTCTACAGAAGTCGTTTGAGAAGAGGCCCGGCCTTTTAGCATGTTGACCTATAGACAGTTTCCGGTTAGGACGCTGACTGTGGTGCTGATACTCACCCTTTTGAGCAAAGTCAACCTTTTAGAGCGTTTTAGATTCAGCTTTGGCATGATCTGTCTCACAGTATATCGTCTGCCCATCGTGAGTTGGATTTCTCAATTGAGTCCAATCGCAGTAGCAGTTTACATGTAGAGAGGCAGAGCTAAATTTCAATGTTCCAGCATAATCTGAAGGGTGGTACCGCCCTGTGTCCTGGCACCCAGCACAGAAGAGATTCGATCGATATTCTGCAGCGACCTTTGATGTTGTCGAGGACGATTCCAAGGACTTTATTGCCGGTTGGCTGTCTGTGAAAATGCTAATATCCCTAGTAGATATTACATTACACATCAGCCAGGACAAGGCCTCCATGATCGCCATAAGCTCCGCCTGATAGACACTACAGTGGTCCGGAAGGCGGAAGGAGCTGCTAATGTTAAGCATGTTGGAGAAAACACCCTCACCCGTCTTCAGTTTTTGACCGTCCGTATCCATGTGGGCGGACTCTTCCGTCCGTGCGGAATCCTTTTCCCATTCTAGACTCATGAATCATGAGTTTATGGTAGTTGCCTAGAAAAAGTCTACTATTAGCTGTTTGCTGTTTGGGTCTCAAGGTGCTAGACTGGTTGATGTGGATACCGACGACAAGTGGTTTTAACAGCACAGCACTACATGGACCTGATTGAGCCATAGAGCGTATGCACGATGGACATTCTTTAAACCTTTAAACTGCTTTCTTTGGGGCTAGGTTAAGTCACAGATCTAAACGTATAACTCTGAAACTCAAAAAGAAAAAATTTAAATCAGGTCCAAAATGAGGGAATGGTGGCCAAAAAGGTGGAAAAAATTACACCCATGGGTGTTTCACGCAACGTCCATATAGGTGATCTTACGATAGTAAGGAGTGGGGTATCTCGGAACACCACCTTGGGTGTTTCTACCTACCACTACCACTACCGTGGGTGTATCTTGAAACACCCACAAATATGGGTGTTCGGAGTAGCCTATTGAATTCGTTCGACCCATAGTTAGCGTTTTTCGTATGTTTGTTCTCGTCTTTTAAGCGTTCGTTCAGGATCTAGCTCTACTAAAACTGCACCACTCATTAAATTGTGGATTTTATTGAAGATATTGAACACATTTGAGGATGCTCTGACCTCCAGATCTGCAGTAGGTCTTTGAATATTCACACTATACTCAGGTGAAGAGTTTACTTCAACCTATGCCGGCTATGCTGCGGATCCAGCTGCAACAGTTGTTTAGGCCAACTTCCTCAAAAGTACTGGCGTTACCGGAAATCCAGTGCCTTCTCATTGGTTCGATAAGTGTCTTGAGCTGCCTTACCACGACAAGCTAGGAAGACAGCGAGGCGTGCATGGTACATGGGTCTAATTGTTGTGTAACATATGGTATTTGAAGATGCGGTCGAGGTCAACTCCACTTAATTCCCGACTGGTATTGAGTGTATGACAAGATGGAAATGATTCACTATAAATATTGTTGATACTGTGGGCTATTTCGCCAATGAACTCATCAGAGGCTGTTTCCCTTTGACGAGTTCTATTAATAGTTTTGTAATTTTTGATCCGAGTATGATAATACGTCTTCACATATTGTTAACGGTAGCGCAATTTAATTTTGACTTTATTTTTACAATTATTACAAACAACTATCAAAGCAAATGTAGCTCAACTCCTCATCTACATATGTATGTGCTCTTTGATATCTTAAATCAAAAAGTACATATGTCTATAACATAAGCACATCTGAAAATATGTTCGTTAAATTTATTGTTTTTACTTTCAGAGTATATCGGAATCGCTACTTAGGCATAATGGTGGCATCCACCTGGATTATAGCATTCCTAACATTAATACCTACATGGCGTGGCGTATGGGGAACATTTGGCATGGATACTACGATAGGATCGTGTACGATAATGCCCGATGAAAATGGTAATACATCTTCAATTGTTCAAATGTAACCGATCATTACTCCTTGAACCTACTTTACAGATCGCTCACCCAAGGAATTCCTCTTCATAATGGCGTTTATGGTTCCATGCCTATGCATCGTCGTATGTTACGCCCGAATTTTCTACATTGTACGGAAAACAGCTATGCGAACACACGAGCCTGCCCTTATTACATCCTCGGTTCGTATGATGACCGGGAAAACTACAAAGACTCAAAAAGCGGGTGACGATGCTAACCATTCCGATCGACAGTTACTCGAAAAGTCGTCGAGAACTTCGAAAGATGAAAACTCCGAAAATTCATCGTCAATATCAAATTATAGCGGATATCCACAGTCCGCCATTAGTCAGAATGTCCAGCGGCCCAAACCATATCTTTCGAAATTCCGCGAGGACGAACTGAAGTTTATCGATACGAGTGTCGATAGTGAGTTTCCGCCGTCGTTATCCGCGCTTAAGCGTGAACGTCGCGAAGGAACTCCTTCTAGTAATATAAGTTCAAACCATGCAGCAATAGATAGCAGCCTTAAGCCAACAATAAATGAAATTGACTCAGCCGTCGAGGATAGTATGAGTTCGTCCGATAATGCACAGGTTCGTGTGAAGATCACTTCGATTTCAAGAATATCACTTAAGAATCGTCCTTATATTTCAGGTATTTCACATTGCCCAGAATAACGAAGCCTGTAACCAGTTACTATCTGTCCAAGTAGAGCCCTCCTCAAGCTCTGGAATCGATATTCCAGTCGATCAAGAAAGTCCTCCCAAGTAAAATCACTGATCTTCATGTAGATCCATATCATGCTAATTCCACAAATCTTTTACTTCCAGACGAAGAGCATTCAAGAAATCCTTCAGTGCGTCGATAAAGCGAGTTGCCAAAAGAAACGGTCAGAAGCGATCGATGAACACATCCGGTGCATCTATTCTTTATCCAGGACGAATGACGCAAAAGGATCGACGCCTTTTGAAAATGATTCTCGTGATCTTCTTGTCGTTCGTGATATGTCACCTGCCGATCACTTTGAACAAAATCTTCCAAGGAGCCAATGATATTCATCTCTTCAATATCATGGGCTACCTTCTTATCTACCTGACGACTTGCATGAATCCGATTATTTACGTGGTAATGTCGTCCGAATATCGTCAGGCATATTGGAATCTGCTTAGCTGCCGGGCTGGTGTAAGCCGATCCGTCAATAATCTGGCCGCAGTTCGAAGCGAACGGAAAGGAAACGGAGCGGTACAGAGAGCGTAAACTGCTCGATTAACGTGATAGTCGACGGAATATTGTAAATAATTCGAATGGAAATTTGAACCGAGAAAAGCTAAGAGTTTGAATGGAACGAAAAGCCGATTTTAAACAGAAAAAGTAAAACAATTTTCCCTAGTCATAAAAAATAAAGTTTTCACTTTTCAACACTCTGAATTTATTTTGAAACAACTCTTGCACCATTTTAATATTAATAAAAATAAGAATACATTAACAAACTATTACATTTTTCAAATTCCATACTATAACAAAACTCTTCAATTCTTAAAACCCGCAGTTTTCCAGATTTAAAATCAAAATCACAAACAAAATCAAAACTACTACAAGTAGGTACTTTCTATTGTAAATAAAAAAGTGTTCAAAACAAACTGATGTTAATTTCTTGATTATCTTAAAATAATTAATTTTTATTCCTATAAATTAATTAAATCGATAAATGTGGTAGCTTTAAGCAACTACGTGTAATGTTATTTCGCAGAAATTTAAGTTTGTACTTAAGAACTTTAATTCGTTTATAAGTTTTTTTTTTATCAAATATTATTAATTATTATGTAATTATATTTTTGTAATTATATTATTATATTTACCATTGTATATTTGACTGATAGAATTGATATTTATAAATGTTAAAATAAATAAAACATTATAAATAATGAGAAGAACGATTCGTAAGTGTTTTTCTGGAACTCTAATGTACTACGTAGGTTGCCTTTTATATTTCGGGATTAGAGAAGAAAAACAAATATTAATCATCGAAAACCACTTTATTGTTTTTCAAAATACTCCCCATGAAAATCTTTACACTTTTGCATGCGTTTGAACCAATTGTCGAAGCACTTTTGCCACTCTGATTGAGGTATCTCCAAAACATGCATTCTGAATGCGGCAACCGCTTCTTCAGGTGTCGAAAAACGTTGACCTCTCAGTTTGTTTTTTACGTACGGGAATAAAAAGAAGTCATTCGGTGCCAAGTCAGGACTATACGGTGGATGACTCATCAAATCGATGTTTTTGAGCATTTCTTTGGACCAATTGACACGAGCATCTTTTTGAGCTTTTGTCAAATTATGCGGCATCCAACGCGAACAAATTTTTTTGACAATCAAATGATCATGCAATATTGAATGTATGCTGGTCCCACTAATGCCTAAGGTTGTCTCAACTCACGATAGGTCAAATGACGATCTTCCAATATCAGTTTGCGCACAGCATCAATGGTTTCCGGAACAACAACTGATTTTGGACGACCTTCACGAAATTCGTCTTGAAGTGAACTACGACCACGATTGAATTCACCATACCATCGATAAACACTGGTCCTTGATGGAGCTTCATCGCCCAAAATTGAATTAAGTTCATCTATAAACTCTTGCTGAGTTAATCCACGTCGAAAGTTGTAAAAAATAATCGCACGAAAATGTTCACGATTTAATTCCATTTTTGAGCTGAGATAAATCTTTTAACTTACTGCAAATAACACAAATAGCGCTCGTATGTCAAAACGTTCTGAGTACGTATAACCTCAAAAATGTCCAACTTTACGATAGAGCTGTCAGTTACCAGATTGCACCACCAGGGTTGCCAAATCCCGAAACATAAAAGGCAGCCTACGTATGTAGGTACTAACAACTTAAATAACTATTGGGAAAACTTTGGCAGATGACTTAAAAAATAATGCCAATTCGAATAACTTTCGGAGGCAATCATGTGCGTTTCTGATTAAGTCCTTCTTCCTGTTCTCAAAGATAAAGCGAAAATAAAGTCAATTATCTTGGGTCTCAAAAACAATATAGCTCCAGGTATGGACGGTGTGGAATGCTTATGATCAGAGGAGCCCTTTGGGCTACACTCTAGAGGATTTAGCTACACTCCAAGGAAGAGGAAGAGGAGTCCTGAGGGCTATACTCAAAAGAATTACTAGGTCGTTCTTTGGCCAAGCGCCAATTGAGGTTTATTATGACTTAACAACTAATTTATTTTTATATAATAAAAAACTTTATTATCTTGTAATCATAACTTTATATACAATTAATAATTATTAGCCCTACTCCCTTTTCTAAGGATATATCCTTATTTATGCTCTGTTCATAATTTTTCCTCATCTTAAATCTTAATTATACAACAATTGGAGCCGACGTGCCATGTGCCCTCTGGGCTTGGCCGAAATATTGATGGGTTTCACTATTCATAATGGAACCACATCTTGAAATAAACAAATAAATAAAAAAATCCTTGTAGCAGGGGTGAGGAGTCTTGTCAAATATTTACAAGTTATGTATTTAATGAATTTTAGCTTAGTTTTTATTCGAAAATTCAATAAATTCAATTCAATTGCAACTTTATAGGAATATTCAAGTAAATTTCATTGGTCTTTAATTCAATTACAGTTTTACAGGTATAATTAAGTTAATTCCATTTTAATTTCATTGGTAAAAAATGGTATTTGAATAAACTTAAAGATTATTACTACCGCAGTACAATATTGTTTAATATATTTTTTAAATTATATAACATTCTCGCTTCTTTTTATATGAACTAGAAGTTCGTTAAATAATTTCCGATCGTGGTAATAATAATGTCTTTGGCCAACTGCTGTTTGTCTAAAATATATTTTAATGGTATTTAGTGCACCGCTGCGGGTTGTGTCTGCATTTATTTGCAAAGGTTGACCTTCTATTTCTTTATAGGTTTGTAGTGTACACATTAAGTCTGTTCTTTTTGCATGCACTTTCTACACTTTTTTGCACTAACTATTATTAACAACATTTGACGTCACAGCAATGACACAAACTCATACTCAAACAGAAGGCTTCTCCCCCCCCTCTATTCACCCTCTACACTTTTCTGCACTCGCTCGAGAACTAGTGCAAAAAAGTGTAAAAAAGTGTGCGCAAAAAGAACAGACCTATTATGACAAGTATTTTTCTAAGGGGAAATACATCTATAATGCGATATAGTTCAGCAGTTGGGTAAGTTCGTTCTTTTTTCAAAAGGATTTTCAGAAATGTTTTTTTTTTTGATTTGCAGAGGTTTAATAGTGCGTCCGTTGCACATCTACAGGAAATGATTCCGCACGCTTCTTTTTCGTAAAAGATCTGACTTAGAAGCAAATGGGAGTAAGTTTTTTCAGTCTGTTAATCACGCCCAAAATTTGGATATCCCTTTCCGACTCTTGCATATTGTCCCATCACACGTTGTGAACTACGAACCGTTTTGGCTAGCCCTACGTCGGACGCCATTTTGTAATGAACGGAGATTAGAGGTAATCGATTCGATTATGATAGTTTGAATGCCTTGGAGGAGTTATTTCGACTTAAAAAGTCAAAATAACCGATGGAAAGGTTGAGAATCGGGAACAGTGGTCTAACTCCGCCTAACGTCCGAATTGGTGGCTGAAATGCAAACTAGAGCGACGTTCTTGCTGGCTTCGAGACTTAATTGGGAGCTAAGCGCTTGCCAGACGGTAGAAATGATCTCGATTGAATGGTAAACGCTGCGCTGTTCAAGAGCACGCCCGGCTTTATTTAAAAAGGACCTTGACACTGACGAATTCCACTTCCGTCAAAATGAGTTCCACAGTTCAGTTTCCAATTACATCGGTGGATGTCCACACTGACCAATTTCCACTTCAGATATGCACCCAAAACTATCCAAGACATCGACCTCGTGCACATGGGACAACAGTATACCATGCGCCATTGGCCAGAAAGAAACAGACTTTAGTACCAAAAAAGGGGAATCAATTCAAATCGGCATTTCTAGGTTATGTTTCGCTGCACTTCCCCTTGCAATCTAACGACCATTCTTCCCCCCACACACGCAATTTTCTACAGAAAACACAACCCGGAGTTTTTGACGTTCTCCAGATCGGCTAAAAGACGAAAAGACAAAGTGGCTCGGCTCCGGTTCGACAGTGGATTTTAATTTTTAAGTGCTCCCCGTGTTCGTTCAATTTGTACAAAGCGGGCTGCCGTAATTGTCGCGTTTCCAATTGAAATTGCGACTTGCGGACGTTGCGTAGTGAAATCGGTGCCGAAATTCAAAGTTGTGCGAGGACGCAACGCCCGGTTCGACGAAGTTGCGACCGTTCCGAAATTCGACGGGTGAACGTGTGTCAGTGGGTTTTTTTTCGCGAAATTCGCTAATTGTTTGGACAGGTGAGTAACGCCAGCGTCAACTGGCCGGCCCCGAATTTCAGTTTGTCTAATGCAAAACACAAAAAACCGCCGGCAGCATCATTCAGTCTTGTTGTAAGGGATGACGATGTTGTGTTTTTTTGCACTCGCACGTCGCACCCCTTGCTCTACTTAATTCCGAGTATCGTGTGTGTACACATCTGCGACGTTGCCAGGTGTGTAAGTTGAACTGTTATACTTGACCGTGTTGTTGGGGGGGGGGAACTGTCAAAATTTAAATTCAAATAAGAGAAAAATTATAAGAAGTTTTAACAGTGATTTGCGTATTAGAACTGACCAGTAGTAATTAAAGATCGTATAAGGAATAAGACCAGCTAACCAGTCTTCTACAACAATGGAAACAGTAGCGTTTGTATCCGATCTATTAATCCTACGTCCAAAGTCGTAGCAAGACTGGAAAAGATTCAACTACGTTGATAGTTGAACGAATCCGACATGATTCACCCGAGGCGTGGACAACAACAAACTTACATTCAGTTTTAGAAAGTGGCGCAGCGCTAGGACACCGTTCATACGAGGCTCCAAAAGAGAGCCCATACCTAATTTATCCCGGCAAAGTCTCCTGACAAACTTAACCACCTTGGCATACCCTATCAACGTATTAAGCTAGACAAGCTACTGCATGAGGGCATTGAGGGTAACGAAATAGCAGTCCAACTTGCAAGAAACGGAGCAGCGGACCGCCCTACTGGACCAGAGTCGTTCTGTGGAATCTCAATCTGCTCCATCAAGAGGAGCATAAGGGTATGCGAGGAACAGAAGAAATGCAAACACTGGGCCTTACTGCCCAGACTAAGACAAGCCAAACGATTCATACCGAACCACTCAACTAAAAGTAGCAAACAGCTTCTAAAGTTTGATAGAATTAAAGTACGGGTATTAACCGCAATATTCACGGGTCATTCGCGCTTGATAGATCATCTTAAAAGAATAGGAATCATAAGTGATAACCTTTCCAGCTTCTGCCAACTGCAGGCAGAAACCTCTGAACACATTTCGTGCTGCTGTGAAGTAGTCGCAACTCAGCAGCACAAGTGTCTCGGAAAACACTTTGTGGACCATAGTATTGCAAAAATAGACCTACACCAACTAGATAAATTCCTAAGAGAAATAAAGCTGAATGAGGACCTCTAGGTTGAAACTGGAGAAAGATCTATGAGGTATAACGCAATAGACCCCCGGTCGCGGTGCTTGGACGAATCCCTACGCCTCCGATGAAATCTAATCTGAGGTACTGCAGCTTATC
The DNA here is from genome assembly GCA_949128065.1 of Beris chalybata. NCBI lineage: Eukaryota > Metazoa > Arthropoda > Insecta > Diptera > Stratiomyidae > Beris > Beris chalybata. The sequence goes on along the minus strand of OX421896.1, from coordinate 26,631,499 downwards.
TGGCTGGCGGGGTGGTTTATGTAAGATGTGGTCTTGGGCACACGGGTACATCTACCTATTGGTAGTCTGTGTGCTTGAGCCACCCACCTTACCTAACTTATCAACGTCAGATCCTCCAAATTGTCGAAGGAAAGACTGTCCAACCACTGCAATCACCTCCTTGCTTGAACTTCAAGCAAACGTCAGAGTCAGCGATGCCCATATGCATAGCATGCTTCTCTAGCAAGTAGTGCCCCGTCAGTATTCCGACGAGTAACCGCAATCTTCGTCTACTTCGACTCTGTTACTTTTGATGTTCCCCAAGGTAGTCACTTGAGTCAACTTCTCTTTGTTCGTTTAATCAATTTTCTTGTTTATTTCAAGATTCATTCATTGCACGCGCTTGCTTTTATCAAAAAGCAATCTCTTTGTACCGTGGTTGGTACCAACTTAATTCTTTGAATTGAAACCGAACTGTCGACTTTCGATTATCTCGATTGTTTCTTGCAGGTCAATTCCGCGGCTCGTTAAGGCCTGAATTACATGATCCGTTTTTTTTTCGGTTCGTAGAGAATAGGCCCCGCCTGCTAAGGGGAATGAGAAACATGTTCCATAGAAATGTTGGGGATCTTAGCTCCACATGATCCCTGAAACTACAACCGAAAAAAAGGCCCTCAGGACCGGAAAAAAAACCCGGACTATGAAGTCCTGGCCTAATACAATTGATCCACCACAAATTGTCTTCCAATTTGAATAGTTTACTTTTAGGAATCGGCGAAACTCTGAGCCACCTCGCACACTAGGCACCAAAAGGGCCCATAGCGATCCCTTCAGAACCTCGTAGGTCACCAAACATCTCCTAAACAACCCGGATCCCTAAATAACTTTACTAGCTTATCCTGCCCTATCGACCTCAGGCCCTCCAAATTATCAAAGAAACGACTGCCCAGTCGGTCACTGTACATCCCCTCCAATTTGAATAAATAATGTTTTAATTAGTCCTCTACGAACACATTTAGATTCTAATGAGTCAGCTTCAACTTGCTGCACAAGTCGGTACTTCCGCTAGCATTTCTACTGTTCTAAGGTTCTAGATGCAGAAAAAAATTAAGCGAAAATGTAGAGAGCATGAGATTATTGGAACGAATTTTGCCAGACATGGATTGGAAAATAATTGCTTGAGAGACTTGCAAGGTGCCCGAAGGCAGTGCATTCCACATTTTAGTTGGGCGAATGAATAACGACTGTCCTGTTAATTTTCACTGTACGAAATTTTGGTGGCTGAACTCCTGGACTCGTTCAGCTGAACCAGCATTACGATGGAATTAAACTAGAGGAGGAATAAAACCTAGGTGCTTAGAGTCATCGAGAGTTACATCATAAATGTGTTGTCTCCAAAAAGGTTACTTACTAATGTTCATTCCTAAAAGGTGGAAGTGCCCAATGTGACACAATCGAAAAAAAGACCAGGCATTAAGAGAAATATGGTAGGCTTGTTTTTTTTTAGGTAGTAACTAATTCCTACTCGATCTATCCTGCTTCATTCCAGTATTGAGATGAGGTCGGAGTTTAAAGAACCAAGACTGGTGGGCCTCCCTTATCGAATTGAAGGTGTAGGTGTTATCAAGGGTTCTATTTCCCTCACTGAAAGTTTGACCTGCTTTTCTACTACTTGCTGTAGTCTAGACTGTACTTGAATGTTCGGTGATGTATGTGTGTGGACACTGGACGGTTTTTAAAAGCTTTAGAGCATTCGATTTTGATCTTCTACGCTGTTTTGGTAAATGCGAGAACATTCGATTAAAAGGGAGGTACAATCGATTTGCTCCGCCCCCTTATATACCTTAACTAGGTTTCTGATTGGGTTACTTTGCAGCTAGGTATTGCGTTGTTGCTGTTTTCATTTTACGAAACCGATCGAGTTGCGCGGTTGCCAGGCTTGCATATAACAATATGTTACATGCCAGAAGTATCAAGAAATTTCTAGGCTATTCTGCGAAAGTAATGGAAGGTGGTTGTTGTTAGATGCAACACTAATTTTGTTAGTTTGAGTGGAGCAGTTTTGTTCTTATGCGCTTGGTTTCCCCAATATTTTTTTAAGTTGTCCCTTTTTTCTTATCTGACATATTTCTGTTAAGGTTCCTCTCACTTGTTCTGGAGAAACGTTAGCCCAGTCACGAGTGCGAAGAGGAATAGATATTGTTAAAAAGTGAAGAAAAACGATCTAAGACTATGTTTTACTTTGGCAATACTTCAACAATTTTTTTCAATGTTGAATTTCTACACATTTAATCAAAACGGGATTTATCAATTTTTTTTTTAAATTTTCTGTAAATTCCTTCCAATATAGAAAACTTGCGTAGGTAAATCCTACGCAGAAATATCTTGAGCTTTTCGGCCCAATGCTCCTAAAATAACTTCCCCTTAAAAATATGCTAAAATCGGCTCAAATTTGCCAAAAAGATTGAGTGTTGCGAGTAGTGCGTCAATTTTTCAAAATATACAGACAAGCATTGGAAAAAAATCGAAAAGCGAATTACATTTGTTGGCCGCTTAGTTTTATGCACACACACCCCGGCGCCTTTTTAATTTTCTTTAAAATTACCTATCTCTAAATTTAAAACGCTTACCCAATGCAACTATAAAGTTCTTTCGAAATGTTATCAAATCGAGGAAAATAATGTTGGAGAGGGGATCACTTTCGATCTCGACCGCGACGAATGTCTGTAGCTTAGAACGCTCTGAAATATATTTATAAAGATTTTGTATTTACAGCAGTTCCGTCCGCCCACAATGTGTGGGCCTAGCTAAATTTGTTCGATTAAGACGAATAATGTTCTGCATTTAAAGCTTTTAATTCTTTCGTTTCCCGATAAAACTATATGTAGGTACGATAAAAATTTCTGGTAGGGTTTTAGTTGAACTGCTTGGGTCAAAAACAGACAGACCCGGGGCAAAAATTGAGGGAGTTACTAAAAAAAATGAGTGTTTCTTTCAAATCTATTTGGGAATGAAATTCTTTCAAATGTAAACAATGTTGGAAGAAAAATGATTCTAGATGCTAAAAATAACGAAATGTGTACATTATACTCCTTTGCTCAGCTCTATTTCATTTTGACTTCGTGCGAATGTGAGTTTTCTGGTTTTCAAGACGGTTTTACCTTGTTCCAGAATATGAAATTTACTTTTTTCTCATGTGACACTAATTGCTGTCTCTTTAGCGACGAAAAACTATCTGTTTGATGTTTTATTATTCGAAAATAGTTTCATTATCGTGTACTCTTTAAACGGATGTTCTAGGTGATGTACTCTCTAGATTAAATCTATAAAGTATTAAACCTGTATTAGGCCACCTGCCATTATGACAAATATTTGACTATTTTCGAAGGCAAATGCGGTCAGATAATGGAATCGTCAAATATTTTTTTCCACATTTTTTTATATAAATTAACTACACAAGGTCTTTACCTGGTCTATACATGAAATTTTCGTCAAATTTTGTTAGTCAAATATTTGACAGTGGGTATGCCATATAGTCTAATAAAATCTTAAGTTTTGTTTTCTAAATTATATCCTGAATACGTACTATTTTCCGAGATTAACGCGTTTAAATCGAGTTAAACAAGTTTAAATCGAGTTAAACGCGTTTAAATCGAGTTTAACACGCTGAAAACACTTCCCGAAAGCGGTTACGAAAACACGTACCTACAGCGGGATTAACCGAAAACATGTACTGTGAGCCTCGCGGAAATCGAAGTAAACTTTGGAAAAAGGTATTTAATGCTGAAGAAACTGAATTTTGTGCTTGTGCAACGACTGGATAAGCCAATAAATTCACTTTTCATTACTGCTATAGAAACACATTGGTTTGCTTGTTAAAATTCATTTTGTTTAGGTTAGGTTGTGAAGAGTGGACTGAAGCATTGTACCACAGTCCATCACGAATGATGACTGCGGATCCGTTGTGGATTCCAACTCCTTTAATTAACTTAATATCTTAAGCTAATATTGTTTTGGTGTATAGCGGTGATTTTTGAATGGGCAGGGATGTGAGGGGAAGGGGATGGAACGTTTTAGATGAAAAATTTTGATTTGTATGTCCCTGGAGCCGCTTATACTAAGAGGCATTCCGGTCTCTCCAAGGGCTAGAATCTGGGAACCAGTCCCAGTTATAGCGATGCATTTGCTGCTTCAGGTAACTACTCCCCGCCCAAAATCTGAAGAACTCTACCATATTCAGGACTGATGGTGCATTTACACTACGCGTTTGCGACGAGCCTCTATCCCCACCAAAAAATCAATTAATGAAATAGCTCGAACAGTCACAAGAGTCTTACATTGAGAACCGGTTTGCAATGGCCTGATGGGGGTAACTTCTCACCTCGAGGCGAGCCTCATGGGTGAGTGTAAACCCACCATGAGGCGAACGACTCTAAACCCAGTTGAAGGCGCTTTATTGTCCAGATAACAGATGAGTGCCTCACTCTACTGAAAGAAAACAAATTTAGCTTCACCTGCTGCTTCATTGTGGTAACGGTAAACGTGTACGAGCGAGGAAGGCGCCATGGAGCAAGTTAGGCCTGAGACCTAAATAACACCACCTGGCATCACGATCGAAGGTGAATACAGAAGTGCCAGGGGCAGAATTTTGACCTAGCAAATGGAGGTAGTCGAAATTACTGAGGTCTTAAGTACTAAACAGAACACAGACTTCGACTTCGATTTTGACTACCTTGCGGCGGTCGCAGGCCATTTGCCTACTTTACCGAAGTCGCAGGTGAAGTCGGTGTTGTGGGCATCACCATATAATCTTGTGTATTCTAAAAGACAGGGACTGCGCGGTCGAAGTCGAAGTCCGTGCTCTGTTTGGGCCTTTAGCTTATGGGTGCCACTATAACCCAACCTAACCAAGAAACGGGGCTGTCCAATGTTGTTTTTTCTTCCAACACTTGCCAAATCGCTTTCAGTAGGGCGTTTTTAATGTGAAGTGGCAAAAAACTACCCTGGATCGGCTACATACGTGCATTCTACTCACTCACCACCCTCACCTCATCTCAAATATTTCTATATTATAGGAAGTATGTACTTGAAATTGCATACTAGGAGAGTAGGGGAGAGGCACCAAATATTGGATAGGTACGCAATACTGGATACCATGCTAAATCGGATCTAAATGCCGTCATCTAAATTTAGTGGCTGGATCTGAAATATCAAAAGTAGTTATTCACTTATATGATGCTAGCAATTCCATATTTACTGTCAGTTGTATCTGAAAAATCGAGAAGCGTTTTTGAACGTAAGCACTTTTTAAATTGGTTCCCTTCGAACTGCTCCTACATACGATATGTATTGATATTTATTATTTTGGCTTAACGCGTTGCTTAACTACATACTCCAAAACTTGTTTTTATCATTTTTTATCAATTACAACAAATAGTAAAATTTGGGTAAATGTATTAGAGTAAATTTCCTATATGCAAATCAATACTTTATACTGAACTGCTCCATTTGTTGATATTCAGTATTAGGGTACTATCCTAGCAGTAGTAGCTAGCAGACATGTACGTAAAGGCCAACATACACTACCATTCTTGCATGAATATTTGAATTTTTCTCGAAAATCTCTCGTGTATGGGGCTGCATAATAATAATAATTAATCAATGGCGCAACAGCCCAAATCGGGCCTAGGCCTTGAATTAATGCTAGAGTTACTTCATTGCGAGACCAACGGAACACTAGGAGGTGAAGTGGTCAGCTACACGCTCGTCCGTGATTATTACCCCGATTTTAACGCAGGTACTCATTTACCGCTGAGTGAACTGGTAGCTCGGCACCCAATCCTATTCTCGAAAATTACTTGTCGCCAAGCAGATTCGAACCTGGTATCAGGTGCATTGAAGGCAAGTGCTCTAGCTACTAAGCCATCGTACTACTATGGGGCTGCATGATGGCATGAACTCTAGCATTACTTCAAATATTCATGCAAGATTGATAGTGTATGTTGCCCTTGAGGTTGGTAGGCTTTTCAAAATATGCTGTGCATTGCATATTTACTGAAAATTTGGACATGACAAAACTGTGCGGCAGATGGCTGCCGCATTTGCTCACAATGGAACAAAGCAGCGACCTTTACTTTGAGGAGCTCAACAGTTCTCACAATAAAGCTATCGAAGCTATCCAACAGTCTATCGATCGAAAAAGAGACGAAGCTCAGAAATAAAAATATTTTTTCTCAAATTATTTGTGTCTTCATTGTTATTTCGGGTACTTCTGGGACTACCATAGCAGATACTTGCCCCAAATATTGGATATCAAGTATTGTGGTACATAAATTTATATTATTGATTTTTGATGTCATTTAAAAAAAAAACAGAAACAATTATAAAGAATTGAAGAAATCTATTAATTTTTTTGTTTTTATTTCAAAGGTTATTAGATTATTCATCTTTGTTATTGAATAAAAGATTTTGAATATAATTCCATTACTTTTTTAAATTTACAAAAAAGATCCTGTATTTGGTGCCTTTCCCTTATTAAGAATTTTTAGGGTTATTATACGTGTTACAAGAGGCTGTGAAGATTATTACACGCACATCCTGACTAGGGTCCATCGCTGCTTAGTCTACTGCCATTGAACGCATGACAGTTGAAAAACCTTCACTAGAAAGACCAGGTATAGTGATCTTTCCATTTTTGGTCGAACTCTTTGTATGTGTCCTTGCCTGAAGAGAGATTATCTCGAACCAAACAATTTTTTACACATTTCAATGAATGATCAATGTTGTTGCCTAAAAATCGGTATTCCTATTTTTGGTCAGGAGTTGGTACCTTACCCTAATAAGTTGCAAATTTTGACTCTATGAAGTTCACATTTTTGAAATTGTTGATTTTTCTCAGCGTTCTCCCCTTTTTTGAATTTAATGCAGGAAGTCCCATGAGTTGTCCAACGATTCGTTCCTCCCTCATAATCAATTGTGGTTTAATCGATACTTTTAAAAAGATGTTCTTTAGTCTATCACTTTGGGAGCCTACCGTATACTTTTAGATACTTTTCACCTGAAATATACAAATTTCAAAAATTTTATAAATTACTGACTCCCATCTTCTTCGACCTTCAATTTATTAATTCTAACGTGACAGTGCAAAACGTTCAATGACAGCCCGTGACCACACACACATCTGTCGATAAATTTTCAACGTTTTTAAATCTGATAAAAGATTTTCGTTCGTATTTTCATCATCTTTTTGGCTATTCTCGAATGCTTGGAAAAATTTTTATGACAACTTTGAAAGATCAGAAGTCTGCCTCTTGAAGTCAATGTTGTCTATTTATTTTTAGATAGTCGCCAAATGAACAGAGTTAACCTTGTAATGGGCTCCAATTAAAGTACATTAGAATTTAGATACAAAACAAATTCTTTAATTTTTTGATAATAAAAAATACGATCGTGCAGACCATTTGTGGTTGAAATAAATGTTTCTTTTGTTATTAGACTCATTGTCCCATAATCGAAATCAGGTATCACACAATGTACACTGTTCCTATAAAATTCCTGCATATTTTTCGTTAAAACGATCGACGGTGTAAACTTTAATATACAGGTAAAAAGATAAACGCTGAGTAAGATTCCACGCATTCCTAAGGGCATCGGACGAACTGATCTTGCGATCACTGACTGATCTTGCGATCACTGACTGATCAGATGCATCATATCGATAAAATTGAATTTGAAATTGAGTTAAGTAGCGGTTAATTTTTCTGAACGATTGGCCTTTGATTATGAATTTATGCACATTAAAGAAGTTGATCGATCAATTATGGGGCGTATTGATCGCACAGATCCGAAGAACAGTTGATATGGTTGGTTGTTGCAATTAAGGATCGGCAGTAAGTTGATTAGCAGTACCCTACTAAACCGATTATGGAACATCTAGATCTTAACTTGCCGTAGAAAAAGTCGTTTTCGTACTCTTGGCTTAGAGGAACAAAAGCAGCAAATCGTGTCGCAAATGTGATCTTTAATCAATCGGAAAAAGTTTCCATATATGTGTGTAGGCAAATGCTTATGGAATACACTAACCAACTTTGGTATTGAATCCAAAGCTACGAAGCTATGATCGCAATTATGCATGCGCTTCCAATTACCCTTTTGTTGACGTCTTAAATTGATTTCTACGGTATATATTTTCTATTTGCCATTATAAAAGGCAACGGAATCCGAAGAAGATCTCGAGGATGAACAAAAAAAACTACTACTTTTCTCCCAACATTATTTAAGTTTTTCTTTATAACCAACATACGAGGTAATACAGAGGCTAATGAGACACGATCGCAATGCATAACGAAAAAAATTTACATTTTTATGATGAACTGATCGTGTACAAGCGCCTATACAAACTATACGCCACCTAGTGACCTAGAGGATCACGTAAAATTGGAATGGAAAATCCTAACTGGAAATTGAAGAGCATTCATGTCTCGGACAGTTTTCATCTTGGCGCTTTTCTTTATGTATAACAATATCACACTATTTATACGTCTATAGATATTTTATCCACATAGAAATCCAACGAGATCGCGTCGTCTAACCGATCTTGCCCGCCATCGCACATCGCGTAAGATTTTCTTCTGTGCAAATTTATTTATAAAGTTCAAGAAATTACCACACAACGTTTATTTTTAAATAAAATACGAGATCACTAAGACGAGGGAAAAATAGATATAACTTTTTTTTTTTTAAATATTTAATGATCGTGCATTGGGATATTTCACTATAAAATTATTTGAAGAAGAAAAAATATGTAGTTTTATTCAAAGTTGGTTGATGAACTCCAATTATAATAGTTCGAAGTGTACAACAATAAGTCGATGATTTTTGCGAAATAGTCGTCTATTACTTGAACGGATACTGTTGCACTATATTAGTTTATGTTAATAAAACTACTTTGGGTCTGTGATCGAGCGATGTCTGGCGTCTAGTTTTAGATTGAAATCGAAGTGCGGGAATATTTAGTCTATTTATGAGAATTCCAATCCAATGTGGCGTATGTTTTTGGAAATGTAGCGTTACATCATTCATGTTTAGAGATGCAATTATTTCAATAGATAAATTCTCATATTTTGTCTTAGACACCAATTAACCAAACTGACAAGACTGGGCACATTATTGGAAAGTTGGGTTGGGCGCGAATACATTAATGTTAAACATCATGTAGGCTGAATTTTTTTTTCCACTGGACAATGGAAATTTGAACGTTCCAAGCCTCGGTTTCTTTATTGTCCAGCTTTAATCCAGGTCTGAGTCAATGGTCATGTAGTTTTTGTCTATGACATGTTTCGGGGTTTGGTGTAGAAAGTGATACCAGCTATGCTCTGTCAGCATTTAAAAAACTTCAGTACTGTATGGCCAAATCGCAAAATTGCCAAATTTCGTGTGTATACAGTACTGAATTTCAGAATAGATGCAGTACTGGTATTCGATGTTAGATGACGTTCCGATAATAGCCAATTCAGCTAAATTACAAACGTTTTATGCGTGAAGAAGTATTATATTATTCAATATTTGGAGATCAGCTGTTTTTCGGAGAAGTCAGTTCGTCCAGTTTTCGGTGATGTCCTGTGAGAATTTCAACAAACCTACTCCAGAAGACTCAATCTCCTGGGTGATAGGTGAAGTTAGTTTAAGAGAAATGAACTGTATCACTGTGCCACAGCCCTTCACGAGAAATCACTGTGGATCCATCCCCTCGTATAACTAGGAGATAGTCTGCTTCTATATGGTTTGAAATTTCAAATTGGACATTGGACTTATTGATTATATTTCTCGAAACGGATTTTGAGACATTACTGTCGTCCCTTCGTCCGATCCGAGTCTTTTTCTCGAAGCTCGAAACGTAGTTTTCTGGTTGTAAACCTATCGTCCAAGAACGAATTTCAAATGGATGCAATATTATTGAGAAATAGCGAAAAATAGGTATATGGAAAATGGTAGGACATACCAAGAGTGGAATTCGAACCCACGACTTCTTCGTCATTCTAATGGATTCAAAAGCTTGACGAAATTTTTAAAATTGAATTCGTTTTTCTGTAAAGTTGTCTTTATTTGGCCTACCTTTTTTTTGTCTTTCAGGCGTTGATATGTACTAAACACAATTTTGAAATATCCTGGAAAAGTGAAAAAATTTACCTGAAAACCATGGAATTAGGAAAAAATATTGAATGTCCGAAAATCATTTTTAAGTGATTGTATATAAAGCCTGACGAACAAATCTTAAAAGTCTCAAGGCATATGGCGAAAATCGTAAAAACTCCTTCGGGGTGAAAGTTTTAGGCAGTAGAAGTAAATCTAATTCAATATTTCAGAAAACATAAGAGATATGATGAAATTTGTGAATATAAAAGCACTCCATTTAAACTGATCCTTTTGTTTGATAATTTTTCATCAAACCTAATAAATACGTCGAAGCTTTGGAAAGCATACAACCCGTTAGGATTTAATATTTAAAAATACTGAAATTAACTTTTTGGCGCTTATATGGAAAACTTTAGTAAAAATGAATTCGATATATCATCAAATATGCAACCTCCTTACATTCACTTGGGAGTTGTATCAGATTTGCTACCTCCTTACATCTACTGGGGGTTGAACATCCAAAAATTCTGGAAGGAGTTAATAGATAACTATGACGACAACCTGAGAAAGTAAAAACCAATTTAATATCTAATCATTTCTAAAAGATATGACGCAATTCGTAATAATGTGAACTCTTTTATACCATCTTAGGGACTTAAGAGAGAAAAAACTTAAAAACATGTTTTAGGCCATTGTTACGCAAGTCTATGAAAGTAAAAAGATATATGATATTTGTTCAGACCTGAAAGATATGGCAGAATTCGTGAAAAACTATACAACCCTCTTTCACCCCCTTAGGCGTTCAATTTAAAAAAATCCTGAAAATTCTTTCTATGTATTTATACGAAGAAGACGTGAAATAAAAATATATTCAATATTTGAGAAGACCTAGGAGATATGATGAAAACCGTGAAAATATATGCATTCCGTTTTCACTGATCACTTATTTGGTCCCCCTTCTGAACAGCAATGGATATTTGAATTTTTTTTTTATCTAAAATTTTTAGTTGATTTATATATACATACCGCGTTTCAACTTTGTAGCTTAAGTCGTTCTATAGATGGGAAAAACACCACCCATCCCCGTACCATATTATTCTTATAAAAAATTATATTTTTTCCAACATGCCACTACTATAGCTCTATCTAAATACCAAGTTTAAGCTTAATATCATTATAGGTTCTCGAGATATTAAAATTGGAATCTTTTGTTTTTCACCCTCCCCCAACCTCACTCTCTACACCCTCACCACCAAATTTTTGTTTCGACTAGAGGTCTCTTAGGGCTAATTATTGTAAAAATGTTAAGCATATATATTACACTGTTCTTGAGATATGAGACGTGATATTTTAGAAAAAAATGTATCCCCTTCACTTTCATACTCCACCGCATTTCCTCCCCCACTTCCACACCCCTTCACTAATAAAGTGAACCAAGTGTCAGCCTCCTAGCATAAGCGGTTCCTGAGATCTAGAAACCAAAACTTTTAGTCTAAAACGCATCACCTTCCTCCTCCTTATACCCCCACCTCGCAGAATTTGGTTACTTCAAGGAACCTACCCAGTCTATTAACAAACAAAAGTTTGTATATAATATTTCAAAGCCTTTGGCAGCTACGAGCCTCCAAACGATTTTTTTGTACGGCGGGCAGACGGACTGACATTTTGTTGTTGCTTATTTCGTGTCTACTAGTCATGAAACGTGAAAAAAAATTGTTTAGGGTAGCAAATTAATTTTTAAAAAATCAATCGCAATACTGTATTATTGAAATAATGAAGTAATATAACAGCCTAAAGAGTTTGATAGAAGCGCCTTTAAGCGTGTTTTTGTAGGGTTTCTGCGGTGGACGTCTGGATTTTTTTTTATTTAGCCTTTTGGGCTTAATGATGACATTCCATTATAAGAATGAGTTTAAATGTATGTACATGATCATATGTACATTCCTCTTCTTCCTAATTTTCAAAACAAGTACAACTGAACTGACAGATTAGTGAACGGCTATTCAGAGAAGCGAACTACCTCTTAGCTTAGGATGGCAGAATAGAGTAAGTGAACAATTCAATTGAAAGAGTAGTGACTAATGACTACTAAACAGTTGGTTAGACAAGAGAAAAGATGAAATGAACAGTTCAATTGAAGTACTTCACTGAACTAACTCTTTGAAGTGAATGACGAGTTGTGACGTACTTCACTCAAATGAGCGGTATCACTTCTGGAAACGCTCAGTAGTTCGCGTACTACACAATTCCATACATAGTATAATATCTACTTAAAAACAGATTCTTTTACGGAATGTACGACGAGTAAAAGGCTAAAATTCAAACCCTCTTTTTTAAATTTTCAAAAAATTCCAAACTAATAAAGTAAAACTATAAAACAATAAAAATAAGTTTTTTATTATTATTACATACGGTTGTTCATATGCATTTTACCTTTCACCATACTCTGAGCGCATTTTTCCTATCCAATGCACGTCTTATTACCTTCGCCCCGATAAAAAAGTCTAGCAATCTGCTCGGATATCTCAAGCTATAAGTTAGCCGAAGTTAGTATGCTGCCAAGCGCACATAGACGTAATATAGTGTATGTATGTTTGTTTGAATTTTGTTGTAGATTTCGTGTATTTGCGATTGCGCGGATCACTTTCTTGAGTTGGTCGCGGCCGCGGGTCGTTCTGTAGTTGAATTAAAAGAAAGAAGACGAAAAAAAAAGTGAACCAAACGTCTCACCAGCACACATCGCACAGAAACCCTCACAATATCAAAAGATACCGATTTCTTTGAGGTTTAATATCGTTGGCAAATTGTACATACGACTAAATCGGAACTTAGTTTTGAGTTGGCTACCAACGCGAGCGGGTCATTCTCTTCGTCAACGAGACACGTACATAAATTTCCATATCTATACTATTTTTTTTTTTTAATATCGTTATATCATTCTACTGATTATTAATATTTGTTTAAAAAAAAAAAATAAAAAACATTTGACACTATTTGCTTTCCGAATTAGTTATTTTAATAAATAGTGAACAAAAATTTTCTTGAAATGTTTCTTCGGTTGTTTTAATAATGATTCAAATGTTTTTTTGAGTTTGATTAAAGTGATTTTATAATATGCCAAAACATAAAATAAGTTTTATAAATAAAAAATAAATTGAAGTGAAACAGAAGGAAATTTTTGTTTACAATATTAAATAATAAAATGATCAGTGATCAGTTTAAAAATAAAATAAAATATTATATAACTATGCCGTGCGGGTTTGAAATGTGTTTTGCATTTGAAATTGTTTTCCCCTCTTATTTTTTTTTTTTTAATATTTGAACTGAACATAAAATAACGTGATAAAAATAATTTCTTAGAAAAAAATTTTAATTTTTTTTTACAGATTTTATTTTTTAAGGACTATCGAACGAACTTTGATTACCACTACCACACTACTTTTAATATCGGTCCGTTAATATCAATTTCAAATTTTTGTTGAATAACTTATTTTAGTTTAAGTTATACTTGGATTTTTTGTTTGGCAATATTTTAATTAAAATAAAAATTCGTGTGTCGCGCGGGTCACATAAACTTCAAATAAATTAAGTTTTAAAGTTTTGGTTTTTAATCTTATATAATTTTTTATTTAAACTAAATAAAGAAACGTAAAAGAAAAACGAAATCCAGATGATGATGATGGAGAACGGGCTCTCCATGGAGTTCACAGATGGATATATGGAACAGGAAGAGGAGTGGGAGCGTGAGGGGCTCCTGGATCCTGCTTGGGAGAAACAACAAAAGAAGGTATGTAATAAATTAAAATATAAATAAATAGAACACTGTAGACTTTTATCAGCAACTTATTAAAGTTTATAATAATCCTATAAGCTCGCCTCGACAACAACAATAGTCTAACGTCGGGCAAACGAAAAATCGTTTCTTAAAATACTTCATCTGCATTAGTTGAAATATTCGTCGTCACTACACGTCTGTGTGCTGATTGTGCTAAATTTAACAGAACACACATTTTCAAATAAAATCTTTTTTTTTTCCTTCCCGACGTTCTCAGTTCCGTTGAAAAGAAAACATCTTTAACGTCTTAAATTACTCCTTCACTTTTTGTCGGCCCGCCGTTGGCCTTTATTACATAAATTTTATTCACACACATGAAAAATTCGTTCGTTTCTATCAGCTTGAAATTTTCTATAATTTTTATTTATTTTTTCGGGGTTATTTCGTTTCAGTTGTTGTTTTTTTTTCGGAAAAGTTTTCAAAAATTGTCCCGAAAATTTATGCTCGATTTAAAAATAGAAAGAATTTTCGTGGTTTTTTCGCAATTGTAGATTTTGAATATGTATGAAATATTTTCGAAAAAATTTTCTCATATTAGATTTTCCTTGAAACGAAAAATTATTATTTTTAAAATGGTACAGAAAAAGTCGATTAGTAGATGGAAATTATGTTTGAGGTTAAATCGAAAGAATTTATTTAGAAAAATAATGTTTAGTACGTGTAATAAAATTATTTTTCAATGTAAAAATATATGGCAATAAAGGTATCTGTAAAAGGTATGCTATCCTTTGCAAAACATAACCTGAAAATTTCGTGGTCTTAAACTCTTCTTCACTGTATGCTTCCTCAATTAGCAACGTTGCGGACAATTGTAGACCCTCTATTCAAATCTAGCTTCCTTTCAAAATTTTCCTTGATTGAAAATACAAGGTTTTCCGATGAATACTGTTAAATTTATTTTGTGTGACGTTTCGGACTCGACTGAGTCCTTTATTTATCCTTTATTTCCTTGATTGTTTGCGTATATTTGCAGCTCAATCAGAAAACGACTATTGATCATGGAAACGTAAATTCCAGCTAAATGTCTCGTTTCCCAGGAAAACCTACGTTTAAAAACTCTTCTCTACCGGGTACTTATCCAAAAAAATAATATTTATATTCCGGGTAACTACCCAATCTAATTCTGTTTAACTAAAAAGTGGATCATTTATTTTTTAATATTACTCACTTGATCTTAGCTTAGTTTATAAATATAAAATGTAATCGCCTTTATTGGACCTCGCCGGTATGAACGCCGGAAAGTGACATCCGCAATGAAATATTGCGATTTGGAATTTTTTCAAAAAATAATTAGGAGTCAATATAGGAAAATTGACACGTGTCTCCTCTCATATTTCTGGCATTACAATTTTAACATTGTTTTGCAAAAAGAGATTTAGTTCGCTGAATGACCTCTTTTCCATGCAAAAAAAACTATGATTCAATAAAAAAAATTTGACACTCTAAGCGAAACGGTTGAGATTTGATATTTTGTACGTACGATTTTGAAGTTGCTTCCCAGGAAGTCGTCTAAATGCATTATAAGTTTAGTTTAGCCCGAGAAACTTAATCAGTAGTAGAGCCGCTAAAACTGATTGCTTTCCGAAAACACGATAACTCAAAAATACTTCTTTAAATAAGCAGTAAACTGTATGCCACCATGACAAATAAAATTTTTCCAAAAAATTTTGGTCAAATTTTTAAGCATAATAGGCTCTGTGTAGAGAAAGTAAAAAATTTTGACAAACAATAATTTGACGAAGAAGTTTTTGTTGTTTTCCGGCGTCAGTGGAGTTTCTGGTGTGAAACTCCATCACGAAATCTCCGACTGGTTATTAATCGTCATCGTTCAGGACATAATAGTTGGTTAACCTGCAGTGGATACGCCAGTTTATAAGACTGTGTTGGACTAGGTCTAATCTAATTGCATTTGCCAGTGAATGTAGTCCAATTTTTTGCGATAGAGGGTGAGGGTGTTAAAACTACAAATTCGTAGAGATTTTCATTTATGATTCTCTTGAACATATTATAATTAACGATCATAAATAATTTTTTAGTAACTAAAATTTTTACAATTACCCCAAGAATGAGAGATGGTATCGGTAGTTCCCATACAAAAGTTTTTAAAACACTAGTGTGCGAATGTTGACTGATATTGACTGAAATTTGTTACAAAAGTCGCTGAAAAAATTAGATTTATTTTTTTCAACCCACTATAAATCAAGGAACAGTTGAGCCAAAAAGTCGAAACAGGTATTAGTGTTGAGTCAAGTTGCGCCTGCTAGTTAGATATCGTACAACTCGTTTTTGTAGCCTGCAAAAGTTTGAAAACACGAGTATATGAATTTTGACCGGTAATTTTTTAACGCTTCAAGCTATTAATTTGAAATTTGGTATACCTCAATTTCCCACCAGCTGGAGGTAAGCCATACAAGGGTTCTTGAAAATCTTGCATTTATCTTCCGGAATCCTCACTATAAATCATTAAGACCCACTAGTAGCAAAGCACATTAATCCTGTCTAAAATCGTTAGCGTCCTTCTGAACCTTCATTTCAGGGTCATATTAAGAGAGAGCGAGATGCCTAAATTCTTGGCCCTTCTTCCTAGTGTAGACAGTAAGGTTTATTTTTTCTGGATTTATGCTAAGATCGCTGTTACTATAATACCACAATGACTTAAATCAAATTTTCAGTATATAAGCTCAAGGTTTCAAGGAACTTATTTCTCACCATCAAATCGGCGTCATCTGCGTAAATAGGCATTTTGACGCATCACAAAGATGCCAAACTTAATGCGGTATACTCCAGAAAGAGAAACAATACCAAAGGGTTGGCTATCGACATCTTTTTCAGGCATTGGTCCTTGGTAGCAGACCTCTCGTTTCTGTCCCATATTCAGTGCTACCATTTAAATTTTCTTAAAAATTAAGGTTAAATGGATTTTCTTGAGTTCTGAAACGCTGAAATGGGAAGTCCTACCCCACCCGCTGTATTCACGGGACATTTCCCTTCCGATTACTACTTGTTCCGATCGATGAATCAAGGCCTAGCTGGGCAGCACTTCCGTTCTTATGAAGATGCCAAAAAGAGGCTCGATTCGTGCATAAACTCAAATGGGAGAAAGTAGTAGTTGGCGATGGACAATACTTTCAATGACATGTTCTTTACTATTTTTTTTTTAAATAAAGCATTAATTTCCACGAGAAGTTTGTGGAAGGCCCTAACCCTGCATCTACACTGGAAATTTATCTGGCAATGGGAATGGCAATATGTATTTCTATTGCGTTAATGTCAAATCGTAATGAGTGGGCATTTGATTGCCAAGCAATTTTCATTTGAACGAGTGAATTCAAAGTGGCAAGTTCTGACGCAAAGCAAAATGTCGGAAATTGGATAAAAAAAAATCGGCTGATAAGTTATAGTATAGTTTTCTCTTTAAACAACTTATTTTCAGCAATTTCGCGATCAAAGCAAAAAAAATCTTATTCTTACCTGTTGATAAGCGACGCTCACTTCTGTCAAACGATGCGTTTTCTCGCAATATTGCTCTCAAAATTAGCAACGCAATGTTGAGAGCAATATTGCGATATGCTTTTGATACCACTACACTGCCAATTTGTGTATGGCAATATTGCCGTTGTCATTGCCAGACAAATTGGCAGTGTAGATGCAGAATTACGTTTATAGGTACATTACTTAAAAATAGTGGATAACTGTTTTGTAGTATTTCATCTAAAAGTATTAAGAATCTGCACCTGGAAATTTTTCCAAAAGCAGAAGCACAGTGTGATAATCAATTACGCTTGTGATTTATCAAGCAATTTTCAATATTCAAATTTTGATTAATTCTAAATGTCAAAAAACCAATGTCAAGGCGTTCCTTCAAAATTAAAATACACCAACCCACGCTATCTTAAGATGCACTAAAATTTTATTTTTCATTTCTTTCTTTTCTAGTATCTCGTTATGCTTATTAGAAAAAAAATATTTATCAAATTCTCTGCCACAATCATAAATAAATTTTCATTTAATATATTTCAAGTAATTTTCTTTTTCTTTAAGAAAACGCATTTGTGTGAAATTCGATATTCTTTTTCATTTTCGCGCCTAATGCTCTTGGCAGGTACATAGTAGACACGAAAGTGGCGATCGTTTCTTTTCTAGAAAATTTGTTCGAAACGTTCGAAGTTTTATTTTCGTAAATATTTCATTTTTTTTTTTCGAAAAATTGAAAGATTTAAAAATAAAACACAACATACATAATTCGAAACGAAACGCTTCGAGAGATGATTAATAGATAATTCATTCTTCGAGCGTCAGTCGAGAAAGTGAATGACGAGCGTTTTTGACCGGTATGATCGATTCTAGATATGTTTAAGAACTCTTATATGTAGTTATGCCAAATCGATTTTTGTCACTGAATTCGAAATATCGCAATAGAAGTCATTAGTTGATTTCTATCACGAGAACTTGGCAGCACTGCAGAATACTTGAGAATACTTCGGTTATCTTTATGCGTTTAATGGTAAAGCCAATCCACCTCCGGTGAAATAACAGATATTTAAAAAAAGAAGAATTTTGACGAGTTCACTCGACGCGCGCGGGTTGAGTAATAGAACGCGCGCGTTTTGAATAATGCGACGCGATCACAGCTGATTAGAATGCATGTTAATGAGTGCAATCAGTTATAATGAAATCTCATCATTTAAATCATGTACCTTTGCTAGTGTATTTTCTTAATTTCATCGCGCGTATGCAGCGATTTTGACACTTGATGCAAACGGCTAATAAATATCGTCAAAGAAATGCCTAACAATAAAAAAAACACTGGCAATACGTTCTGTCCGGTTGCGAACAATCTAGCTGGTACAGCTGACCGTCGCGGTCAGCAGTAACTGCCAACCTATACACTCACAACCGTCAACTGCCAAGCAGTCGCAAACTGACATGATGGCTTGTTTTTGCCTGAAGCAGTAGTCTACTGCCAGCAGTTCTTGCTGACCGCGATGGTCGGCAATACCAGTCAGACTGTACCTTAAACCGCATTGAGGTATATCTAAACTATTAACGTCTTTAGGGTTAAATATCGAAAAGGCTGAAATCTCTTTTTGGTGTTTCTAGCCTGTAAAAGAGAGAACCAAATTTGTATCTTGTCCTGAGAAATTTTTGAACACATATTGAACCCTTTTCAACCCCTTTGCGGATTTAATATTGAAAAATTTCAAAATTACTTGTTAGGCTTTTGTAAAGCAGCTTGTAAAAGGAAAAAATAATTTTATTTCTTATACGGTCTTGCAGATATTGAGGATTCGAGAAAAAAAAATTCAACCCTTTTAACCCGTTCTTGGGGTTGAATATCGAAAAACTCCTTTTAGGCGTTCCCTTAGTATCTTGTAGCAAAGAAAACAACATCGATATTTCACTGGTTATAAGTGTCCTGTAGTAATGGAAACCAACTCGATATCCGAGATATTGATTAATTCGTTAAATCGAATTTAATCCCTCTTGACGCCTTTTGGGACGAATATCGAAAAACCTTAAGAACCTGAGATGAACTGCAGGTTTTTATGCAACTGACGCCTTAGGGAATAATCTGGAGGTTTATTCATGGTTTGTTTTTCCTTCTTCTATCTTTCGCCCAGACTGTTGGAAGATTTTTTCGCTACTATCGAAGTTAGATTTAAATCTTTTCCTAAATTGTTGTTTGCCGTTTATCTCAACAGTTGGACATATGTATAAATGTTGACTAAAAAACTCAATTTTTTTTTATTAATTCTGATGCTTGATTTAAATGAAAACTACATCTTTTATTTAAATAAGCCAATTCCAAAGTTTATTGTGACCATTAAATCCGTCAGTTGTCGAAGCATTTTCGCCACAATTATCATACTCTATCACCACGTCATATCCTATTATAGTAAATTCCAATATGTTGTACGGACAACTCACAAAAATCCGAACAAATTCTAGTTAGTTATCTACCTTTTTGCGATAACAATATCAAAGAGTTGTGTTATTTTCTATAGTAACTGCCGTGTCTTTTTCACAATAGTTTAGATAATAACGCAATTAATTACACCCCTTGTAGTTAGTCAACGTGTTAATAGATTCTTTGAAGGTCGGAAGTTGGTTCACCGTGGAAATCCAAACAGAATATGCATAAAATCTGAGTTTTGATAAGAAAACTGCGTTATCGCTCAGTCAGCAATCAAAAGTAGATAGTATCAAGGATAAAATAGCTAATTCTTCGACATCTAATTTAGATTAAAGATGGTAATCATATCAAAAGGGGTTGGTTTTTGCAGTGAGAACTTATCACGACGCAACGTCTTATAGCTCATCACGCTCAGCTTTCACGTATTTATTTAGAGGGTGATTATGTACAACAAACATTTAAGGTCGTTATTACGATCTTCGGTTAAACTTTAACTGGAAGTTTTATATGAAAATCTCTCAGTTAAAGTTCCAGCTAGCACGTAACTAAACATCGTAGAAACGGGCACTAGAATACTTGCAGACTAATGATTTTTAATCGGCCGATAGATTAGTTGAATGGCTAAGGACTATGCAGCTATATGCAAGTGCGCACACCTATCGTTACGATACATCGTCCAAACTAAATAGTTGAATATGCTTTCGCCTGACTAAAATGTCGGACTAGACTTCTATACCCGTATACACTGGAGCTTATGAAAATGCGCACACGCACACGCACCAGATTGACAATCACTCACAACCCGCTTCTCCAATATGTAAATAGATGTAGATATATGGTGTGATGCAGGTTACAGCATTAACATTTTTGGTTGTCTATCTCTTCTGTTAGGCTTTGTTTTCCTTCATTCGTTTTTAATTTTGGTTTATTCTCCTTTCGAATTGAACTGCAGTTCTACTTAACTGACTCACTTTAATGAATGGCTCAGTTCACTTATGAACTACCCATCCATAGTAACACTACATGTACAATGCATTCCTCACTTTGTTTCAAACCCAACTATTTTATAACTCGAATTTCTGCATTTCATCGTGACTGTTTCTTTATGTATGTTTAATTTTATTAATTATAATTTGTTTTGGTTTTTATTGATTACAAATCGCTGCGTCAATAAATTAACTCTTTTCTGAACTATGCAAATCAGTCGATATCTGTTTGTCATTAACAAAAATGCTGCATTTAGTGAGTCACAATATTTGTCACTGTCCGTACAATGAGGTCAACCAAATCCACTCATGCTTTCTCTTGAAACCCTGTTTGAGAAAGGTGGACAGTATCGACTTAAAATGAACCTACGAGCATCACTTTAGGTACACACAAAATCTTAATTATGAAAGTAAGAAGTATCTTGTGGAAAGTAGCAGTGATTTGAAATCAATGACTCGGTTTGTTACTCTATTAGATGTTGATAGTCCGTGATATCTTGTTGTCGTTATCTCAACGAACACTATGCACTAAGTTGTCGACAATTTCAGATACTTAACTTGAATGGCCTTGAACTTTTTGATTTTGTAACATGTTTTCTTCGATTGCTCATTATCAGATACTTTATTGTTGTTCCTAATTGAATTTAAATTACTTTCCAAGTACCTGTACTCTTGAGTTCGACTTTTAAATTAATTAATCAAAACACTTGTTTTCACGGCCCCAAATTTAAATTCCACCTCAAGCGAAACGCCTGATATCCTAACTACCAAAAACTTTCCGAGCCGAGGAAAAACACATGTAAGATATTAAAGAAAATTTCGGTAAAAAGTATCTTAAGAAAATTATTGTGATCTGATGAAGATCTTCCCACGGCAATATCTTTTAGTAGTGGCCAAAGAGCTATTTATCTTGCACTCAAAGTGCATCGTGACAGGTGGAAGTCATGAGCAATTAACGGATGCCAAGTTGAACGAAGTGGATAACTCTAGTTCTAACCTCGTTCTTTTTTGGCGCGAACATTTCAAATATTTTATTTTGAGCGTATAGTGCGTATGTGCTGGCAATTGCGTCGTGTGACGAGCGGCTTGCGGAAGAAAGGGTTTGACGAGAAATTTTGATTAAAGTCGAAATTAAATTTTATGCGGGAATTTCGAGATTTTTGTCTGGACGGATTTTTGAGTGTGACAAGTGCAATTAAAGTTAATGTGATCGAATTTAATGGAGGTCAAATTTGTAATTAAGTCAGGCGCATTTTACCATGCTTGATGCATGATTGCTAGCTGAGTTTAAATCTCGGCTCAGCTATTCAATTTAAGTATTTTTAGACAATTTGCTCAAGGTGTACTTAACTCTAACCTAAAATACTAAGAAAATTTATATGATTGCGAGATAGGGGTTCGTCGGATTTCAAGTAAGACATAAACAATAATTTATTATTCGCATTAAAGAATTGCACAACCGGCAGTGTGAAATGTTCCAGAGAGGTGGAGAAAAAATGAGAAGAATAGTGTTCGAGAATTTGCGAGCTTTTCCACGCCACTCCTCTTGAGTACTGCAAGATAGTTAATTTTACGTTTTTCTCCACGCTTCAGTTAGGTATTGTGAAAGGCTGTTGTTCTGATCAAGTTGTTCATGTTGCCAGGGTAGCATGTAACAATATACACAGTGCGACAAATAAGTTTCGAGACTCGAACCATATCTGCGTAACTGGTAGGACCATCATCTGTATACAGACCGGCGTTTGAACTGCGACACTCCTCTTCCCGGTAATACCAATTTTATTTCAATCGGTCAATAGAAAGCAAAGTTATGATAGTTCTCCCAAAACAACTTTTTTGTTGATGTTGAAAATTCCATCAAAAATCAGAACAATGCTCATTACATTCTTTGATAGCAAAGTAATTGTCCACAGGGAATTCATTCCAACTGACTGTCGCATTTTATTTCGAATTTTTGAAGCAAGTGATAATCAGAATCCGTCGTATTCGACCCGAATATCGTGATTCAGTGAACACGATAATGCACCGAGTCACACCTCACTCATTGTTCTTCAATTTTTGGCTCGGAATCAAGTCTCTGTGTTGAATCATTCGCCGTATTCACTTGATTTGGCTTCATGCTATTTCTTACTATTCCCAATATTGAAATTGAAGTTGAAAAAATGTTTTTTTTGATGACATTTCGGTCATCAAAACAGCTTCATCACGAGCACTAGATACAATTCCACAAAATGAGCTATAACACGCATTTCAATCACTGTTGAATCGCTGTAACCAGTGTATTGAAACTGGAGGAAAATGTTTTGAATAATTTTAAACGGTGATTCCTTGATACATTGTTAACAAAACATATGTTCCACCGGTTGGCTCAATTTTGCTATTGTGATCCAAAAATTCTTTAAGTTTTCTTCAAATAAGTATCACATATCCGAAGAGCTGTTTAAAAAAGGATCTTAGAATTTTTATGAAATGTAGGTCTCTTTTAGTTTGCCACATTATTTCTCTATTTTGGCAGGCATTTTTTACTAAACCTTACGTCAAATATTTGATAGCATGATATTTTTCATCTAAAATCTTCTATACTCAACTCTTTGCATTCTTTGCTGCATACAATTTTCTGTTATTTTAACAAAACCGACATTATTACGCAAGATCAAACAACATGAATTTTGAGAAACATGTAACAGATACACAAACAAATTATTACGAACCTTTATAATTTATAGATTAAAAAATATAAGATTATTTTATTTAATATTTTTCTTTTCTTTTCTTTTCAGGTAAATATTATTGAAAGTGTAAAGCATACATATTACAAATTTTACTTTTGTATTAAGTACAAAATGTAAATTAAAGCTGTATGTAATCAGTATGAAATGGGATGAATCGCTAGGCAATAGTAAGTTATTACAGTGAACATTTACAAAAATATGTTATTTTAGTGAAAACTCAGAACATATTCGTAGTGGTTTTCAAATAATGTCAATTTATCGTGATATATAGATACCATATAATTTTTGAGGAATGTTTTCACAGTACATTTTGAATTGAAAATACAAGGTTTTCCGGTAAATACTGTTAAATTTATTCTGTGTGACGTTTCGGACTCGACTGAGTCCTTTATCAAACTTTTGTATTTTCGTGACTACGAGAAATAATTTTCGAAATATGCAAAAACGTATTCAATAGATATATAATCAGTCATGAACTTGTAAAACCCTGTTTTTTACGTTTTTACGGTTTTACATAATAAGCGCAATGAAGTGAACAAGTTTGGTATTTCATCAAACTTTAAAAAATATGGTTGAATTCGTTACAAACCAGAAGGTTTGAATATTAAAAATCCTAAATTCGATTTTCGGCGATTATGTAAAAAAATTCGTGAAAGTAAAAACTAATCGATATCTCATCAGACCTAAGAGCTATGTTGGAATTTGTGAAACGTATGCACCACCTTAGATACATTTTGTGGTTGAATGCCAAAAAATCATGAAGTTAACAAGACCTAAGAGATATGTAAGAATTTTTGAAAAGGTATGCAACCCCTTCGAATGCATATCAACAAATATTTAATTCGCAATTCAAATTTGTTTATTCTAATCCCCACACGTGGCAGAATACTCTCCAAAAATGTTTTTTCTACTATGTTCACTAGTTTATCTACAAACAAGTCTTAACTTTAAACCCTGGGACTTGAACCGTTCAGGCGATATGGTTTTTTGAACGACTCAATAGTAACTTTTGAATGGTTCGGAGATAATGTGGGAATAGCTCCACTATGTCATCCCCAATGATTTCGTGTCATATTTATTTATTCTTTTTTCTAATTTTGCTTCCAAGCTAGCACAAATGTTGCACCAATTCTATATTTTTCCGTTTTAGGTCAATGCTTTTCTTAGACCACAGCTGATAAGTCAAGAGACTTAGAAAATCAGTTCGAGCCCAGAACTGCACATTATGTTGGTAGTGCCAGATAAAGAGCCAATGGTGGCGTTTAGGTGCAGACCAGACCAGTCTAAATAGACTAAAAACAACCAGTTTGGTCGTACGTATAAACCTATAAACTGATTCATTTGATCTTGATTTTGGTACGAACCCAATGAAACCATAACCAAACTAGTCTAGTACTGTGAACAACATAGCATAGTTGCACATCGCGTGAACGCTTTCATACATAATGTTTGTTTCTTGAAGAGGTTGGTTTTTTATGCTATGGGCCCCTTCTTTTCCTAATACTGTAATAGTGATCCTTAGGGAACGCTTTTCATCTTCTAAGGCGTGACTGTCCAAATCAGGTTTTGAATTCTTCGATCAAATTTGAGACGGATCTGAGTTTTTTCTCACATAGTTTGGTATTTTTGGGGAGATAGGATGAGATTCAGACCCATGACCACTATTATGATAGCTTTTCACTCTCTTTTACCGAATGACCCAGTAGTGGGTCAAAGATGGCACTTTGAAGTATGAATAGAAAAAAGTAGATAACTTTTTTATCAGCATCAGTAATTTAATTTCACGAATACATGACGCGTGAAAATTATTTTATAACTATTCCCCATTTCACAGAATCTCGGTACAAACCTTAGGGGCTCACTTTGCCCCACCTCCCCTTACATTACAAAAATGGGAAAAAAAATTGTTTTTTTTTTGGAAAATTGTGACTGCGTATAACCCCTTAATGAACAGTGTATCCTTGTATTGCTTTGTGGTGAACCTGCATTCCCTATTTTCAAAAGTGGAATCAGTTTTGAAAATAGATATGCAGGTTCCTTCAAAATTTTAATATTTTGCTGCGTTTTTGGAATAAATATCAAAATTTTTAATGCACTTACTTGTCTAGTTCAAGTGAAAATCAAACGCGAATTAACGCCTTAGTGACAAATTCGGTGGTCAGAAGCACTTCTTACAGGAATATGTTATTGGCGCCTTTAACACTGAGGCTGTTTAGCCTGGCATGAAATATACAAACCCAGCCAATATTTGTGTATATATGCCACTGGCTATAAATTAACAAATTTTGAACAATCATTATTTTGAAAATATCAGCATTAAGGTAACGTTGTAGGTTTTCTGTGCAATGTAATAGCTTTCCTGTACAGGCTTCTTGAATACATCGGATTAGTCTCATAAAAAGTCACATGACTTCTAATTATCCCCTAATTAATGCCAAAGAAACACCGGAAATTTCATAACAATCATCACTCAACTATTTAATTATTATATTTAGACTACGTCCATCTTCACACGGTAGAAAAGAATTCCGCTTAAACTTTGTTGCAGTGCATATGACGTCTATTTTGTTGTCACCAACAAAAACGAGATCGCTACTCACCATAAATCAAAATATCATCTGAAAATAGTCCTAAAACATGCCAAAAACTACATAACCTCCGCCTACATTTATTTCTTTAAATAGCGCCCTCTCTCATTCCGCGTAAAATTAGTCCAAGCAATAAAATAAGTTGCTGCTTCGACTAGGTTCTCTAATTTCAGCTCATCATCTTATGGCATACCGCCGCTGCTCTATTGCACATATGTAGTTACATCGTATACAAAAGTCATTAGGAAAGTATTTTTGAGGTAAAAGTAATGAAATTTTCTGAAGGTGAGCAATGATTCATTCTCATTCGAAACAGATGATGTTTTCAGAATGTTTACTCAACTCGAGCTAGAAGATAGAATACACATAAATTCTACAAGTGGTAGCACAGCGAGTGTCCCCGCTATTACGTGATTGCAATTTTGCAAATTCAAATTTCCTAAATATACATTAAGTGTCCACTATGTTATAGTACAGGAGAAAAAAAAAATCCAAGCCACTACCGTAACCAATTTCTTGACATTCGCCCAAATATTATAAAATTTTGAGCACAAATCTATTTTAAATCTGACCTCCCGGCGCTCTCGACTGTATGCTGACTATTTTTTTGACACTCTACCAGGACACCGAGACGTGCGGATTACTAATAGATGCTGCCAAAATATAGCGAATCTACATCAGTTTGGAACGTTTATTACCGATAGCTATTTTACGTGAAACTATTAAAATATTACGGAATTTAACAATCTTGTAATTTGACACTTGAATATGTAATGTGCCAAAAATGTTCACCCCATATTTTGGACACCACAAATTTTGATTATTTTCTTAAAAATCAATCTGCAAACATCTTAAAAGTAATATTTTTCTCCAATTACGAAAACAATCGACTGGGTAAAAAATTGGCTGCCAAAAGCCAATTGGCATATTCAAATTGGCATAAAATAAAACGAAGCCAAGTTTATGTCATATTACGTACACGATTCATGCGCAGAATACTAAATTCGCGGAATGGTGAAAAAAAAGAGATTTTAACAGTCAGATCGATTCGAAATTGTGATGTAATATTTTGGGTGGGCCTAAAACACTTTCATTTTATTTTTTCATGTTTGCCAAATACGAAATAATTCAAATTATGTGTACCATATGTTTTTCGTATAAAAATACTCTTATGCTGGATGAATTTGTGTTATTTAAAAAAAAAATAACACCGATGTTTATTCAGGTGTCTTCTATTTTTGAACTATTTTTATTGAAGTTCTTTTGTATATTAGTAACTTAAGATGTCATTTGTATAGATTGAAAAACACCATTATTAAAAGACATAATACCGGAATGTGTCCTCGAAGCATAAGATGTTTACCCTTCAGAAGTTAAATATATATATTATGAACAGTTCTTATGCTATTATGGAAAACAAGGTGTCGGCGTTCATTTGTATATCATTTGTTTATCTGACTTTCCGGCATTCTTTAGCCAAAGAGACAATTATTGTACAGCAAAGTCACGATAGGCAGCTAGTCGTATAATACTCTAGATGAAATACTGAACTCCCTTTTTATTTTCTTGTGCGAAAAAACGAATGGGGAGTGCCTTTGAAGTGCTCGTATTTACAAGTAGTACAGATTATAGTATTGTAGCTACTAGAAAGAAAAAGATAATCAATTAAGTACCTGAAACTTGAAAGAAAACAATCGTACACAATTTTTCTGGTTGCTTTCTTATCATGTTGAATGTAAACATGTTTACCTTTTATCAAGGAGTAGTCGTGTGGTGATTTCGCTCGTTATAGTAAATTCCATAAGTTAAATTTAAAATTTGTCCAAGGACTTTTGTATGGAAGTTACACTCCGGTTTTGTTTGCGATTTTTGAATGTATCGTTCTCTGTTCTTTCTATATTCCTATTTAAACGCAGTTTATCCGTATCTCATCCATCAAACTGAATGGAAGATCTATCTGCTTCAGGACGGTTTTAACCAATAACATTTCAGTTGAAGACAATATCGTGGTAATGTAGAATGCTATGCTTATTTATATCCTTTGTTTATTGTAATAATTACTTTATTATTAAAAAATAATAAAGTAAAAATAGAAGCATTACTTAAATACTTTGAGAAATTTACTTCAGAATTCATATTTTTGCTACAGTGATCCCAAAAATTATTTGATCAATGTAATTTTTCTCAGAAAAGTAAAGTTTCTTTTTTGATTATGCCATTTTATTACCTATAAAAGCGGAATATATATGTTTAACTTATGTTAAACCATTTTGTAAGTAATACTATCGCTTATCGTAACAGCTGATTTGAATTTAATATGGGATAAACTGAACCTCGTTAAAAAAAAACTGTTTACATTTCTGGTTCCATTATACTTAAACACTTTTTTCCCTAGCATTGTTCTTTTAGTTATCGAAGAAAGTAATTAAAGTAAAATGTGTTTCGATATAATAATTTAACTTCGTGATAGTTTACGTAAATTGAAAACTAATTACAAATACTCAAAAATTTCGGTAAGCTTCTGTGATGTCGTTATTCTTTTCTTTGATCAAAACGTCGAATCTTCAAGACCTCTCCAAACATGATTAGTTCGAAAAAAAAAACCCAGGACGGTTTCACTAACAACTTTCCGATCATAACAGAAATTAGCATACAATAACGTAAACACATCCGAGCAACATTTCAATTCATACCTAGCCCGAAACATATATGACTTATTAGTATTGCAGGCCACAATCCACTGGCGATCCAAACCCAACAATGAAACATGCTGTCGACAGACACTATCTGAGATATAAATGGAAATGAAATGAAATATAAATATAATTTACAGATAAATAACTTCAGAAAATTCAATTAGTTCCCTTTCGTTACGTTTCATTATCATACAATTGGCACACTTGGACTATCCAACCATGACAAAAGTAGCTCGAAATTCGCCATATTATCGGCTGGGAGAATGCTTTTCCTTTCGAAATTTGCCTGCTGCGATGCGGTGAAGTACTAAAAGGCAGAAAATCAATAAAACGAAGGTAAATGCGAAAGTGCAGAGTATTCGAGAGCCGAGGGTACAGAGACAATACAAATAGCAAACATCCCCTAAAAATCACAAGGGGACCTTGTATCGCACCCTCTGATTTTCCGTCTGGTGTGTGCAGACGTGGTATGGTGACCACCAAAGCGGAACCCTTCGCGGCTTCCGGTCTATCGAAAAGTCTTGCTATTAGACTGCCATTCACTCACTCCCCCCCCCCCCCCCCGTCCGACAATATTCAATTACGTCTAATGCAAAATTCGCTATTTTCATTATTCGCCATTGCGAATTCGTTCACTGCTTAAATGCATTCATTGATGACTGATATGTAGAGCACACTTGGTTGGAAGCGAAATATTCATTCAGATTTTAGATATTTGGCCAATCCGTCCGATGACGAACATCTTCCGGTCTTTTTTTTTTAAATTTCGACATAAGCTGCCAACCAAAGATTAGTTCTAAAAAAAGATTTCGGTTTTTTTTTGGCGATCAAAACTATAATTTAAGCGAATGACTAATTGAATAGTTTGAATTTTCAATTTGAAGCATTCAAATTGATTTTTGAAATTGGATAAAACGAATTTTATATAAATAGTAAGGACAATTAGCTCATTATCGTAATTATTTGGTCAATCGTTGGTTTCGGATGATTTCATTCGAAGAATGTAAATAAACGAAATGTTGTCAATTGAATTCGATTGAAATTTTGTTAACGATGTTACCGAAAGAGTATGGACTAGAGATGAGCAAAGCAGTTCCTTTCAGTGAAGTATGTTCTTCACTCCGAGTTACTCACTTGTAAGGAACGAGTTCAGTGAAGTAGTTCAATGGACCTTTTCGATCCATCGTTCGTTCGTGATTGAGTTCACTCACTCTATGAATGGAACTCTTCGTTCAGAGTGTTCAGTGATCAGTACCAAAAGATAAGCAAACAAAAAACAGGTCGGGAGATGTAGATGACCAAAAAAAGGTCAGTATACATCATGTATCCAATGGAACTACAGTTCACCAGAAGGAGTCAATGAAGTATTCTTTTGGAACAGTTCACTCCTGAAGGACTCATCTCTACTCCGAATCGTCTTCAGGGCAAAATCATAGCAAAACTGTATTTAAGATTTCGATTTCGAATAGTGTGACATAGTGATGTATCCTATAGGCAAGGGATCGATTTAGGCTGCTGCACCATTTTGATGATGATGAATACTGGTGGAGTAAAAATAGATTTTCTTACACATTCCTAACCCGCAGCAACCGGTAAATCATACACTAGGCTACCTATAAATTTTTAATGATCTCCGTCTATAATTGTAGCCCCAGACAAGAATGTGATTAGCCGATAGTGTATAACACGCAATCAATACAAATTATAATTGCATCCATATAAAAATACAAAAATAGGTCCATTAGTCGCTCCGAACTAGACTTACACAATACCAGAAGCAAAAACAAACAAATCGACCGAATAAACCAACTCATTAAGTCCGATATATCAAAGTGCAGGTAATTTCAAATGTATGAAACGGTAAATTTAAGAATCAAGTTGAAAAACCGGATCTGTCCATACTTCACTCATGATCGGGAAAGACGAAGGAAGGTCTTTCGCGTGCACAAGAAGTATATCTAACTGTGTGGACGGACCCCTGAGACGATCGCGGATCGTGGTAAGTTCAATGTGAAGAAAGTCACATAATAAATGCTGTGTTGTACCTGGAGTAAGGTAAAGTGGTATGACTTCCTTCTCGTCATCGAACAGAAACAGATCCAAAGAAAACAACAGTAAAGATAATCCAAACGGAGCGACCTACCTCTCATCAGATACACTCGATATCTATCTGCAGTCAGCTTGCGATGATCTTCACAGAATTTCAACATGGTATCGTATCTAGAACCCTACCTACTAGGTAAATTATAAACATTTATTTAATAATTTTCTATTTATTTTTTTTCTTCAAATTGGATTTCTACACATTTTCGAGATCAAGCGTGAAAAGGAAGATCGGTATCTTCGAAACGAGTAGTATGTGATTGCATTAAATTTACAGACGATCATTGCACTTTATCTTAGGAATAGTGTGCAAATCTGTAAGCGGTAATAGAACAGCTAGTAAATGCCGTTCATTTATCCGGATAAGTTGGTAGTAGTTACGATCGCTACGCGGATAACTACAATAAGTTCTGATCGATTAATTGTGTCTTTCAGTGATTATGTCCGATTTAATTTAGCAAGTACCGCAAAGTATTACTGCGGTGACTGGGAGTTACTTGGAGAAGAGTTCGGACAACTGTAAGAAATCTGGTCTGCGACACGGTGTATGATCGCGATAATGAAAAGGCTGACGAAACGAAAGAGACCGAACGATATGAAGCATCTTACGAAATTGCATACCCAAGCATTGTTTCTCGTTCGTCCGCACCGGAGACCGGGTATAATGTGATACTCGGTGAAGGTCTTTCACATAGCCGTCTGGATGACTACTTTATTGACATGAACGAGATCGTTGACAAGCTGCCGTCATATTTATAACGACATCCATTGAAGTTAATCTAATGGTTTGTCACCAACAATTTTACTTTAAAAACATAACGCAGTCACGATCGGCTGCAAGCCAATCGTATGATACTCTAGATGAAATACTGAACTCCGCTTTATATTTTAGTTGGAAATATATCAAAAGAATGAGGAGAGTACAAGCAATTATTACATGACCTTTTACTTACAGGTAGAA
Source organism: Beris chalybata (assembly GCA_949128065.1). Taxonomy (NCBI): domain Eukaryota; kingdom Metazoa; phylum Arthropoda; class Insecta; order Diptera; family Stratiomyidae; genus Beris; species Beris chalybata. Next base: position 26,599,571 of record OX421896.1, on the reverse strand, counting down.
ATTATTGTATAGTGGCTACTCGATTTTTTGTTTTATAGTGAGTTCCATAAAGTAAGTTAGGACATTTTACAGAATTTTTGTATGGCAACTACTTGAAAGACTTATGGGATATTTTTCATATTAATAGTTTCAGCTGCGACTATTATAAAATTAATGTGTACAAAATTTCAAAGTCGTAACTTAAAGTGTTCTAAAGTTATCGTTCAATATTGGTGAACATGTTTATTAAGGACTTTTGTATGACAGCTACCCGAAGGAGTCAACAGATGGCGCTAATTAATGAACTCCGTTTTGGTTTTGGTATAAAACTAATTCCTGTAAAATTTTAAATTCCTGCTTTGATTCGTTCTGGAGTTATAGTGAATTCAGTAAAAAGCATACATTTTTGAAGGACTTTTCTAGGCTGCTACACGAAGGACTCATTCGACTTGCATCATATTCGGAACATTCAATTCAAACATTTTAAACCATCCGTATGCAAAATTTCAAGTTCCTAACTTGAAGCATTCGAGCAATAACTGGGAAAACGTGTTTCAAGGACTCTTGTATGGGAGGTACCCGAAGGAGTGGAAGGATATCGCCCATTAACGAACTTAGCCTTACTTTTTCCATATTACAAGTTGTGACAAAATTTCAACTTCCTAGGTCAACGCGTTCTTGAGTTATCGTGCTAACGGACGGACGGACAGCAAACGGATTTGGGGGTTTTGGCCAAAAATAAACACAAAATAATATATAACTTTTTTTCGTCCGAGGCTCGGTTCTATGCGTTACAAACTTTTAGGGCTGGATTAAACTTATAATACTCTATATGTTCATCTAGAGTATAAATATGGAGCAGTTTTCGATGTCACGCAAAAGACGCCTAATGGAATACCCTATAACGCCGCCATTTTCTTTTGTAACAAAAAAATAAATTTTTTTGTCAACACTTGTCAACTTCACATGTGACGTTTAACACGTTGAATGCCATGGAGGTCACCGGTGACCGGCACAGAAATTTTGACCCTTTAAATAGCATTGTCAAAATTTTTGACGAAAAGTGTGGCACGCAAAGTGTTAAAGCAAAGTAGATTAACTTAGTACGCTCAGGCGTTGACGGTTATTTAGAGGAACTCGACATGCACTATAAACTGGGTATCAACGCTATCCAACATCGCTGTGGAAACCGTGTCAACCTAAAAGAAGATATGTAAATACAACAATTCAAATTCTGTGCTTGAAGCGTTCAAAAGTAATCGAAAATTATTGTTGAACTCGTATCTTAAGGATTTTCGATTGGAAGCTACCGGAAGGAATAGAAGGATTTCGCTGACTAGTAAACTCGAACTTTGTTTTCAATCAAAACTGATTTGTACAAAAATTCCTAATTCGTGGCTGATTACTGATACAAGAATAAAAGACTTGAAGTTGCACTCGATCAGTTCGACGATCAATTTGACGATCAATTTGACAATCAGTTTGACGATCGTTGATGATCTTTACTCAGCAAAATCGCATAGGTATCTATCTCACTTCATAAAACCGGGTGCCTGCCAAATGTCTAAAAGTCCGACTACATTTTTCACCTTTAATTTAATTCTTCAATAAACGGTCTCAACAATCTCGTCTTTTTTTTTTTTTTTTTTGATTGCCATAGAAAGCGCCCTACCTAACTAAAGACTATTTTCTTAACTTCTCCCGGTTCTTTTTTATTAACTTATGTTCCATCACAGCATACTGCATAACCTGATTGTACCGTTTTTATATCAATCCGAGAAGAAGAAAAAAAATACCAAGATTGAGCGACAATTTTCTAGAAATCGCCTCAATACTTCTTGCTCATGGATAAAATTATTCATCACTTTATCGAGCGATCCCCGGGTCTTCATTTCTTTCGTTGACTATTTTCTTTAATTTTATATGGTGTTAATATTTTAAATATATGCCAACGTCCTTGACATTTTTTTTTGTGTTGCCTTTATCATTACAAATTGCGCGAAGATACGATCGTTAACCAGATCGTTTTTTCCTATTAGATGTTTTCATTATCACAATTGTAAGATCTTGCTGACATCTTGGATTTTCAGAGCTGATGAAAATAGGTCAACCGTACACTTGCTATAGGTAGGAGTAGTATAGTCTGTCTCCTACCTACATACGATCAATTTTTTTCTTTCTTCTTAGAGTTCTTATTTATTTTGATGGCTTATTTTCATTATTCAGGTCTTCTTATTTTTTTACGGATTTATTCAGGTTCTGGAAGATATGCTGTTTATTCAGTTGTCAACGTTTTTTTTGGTGGCAGACATTACAAATGGGTGATCGAGTGTAGGAGCGATCGTACATGCGAGGATCACTTAAAATGTTGTTGATGTGTCGGATGACTAATTTTTGAAATATGTTCAAAGTTACACTCACAGAAAGAGTGCGTTATAGTTTTTTTTTGGATGATCAATCAGGCAGGAGTACAGACTTTTGAATTCCCAATTAACATCCTGCATAGGTTATACGTACTGAATGAAATGCTTAAGGCCGTTCTACAACTTCTACCATTTTTTCTGAAATTTTAGGTATAGTAGGCAAAAAAAGTAAAATTTTGTCCGTCTGACCACCATGGCGCCCGCTCCGCATTTCACAAACTTGTTGAGATATTAAGTTAAAATTTTTGTAGAGCAGAATCAAAAACCATATCCGTGAAATGATACTCTAAGTTTTTTACTAATTCCGTCATATACCTATCTTAGGTCTTATTAAAACGCGAGTACGTTCTCTTAAATTTCTTTCGATATTCAGCCTCAAAGCAAACCGTGAACACCCGTTTTCACAAATTCCAATCATATTTTGTAGGTCTGGTGTTACATCGATTGATGGAGACTGTATTTTCACGAATTCCGTCATATTTGTTGGCTTCAACGAGCTATGAAATTATTGTAGTTTTAACTATGACAATTTTTGAATAATTATCTAATTAATTGCATAATTATTGGTTTGGTGAATGTTTTGACCATACATTTTAAAATTGAAAAAACAAAATACCGACCTATTTGTTTGATCGAAGTAGGAAACGTAACACAAATAAAATAAATAAATAAAAACAGCATTGGATCCGATTTGCTTTCGTCGAAACCAATAGAAATGAGTAACACAGTTAAATTGACTGTTCCTTCAGTACAAAGAATAAGTTTACTGAACTAGTACAACTGAACTTGTACCAGCACATACCACATAACCCTAGATCCAGTAGTACAAATACAGATTCTAATAAAATTCTGTTCCAAATGTGACAGATTGTGAAGAGAAGTGTGAACTAGTTCAATTCAATACTAGTTCATTATATGTATGGCTGAGCTTTTCGGTGGTGTTCAAAATTGAACTGCTCTCATGCACATACTTCTTACTCCTAAGAAAATGAAGAATGGGTGTCAACGTTTAGTTGTATATCAGGTCGATGGCGAAGGTAAATCAGAAATTAGACTGCGTTGAAGATTTCGTAGTTGTCTTACCTACATAAAATTGCAGTTGCCATTTTGTTTCACAATAGCGACTCATCGGGATTTTGCTGCCATAGTCGGAAGTCGAGATCAGTGTTTTATTCTATGATTTGGGCCCGTTCCTAAGATCGTCAGTTACGTTTTAACTGCAACTTTAACTGACAGATTTTCATACAAAACTGCCTATTAAATTTCTGGTTAGAATTTAACTGACAATAGTTGGAACGGGCCTTAGCTGTTGAATTTGAGTGTAATAAAATGCTCTCAATTCCTATGCGCGTTTTTATTTTATAGTTTGTTTTTGCATATATCTGCAGTACGTGTTGTACACATTTGAAAAGATTGAGTTGAGTGGAACCGAGCGAAACGATTATTTAATCAGCGTTCCTTTTCTGCTTCACTTTATTCATCAGTTCAATTGAACTGCAGTTTATCAAAAGGAGCTAGTTCACTCTATAAGATATTGTCCGGTCATTGCTACATAATGTGGAACAGGATTAGTTAGTTATCTGCTGTATTTCCATTTAAGCAAGCATTTAGAAAAGTAGACCTTCAAGTAAGTGTTGAACATTCCAAAGGAACTATACTCGCGTATAAATCAACATTATACGCATGAAAATCCACACAATTACCCTTGAACTAATAAACGAGATCTTCAACTCGTTATATTGCATCCTACGATTCCAAATAGTTGCTTATAAAAATTGCTATCAACTCGGATATGCGCAAACCTTAACATAATTATTACTAAATTATTTTTCTTTTCTTTTTTGCGTAAAACCAAACCTTTTCAACACACTTATGAAGTGATCCAGTTTCGAATCATAATTTTGCGCCTTACAAAAGTTTTTAAAATATCACTGAGCTAGTTGAGTTTTTTCACTGTATCGATTGCTACACTCAAAAAAATCTTAAGTTTGAAGTAAGTTAAGTAGATACTTGGCGTGGCCGTTGTGTAATCAGCATATAGTACGAGTATGTGGGCATGCATTTTAGTAGTTTGATATTTTGCAATATGTGAAAGAAATTGAAAAATATGCATGTCATTCGGCAGATGTATCTCTATCGAACTATAGAGTTAACAACATTGAAAACTCGAACCTTTTGAATTATATGACTATTATCTATCTATCAAGTATTTTGACATGCTATTGAGAGCCACTGCAGCTTATTAAGGTAGTCTTACACTGTATGTCAAACTGTCAAATATTTGATTAACAAATTTTGACGAAAAGTTCAGTAAAATTTTTCCTGTCTAAATAGAGCAAAACAGAAATGGCAATCAAAAATTTTACGAAGGCACTATCATTTTCCAGCCCTAATAGTCAAATTTTTGACATAGTGGCATACAGTGTAGACTGTTGTTTCTGTCGAATTGTGACGTTGGTATGAAATTAGACTAAGGGAAGCGTCCGTTGTACCCATAGAGCTACTGGAGATGGCAATCCATCGGTTTTGTATAAAGCGCTTTGAAGCCAGTGAGAGTGAGAAAAAACAGGGTCGTTGTTGTTGGTCTAGCGTGGGAGTGAGTGAGACAAGACAGGGTCGTTATGTCAATTGTTATTGTTTTGCATGTTAGTGAATACGACGGGTGCTTGTCTTCTCCAGTATATACCTATTATAGGTATATCTATGGTTGTACCACACTTCTTTGCGAAAAACAGAGTTTTCATTGCACTTTCTCCAAGCTGGATACGTTTTATTTCATTTATGTTTCTTAATCTTAGAACTAGCAAGTGTATCACTTTAACCTTAAGGGCCAGGTCTGTTGAATTAGCGGGAGGGGGTAGCACAACTGGGTGGTGTGTCCATGTAGCTGCGGACCAGTTTTCACGTGTGCGATGGTGGCGTTGTCGTGGAGGAAAATAACCTTGTCATATTCCTAATATTCCGACCTTTTTTTCACGCAGAGCACGGTGCAATTTAATCAATTGTTGGTGGTAGCGGTGGACATCGACACCAGGTTTTAAGAGCTCATAGTAGACGATACCCTGCTGATCCCATCAAAACGCACAATTTTCGCGCTTCTTGTCGCTCAGGTCAAAATCGCCGTCTTTTAATCGACGAAACCAAGCCCTGCACGTTGATTACGCTAAAACATTGCTACCGTAGGGCTCCACCACAAGCATTTGATGCGGTTCAGCAATGGAAACAAAAAAACAGAGCTTCCCGCATATGCTCGTTTTCTGGCAAAAAACTAGACGTGATCAACACAGGATAAACGTACGTTGTTGAATGAAATTTGTGACGATGTGCACTGATTAATGTTAACATCTAACTAACCCTTAAAAACAAAAAAAAATGGCGTCCCCCTAGGTTGTTTAACACGCTCGTAAACGCCATTTACATATGTATCAACGATCATTTTAAGGCTATACACCTGGTGTTTTATAATAATAATAATCAATGGCGCAACAGCCCAAATCGGGCCTAGGCCCTAAAGTAATGCTAGAGTTACTTCATTACGAGACCAACGGAGCACTAGGAAATGAAGTGGTCAGCCACACGCTCATCCGTGATTATTACCCCGATTTTAGATCAGGTACTCATTCACAGTTTTTCTTTGTTTCAAAATACTATCCCTCTTCTTCTCGATGGTTGGACTGTTGGCTAACAACCTATCTGCGGAAAAAAATACCAGTTTTGTGTGATCTTCGGTTGGAATAATGATGGTGCCAGTACTTAAAATATCTTTATTAAATTTAATACACAATACATTGAACTGTAAGCGTATATTTCCTAAAGCACAGAACTTAAAATAAATCACTCTAAAAATAATCATCTATCCAAAACATTCAAAAATAGACTTTGCAATATCCCACGTATTCTAAAAACTTCTCAGCATCCTCCGTTTAGTTTAATATATATTTTTTTTTTAAACAGGAGAGAAAAAAAAATCGCTTAGGTACTAATCGATGAGAACAATTATGTGTCCAGTTGGCGCAAGGAACAAGCAATACGTAATCCAAGCGTTAAAAAATGAACAAAAAGTTGCAAATATCCATGCCCCAAAGATATTTTTAATTGAGGACACAAACCTAAATATAAATCTTACGCACCATGACGCGAACCAGCTGTACGATCGTGCGATCTCTTTCGCTCACGTTACTCTTCCAGCCTTTTTCTGTTCTTGTCTCTGTCGCGCTTTCATGGAACATACGACCAGGTGGTATATCTTTACTTCTCCGATAATGAGCATCATCAAGCTAATCGGTTGATGAAAATTTGATTGAATTTCATTCTGCGGCTTTCTTGTTTCACGGGCAAATTTGAGATCAATGATAGAAAGAGATGGAGAAGTGGCGCTGACGGCATCAGCGTCAAGTCACCGATCACTACGAAGACGACGCTAAGCGTCAAATTACATGCGTCCAAAAATGGTGAGTGTGAGAGTGCGTTCAAGTCGCTAAACAAGCGCTGATTGGTCCAGGCGCATGCGCACTTTTCTTAAATTTTCTTCGCGCGATGGCAGCATCAGGGCGAGACTGAAAACTCTTTTCTTCGTCACATCACCCACGTCCATTGATGATGCATTTTATTTTCGCCGAACACTAAATGAGTTTCAAGTTTAAAGCTTTTCCCACCTGTAATTCCGCCTGGCGGGTGTTAATTTAAGCTGTATGTTACAGGAAAGACTTAAGTATATTACAAAAAAAAAAAATATGAAATATCTTCGCATTGACTCATTCAGCCTTGTTTTTGCCGTTAAGAATCTGTGCGCAGATTGCTCTTTTATGGAAGCGCATTCATCTCGGAGCAGAAAAATGTAAAAATGCAATGGAAAACTGCAAACAAACATGCATTACATTTATTTCAAGTACATAAACAAACGATTGTCGCCATTCATCGAGGAAATGTTTAATCAACAAAAGAGCAATTTGCAATGTGTGCACGCGTGCAATTTTGCATTATTGCGCACTACGAACGTCTGAATCATCAAAAACAATCTTTTGTGGCCGGGGGAAATTGTTGTGCAATTATAAAATGCACTTTCACTTTTCATTTGATCGGAAACACTTAGTAAGTCGATATGAAAATTAGAGTCAATGGCGATGATGATATTCCCTTGAACTAGGAACCTATACATTGATCTGTGAATTGGACAAAAAAGATTAGTCGGAAGCTAAAGAATGACAAAAAAGTGGGCGATAAAAAAGACACTTTCTCCGGCTTTGGTTCCAAAAGATAAGACACTAAGCGTGACTTTCACATCAAAGTTTACTTTGCTCGAGTTTCCTTATCGTCTGTTTTTTTTTAAATAATACTATTAACTATTAAGACCTTTGACAGAAGTTCCAGTTCCAACAATCTCTGAATCTGTGAAACAGTTTTGTTAATGGGTTAAAGAAAAATCGAGTTTAGAGAAGTGATATAGACGAATTTCTATTGAAATCTAGGCCTAAGAATGATTCCAATCCGTCCCAATATTGACACTACAATCATGCCAGTGTTTTTCAAGCAGAAATCTTTCCAGTACTTCAGGCTTACAAAATTTTCGAAGCAAATGTGAATGCAACGAAAGACCATCACTATTCGCATTGACAGCCAAGCGGCTATCAAAGCCCTTAGTTCAATCACAACAAGATCCAAACTAGTTGATGATGTCGCAGATTTCTTAGCTCCATCGGAACACAGCACAATATCACCTTCTGCTGAGTGCCAGGACACTGTGGAATCCAGGGAAACAAGCTAGCTGATGAACTCGCTCGAGCAGGCTCCAGCCTAAGTGTCTAGTTCCCATCGGATTCATAAAACAGTCTATGGACTCACTATGCTTGCAGGCAATAGATGGCCAAACCCAAAAAAAAAAACCCAGCGAACCTCGGCGCTTATTTCCTCGATGACCTAAGTGATATCAATACAGAAAAGCTATGTAATATAGCAAATTTCATTAAGACAATAAAATGGTTTTAGGTTTCACGAGTTATCATACTCTAATGTACTCTAATGGGGAGCACAACGGACGAACACTAACTTCTATGTGAAGGAGGATAAAAACATCACCATACCATACCATACCATTCGCACTATTGAAAAAGGAAAGCAACTCATTAAAATGGAAAAATAAAACAGTCTTCCGTAGCTCGTAAGACGGTGAAAGATTTCGCAAAGGCTTTGATACGGTCAATTCCAGTATCCTCATAATCAAAACCCAAAAGATATCCCTTTCAACACTCTCTTTTGGATTGGCTTAACTCCTACCTCTTCAACCGTCGAATGAGAGGACTATTTGTAAAGGAGTCACTTGAAAATGTTTTGTAAAATCTGATGTTCCTCTATCCTTAGAGCACTTATCTTTCTACACTATCTTCAATGAAACATCTACGAGATACTATTAGATAAGAAACTACAATTTGTCAATTACAATTCCAATTCACCTTTAAGACTTGCTGGTTCGGTTTTACGTATGACTCCTCTTTCCCGTAGTCCTAGAACCGCAACACTTTTTGCCTCTCTATTCTCCCCGCATTATTTTGGAATACTGTGTTCGGCATTATATTTACCACATTAATATTAGGTATTTCAAGTAATTAAAATTAAAGAAAAATTTCTTTTGCCACAATCAATAGTTGCCTTACGGACATTACTCTATTGCTGTCATCATCAATCTGAAGAAGCACAGCACAAAGCCTCGCCTTTTGAACTCCATCTCCAATCCGTATATGTATCTACGATGTACAAGCTGTACAAGTATTTGCTCAATACCCATCTGTGTTGTAATCAAAATTTTAGATTGGGAAACAACTCTACCAGGAACCCTGTAGGAAAAGTCGTAAGGCCTGATCTAAATAATACCAAAATCAGACCTAATTTCGACCTATCAATAAGTCTGAATCCAAAAACCTTTAACACCGGGTTCAATTCCTACATACAGCCATAGGTTTAATTAAGTCAGTAAGTGAGAAATAATATTTGAAGTTGGAAAATAGCATAGTCCCCTAACTCCTCCTAGGTAACAAAGAAGAACTAAGTGTAGGACTTAACACAAAATAACTCTATTTTTTTTTAGATATTACGAGTATGGTAAGAGTCAGCTCAACATGTCAGGTCTGATACTGGTTGGGTCTGCAAATCGTGAATAAAATCATGGAACGGTCATGTATAAGTCATAGCTGTGATGGCATTGCAAAACAATAGCTGATTCAAATCTGAATCATGCCTATTTTTTCTGCAGAGAATTTTCGACGTTTATTATCATTCCCCAACGGTGACATTGGTAGTGGCTAGATCGTTTACATCCGCGATGCACCAGGTACCAGGTTCGAATCTGCTTGGCGACAAGTAATTTTCGAGAATGGGATTGGGTGCCGGACTACCAGTTCACTCAGCAGTAAATGAGTACCTGCGTTAAAATCGAGGTAATAATCACGGACGAGCGTGTGGCTGACCACTTCACCTCCTAGTGTTCCGTTGGTCTCGTAATGAAGTAACTCTAGCATTACTTCAAGGCCTAGGCCCAATTTGGGCAGTTGGGCCAAAAACAAGATAGAAACTTAAATCTTTGATTATAATAAATTTTAACTGAAATGTAACATTTTGTTCTATAGCTTTAAGAATAATACATAATAAAGAATTAATATGAAGAAAGTCAAGCAATTTGTGGCTTTTTATCACATACAAAAATGGGTACATTCATCTTCCGGAACCAATTATAAATCTAGAAATCGTTGAATTATAATAATTTGAATAAAGACCCTACTATGTATACCAGGATTTCTCATTCTTCTTTGTTCCCAACTACAAAGATAAATATCGGGGCTTAGTATTTCACGTAGAGAAGGCACTATGCGATCGGCGCCTACCGTTATCACCAAGTAAAACTTAATTAAGAAATTCAATATTTCATTTGGCAGCCTTCAGGAATTATCTAGTAATACATTTACTACAAATGAAAAGTGTCTTCACTTTTAACCGCTTTCAACCAATTTTTTTCCAAACGTACCAAAAAGATACTTTTTCCATTCAAAATGTAAACAAACTAGTGACTTTTTTCTATTCAAAATATGTATAATACACGAAGACTCCGTTTCCGATAGCATCGTGCTTAAAACGTGAATCGAATAAATTATTTCTTGATATGTACATAAGTAGATATTCCCATATTGATATGTGATTAATTTATTATGCATTTTCACTGAATTAATTTACTGCATTAATCAATTCCACAGATTAACATAGGATTACTCTTTTTCCTGACCATTTTTTGCGCCATGTATGCTGAAGTACTAACAATCTAAAAGATTATAAAATATTAAAATATACACTCTTGATTGCATAACAATGCTGGTATTTACTTTGTATGCCACTATGCCAAATTTTTGTTTACCACATTAGGCGTGTTTTTTTGCTCCCTATCCAGTACAGAGCAGGTTAACGAAATGCGAAAACAACAACAAAACGCAAAGCGAGAAGAGCTCCCTACACCTCGTCAAACAGCGGTGCAGCTTTTCTGGCTCATGAAAAGTTCAAAGCTCAAGGCTGCTCTAGATAAAGTCGCAAAAAGCATCTACTATTTTGACAGAAAAAATTGGCTGAACTTTTCGTCAAATTTTGTAAGTCAAATATTTGACAGCATATCATAAAGTCTTATAATCACTTTAATGCGATTTCTGAAATTTATTCCGCATACGTCCGTATGTCTACCAATCTTTGATTTTTATTGCCAAATAAATTTATTGTTACCGAAACATCAACATTAAGTCGAATTAAAAAGAACCGGCTACACTATTTCTAATTTGTTTTTATTGTTTGTTGTACAGTCAATTGTAAGCATACATTTGTTACCATACACCACGTTTTATAAATGATATCACTTACTATTTCAAAACTACTCTAATTTAAAGTTTATTGTCTTGAGTTGGCCTTTGTTGTTGAGTTTAATTAGATTGTAAACATGTCAGAAGTAAAATTATTTGATTTTAAGAATGCTATAACTACTGTAGAATAATTCTATCAACATTTTCTTAGACTGAAACTGGTTCAGACCTTTTTTAGTAAACAATATCATAAAAGAGTCGTGTGAGAGAGATATACCGTAGTAGAAGAATGCTTTATAAAAAAAAACCGGTCCATAGATAAACCTGTATAAGCCGTAGTATTGTGGTAATCAGTCGCATTTACCTGTGCATAAATTGCATGTAAAGAATGAGGTAGAGATTACAGTGCGACTGTTAAAAACCGCAATAGCAACAATATAATGGGGCTTTTTTTCTCAGTCAAAGAACTTTGCAGTGCAAAATACACAGTAGGATTTTTCTTTTTAATTAAATGTTTTATATTTAGTAGTTTAAAAATTATGTAATACTTAAACCGCAGTGTCTTGGATTGCAACTAATTCATTCAACTCTTGATGTTGTTGCTTGAAGTGGCAACATCAAAATGTTGAAATTGAAATCAATTCAAACCGGAAATTATCTGTAATATGATTTTTCTTTAATTTTTCCTTTTTTTCTGATTTCAGGTGAGAATGCCACAAAAACAAGGCGGATAAAATTTCGTTTAAAAAAAAAAATTCTACATGGAATTTAGTAGACTTATATGTACATTTTAAGAAAAGAAAAAAAAAAACGTGGGTAAGTTTAGAATAATGAATAGTGAAAGGAATTTATCGTTAATGTTAAGATATGTGAAAATTGTTTACGACTTTAAGGTCACGAGTTGAACAGTAGGTCATTAAAAATTATGATGTCATCAATTGTTTGAACTGCGTGAAATTGCGCTATTAAAATTAATAAAGCTGATTTCTTAAGGCTTTGAATCGTTAATTTATAAGGTTGTTAGGAGCATTACCACGCAGTATTCATTCGTACTTCGTACCTACCTATACAAAAAAAAATTAGTAACTTGTGGATAGTGTGCGAAAGAAGAAATCACATAGTTTTAGGTTAAAAATTAAAAAGAACTGCTTATACTAGAAACTTGAAATTTGAAACATATGTAGGTATATATCATACATCTCACGTTTGAAGTTGATAGGTATACGTCCTAATGGGAGAAGAGAAAGAGGTTCAATGGTTGGATTCTAAGATCTTTTGAATCTCATCTCGTGAATACATCACGCAAGAGGTCCTAAATTGATAATTAGGTCTTTTAAATTTAGGGTAATTTAGCTGTATTGAAGGTTAGATTGCCCGCATCAAGTTATGACATTAAAAAATGTTGAACTTTGTATGTATACATTAATATATCCGCTTTCAGTTCAATTAAATTGAAATTCTATTTGCTTAAATAAGCTGTGGAAACGATGACATTTATACAGGCACAGGGTATCCGGTAATTGGGTTGGACAATCTGATAAAGGACTCAGTAAAGTCCGAAACGTCACACAAAATAAATTTAACAGTATTTACCGGAAACCTTGTATTTTCAATTCAAAATGTACTGTGAAAATATTCATCAAAAAAAAGTTTAACAAGGAGTTTTGCAAAGATTTATAATCTAATAGAGCAAAGTCAGGGCTATATCGTGGATGTTACATCAATTCCTAACCAAGCTCTAATAATTCTTGGTGAGTGACCATGATGTATGTGGTAGGCTTGCGCATTGTAGTTCACCTTAGTGATCGCGAACGAACTAGTTCCCCAGCCCTTACGAACTAGTTCGTTGTTGTAGTTCGCAGTTTACTCACGGACGAACTAGTTCCCATCAAGTTCGGATTGAAAAAAGGAACTAAAGGAACTAGTTCGTTTTAAGTTCGGATGGAATGTGAGGACCTACAAAAAACAAAAAAAAAGACTTGTGGATCGGTGGAACTACTTCGTTTCAAATTCGAGTTGAATGTGAGGACCTGAAAAAAATAGAAAAAAGGTCCCAAACGAACTAGGACCGGAATTCACTGCGAACTAGTTCGTTCATTTCACTTATGGGAACGATCTTCTGAACTAGTTCGTTCACGAACTACACAAGCCTAGTATGTGGTCTAGCGTTGCACTGGTTGAAAACAGGCACCTTTTCCATGGACCAACTCTGGCCGTTTTTCGGTGACTGCTGTGTTTAATATTTTTTATTTATTGTTTTTTTATTTATTGTTTTCTTATTTATTGTTTTTTATTTATTGTTTTTTTTATTTATTATTTTTTTATTTATTATTTTTTTATTTTTTTTATTTTTTATTTATTGTTTTTTTTAATTTTTCTAATTTTTTTTTTTTTTTTTTTATCTCACCATAGTAGTAGAACAGCACTGTTTTTCCAAATGAAAACCATTTTTTATCAGCTCTTTCATGAAATTTGTCTACAAATTGCTCGTTGTATACCGCCAGTAATTATTTTTTCTTTACATAGTTACTCGTAAATAGTCGATTTTTAAGGTAGGGTGTAGTCCGTCCAGTGGTAGTGTACTAGGTCTTGTAAACATTGCTTCGGCGATGTTGTGGGTTCAATTCCCACTCACTCTTGCTATTGGCTTTGAAATTATTAATATAAGTAGTGAACAGTGCGGAATGTTTAACAGGTCACTAACTACTGCGGAATATTTAACAGGATCACTAACTACACTGATCAGATAAGTTCTGTTTACATTCTTATCAGATTCACTAACATCATTAGAGAGACTAGACAGTAGTAGTTGATTTGTTATAGTCAACATTGCTGCACTGGTAGATCGTATCAAACTATGATCAGCACTAAAAAGTTATTAACACCTAGTACTAGTACACTGCCATATCCAGCCTGATTTCTGACCTCCCATCCTGGACTGCACATGTCCATTGTAGCTTTTTGAATTTTATGTGTGTTAAAATGGCATACAATTCTCTATTATATCGTATTCTCCAGATCGAGTCTTTTCTCACAGGTCCGGGGATTCTTCTGAGGACTTTTCTCTCAAAGGCGTTAACTAATTTTTCGGACGTCTGAGTCAATGTTCACGATTCGCTGCCATAGCATAGCACAAGTGGTAAACACTTTAATTTTAGGGAGTATTTCTTCTAGGACGTTTGTAAGGGCGACACTTGTAGCGACAGAGATTTAGGGATGTCAGTGATTATATGCTTCGACACTATACGGTGTTGGGTAACATTTGGAAATTTATTGTTCAAAAACATTAACAATCTGAAATAAAATTCTAAAGATAGTTTTAATGTCTGAAAATCCGTCCTATTCAACAAGCACTTCCTTTATGGATCCCAGAGCTAGACAGCTTTCATCACATCACACGGAAAATATTTCGAATGAAAATCAACATTTTCCCAGCTACGATAATTCACAGTATCCGAACACACTTACAGCGTTCCGGTAACATTTGAAATCCGTACAAGTCGGTTATATCCGCGATCATTCACGGTCCAAAAATAAATCCTCCCGTAGAGTAAATGTATTGCTGCCGGCCGATTATTCCAATGGGAAATTGTTTAAAACATTTTTCTACAACATTGTAACGAGCAGATTTCAAATATAAATTGTGATCTAGGGCGTTATGATCGCCGGCTGTACGATCGAAGGCGCAAGCGATCGATCGATCGGACACTTTAAATTGCAAAATTGTTTCAACAAGAAACCAAGTAATTTTGTAAACTTATTCTTGTAGCAAAGAAGGTGTGAGTGCGGCATAAACTTTAAGTGTTTATATACACCTACCTAAAAGAAAATGGTAATTTATGACTGTAGGTATATTACACGCACAACGGTTTAAATAAACAAAGTCGAAATTGATCAAATAAGAGTACAGAGAGAGCTTTGTTGTGGGGAAAATAACGAATAAAAGAAAATTATGAGTTGCAAAGATCAAATTTCACAAGATTTTGAAACTTTATTTTGTAATTTATTGAGTTTTCAATATTTAGCTGTCGGCGGCGCAGGTTATTGGGTTCGAGTTCGACTGTTGAACTAATATATAAGTAGGTACAGTACGGTGTAGTGGCGCTTAGGAACATCATTCTCTTGTTTATACCAAAATTATTTTGAATTGGTGAAGGAGACGTTTTTATTTTGCAAACCCAAACTATACTACAAGTATGTATTTCGACCAATTTTTCAATGAAAAACCCAAGGCTGCAACTTTGCTACAATTGTAACAAATTACTAGTCGCGTACCGTGGCTATGCTCGCTACGCTCACTTTGTTCCATTGCCCCTGTTACTCCCGTATCCCGTCTCTCCCGTTGAGCCCTCCGCTACTCACGCTAATGCTAATCTTATGGAAAATTAAACTGTTTATAACAAATATACGAACCAAATTTCGGGAATATAATTATGTTCTCGACCTGTCCGGTAGTCTCGAGAATGTGTATACAAAATTTAGGAGGAGACAGTTCACAGGTGTAGATTTCCATTCGCATCAAGCATTGAATGCTTGTATTTTTATATATTAGATAGTGTGTTTATTACATTTCTATACTTTACTATGATTTCCATGAATTTTGCTACATTTCCAGCAATATGATTGTTGTTTGTAAGTATGAAGAAAAATTCATGAAATGAAGTCATAAAAATTTCGGTTCATCATTGTTTATTAATAGATACAATATAAAGAAAAATCATGATTGGACGAATATAGCCATTATTTGATAAATATGATTAGATTACATGATATTTATTTGATGATTATATGATCAAATATTTATTTGATGTACGAAATGTACGTCAAATAAATATTTGATGTAATCATATTCATTAAATGGTGGAAATATTAAATGCATTTGCACACGTTTATTTAAAATTGACGGACTTTTTCATTAGTTCAGTAAAAAAATGCATAAAGATGAGGTACCATTTTGCTTCAGTATACACAGAAGCCCTACCAAGACGAAACTAATTACTGCACTGCATTCAATTAATGTTAATTGGATTAGAGCTGAATACATAAATTTCCTAGTCTGCGTCGACATGGGTAAATTCTTCTAATCTACATTCATATCTAACATCATCATCATCGTCATCAACATTCAACAATACATGATTGTTCTTGCAGAACTCTCCGTTGTACTTGATTCTTACACAGAATCAAATTCAATAAAATACCACAAATTTTTTTTTGTAAAATTGAAATGTACAGGATTTTCTCGATGATAATCACTTTGGTTGATGATTGAAGTTAATTTGCACACGACAAGCTAATGAAGTGTCAAGAAAACGACGTCAGAAGAGCATTGGAGGAGTTTTATGGATGAATTCGAAAAATGTTTGTCGACCGTGATGTTTTATTGGGTCACCACATCATCTAGTGTTTCGAACAAGTCATTGAACACAAATTGATATATCAAGTGTTTGTGTGACTTGCTTCTTTGGCCAATTTAACCAAGTCTCAAAGGCTTGACATACATTTTTTTTGTTTTTGGTTTAACAATCCATTGGTTTTAAGCAATCGCAAAAAAAATATCAACACATCAAATATCAGAGAATAAATCATTAATTATTATAATTAGTCAATTGGAATTCAACTGTCGGGAATTATTCGCCTTCAACCTTTGGCTGGACATAGAAACAGATCTTACGGGAACTTTCAGCTTGGACTATGGATAAGGAGTCTAAGGCGAAATTCATTAAAGTTTCGTAGCTAGTAAATCAATCACATATCTTTCTCAGATCATGCAAAGTCGAGTTTTTTGACAGTCTAGTCTTGGTCTTAATCATACACGATCATAAAGCACAAGCGAGTGAGGGCGGAACGATTTCTCCAAACAATGACAGTGATATTCGTCCATGGGTCTACTTTAGTGTCATTCCATCAAAAATCGCCGATTATAGAATACTTACGCCGCTGCCACGAATAATATATGAATTACATAATTGGGTCATATTCCGGGATGCGGTATGGAAGTGAAAAAATAGTCGATATCAGATCAGTCCAGAGAGATATGGAATTTCAAAAAAATCTTGAAAACACTTTCTAGGTATTCATATGAAAAATCCGTTGAATAAAAAGAAATACAATATTTGGGAAGACTTAGTAGATATGACGAAAATCGTGAAAATATATTCATTCTATTTTCACTGATAATTTGGTTGCCCTCTTCCGAAGGCGAATAGATACATATGTTAATTTGTTTTTTTATCATAATTACTTCTCCAATTGACTTACATATATACACCGAGCTTCAAATTTCTAGTATAAACCGTTCTATAGTTAAAAAAACACCTCCATCTCCGTAACCATACAACCACTAGAAAAAAACTATATATTAAAACATGCTACTACTATGTATATGTTCTAACTAAATACCAAGTTTTAGCTTTATATCATAGGTTCTCGGGACTTAAGTATCGGAAATTTTTCTTTTCACTCTCTACTATTGAAGCTCTATATAAATTTAAATTTCAGCTTCTTAGCATAAGCGGTTGCTGAGATCTAGAAACCAAAATATTTCGTCATTTTTGGCGATTCTTGATGGAATGTCCTTTTGTGTCCAGATGAAACGAAATTCTCAGCTTCACGTAATTTACCCTTACTTCTCAAAGTTATCCACCAAATTTGTTCCAAAGTTTGACGCCTTTGGCATCTCTGGATTCGATTCGCGACTACCTTCACCATCGTACATGCATTGTGATTATTAATTCTGATAAATCGGAACCATTTTTCGTAACATTTGGAGTACCGCAGGGATCGCATCTAGGTTCTTTGCTTTTTCTAAATTTTATATATGGTATCATAATTTGAAACCCTCGTATCTTCAAATATTGAAATTTTACTGGAGACTTCAAAAAATTGTTAGTTCTAACGTTAGGTGGTATTGGCTGATATTAGTAAACATTCGTTTAAGGACTTTTGTAGGAAGAGGAGTAAGACGACTTTACTCGTTCACGAACTGAGATAAATTGAAACAAATATTTGGATTCCAAATTGCGTTATCTTGAGACCGCCCGTCCGCCTATCAGTCTGAAAGCGGATTTGAGGTTTTTGGCAACAACTGAACCAAAAATGACATATAAATGTTCTAAAACGCCTTTCTATGCATTACAAACTTTTGGGCTGGTTTAAACTTATATGAGTACTACTCTACGGATGTTATCTAAGTATGTTTCATCTTTTCATGAGCATATTCACGCCTTCGGTATTTTTTTATCGCTTTTTGCGATAGATATGAAAAAGTTTAGAGGAAAATGTTTATTTTCTGTCATATGGACACTTTTCACTATTATTATACGTTAAATTACCCCCAATTAAGTGGGCATAATTTCGCCCCACCGCCTCCACTCGAGTGACAAGAAATGAATTAAATTTCAATGTATGGCTAAAATGGAGTTTGAAGATTCATAAATATACTTATAATAGCACAAAATATAAAAAACCGACAAATTTAACAAAAAAATCCGTACAATCAACATTAAATTCAATGTCAATAAAAAATGCCAAAATTAAGGTATCAAATCAAAAATTTACTATCGTAAAATCAGCGTTATCACAAATGACTAATCTACAACTTTTTTGTACAGTTTTGAACATGAACTTATTTTATCTATTCCTGAAAAGTATAATTTAGCTTTAGTCATTTAAAATACAAATAAATAAACCCCGCTCTTGATAAACAATTTCTCGGATGGTAAACAAAATTAACTAGACTCAGTTAGTGTACACAAAACTGATTTATTGTTATCAACTTTGGTTCTTATGGTTTCATTCTCAATTTATAGCATAACACACTAATAAATTAAAGTTATGAAATTTAAAATTATCAATGTCAATCTATGATGTGTACTTACTCGTATATTTAAAAAAAATAATAATAAAAAATTTTATTATTTCATTTACACTTAACCGAAAGAGTTCCACGACCTTTAAAGTATTTTTGAAGATGTTAGATATGTTTCGGAAGTTATTGTCTTTTAGTTCTAATCGTATGATTACTATTAGATGTTCAAATAATTGATTTCAGAAGCATTTATGAAGAATCTAAAATACGAAGGCCATTTGAAAAGTTCTTGAAATTATACTAAGGACAAAAATTGGATTGTTTAGCATATATCAACCCTTTTAATAGGACCATAGGACAGAAGATGAACCATTTTAAATTTTTAGCTCGTGTCCAAAGCTTAGACTTATTGAAAAACCCACTTTTTTACCATCAGTTGGTGGAATTCTACCCGTAATTATTCTGTTCTGGAATATGAATAAAAAAAAATGTATATGAAGACCACAGGGGAAAAACACGATAAGTCCATTTTTTCTGTTTTTGAGATTTTGATACCAGCTCTTGGCTAATAGATATCATAAACTATGTATACTCTAGCAAATATAAACAGGAGAAAAATCTGTCTAGTATATAGTTATTGCGTATAAAAAATTACCCATGCAGGGGAATAACCTGGTTATTTAAAGTTTAAATTTGCTATCCTGTACCAAAATGTGACTTAAGATAGTATTACACTGTATGCCAGGCTGTCAAATATTTTCCCTGTCAAATGCTGCCAGATGGTGTCACTGAGTGTAATGGTCAAATGATGTTTGACAAAATATTCCATTTGACCATTTGTCAATCAATCTGACATTTGACCATTTGCGATTTCTGGAAAATTGTGTCAAATGGGAATGTCACTCGTGAACATTTCTTGTGGCAATCAGTTAAATAAATAGCAATAATTATAAAATTAATTATTTTATGTATGTAGGTACTAGAGTTCGGTTTTTTTGATTGGCGATGTCTGCCAACATGTCGATTTAGATCGGAACAATCTGTCAGAATTTCGTTCTGACCTGATGGCGTTTGACCATTTGATACGAAGAGAAAATTTACGATTTTGTCAAATGTGTCATATAGTGTAATATCGCAATTGGGCAGCGTGCCAAATGGATATTTGACATCAAATTCGATCAAATTTGTATGGTCAAATAATTGACCGCCTGGCATACAGTGTAATATGTACTAGCTTTATAGAGTTTTTCCCCTGTGTTCTTCATATGGTAACGAAAGAACTCATTTCCATTTGATTTTCTTCTGCCAAGAACTCTTGGAAAACTGGATTGACCGACATACATCAATTTCATCAGAAAAAGGGCATTATTGTACCATCGCTATAGAAATCACAGCACAAAAACATTTGAATTTCCTAAGAAGCTAACTGAATTCTTTCTAGAGTTAGGTTCATTCATCTGAAGCCAGTCAAGAAACCCTAATCGATTAAGTGTCACATTAAAGAGAATATTATTCTAGCGGTTGTATTCCATCGATTGCTCGAAAACAGCTTCTTGATAAATTTTGCGTACTCAAAAGTTGTCTTGTAGCGTGAATGTGCTCCAAATTTTCTATCAGGTTTTGTAAAATATTCAACCTCGAAAATTGTCAATATTTTTACTATACTGAAAATATGTTAATTCAAGTCAACTTGTTTGTAACAGTTAACTCAAGAATAGTTCGATACCCTGAATAATGTAAATTTTCACTGAATTGTTATTAATATGAGTTTTTTGTTTGGGTAATAAAGTAATGGTTGAATTCGAATGATAATGTGATCATTCGAGCACAAAGTTTTTAAAAATTTGACTAAGTAATCTTCATATTGTACAACAGACTCTAACACCATTTTAACAGAAAAGTGTCTTGAACTACGTTATTTTTCTGGGGCACTCTTGAAAATGAGCTCAACAGTCCAACCTCAACAACAAGGGGCTATTCCCTTCGGATACCTCCTCAATACCAATAATTGTTTGGCCTCAATATGATCTCGGAAAAGCATGTTTGTCTTGTGCCTGAGCAGGCATGAAGGATACTTGGACATTAGTCAGAGTCTTTGAGCACTCTGACTACTGTCACTGTCTGGTCGGAAGACACACTAGATGACTTGGGGCTGAAGCAAATTATCATCACCACCCAACGTACCATACCATATCATGCCATAGACCGCAGGTTAACCCCATAACGAGCTTATCGATTGCGCCACCAACTTACTATATTTTTAAAAGTAAAGTATTGTGATCGCTTAAACAAACAAAAATACCTACTGTCCTAAAATTTTGCAACTACAAATTTTTTGAGTGCTATTTAGTTTACATTTTTAACGTGGGTAGATCGTAGACGTAAAATTTTTCGTTTAAATATCACAGGAACAGCTTATGCAAGGAAGTTGAAATGAAGGCTTCAATTATATAGAAATATTTACAAGAAAAGGGCCGGGTGTAGTCCAGTGGTAGCGTAACTAGGCTTGTAAACATTGCTTTAGCGATGCCGTGGGTTCAATTCCCACTCTACGCATAAATTATTTATATGAATTTTTCAGTTGCTATTGGCTTTGAAATTATTAATATAAATAGTGAACAGTGCGGAATGTTTAATAGTATTAAGGAATACTGAACTGGACTTAGGTGGTTACCTAAGTCCAGTTCAGTATTCTTTAAAAAAGAAAATATCGGCATGGGCTGCGTAGGTTCCGCTATTAGTAGCCAAAACACAATGTCTGGAGAACCCGAACGTTAGAGACCATGTACATTTCATGACAGAGGAGTTAAGACAACTTTTTCGCCACATGTGACTGCACCTGACCGAACAGTGTCCTGTAAATTATAGCGAGTCAAATTTTATGATTATTCCCTTCAATATCCTTCATCACCATCATTAAACGGCTCAAATTGGGCCTCGGTCTCTAGGATACATTGATACCTAGCATTGAGATCCAACTGGCTAGTTAGATTATCTCCGGTGTGGGCTTTTCTCACACAAGTGTTTTAAGGTTCCTCATCACGCAGCTTAGTTTGGGATATATATTTTAAAAGAATTCTTAAGTAGCACTAAATTTTGCTTATGAAGCCATTCCTGGATTCACATTTACTTAATTCATTTGTATGTTCATGCCCGTTCAAAAAGGATCTCTACATATGTAGGTATTTTCTGATAATTACAAATCGTCTGGGATCGCCTCTTACTGATGTTAAGATCACACAACAGGAGTAACGAAATTTATTCAAATTTAATCACGAAAAACTGAAAATTTTACAAGTTTCCATATGCAGTACAGGTTCTGAAGCATAACTAAAAAATTATTCTTAATATAACAAAATTCTTCACAACCTCTTAATTTAAATTTTAATGTTTATTTTATTTTTCTTTGCAAATTTTTTAGACATTCACTGCCTGGTGTAACAGTCATCTACGGAAAGCTGGCACCGGTATCGATAACATCGAAGATGATTTTCGTAACGGTCTCAAATTGATGTTGTTGCTCGAAGTTATATCCGGCGAAACATTACCAAAGCCCGATCGTGGCAAAATGCGTTTCCATAAAATTGCAAATGTTAATAAAGCGTTAGATTTTATTGCATCGAAAGGAGTTCGATTGGTTTCGATCGGTGCCGAAGAAATTGTCGATGGAAACCTTAAAATGACATTGGGTATGATTTGGACAATCATTTTACGTTTTGCTATCCAAGATATCTCCGTCGAAGAAATGACCGCTAAGGAAGGTTTGCTTTTATGGTGTCAACGCAAGACTGCACCATACAAGAACGTTAATGTTCAAAATTTCCATCTTTCGTTCAAGGTATGTTTTGATTTTTTTTTTTGTAGGTCGAAATGAAATTCATGAACTATCTTTATTTTTAGGATGGTCTTGCATTCTGTGCTCTTATCCATCGTCACAGACCAGACTTGATCGACTATGCTAAACTCTCCAAAGACAATCCATTGGAGAATTTGAATACAGCGTTTGATGTTGCTGAAAAATATTTGGATATTCCTCGCATGTTGGATCCAGATGGTAATTTATTGTTTTTCACATTTCTTTTCTCATCAACAACATTATGTATATTTTTAGTGTATAAAGTTAAGATTTTCTTTGAATAATTTATTACCATTTTAATTTAGAGTAGAAATTTAGATGATAAAATTTATGGTGACGGATGAATGATGAGAAATGTGCGAATGAAATTGAAAATTTGTTTAAAAAAAAAAACTCATATAGAGGTGCTTAATGAAAAATTTTAAAAATATTTTAGCTCTTTGATAGGATTAATTGATTGGCTTGGAGAAGGGATCTGGTAAATTTTCAACCCAAGCTAAACCGGAAACGAAAAAAAAATCATACGCAAGTTGCAGAATGATGTCTTTTTGAATATCACCTAGAGAAGAACTGAGACACTTCCTACTGCCGACAATATTAAGAAAATAGCATTAGCCTAGATCGGATTTTACGAAAGAAAACCACTTAGATCTCCACCTACACTGTAACGAATGATCCAGTTGATATATGAGGCTATCATTGCAACAGTGGCCTAACCCACAAAACCATAAAAACTGAAAAAATGATTTTTCTATAATCTATACTTGCATTCTGTTGTCATTAGATAATTTTAAAAAATAGTTTCATATACAGCGGACAGATGACAGAAAATCTTATTATTGAGGAACATTTGTATAAAATGTTATGGAAAAAATATTGCATCTAGATCCAATGATTTTGCTTGTGGGTTAGGCTAGCCTCATATTACCTATGATTATGCTCCATTATGTCTATTCCTGTTCCTCAAATACCAAAGCAATCAGTAGTTAATCAAAAGCAGTGGAATGCGCTCCGTCGGTCATCATTAAATTTGCCAAAAAGTTTTCACTACGCTGAACAAGATTTTAAACCGCTCTAACCTAAGTTCTAAGTTGCAACTGGGTAGATAGTTTTTTCGTTAATGATTTTTTAAGATGCTCTGTCTCACAAAACATTTATATTATTAACCGATCTGCTAGTTAGAGATCTGACATAAGTCGTGAATCTCCGCAGACTCGATTTTAGTAAAACGAATGGTTGGACTGTTGGAGCAGTTCTGACTCCATAAAATCTTTTTGCGATTTTTTATGGAATTTAAATTTTTTTAATTAGATTTTAGCCAATATCTTCTTCGCCATCTGTGCACGTTATTTGCAAAAACTAAGAGAATAGCTTAGAGAAGACCCCTTCTAGCCATCCCCGGGCATTCACAAAGAATGTGAGTGATGTCCTCCACAGCATACATATCATGGCAGAACCTACAAATGTCAGACTCCGCTATCCCTAGCCGCATAGCGTGCTTCCTCAGCATATAGTGCCCCGTCAGTGACCCGACGAGCAGTTGCAGTTTTCCTCTATCCCAAGTCAATATATTCTTAGTCTTTTGACTATCCAGCTCGGGCCACAGGGATCTAGAAATCCTGCAGCTTGCTAGCACTGTCCACTTAGAGTCGTCCATCTTTTTAGAGTGTTCTCCAATTTGGGCTTCGATGCCGCATATCGGTGAACAAACATCCATCTCAACCCTACCATCTCGCAAGCTCGTCAGCTCTTTCGCTCCCTAGTATACAGTGCAACCCGCTTATAAAGTGCACTTTTATAACGTACTTTCGGTTATAACGTACCTTTTTTCAATCCTCATTCACAAATTTTAAGGTTCTTATGTTGGTTATAACGTACTATCGGTTATAACGTTCTAATTTTGTGGTCCCCTCAAGGTACGTTATAACCTGGTTGCACTGTATTACTATTCCCCAGCACCCAGCAAATTTGTACTTTGTTCTGACTATAAAGTGCCCTTAGACGCTTTACTAACTGGGATTTATTGGTGACTAATTCCATTATGGCCGCCTCGCTGTCAATGTACAGTGGAATATTCTGATAATAGATGTATAAACAACTCCAACCCGGCAGTAGGCGTTGTGTAAAGGGATCCCGTGATAACAGGCAGTCCGTTGCACTCCTTCTAGTTCCCTAACGCTGCGTTTACACTGTCAATTTATCTGGCAATGACAATATTGCCATTGAGTTAAATTTCAAATCACAATGAGTGGGCATTTGATTGCCAGGCAATTTTCATTTGAACGAGTAAATTCGAAGGGTCAAGTTGTGGAGCAAAGCAATTATAATAACGATAATTATAATAACGTTATAACGAACACTATTGACTAATTCAATAGTCTTTTCTTTAGTCCACTTATTTTGAGATCAAACCAAAAAAACGTAAGTCTTTCTGTTGACAAGTGACGCTAACTTATGTCAAACGATTCGTTTTCTGGCAGTATTATACTGAACATTGCCATGGCAACATTCTTGGAGCAATATTGCCATAGCCATTTGGTGCATCTACACTGTCAATTTGTGTTTGTCAATAATGCCGTAGCCGTTTATCCCAGGCTTTTCACCATACCATTGCCCCACAGGTCAGAATAGGTCTCACAACCGCCGTGTACTATAAAGTACGCGAAAAGAGCGTTATTTACCTATTTAATGCGCTCCTTAATATTCAGGTATTTAGCTTGTTCCGCAGGTCTAAGCTCCATGCTTTAGAGCTGCGTCAACCTAAATCACCAAAAAAAGCTATATCCCCCTCCTCTCTCCTTCCCTCTTGTTGTCTTAACAACTGAACTATATGTGTAGATATTGCCATAGCTCCAAAAAGAAGTGTTAGCGAAATTCGTTACTACTAAGTTTCACATAAATTTTGCTATCCCATGAAGTTAGCTGATTGATCTCGAGGTGGATATTTCGTTCCTAACGAATCGCAATCTTGCACTATTACCGGTTGGATCATCCTCTGACGAGTCTATGCCATCCGATGACGAAACAGCTGCTCCAGACCTAGTCCAACACAGTATTTGAAACTGGTTTATCCAGTAAAGGTTTTCCAATTGGCATGTCCTCAAGGACAGCGACTAATCAACAGTCAGGGATTTCGTATTGGGGTTTCAATCCTCCACTGGCGCCGGAAAACAACAAACATTTAATCAAATATGCTTCTATGGTAGCTTACCATGAAAAATTCCATTAATAAAGAAATCTATCTTGTCTGGAGATTCAGAGCTGAATTATCAGCACATCTACCTTTATTTGATACACTTAAGCTTATTTATTTCTGAATAAGTTAATATCGTAAATTTTGTCAGTACAAGCTGAGTTACAGATGTAATTATAAAGGATCTTTGGATGACGAAGAAGCGCAATTCAAGAGAAGGAAACCATTGGTTGTGGAAGGAGGGCTTAAGCTGTTACGAAAAATCTTAATTACCAAACAGTGAGCCTGTAAGGAGCCTTATCGCCACTCTGTGGGACAAGACTCTTTTCTATAATTCATTAGATTGCTTATAGTTAGTTTCTCGTTAGGTTTTTAGGCAATACCTATCATAAGCTTTTTTTAATTGTATTCTTTCAACTCATTTATGATTGGGAATTAGAACAAATGGAAGTCGAATTGATATCAACATTATGAAACAGCGCTATATGAGTTTTTACTTTATTAATTCACCTAGCACCGTATTTACTATACTAATAGGCTATTTATAAATATAATCATTATAAAATTAAAAAAACAAAACTTTAGATTTGATCAACACACCAAAACCGGATGAAAGAGCAATCATGACATACGTATCGTGCTACTATCATGCGTTCCAGGGAGCCCAACAGGTTGGAAAGACGCATGTACCCGAACCCACAAGAGCCTACACCTACTACAATAATAATGTGACTAAAATTCACAAAAATACACATAAAAATTACAACATTATTGGTTTTTTGTCTGTTTTTTGGAAAGAGTTTTTTTTTATTATTCTTTTTGATTTTTTTTTTTATCTATCTCTCAATGTTGTGAAATTTCTATACGCAGTAGAAACTCAATTTATAATTTTCATAAGTTGAGTACGAATTGAAAAAAAAGAAAATGTGTTTATATGATAATAAAGAGAATCGCGCGCGTTCATCAAAATGATCATATACACATTTAGAAGCATTCTATTAATACAAATTATTAATTTTCGTTATGATTTTTGTCGTTTTGTAAACAAACAAGAAAAATAGTTATGCGATATAAGGAACTAATCCACGATTAAATTCAATTAATTTTTTGATGTTGTTCGAACTCTACAACGGAGACAAGCTAATTTTGCATTTATTAATAAATTTTTTGAACGTTTTTTTTCCGAAAAACAACAATAACACCTAATCATTCGAAGAAATTAGATGCAGGGAGGCATTTTCACTGGATCAAAATTACAAGAAAGTTCTTGGAATTGTTTTTTTCTTATTTTATTATTATTGCAGTGAAGAAAAAAGAAATATGTTCGGCTTTGCAGTCGTTGAAATGCTTTCCTACAGAAACTCACTCATCTAACATGAAAATATTAACTTTCAGACATATTCGTTCATGATTGCTGTAAATCATTGTTTTTAGATATTTTGTTGCGTGTTCGTGTGTGTGTCCGCTGCCCCAACTAACAGAAATTCTTTTACAGCCAATGATGAGACGATGTGCCCAGACCAGAACGTAATTGATTTGAAATGTTTTTAGAGCCTTTTGTGGATTCTGAATTCGAATTGTTGTTCTGTGAAGGAGGAGCTCGATTCTCACAGTTTGAGAAACGATTTCGATCGATTCTTCCTTCGCATATGAATTTGAATTCCTCATTGAAACACGCCTAATTGCATGAACGAATTAAAATATTTGTTTAATGAATTCCTAGAAGCTTCCAACTCCGGTCCCCCATGTTTTGCTATAAGTAACGAATATTAAAAAATAATGCTATTAAATCAATTTAACATTTTCAATATATATTAATGTTGTTTTTGCCAATTTTTGTGTTGTTTCGTTTGCTATCTAACACGTTTGTTGTAGACCTACAGAATACAGCAATGCCAGACGAAAGGGCTGTTATGACCTATGTCTCATCGTACTACCATTGCTTCAGTGGCGCACAAAAGGTCGGTTTTTATCCCTTTTTGTTTTACTATTAAAGTTTTTCTTCATCATATTTGTCGATTTCTATCATTGTTTTATCATAAATGTCCGTTTGAAATAAATAAAATCGAATTGATCGTTTCATTTGAATTAAATTTAAAATACACAAAAATAAACAAAACTACACGAATTCCGTTTTACTTTCACAAAAGAAATTAACGTGTATGTAAAAAAATAAATATGTCAATTCCGCGTATTCGCTTCAGCCTCTGCTTTTCTGTGCAATTATTATTTTCAACAAAATATTTGGGAAATAGACGTACAGTTTCGATATATGTGATTCCTGTTTCCCAAATATTGTCCAGCTTTTAAAATCGAATCCATACTAAGATATATTTTTCTATTCCCAATAATAACGAAAAATTTAGGCTGAGACAGCTGCCAATCGTATCTGCAAGGTTCTAAAAGTCAACCAAGAGAATGAGCGTCTTATGGAAGAGTATGAACGCCTTGCTAGCGATGTAAGTATATTAATTATTATTTTTTTTAACTGGTTAATCATTACAATCTTCTCGTTTTATAAAGCTCCTCGAATGGATTCGCCGCACAATGCCATGGTTGAATTCCCGCCAGGCCGACAACTCATTGGCCGGTGTACAAAAGAAACTCGAAGAATACCGCACGTATCGTCGCAAGCATAAGCCACCACGTGTTGAACAGAAAGCCAAACTCGAGACGAACTTCAATACGCTACAAACGAAATTGCGTTTATCGAATCGTCCTGCATATATGCCAACCGAAGGTAAAATGGTTTCAGATATTGCAAATTCCTGGAAGGGTCTAGAATTGGCCGAGAAGGCTTTCGAAGAATGGCTATTGGCTGAAACGATGCGTCTCGAACGTCTTGAACATTTGGCACAGAAATTCAAGCATAAGGTAAGGTTTTTTTTTTCGAAATCATTAAAAGGAATCAACTCAAAATTTGCCTTGATATTATGGAGACTTTTTTTGTTTTTAAATGTTTGGTTATTTCCCTAATTATGACGATACCAAAAGTAACCTTCGTATGCATAGATGTCCATTTAAGCTTCAATTTCGGTTCCAAATACCTAGCAGCCATGGTATAATGAATTCGTTAATAGTTAAATCCGTCATGAACCTCCTAATCTTCGTTATATTCTCGACCCCGTTTCGAGCCTAGGCATACAGCGTTTTATGCAATCTCAATTCATCAAGTTTCTCTGTAGCGATCTGCTATCTGCGTCGATTAAGTTCTGCCATCGTTTACGAGCTTTCACGGTGGTGAATTTTTCTGCTATTCGTACGCTCGACGTGACCTGGACATTTCAGTTTTTGCAGTTTTACGAAGACTGATGCTGCCAGTCGTCATCGACGTTGCACAACTCGTTGTTGTACCAAATTCTTCAGTCAGAACCTTCCCTTGTTGTTCCTTAGGTTCGTAGTAGGATCATTCGGTCAGACGCTTGAGTCATTGTCCACGTTTCTAATCCATTTAATAGGGCAGTCCTAACTAAAGTCTCGTTATATTACGCTGGTTAGAATTCACGACTAACACGTTCCGAATAGGCTTGTGTAGTTTGAGAACTAGTTCCGAAGAACGTTCCCATAACTGAAATGAACGAATTTGTTCGCAGTATTCCCGCTCATATATAGAGATGACAAGCAGCGATTGAATTGAAGGCGGATGTTGTCGCATTCAATTGCATGCAAAACAACAACAAATTGACATAACGACCCTGTTTTGTCTCTCTCACTCACACGATAAAACAACAATAACAACCATTGTCTCACCTCTCACCGTGTTTTTGGCTTCAAAGCGCTTTATACAAAACCTAGTTCGTTTGTATTCATTCCATGCTCCAAACACTTATTGACTGACTAAACACATTCTTCCAGAAGATCTTCTTTCCTTGTGGACTAGCGACTTTTTTCTTTTTTGGCTCATCATTCTACCAAAGAACTTTTTTTAAGCTCATCCCATTGGACCACAATGACGACTATGAGTCGTTCCAAACTTCATTCCCGCGAACTAGTAAACTAAAAGAAAGAACTAGTTCGCGACTGATCGAGATGCGGAAATGCGATTCTCTACTGCCGATTTGGCTGTTGCTCCTGATGCTGCAAAAATTGATGAAGCGGCTGAATCCAATAATTTTGTTGAGCCTGCTGATGTTGCCAATAAGTAATGAACTACTTTGGGCTCTAATGCTTACACTTCTTATAAATACATTTTTAAGAACCAGGGGAAAAAGTAAAAAGTAGGAATATCACCAGGCGGATTGATAGCGAAAACAATCCTTGATTCTAAAACCAGATAAGATTGCAGACACTGTGGAAAAAAAAAGAAGAGACAAACCGTAGACAGTATAGTCAAGGAGGCTACTGGTCAACAAAGAGGTGTTGTGCTTGAAGGCATCTGATCGGACAGAATGGGTGCAGAAGTAAATTCTGATTTTTTTCTTTTGCAAATATTTCTGGAAATTTTTAGACGATCCCTGTCTTTAAGTTCGTTATTTGCAGTTAGGAGCTCAGTAATTAACTATAAAAACACTCAGCTTTGATGAAAAATTAATATAAAAAAAAATTGTAATGCGTTGCTACATACTTTATTTAAACCAGTGAAATAGGCCGAACGAAAGTCTTTTTATGTAACATTTCGTACAAGCCTTAGGAACTTTGATACCCTTGTAAGTTACTCTATGAGGAATTGCTCTTGCTGCTGGAACTATCGCTATTACTCTTGCTGTTGCTAGCAGATCTAGCTGCCCTGTAACTGTTTTGTTCGCCACTGTTTGCTGATCGAACAAAACGAGCTTCGCCACTTTCGATGCTACTCTTGCTCTTACTCTTGCTTTTGCTCTCGCTGGAAGCTGAGATGATGGCCACGATGCTCAAGATTACAAGTAAAAAGGCGAAGAATTTCATGTTGAATATTGTTTTCTTGTCTAATTGCACGAATTCAGAAGAGCTTTGTAGAATGGTTGGAACTTCTCTGATGACTTTGATGAAAATCGGAATCGTTTTTATAGTAAAAATCTAAAGAATAATTTCGAGGAAATACCATTCTATGCAAACATTTTACTAATTAGAAGCCACAATTAATAATTAGTTGTTTGATCTTTGAAGAATTGATTACAATTGTACAGTTGTTTTGAAAAAAAAAACATTAGGTACTACTGTTTGGTAAAAGTGCGTTCCTATCCCAATATTTATCAGAAACAAATCATTAAGATGTTTATTCAACATGTTATGTTTCCCGGTATAGCTAATTAGCAAATTTTGAGGAAAGACAAATATCCCTCTGAAAAGAATAACCAGAATGATATAGAAGACGTCCTATAGTTAACTCAAAGGATTACATACTTAAAAATACCTGTTTAAAACGGCGATATGTCCACTGTCTGGATGGATTCACTCTTAAAACATTCTTCTCTTCTCTGACGATGATCTTCGTAACTTATTTTATCAGTTTTAATCTACAGGACGGTACTTGCAAGAGCGGTCAGTACCTAATATTCAGTCAATTTCTAAGATAGGAATAACATCGAACCTCACTAATTAATTATAATCCCATTGCTATTACTTTTGTGCTAACAGAAGTAATGAAGATTGTTGCCTATCCACCAATATGTATTTCGTTCTGGCCGCTCTATAGGTGATTTTGTAGTTCGTCTTACAGAATGATGGACCTCATGTCTCATGAACAAGTGCTTGAATTAATTATTGTCAAACAGAGTCTGACTAAAATCTCTAAAAAGTAGACGAAATTGACTATGATGCTTCTCTTACCCTATGGATTGCGAGTTATCTTTCAAAGCGTTTTTTTTCGTGTAACCTAGTTTCATCGTCCTCTTTCCCAAGTGATTTCAACGTCTCTCCGACTCTATTTGTTATTTTTATCAACTTTTTTCTAGCGCTTACTCTCAATCCGATGCACAGTTTTACTAATGATACTACGATTAATTGTACCCTTAGTTTTGAATCAGGTTGTTGCAAAGGTGTATTAAAACTCGCATTGGGTTGTTGTTGTTGTTTGGTGTGAGGAAAGACATGCCGAATGCAGCGCATCTTGAGCATTCAGGCCACAATGGCCCATTATATTTTAATTCCCAGTCTCTACCCGAACTTTTTCGTCCTTATCACGAATTTCAAAAGCTCAGGTAGGGAGCGAAAACACAGTTCCTCCATTCTCAGAACGTCATCAACGCCGTATACATGCATTCTTGCAAAAGAGTAAGCTGGACACTCGAGAAGAAAATGTTCCGTCGTGTCATCGCTCTCGTCGCAAGCAGTGCACATGGAGTCCTCAATGATTCTCAATCTTACAATCAATCTTGTAGGTCACTCGAGTTATACCCTGTGAGGACACCAACCATACTACCACATTCCTTTCTACTCAATTTGAGAATAAAAGCAGCGGCATTCCCGGAGAAAGCCGCCATTTCTCAATGTGTGATTTACTCACCCAACAGGCATACCGAAAATTGGTTCTGGTCTAACTATGGCTGACTCCAGCCTTTGCTAATGCATTCGCTATTTCATTGCCATTTACACCGTGATGACCTGGAACCCATATGAGTTTTGAGTCATTGAATCTTCCAACAGAATTCAAACGTTCTTTACACTCACGTACCATCTTCGAAGACGATTGGATTATCTAGGGATTGTAGAGCGACCTGACTGTCGCTGCAAATGCAGATCATCCTACCTCTCCAACTTTTCTCTATAATCCATTCTACTGCATAAGGATCGCAAATACTTCAGCCTGAAATCCCGAAGAATATTTTCCTAGGGCGAAAGAGTGAGATCTTCAGTCATTGAGCCGTCAGTATAGAATATATCAGTGAAACCGCTAAGCAGAGCAGACTGGTTTACCCACACCTTACTGCTCGGGATCTCCACCTGATATTTCATTTTGAGCATACAGGCCGAAGTCATAGCATCTGAAGGCATATCGAAGATGGAGTTCCCGAACAACCTTCGAGCCATTTCTCAATGAGTTACTTACGGAATCATACTCTTTCACCATTGATCGATATCCAAAGTTCGATCCTAAAATAGAGCAGACATAATAATTAGGAAAAAAAAAATAAAATTGCTGTTGGCGGGATTCGATGCCGCGCACGTAGCGTTGAGCTTCATAAATCCTAGCAAAGTGGCTTGGCCAAAGGCTGACTCCTTAAAATCTTAAACATTACACGCGTTTTGATGTAAACTGGTTAATTTAATCTTCTTTGGTCTCTGCGCTTTCAATGAAGCATAATCATGAATCTCGATGGTTATATGAAGCCCTGACCAAACTGATGAAGTCTTTTGGGAGCATCTAATAGAAAGAAACATTTAATACAGCCGAGTGTGCTGCTCACAGGTAAACAGCACGCCACGTCGGGCTGTATTTCGCGGACAAGTAAGTGGCAATTGTTTTCAAAAACCGCTTGCTTGGGTGCCAATAACTTTCTTTGGTCTAATATGAATACCAAAAGAATTGTTGTCCTTATTATTCCTTAGAGCGAGATCTAAAATTTGAAAATGAATCTTCCCAACTATTAACCGATCGGAAATCTTATGACTATGTACGAGTATTTGACCAATTACTCACACGCTTCATTGTATAATTGGTCGAATTTTTGTTTTAGGTATTATTAAAGAGCTATAAGTAACCGAACCATTACAAGGCTCCATAATGTCAAAGGTCATATTAGTTTTATAGACGTAGCAATTACAATAAACCTTTAACTAATTTTAGGCCGACACACATGAAGATTGGACACGCGGCAAAGAAGAAATGCTTCAATCGCAAGACTTCCGTCAATGTAAGTTAAATGAATTGAAGGCATTGAAAAAGAAGCACGAAGCCTTCGAATCTGATTTGGCTGCCCACCAAGATCGTGTAGAACAGATCGCTGCCATCGCTCAAGAGTTGAAGTAAGTGAATCAAATGGTAAATTAATCGCGTATATTTTATATTGACCTGTGTTGAATTTCCAGCACCCTTGAATATCACGATTGCATCTCAGTGAACGCCCGCTGCCAACGTATTTGCGACCAATGGGATCGTCTTGGTGCCCTTACACAACGTCGCCGTCAAGCTTTGGACGAAGCCGAACGTATTCTCGAAAAGATCGATATTCTTCACTTGGAATTCGCAAAACGTGCCGCTCCTTTCAATAATTGGTTGGATGGAACTCGCGAAGATCTCGTCGACATGTTCATTGTTCATACAATGGAAGAAATCCAGGGATTGATTCAAGCTCACGATCAATTCAAGGCAACTCTTGGTGAAGCCGACAAAGAATTCAACTTGATTGTTGGATTAGTACGCGAAGTTGAAAGTATCGTTAAGCAACATCAAATCCCCGGTGGCTTAGAAAATCCTTATACAACATTAACAGCAAACGATATGACCAGAAAATGGTCGGATGTTCGTCAATTGGTACCGCAACGCGATCAGACTTTATCGAACGAATTGCGCAAGCAACAAAACAACGAAATGTTGCGTCGTCAATTCGCCGACAAGGCTAACACAGTCGGTCCATGGATCGAACGTCAAATGGATGCCGTTACAGCTATCGGTATGGGATTACAAGGATCACTTGAAGATCAATTGCATCGTTTGAAGGAATACGAACAGGCCGTCTACGCCTACAAGCCAAATATCGAAGAATTAGAAAAGATCCATCAAGCCGTACAGGAATCGATGATCTTCGAGAATCGTTACACCAACTACACAATGGAAACGCTTCGCGTTGGCTGGGAACAACTTCTCACCTCGATCAATCGTAATATTAACGAAGTTGAAAATCAAATTTTGACCCGTGACTCGAAGGGAATTACACAGGAACAATTGAACGAATTCCGTTCAAGTTTCAATCATTTCGACAAGAATCGTACCGGACGCTTAACACCCGAAGAATTCAAATCATGTTTGGTATCGTTAGGCTATTCGATCGGTAAGGATCGTCAAGGTGACATGGACTTCCAACGGATTTTGGGCGTTGTCGATCCCAACTCAACCGGTTATGTACATTTCGATGCATTCTTGGACTTTATGACACGCGAAAGCACCGACACCGATACTGCTGAACAAGTAATTGACTCATTTAGAATTTTGGCTTCTGATAAGGTGGGTGGACTCGTTATTTGTTTTCTGATTGTTTTTTTTATACTTAATCATTTTCCTTTCAGCCTTTCATCCTACCCGACGAATTGCGCCGCGAATTGCCACCAGATCAGGCTGAATATTGTATCCAAAGGATGCCGCCATACAAAGGACCAAATGGCATACCCGGTGCCCTCGATTACATGTCATTCAGTACAGCCCTGTACGGTGAAAGTGATTTGTAAGCGAAACAGCTCTAAAGAAAAGAAAATAAATGTATAAAATAACTTAAAACAAAAACTTACTAAAGATGAAGTTGAAAAAAAAATATATAACATTAATAAAAAGTAAATTTTTAATATATAAATTATATATTAATATTATTATGTTAAATTGAAAAGAAAGGGGAACATTATATTGAAGGAATATGTAAGAGGAAACAAACCGAAAAGAGCAATACTATTATGACCGACGAACGGAATAATGCAACTAAAAACCTTATTTATTTTATGATAATTTAAAGAAAAAAAAAACAACAAACAAAAACAACAAAAAAAACAACGACGAAAAAAGAGTATGTTAAATTTCTCAAGAAAACCAAATCAATGAAACGACACGAGAGCGGGGAGAATAAGAAATATATTTAAAAACAAACAACACCGAAATATGATGCATTCAATGTGCCAACGTTGACGAAAAACTCAAACCATCAGCTGCACAAACACACAAAAAACCACAAAATAAAAAAAAAATATTTTTCTCATTTTTGCCATTAATCATTTATTATATATTTTATTTTTTTTCCTATTTTAACAACTTGTATTTTTTGAAGGACGACCTATCTATCAATCATTAAAAGAATCAACAACAAACTGTAAAAAAAAAAAACAATGAAACTCTATATGAAACAAAATTGCCATCTACATAAAGAAAAATATATTTAAAATACAAAAATTATTATTTGGTTTTTCTTTTGTTTTTTCCTTAAGCTCTTATTATTTAGGATGGAATGAATTCGGCTTTAATAATTTACAAGGAAAGCTGTGGCATGCACAATTTTAACTTTGAAGTGGGAACGAATATAAAATGTAATTAAAATCAAAATCTGTTGTCTTTTTTGGAAATAAAAATTTGATACGTTTGGTAAAAATTAAGAAGTTAACTTTTAGTAGAATTTTATCGCGACAGAATTAAGTGAGTAGCGTTGTAAAATGTTTTTTCTATATATTTGTGAGTAGAGCAGCATCGTGAAGGAACTGTCCACTGTCTAGACTAGGCTTGTGTAGTTCGTGAACTAGTTCGTTGGGAAGAAACGATCGTAAGTGAAACGAACGAACTAGTTTGCATTGAATTTCGGTCCTAGTTCGTTCGTTTTTTTTAGGTCATCACATTTCCCTACACCATTTATCATTGCTTTCACGCGAACTACAAGAACGAACTAGCAAGGTCTCGGGAACTAGTTCGTTCCCTAACACTGAGGTGAACTACAATGCGCAAGCCTAGTCTAGACTCAGCCGCAACGGATGTCGGGGTAAGGGTCAATGAGAATAATACCAAGTTCTTGACCCAAACAAGGAGATTACAACTGCACCGTTTGGAAAACCGCGGATTTATTATTCTTCGGCGTCATAAGAGTACTGGATTTTATTCGGAGTTTCGTTTTACTTCCCTTAAAAATAGACTGAACATTCGTTAGTTTCCAAGTACTGGAAAGCTTTCCAAAAAAATAAAAAAAATATTGCGATGGGGTTTAGCCAAAACTGAACCACTATTCCATCTGAACCAACGGATTTGTTAATACTTAGATTTCAATTTTAAAGGCTTTTCGAAATAACGCATGTATAAAATGTGGTTCATAGTTTTATATCTCTAGATAAAATATCCAGAGCAGGAGGACTGGTAACTAGGCGGAGGGGTGGATTTTTTTGCAAAAATCCAGATCAGAAGATTGAGATGGATAGGATCAAAGTGGGGGGAGGGGAGGGGGTGTGTGTGTTCGATGAAATAATTTTAATTTTGTTGGATTTCGATCCTTTTTTATCTAAGCACTTCAATATTATACGTCTCAACTTTTGGTAATGTGATTTTGCACGGTTAATAGTGAACTTAAGGGAGTCATCCCGTGTGACGGTTTCCAAATATAGATTTTTTTTGTTTTTGCATAAATTACATCCAAAAATAGTGTAGAATATGTGGGCGGAGTGATATTTCGATATTATAATGAAAAGTTTAGTCGCGTTTTTCTCAAAACGGTAGTTTTGAAATCGGTAGACACGATCTCTCGAAATCTATCGAACGGAATACTTTGAAATTTGGTAAACTTATTCAGTACTAATATATAAAGTCTCCAAACTAGGATAATTGTGCCGTTTTTTTTGGCGACCTGAAGAAGTAGTGAAAAAACACCAAAATTTACGATAAAAAGTTCAGCAAGCTGCCAAAAATTAACTGTTCAATATTTTTTGATAATGCTAAGACTAGTTCAAACAGATTAAAATGCTGTTTAATTTTTTTTTATTTGAGATAAGCAGAATGCATGCAATCGTGTCTACCGAAAACAAGGTTTATTGAAAATGGGTGGCTAAGTTGGCGTATACCTAAGCAATGGCCGACAATTTGGGGCTGACAAAATTCTAAAGTGTGCTCAACATGTTCAAAAATATGTGGTAAAAATTTCACAGTTGTATCATTATTAAGTTCGCCAAAACAAATCCCCAAAAATGGCGTAAAAAATGAGCCTGCACACGGAATGACCCCCTTAAAGGCGTTCCTTGCCTTATTCAAAATAGTATATAGTAAATTATATTGATAAACACAGAAATACTTATTTTAGAGAAGAAAATCAATTTTTACCAACTACATATTATATTAATTACTTGATTGTAAGCATCTGCTAACAAAAAAGAATTTGCAGATTATCACTCATTTGGCATCTTAGTGTGAAAAAAACTAAAATCGTATGTCGGCTAGTTACTGGCACCATCCGTGATTGACAATTTCTTGGAGACTTTTGATCGAGAAGTAGAAGGACTCGTTAAGCATAAGTTTCAGGCAATTGTTTTGGGAGATAATTAATTTTCGTTTATTCGATTTCGAACACTGATTCCAGACGGGAGATTCTTTTATTGTTAATCTAGGCTGGAGCACTTAATTGAAAATTTATTCTCAGTGAATAGGTGCGATTTGGTAAGTGGGTAGAGTTACTAAATGGATTTAGAGATTTTATAGCCAATATTTTTAGTTTTTTATCCATTATCACCTCGAGGAAGATGTTAGTAGCGGATCAGGAAATATCTTGACTAATTAACTTTTGGTCTCGGAATTGAGTTTATTCCTTGTAGTTTCTATTTGGTCCATATCTAACATGTTTGCCACTACCGCGGCTCGAATCCAAACTCGTGTCCATTAATGAAAAAGATAATGTTTATAATAATCTAAACTTATTTTATTTGTTAATAAAAATCACTTAGTGTCATAGGTTATCACAAATTGTTAATATATAATTTAATATAAATCTTTTCTAGATTTGTTGTTCTATCTGATTTAAACGGATTTCACACATTGTTAGTGTATCCATCACTAAATTCCGATTTAATTTTTATCCTGTAGTGCTTACAGGCGAACATACACCCATGTGTACAGAACTCTGTATCATTACACATTTCCGAATTCACAGGACCATCAGCAGAAATTATCAGCGCGCAGTAATCCCAGCACATCAAACAGTCGGTTTGATCATCGCATCCGGTAAGAAGATCTGGAATTGTCTTGGAAAACTGCAAAAGAAAAAAAAATAAGTTAGTTATTTTTAAAAATTGATATATTCTGAAACTGTTCTAAACTAATTTTGAATAGTGATCTTACCTTATAAAGACACTTGGTGCGACACTTCTCGATCTTATGGTGTCCATTGGTCGGCAGGGCATTTGAAGACGATATCATGTGTAAAATCACAAGGAAACTTAAACTTAAACTTGCTATTTGTAAAATTTTACTAACTGGAATCGACATTTTACTATACTACACTGAGAGGGTCTTCTTTAAACGAGCTTAAACTGTGAAGAGTGCCGAAAACGTTTGAATGAAATTTTCTGCGTTATTTTTATTTAAAGGATTCGGTCTATCTAAAAAGGAGGGGATTAAACAAGACCTAGAAATCCATTCTACCGTAAAATAACGGCTTAGTTTTTAAGACCTGTTCAGATCCTTTTAACATTTCATTCATAAAAGCCATAAAACTCAGCAGGTAAAGCCTGTTTAGTTTTATTATAGGTGTCTCTAGAAGTATAAAGGTAGTAGACACACTTCATTCGGAAATATCCTTCGGAAAACCAGAAGATATGAATGAATGGTTTTTGAGTACACGATGCCTGCGCCAATGGGTCATTAAAGTAAGATTCCGAGCTAAAAGAAAATAAATGCGGGTGCGGGTGAAATGAGATTTATAACACTCTATAAAAGTTCTTTTAGATAGTAAGTGATTTACATTAGGTACAAGTTTTCCAATTACAACAGGTATTTTGAATATAGTCCGGAAATAACTCAGTTCTGAATTTTGATAATTTTACCACAGCATTAATATTTATCGAATTTATTCTCTGCAGGATTACTCCAGTTCGAATAAACTAAACAGGTATTTGAACGAAACGCTAGTGAAAGAATAAGAGGGAAAGAATAAAGGATCAGACCAGTTACAGGATGAAAGATTTAAAAATCTACCAACAGCCTGAACGCAAGTTTGAGTTTTGAATAGAAGTCCGAATTTAATGCTGAGATACGGTGTAGATTACTACGCGATTGGCAGCCTAATAAAATAGCCTACTTGTTCCGAATAGTCCACTGGCTATTTTTGTAGCACAAGCCGTTCCTGAAATACAAAAAAGCTACTTATCCACTCCCGCATCAGAATGAATTTGAATTTTTATATTATGCTTCTATAGTTGTTCGATACATATTGTCATTAATTTTTAGCTTTCTATCCTTTGCGGTTTTCAAAATGTAAAAATCAGAATTTTCGTATCACTTCTAAGAGATATGACGAAATTAGTGAAAACGTGTACAACCCTTCTATACCCTCTAAGGGATTGAAAAAGACAAAATCCTAAAAACGGTTTGTACACGAGTAAATAAAAAACTCGGGGGAGTAGAAGGCATGCAATATCTAATCACAACTGAGGAATATGCCTGAATTTGTAAAATGGTATACAACCCCTTCACACCTCCAAATTTAAAAAAAAACTATGAAAATCATTTCTAGGCATTCATTTTAAGAGCCCTGAGAAAAAAATTTTAGAAATAGATTTAAAGACTAAAGTATAAAATCGCTGTTAAAGCCAAAAGCTATTTATTATCTAATCAGACCTTATGGATATGGCTGAATTCATGAAAATTAATGCAACCCCTTTATACCCCCTTAATAATCGAATTTTAAAAAATTCTTAAGACACTTTCTAGGCATTTATCTGAAAAATCCCAAAAACAGTTCAATATTTCATAAGACCTAAGAGATATGATGAAATTCGTGATAATATATGCACCTTCTTTTAGGTATATTCACCAAGTTTCAAGTTTACAGTGTAAGTTGTTGCAGATTTACGAAAAACACCCCCACCCCCGTACGAAATTACCTTTATTCAAAATCTTATATTTAGCTCATGCTTTTATAACTTTATCTAAACAAATTATTAATTATCTTATAAAAATCGGAATTTTTTTGTCACCCTATTTAATGTTCACCTTATATACCTCTCCACCCTCAATTTTTGATTCCGACAGGAGTTCATAGGCGCACACAACACAGAGTTTCTATCGTAAACAGTTCATGAGACAAGAGATGTGATTTCTTAGACGAATTCTTATCCCCTCCACTGAATGATCTATGGCTTCTCTGAAAAAGATTATATTCAGCAAATCTGATTTAACTTAACTAACTTATTTTTAGGTCATATATGACATCGGTCAACACCTTCGAGTCGCTTGAAATTTTGATTTTATATTTCTTACTCGGAGCTAAAGTGAATGAATATGAAAAAAATTCCTTCGTGTAGCTGCCATACAAAAATCCTATAAAAAATCGTTTAGGCACACAGTTGAAATTTTCTACAAATTAGTTTTGTGTGGAAATTAAGTTCGAATTTATTCGATAGCGAAATCCCATCCACGTCTCCTCCGGGTAGCTAACTTGCAAAAAGTCCTTAAAATACGTGGGTCTATAACTTTTAAACACTTCAAAGCTTTAAATTTGAAACTTTTACCCAATTTCAATGGCAGCATATAGAGGAATTTGTATGAAGAAAATTACTTGTGTCCTTCGTCTAGTTGCCATACTATTATTATTGGCAAAGATGTGCATAAGACGAGAAATTATTGATCTTGGAAGTCAAAATTTTCAGTAATTGGTTTTAAGCTAAAAGTAGGATCAATTTTGCTATGGTGCGAAATCACCTCACTTATTCGAGTAACACCCATAAAAAAACCTTAAAATACAGAAGACATTGTGTTTCACTTTGGATGAGTATCCAGCAAAGAGCTGACAACAACTCCTTATTTTGCTTTATCTTAACTGCAAAATAAAGAGCTTTGAATTTCGAATACGAGAATGGATAATAATTTAAATCCCGATTCTGATCTGTATATTCTTTTTACAATAAAAGATTTAGCTTTTGGCACCCAAACCAAGTAAGGA
Source organism: Beris chalybata (assembly GCA_949128065.1). Classification (NCBI taxonomy): domain Eukaryota; kingdom Metazoa; phylum Arthropoda; class Insecta; order Diptera; family Stratiomyidae; genus Beris; species Beris chalybata. The sequence goes on along the minus strand of OX421896.1, from coordinate 26,557,739 downwards.
GTTTAGCAATTTGTGATTAATTTTGAGCCCTTATTCCACATTCATTAAACCTTATTTCAGCAGGTTGGGACTCCCCGTCCTTCATACCTAAAAGCCAATGCATACGGCTAAAATATGGAACAGAAGAGGACAATCTAGTAGATATTGGGCACACATTGAACGTCGAGAAACCGAGTTTCGACGAGGATTTGGGTATTATTCCTTACGGTTAATACATGATCCATATCACGGCTTATCCAAATTAACGTATTACCCATTATCGAGGCCTTTATGCAATATCTTCATGTCTTCATGTATGAGAAAAACAATTTTTACATGTTATTTAAAATTATTTTATTCGTTAATAAAAATCACTTAGTGTCGTAGGTTATCACAAATTGTTAATATATAATTTAATAGAAATCTTTCCTAGTTTTGCTGTTTTGTCTGATTTAAACGGATTTCACACATTGTTGGTGTATCCATTACTAAATTCCGATTTAATTTTTATCCTGTAGTGCTTACAGGCGAACATACACCCATGTGTACAGAACTCTGTATCATTACACATTTCCGAATTCACAGGATCATCAGCAGAAATGATCATCTCACAGTAATCCCAACACATCAAGCAATCGGTTTGATCATCACATCCGGTAAGATGATCTGGACTTGTCTTTGAGAACTGCAAATGAAAAAAAGACAATGTTAGTGATTTTTGAAAAATTGATATAATCTGAAACTGTTCTAAACTAATTTTGAATGGTGATCTTACCTTATAAAGACACTTGGTGCGACACTTCTCGATCTTATGATGTCCATTGGTAGGTAGAGCATTTGAGGACGATATTATGTGTAAAATCAAGAGGAAACTGGCTATTTGTAAAATTTTACTAACTGGAATCGACATTTTACTGCAGATACTACACTGAGAGGATTTTCTTTAATAGAGCTTAAACTGCGACGAGTGCCGAAAAACGATTGAATGAAATTTTCTGCGTTATCTTCATTTATTGGGTTTGGTCTATGTAAAAGAGAGGGACTGAAACTAGATCCATTCCATTCTTATATTTTACGGTAGACAGGCTAATTTTTAAGACCGTTTTCAGATCCTTTTAACATTTCATTCATGAAAGTCATAAAACTTACCAGGTAAAGTGTTGATCGAATTTTCGTTCTATAAAAGGCCGAGGTTCTAATTTTCAGGTCCTAAAATAAATAATCGCAGGTAAACGTAAGACTCCAGTCTGAGAATCAGGTAAACGAACTACATAATTGATTTTACTTAATTACACCTTTGATAAAAAAAAAGAAGTTACTTTTTATGTCTCTTAGATTGTGTCGATCCGTGCTTAGTATCTATCGTTTCTCTAAATATTATTTTCCTGGCGCGCCTAAATTTAGCATAGTTCTAGACGCTTGTTTTTTTATCACCTGTGAAAACTGAAGGTAATTCCCGATTATATTATAGGCGTCTCTAAAAGTAGAAAGGTTGTAAACACAATTCATTGTGAAATATCTCCTTGGTAAAACCCAGGAAAAATTAATGAACGGACTGTTTTGAATCGGTCACTATGTAAAGTAGTTAAGACCCAAGTATTCGGAAGTAAAAGGAAATAAATTGGAGTAGTAAGGGTGAAATGAGATTTATTGCCTAATATAAAAGAACTTTCAGATAGTAAGTGATTTACATACATTAGGTGCAACTATTCATATTAGTACAGGTATTTTGAATAGAAACAGGAAATGGCTCAGTTCGGAATTTTGATCAGTTTGGAATTTTACCACAGAAATAATATTTATCGTTTTTATTCAGTGCAGGATTACCTAGTACAGTCCAGTTTGAAAAAACTAAACGGTCGTTTGAAAGAGACGTCAGGGTGAATCCCCGGACTACTAAAGGATCAGAACAGTAACGTAATGGAATGAGAGCAGCATAAAGTATTGATTCCAACACGAAAAGAATTAATGCCGTGGATATTATTGCTACTTTCTGTCTAACATGTAGAACGCCTTTCTGTGTCGCCGAGCTATGCTGCTCCGTTTTCTGCATCCTCTCTTACCTGCACCTTGCATGACATTAAACGGAGATTTAGCTACCTCTTAGCGTGCTAAATTCAAAACGGCGTTATTAACGCCGATAGCTCAAGTGGAGGTCTCTTGGTCTCAAATTTTTAAGAAGTATGTTTGTTGAGTTGTCTATCCTTTGTTATTTTTTGGTCATCTGCCTTTCCCCTGATAATTTCTCGAGGCTTCAAAAATCATTAGGGAATAAGTCCATATTCTGAGGAATAAGTTTTGCACGACTATTTCCAATCATGTTCACCAGGCCCGTGCGCAGGAATGTATGATGGGGGGGGGGGGGGGGGGGGGGTTATCATGTTCCCCCATACTAAATGTGATTACCTAAAAAAAAAAAAAGGACCTCACTTCCCTATGAAAAAAATAGGACAATGGGGGGGGGGGGGGGGGGGTTTGAACCCCCAAAACCCCCCCGTGCGCACGGGCCTGATGTTCACAACCGTGTTTCTCATTCCGGCGGAAGTATGATAAGGTGTTTCGAAGTTATTTGCTATCAACTCTTGCTATTGTTGTCGAAAAGAGGATGTAAGCACTTGTATGGTTTTTTGAAAATTCATTTAAGCTTCCAAATTTTTTTGAGCCCTTTTCCAATGAAATTAGCATCGCAATTGAACTGGAGTTTTCCAGCTTGCTACTGTCCTGATTTTAGTTGTGTAGATAGTGAGCACTAGATTTTATGAAAGGAGCTCTAGTTCTTTTCCATTGTCCTGAGAGAGTTCCTTTGTTGGCTGATATTTCTGGTTTCGTTATCAATTAGAAGAGCCTGAAGTTCTTATCTTGTGAGTATAGAAAGAACTCTACACTCTACTGCATTTCGTATATTAGGTGTGTTTTTTTCAACTGAATCACGATCAAGATCATTTATTTTACATTGAAAACAACAACAATTGAGGTGATCCAAAAACAAAATGGGATCATAGTTGGATCGTAAAGCTGCTTCTGAATTCAACAAAATTTTCGCATTTTCACAGTTGTCGCCCTGCAACTCAACTGCAATGGCAGCTGATAATTGACATTTGTCAAACGTCAATAAATATTTTCCGTGTTTATTAAACAATATTCGCAAATATCTGGCACAGTATTGGTTCAATACATAGTAATTTTAAGTACTTACTGCTTCTATTTCGTTTACATCCATTATTTTCACTAGTATCTGCCAATAATATATCAATAAATATTTGACAGACAACAGCTGACACATGATTTCTAGCAGAAGTGCCAACCGTTTAATTTAAATTTTTTCAATTATGATCTTGATCCAGTTGAAAAAACGCACCAATTATTATTAAAGTCTAGTAGCGTGTGTGCTCGTCAAAATGTACTAAAACTAACTTAAATTTCTTTAGTTTTAAAAAGTGCTTTATTTGCCGTAAATTCTTAATGCTAACAGATTTTTTATCTTAATCCTAAAGCTAAAATTAGTCTATATCTAAGCTGCTACCGTTCTTAATGGCCTCAATGTTGCCTCAGAGTTGAAACATAGCGCAATATATTTCAAAATATCGACAGATTTAAGGATAATTTTTTCTTTTTTTTCAGGTCGGGCTGAAACGCAAGAGTAGTACCTCCCGCTGTCTAAGTTTTTGCAAAATCATCAAAAATGACCGGCGTCCCTTCCCCCCCCCCCCCCCCCCAAATTCGATCAGACGCCGATGGAACTGTCAATTTGCTAAATATGGGTTCTTGTATGTACAACTTTCCAGTCACCCTATAAAATAATTGGTAGAATTAAACCAGTTTACAATAGAAAATTTCCCAGCAAAAAATGGTTTTGAACTTGGAATCACTTCGATTGTAGCTTGAACTAAGTGAGGTGACTGGTTGTACGAGTCGAAATTTTTTCAGGTTACGAGGTTTGGGTAGCTGCTAGTTCATCGGCGTACGATTGAATTGCCTGAGGGTGCAGTCGATTTTAATCGACTTTAAGATTCCCACACACTGACTCGATTTATTCGCTGACGCTGCGATTATTTTGCAGCGGTACATTCGCCTTCATTTATTTACATTGTAACTAATGAGAATGACCGCACCGCCGCAAATAATCGCAGCGTCAGCGAATAAATCGCGTCAGTGTGTGGGAACCTTAAATGGTCGCGTGGAGGGAAGCAATCGAACACGCAGCAGGTGTGAATTATTGAAATTAAAAATTCTTTTGGTTTTTGCCGGTTTTCTCCATTTTCTTATGCTGCCGGTACACAAATTGGCTAACTATTTGAGTTTTACTTTACTATTATTAGTATTGTTATCGATTTAAAAAAAATGTTTGCAGTCATGAATATTTTTTCACGTTTCAGACACCAAAAAAGCAAAAAAAAAAATTTAGTCCGCCGTGTGTCGCCCGCCGTACGCAAAACGTTTGAAAGCTTATAGCTCTCAAGGTCTTTGAGCTATTAAGGCCCCATGAGTCCGGTACGACCATTTTTTGTCCCTGTTTAAGATTTTTCGATTGAAATCGTTTTTCGTTCGTGTAATTTGGCGTGGACAATACGTCTGCATCGTTGGCTGTCTATTAATTTTGATTTTACAGAAAAAAATAGTGTTTATGTTTTAAATGATTTGAAAGGCATATTTATCAAAAATCAATAATTTTTTCATTGATTAATCTTCTAGATATACCAATTAATTATACTATATGTGATACTTATCAATGAAATGCGGTCTTCTTATGTAATTCTTGACATGAAAATCGTGAAAAATTGCTTCAGTTTGACTTCATATATTATTAACAAAAACGGAAATTTTTTAAAATTTGATTTATAGAAGACCTTTTTTAAGATTTTTTCTAACATTATATTAATAAAAATGAGATGTTAATTATTCAAGAAATAGGTAATATGCGTTTAAAAAACTCGAATTTCCGCATTTTAAAAAATTTTCAAGGGTTGTTCTTCTAATAGCATTTTTTCCAAATACAGTTTTGAATTTTTTCTCTATGGATGACCTAGTTCACATACCAGCTAAAAAAATGGTGTAATTTCTTTTGTTCTTTTGTTGCCATTAACGTGAAATATTGGTAGGAAAACAGTCATAAATCATCAAAATCGCATTTAACGTGCACATGGAGCCTTAAGTTGAATTTTCGTTGGTAGACTGAGCAGACTCCTTCAAGTGGCCTTTTGAATGATGGCGGTTTGAAGGGGGAGTTGGTTCAAGAGTTGTAGACTGAATATTTTAGTTTCTAGATCCCAGTAACCGCTTAGGTTAGGATGCTGAAACTTGGAAATTATAATCGTATTTCTTTCTTCACTTATTCTTCAAGTACATAAATTTTCTAAAGAATCCGGCGATGATAAAATACAAACTTGGTAATTTTTGGCTTTTCTTGATGGAATGACCCAAATGTTTGAATTCATGAACTTTGATAGTTACAGCCTACTTGTATCGTTCACATTCTTTGACGTGCCTGTGTTTCGATTTGAAGCATTATTATTGTTCATAGAGAGATTATATTTTTTTTTATCGATCACCGGTCCATAATTGATGGTGATCAGTCGATAATATCCTTTTTTTTGAAGTCATATTCACAAAATCACCATACACCAATATTTTTTATACACTTGCGCAGGCTTTGTAACTGGAAAATAAATGAAGTTGGAGGAGATTATAGACCAACAATAATCAAACAGTATTAAAATGGCTTCACAGACTGTCGTTCTCTCGCTACTACTCTCAAGCCTTTTCGTGCTGATGAATTAAAAAAAAGTATAACTTCCTTGGTCTGGGGGGTTATTCTACCCCCCCCCCCCCCGTCACTACGCCACTGGTTGAGAACAAGAACGCAATAATGTAATCATGGAAGATAAAGTGCAATAACTGCTGTTTAGTTTTTGCCCGAAATTTATTTTGTTGCAATTCAGATCACAGTTTTAATTTTGAAAAAAAAAAATTTGGCTTCTGTTTAAACTTTTAGGTTATTTTATTATTAGGTGCGTTTTTTTCGTTTTACATTGAAAACAACAACAAAGAGATGATCCAAAATCAAAATGGGATCATTGATGGATCAATTTTGTGCTTTTAAAGCTTATTTAAATGGCAATTATTTTAGCAATGTCACAGATGGCGCCACGCGACTTAGCACTAAATTCAAATTGTAGCAGGTATGTATATGCAAGTCCACGTGTAAGATAAAGAAAGAATGTAGAAAATTATTGAAAAAGTCTTTGTTTGTATGACCTTTGTACAGAGCCGTTTTATCGTATAGTGAAACTTTGCCGCCAGGGCAGCTGACAGCTTATCCGAGGCATTTACAAACAGCATTGTTAACCCTGCTAAATTAGCTTTTGGAATGATCCACATCGTTTTGTTTGATTTGATCTGATCCAGTTGAAAAAAACGCACCTATTCGCACGTTTACCTGTTTATTTGGAAATATGAAAAATAAACTTCGGAAACAATTCTTTGAAGGAAGGAAAGAAAAAAAAATTAAACTGGGTCAACAAGTATCTAATTTAAAATCAAAGCTTAATATTTTTGAATTAAAAAAAAACGGTTTAAAATATGAAATGTCAGGGCAGTTCAAAACTCAATTTTCTCAGACACCTGATGAGAAAACAAGTCTGAAACTGGCATAACATTCAATTACAGATTATCCATGGATCGTATCCACACAAATTCAAGCCAATACTCTTTCACATGTATGTACTTAGCGAATAGTCCAAAAAGCTAATCCAAAGCCAATCTTCACAAAACGCTGTTGTTGTTATTTGCCTAGCAATAAGTTACTCCCCTCTCGTGTTACTTCCTTATGATGATTTCGAGTCGCGTGTAATTAATAATTTTCGAACGGATAATGAGATTCCGCGGGGAAACAAAAAACCGAAAAAAAATAAATAAATAAATAAAAGTTGCCTTAGAAGACGGTAAATTAAGACATTCACCGGGGCCAGATTGAATGTAAGATCGGACCTGAAGGTTGCGAGAATCGATGAGGAGCCGCTTCTATCTATACGTGGGCATTAGCACGGAGGCGAATTATTAATTGACGTCCAGTAGCGAAACATACATGATAATGAGCCCCGGGCCTTCCGATAGAAAACCAATTTAGGAAAAATTACTATGTGGTGCAAAATAAGACAACTTCCAAACTACCTAGGAGCTAGCCAGCTAGTCCAATTGGATCCGTTGAGTGAGTTTTCATTAGCGAATCGGTGATTATGTGTTAAAATCGATGGAGGTGATCTGAAGATATGGGCTGCTGGATTCCGTTGAACTTCTTTGGATGAGGGTGGATCTTTCGGAGAAGAGCCTGAGAGATCTCGAAATTCCTCCAGGTCGGAAAGGTTCCCACATTATAGTCGAATTCCTAACGGACAGAAGGCGTAGCCAAATCGGGCTAATAAAGTATTTAGGCATTAAAAATTATGAATCAAAATATGGTAATCAACTCGAAAGACTCATTCACAAGAAACTCAAAATTTAATGGAAGGTGAGCGATAACAGGAAGTGTCACCTTTCTGAATAAAGCGATCACCAAATAATTAACTGCCATTGCGGCATTGATACACCCACAAAGTTCACGAATTGGTCCCGGATTATCGCGCGACAAAGCCTGAAGCCTGATCAAAAAACACCCAAAATTTAGTCGCATTTCGTATCCCATATACGGACATATCACACACTTAGCAGCCATAGAAAACGTTAATCCTCTGTGTTTTGTGCCACCAAATCTAATCCATTGCAATGCAAATACCCGTCAAGAGCTAAATTATATCTCGACGAGATAAATCGATGGGAAACCAATTAATGATATCTAATTAGGCGTGATAAGTAATGCCAAAGGTTTACGGATTGAAGACTTTAGAGAGAGAAAAACTGCCCGCGTATCAAATTTCTTAATTGGATAGTTAATTGTGATGTTTTACGAGACCAAGAATGGTAGTATCAAGATGATGTCGGTTTTTTTTTTAGACAAGCGTAAAAAGTAGCTGGTTCTGGACTTATTTAGATCTAATCTAGTTTTTAATAATAAAAAAGCATATTTGGTTATTACAACTTAATTGATTTATTCACATTAAATGGTAACTTGCGATGAAATTCGTGAAAACGTGTTCAACCCATTAAAACCCTCTTAGGGGATGAAAAAGAAAAAAACTTAGAAACGTGGTTTAGGTGCTTATCACGCAAGCCTTTGGACGTAAAAACATATACGATATCTGATCAGACCTGAGTGCTATGATAGAATTTGTGAAGAAGTTTACAACCTTCTTTAAACTCACTTAGGAGTCTAATTTCAAAAAATCCTGAAAACATTTTCTAGGTATTTATAAGAATAACCCCTGGAGAAAGAAATTTTTCGGGAAAGCCCTAGAATAAAATAAAAACATTATTCTGGAAGACCTAATAGATATAACGAAAGCCGTGGAAATGTATGCATTGCATTCATTATCAATGATAATTTTTTTCGCCTCCCTTCCGAACGCCAATGGATATTTAAAATCGTTTTTATTTAAATTACTTTTCCATTTGATTTACATATACGAGTATGTACATATCGAGTTTCAACTTTTTACCATAAGCCGTTCTATAGTTAGGAAAAACAGAGGGTGTTCCATACTACCACTATAAGAAATTACATTTTTTCAAATTGCTACTACTATAGCTCTATCTAATTGCCAAGTTTCAGCTTTATATCAATAAAGGTTCTCGATATATAAAAATCGGAACTTTTTCCTTTTCACCCTCCCCGGTCCTCACCCTCTACACCCACACACTCAAAATTGTTTTCTGCTGAGTTTTTAGTTGGCTTACATGGAATAAAAATGTTAAGCATCTATCTTACACTGTTCTTGAGATATGAACCGTGATTTTTTGAAAAATTCTTATCCCCTCCACTTCCATGCTCCACCGCCATCTAAAAAAATTTAACTTTGAGCAATCTTTATTTGTCAATCTTAATATGGACACCGAATTTTATTTAACTAGTGCAATTGGTTTGTGAGATGTCGTAATCTAAAGTTTTTCACCCCACCTCCGTACGCCACTGCCATCTCTCAAAAAAAAATTTACGATCTATTCTTTTAGTAGTAAATCTACAGATATTCGTTAATTTTCAATTTTGTGACGTAAACGGTGTAGGAGATATTGATTTTAGAACGAATCAATCTCGGTTTTTTTTGCGTATCGTGCTCATTATTTTTCACCCCACTCCCACACCCCTTCACCCATGTAGACAATTTTTATGCAAAGCTCTATATAAATTTAAAGTTTCAACCTCCTAAGCGATTCGAGATCTAGAAACCAAAATTTCCCGTTTAAAACGCGATTTTTTGTATATAATAAAGAAACCCCAAGGAAGTGAAAACCAATCCGATGCCTTATCACTTCTAAGAGATTTGACGGAATTCGTGAAAACATGTCCAAACCATTTGGGGTTGAAAAAGGAAAAAACTTGAAAAGCCGTTTTTGGTGATTATTAAATAAGCCCGTGGAAGTGAAAAGTTATTCGTTATCTAATCAGACCCGAGGAATAGGGTAGACTGGGTAGAAATGCACCATTTTTTATTAATTACTCCATATCTCCGTAGAAAATTGTGGAACTTGATTAATTTTTTTTTCTCTGTTTGATCAAATACCTTGCGCAAATATTGTATTCGTAATAAAGAGCAAAATATAATCAGATCGAGAGCATAATGAAGAAGAGCACAGGCAGGTCCAAATGGTGCATTTCTCCCATCGTACGGGAGAAATGAACCACTTGCAAAGTATAAACGCACCACATTTTAAATATGTAGCAAATTCCAACCAAATTAGTTGAAACAAAAAAATTAAATATATTTACAAAAGTAACAAACAATAACGAACTAAACAGTAAATCTATTAAATATTTTTCGAGTTTTATACTAATAAAAAATAATAGAAAATACCAAATAATAGTAATTTAATGGTTTTATATAAGTTTTTATAAGTTAACGGATATTAAAATTTTAAAAATCGATTTCAAATTTGATATGTTTGCTGTATGCTTGCAGCACGAGCTCGTTCTGATTCCAGCAAAATAATTTGAATTTCTTTATGATTTGTGACCATAAATTCATGCTACTTAGGTATAAGAATCTGGTGCATTTCTCCCCATAAGCTCGTGGTGCAATTCTACCGATTCTGACCAGATGAACATTTTTATTTTTTTTTAAATAAATATTAGCAAATAAAAAACTAGCACTTTACTAAAACACACCTTAGACTACAAGCTATATTTATGCCTACCTAGAAAGGTTCACGATCAATAATTTGTCTTTGAACAAAAATGTTGCATATATACGAAAAGTTACTTTCCTTAGCGTTTTTCTTTTACTCCGAATAACTGTTCGGTATTACTCGGTATTTTAACGATTCCTGAACACAATCGTATGGATAGGAAAGATAAAGAGAATACTACTTCTGCTTTGTAGATTTTACTTACGGGCGAGCGCCAATGGCGAGTGGTGCATTTCTACCTATGGTGCAGGGCTACCCATTCTACCCTACGGCTGAATTCGTGAAAATATACCGACATACCTATATATACAACACCACCTCGTACATCGAATTTCAAAAAATTCTGAAAACACTGATATGACGAAAATCGTGAAAATATTAGCATTTTTTTTCACGGATAATTTCTTTTGCCGACCACCAATTTGAATTTGATTTTTTTTTAATCCCCATTAATTCTCCAGTTACTTTACATATACTTACCGAGTTGCAAATTTCTAGCATAAGCTGTTTTATAGTTAGGAAAACACCCCCATATTCGTACCACTATGAAAACCATTTTTCAGGGTAGCAATTTTGTTTTTTTAAAGTATTACTTTATTACTAAAATAATTAAGTATCTAATTGTTAGAAACAATAATTTGGTATTATTTATTTGGAGAATCATGTTTTGAGGGAAAAAACTTCTTAGAGACCCTGTGTATTGCCCTACTGTCCAAGACAGTCGAAGTTTTTTTCTCAAGGAAATGCGAAAAAACAGGAACTGTGAAGTGAGCTGTAACTCCTGAGAATAAGAATGTTTGGTACCTATGATCCAAATGATCCTTGTCGGGGAATACATGTGCTGCCCTGCGCCACAAAAACGGAGGGATTAGAAACTGACGAATATTGTCAGCAGTCTATTGGATTTAACCATTACAATTATTTTTTTTAATATTCCCGCTTTGTCATGTTTCGTTAATTCATTTCTAAGCAAATTGCCACTTACGGATTGTCCAAATAAACTTATCAATAACGCAATTACTATTATTGCCGAAATAATGATTTTCCACATGTATACCCCCCCCCCCCCCCCTCCCTATTCGGGCCATTCCCAATTACCTACATACGCTACACTATCTGAATTAGCAAACGTCAGTTAATCATAAAAATGTTCGTTTAATCATAAGCAATCAAAGGGAAAATTATATTATTATTTGCTTATCACTGCATGGCCCACGTACATGATTAGTGTGACTTAATAAATCCGAAAATATCGCCGAATGTCACCACATAATTCCATTAAGTGGCCTTCGTAAGGTAATCGGCGCCCAAATTGTGGCCCGGACCGCCATGTGTGTCATACAGAGCGACGAGCTTTCGGATTTAGTGAAATCAATTGGATTGCTACCGCCGAGGATTCACAAATAAAAACCGAAACGTCAGGAAGCATTTTTCAGACGGCATAGCGAGGCTTTAATTGAACGGCATAATCAATTTTTATCATCGTTTACCAAATTACTGTCAAGTCATTAGGTGCATTATCTCGAGTGTTCGAGGAAAGTAGTATCTAATGGTTTGCGATTGATTAGAAAGTGGTTCATGTCTGCTTTGGGGCTTAGTAGATAAGAAGTCGGCGAAAATAAATCGGTAGTTCTGGTGACTCCTCGAGGTGTTTACCAAGGAATCAGTCATCCTCGGATACCATCATTCATCATTATCAATAATCAGTCGAACCTTGGTCAGCTTCGTCCCTAATTTTCTTGGTCTAATAACCGCGTCCTCCATATCGAAAACTTCAGATGCGATTCGATGACTTCTTCGATTAAATCCTCTGAGAGTTGTCTTGGTTTTCCGTCGTAAAACCTTTCTTGCTTCCATCTCAAGGTTGACGACGTCTTCCTTGGCATCCAGTTGTGATCGCGTCATTATGTTCATGCCGTCTGCGTAAGCTACTATCTGCGTTAATATAAACAGTAGCGTATTTTAAGTTTTAGGCACACACTAGATACCAAAAGAGGGCCCATAGCGATTTCTTCGAAAACTTTGTAGAAAACTTATCATCCCTGAAAACATCGTAGGTCCCTTAAAATTTTACCAGCTTGCCATGCTCTATCAACCTCAGATCTTACAAATTGTCGAAGGAAAGACTACTCAACCAGTTTCATCGATAATCCCTACTAGAAAATTGCCTTCTTTAAGACCTTACCGAGGATACGGGGCAGGCGCGAACGCAGGGGGTGGTTTTGGGGGTTCAACCCCCCTCCCCCCTCCCCGAAATGATGTAGTTACATACGCAAAACTAAATGTAACTTGCACTCAACGAGTAAATTTGTATGAAACCCCCCCCCCCCGAAATAATTATTTGTCTGAAAACCCTCCCCGAAATAATTATTTGTCTGAAAACCCTCCCCGAAATATTTTTCTGCGTTCGTGCCTGATACGGGGCAAGGAAATAGCTTCGGTAAGGCCTTTTAGAAGGTATTTTTTTAGTTGGGATGTCCTCCTCAGAAGTAGCGTAACTCTGGTGTCAACTGGAATTTCTTTCTTCAAAGATTAAGATTATTAAAAGTATAGTATCTTTCCGTCAGTCCGTAAAGTGAATGAAAGCTTGTCATTCTTGATCCTTACTTGACATGAATATCTCGTGCATATCGATGTTATGTACCCAGCATTTTTCTAGCACCTGTTTCACTAAGAATATTTGATAGTCCGGCTCCGATTCCACCTTGGTATTCAGCAATTAGGTGTTCCACTTAAGGTTTAATCCGGGACTATGATCTTCGTAGAGATTTTGTAATGTGTGCAATGAAATTCCTCTATAGTTTTTGCAGCATAGTTTGTCACCAGTCAACTATATAATTTTTTTGGTGGAAGGCCGAAACATTTAATGCTAAAGCTAGTATTACACTGTATGCCAGGCGGTCAAATATTTGACTATTTTCCCTGTCAAATGCTGTCAGATGGTGTCAGATAGTGTAATGGTCAAATGCTGTTTGACAAAATATTTCATTTGACCACATTTGACCGTTTGCGATTTCTGGAAAAACAATTGTGTCAAATGGGTCAAATAGGAAATGTCACTCGTGAAATTTTTTTGTGGTAATCAGTTAAACAAATAGCAATAATTATAAAATTAATTTATTTGAAGTACTGTAGTTCGGTTTTTTATTTGTGTGATGTCTGCCAATACGTCGATTTAGATTTGAACAATCTAGTCAGAATTTCGTTCCGACCTGATAGCGTTTGACCGTTTGACACGAAGAGAAAATTTTACGATTTTGTCATATGTGTCAGATAGTGTAATATCGCAATCGGGCAGCGTGCCAAATGAATATATGACACGAAATTCGGTCAAATTTTTATGGTCAAATATTTGACCGCCTGGCATACAGTGTAATACTAGCTTAAGATGCACTGTACTATATGACCAACAACTTAAAAAATAATGTCCCAAATAGCCTGCTGGTTATTTTTCATCTAAAGCGGGTCTACGGCGGTTAGACGGATATTTTTTTTGCTTTTTGGTTTTACTAGTCCCAAAATGTGAAAATACAAAATTTCAGAGTAGCAAATTTATGTGTAGAGGTTTCTCTTGAGTTTCTCTCGTTTCGTTGTTTGCGATTCGTACGTTTTCTCTGCTGGAGGCGTTTTTTTTACGACATCAACGGTTTGCTTGACGAGAAAGTGACGAGAAATACGCGAGATGATTTTTCCTGATTTCCTCGTGATTTTTTGATTTTTCGTAGTTAAAGTCAAAAGTTTGGAATTGCAGGAATTCCGAAATTGAAAATAAATGGAACTTCACGAAATGTAGAGAAACGAAACCGCGAAACTTGCGAAATGTGTGTACAATACTTTCTCGTGTTCTTGCAAGTTCCATGTGTTTCGTGAAATAAGACGAGAAACTCAAGAAATGCGAAAAATAAGAAAAGCAGGAGGAGTCTGTAGGCTACATTATTTTATTTCAACATGGTGAAAGAAAATGAACAAATAATCGGATTCGTTCCTAAAAGGGTTCTTAAGGGTCTTAAGTACCTACCTGATGCTGATTAGGGTGGCTGGGGAGGGGGTGGAAGGGAGGTATTTCGTTATTTCAAATTTGTACTTTCAGGTCAAACGGTTCTTTTGTACAGAAGGACAGCAATCGGATTGGAGTTTTTCTTTTGGGTGGAAATGTGAGTTTTCATATAAGTGAAACAAATATTACGAGTAATGTGATAGTAGTAGTTAGTTCTACTGACTGTTCGGGTTGAATTAAACTTGGAATGCTTTAGAGTACAAAACTTTAGGTTTTCTGGTTCTCTATGGAAACTGTAATCATTATTTCTGTAGAGTTAGCAACCTATTCAAACGACTTCAGCTGTACATTTTAGTAAAATAATTTCGCACGATTTAAATTAAAAAAGAAACTCACGATATTGTCGTCATATCGTGAGATTTACTTTACATTCGAAATTGTTCAGTACTTTTACCTGCGCTGCAAATTACGGTTCAGCACCCAAATGAACAGAGTGTCGATTCTCAACAAGACACAGGGAGTACTGCTGGTTAGCCAAACATCCGTCACGGAACTTTGTCTCTTAACTATCACCTTGCACGAAACAATTCAATTAGGTGCAATTCGCGATCGAAATAATGTCGACCGTTCCTTTTCACTTTTCTACGAATCCATAGCGAACAAAAATAGTCCGTATATAGTAATTTCTTCGGCGGCACTGTGCTTTACGGATTGCATGTAAACCGTGGAAACGTTGACGGCGGCACAGCGCCCAGCGAGGTTCAAATTAAATAGCGCAATCAAATCTAATTACAGTTTAATTGTATGCTTTTATCTCTTTATGACCGCCCGGTAATTTCAGATTCACTTTATGACACAAATATTGGATCATCTTGCAAATTCGTTTCCAATCGGACAGAGTTGGTACCGGTACGGTAACCAACCGGTAAGTGTCTGTTCTTGTAGCTTACCTGTGTGAACACCTTCTGCAAATCGGCCGGCCATCAATTAGACGCGAGGCTCAGCAAAGTGTAGCCTGAGGTGTTGTAGCGAGACATAGCCGATTCGTTGGCATGAAGAAACTTTGTACGCCCAGTCCAGTCGTCGCCGGTGTAAATAAAAATGGAAAAGGATGCGCTGGGTAGTCGTTGTGAATGTAAACCCCAAAAATATACCTTTTATTGAAGGTACTGTTTACTTGTACTTGGACTAGGTAGTCAATGGTTCACCGGCCGTCTTGAGGATAATTAAATTGGACTTAGAGAGTTATAGTTAGAGGAGGGTATCTACAGTAGAAATTTGAGATGATACATATCATAGCGCTCCTGAAATACGATCAATCCGACCAATAGACAACTGACCACCTAAATATAGGCAATCTCCAACCCTTGGAAGGTTCTATCGATTTGTAGTAACGGGAGAGCTGGAAATGATTCACATTGAGGATGAATGAGACTGCACTTGTCCATCCAGACCAGGATGATCGAGGTGACCCTAGCAGCGCAGAAAAAACAGGAGCCACAAAGTTCTTGAAGGTGTAGTTAAACTGAAGCCTGGTGAAAAATTGGAGGAATTGGTAATACCATCTGCAAAGGCATCGCGGAGAATTGTGCTGTAAGCGAACAAGGAATACGCCAAAGACTAATTTTGAAATGGTACCCCTTACTGCATAGAGCGATCCAAAGAAACTTTGAAGTGAAAAGAGAGAATCAGTAGAAACTAATAAATGATAAGAAATAACAAGAACAACGGGTTCGATTCCAATTCAAATACCTAGTGAAAAATTGAGAAAACATAGTTAAGTCACAAATGGTTTGAAAGTCATTATTATGTGTGTTTTTTTCAACAGGTTGTTGTTCGAATGGGATCTGATCATAGCCATATTTCTTGAATCTTCGGAATGATAATAAAAAAAGACGGGAGTTATTCGGCAAGAGCACTATGGTCTTGTATATGTATACCGCAATCGTTAATACGCATTAAACTGTTCTCGGTATTAAGTTAATACGATTGCCGTTTATACCGCCTGAGCGTACTAAGTTAATCCACTTTGCTTTAAACGTCACATGTGAAGTTGACATGCAGGTGAAGTGTCACATGTCGAACAGATATTCCAATTGAGTTTAGCAGGGTTAACAATCCTATTGGTAAGTACCTCGGATAAACTGTATGGGCAGAGCTACGCGTAGTTTCCCTTATTACATGTAGCTATGAAACTCTATAGAAAATGCACACAATTGAAAAGGCTTTTTTTAATAATTTTGAACATGCTGTCTCTGCATATATTACACATAGACTTAAATTTCCGTACAAAATGTATTAATTTCGCACGACTATTGGGTGCAAATACCTGCTATGAATTGAATTAAACGTACAAATGTTAAAAAAGTGAAATTTTAGTGTTTCCACAATGCCATTTCAACTGTGCTCGGTTTAATTTAGTCTAGTTCTAATCCACATGCGGAACTGGACTAACTTAATACCACACGTTTGCACCGCTTCTTAATACGGCTTTACTGTTAACACGGACTGTGTTATAGCCGGTGTATACGAGGCTCTATGATCCAGAAGAGTACCTATCGATCCTAAGAATATGTCCTGAAGTGTCCATCGCTGCGTAATATCTACAGTAATGTCTACACTTGGCTCCATACTGTTCTGTTAAAGTATTTATTATTAATGTATTAAAACATACCTAATAATATCCAACCCTTTTCACCCATCCTAAAAATCCTTTCCATATGCGTGTCGTGAATTTGACTGCAAGACATCCAAAACACCTTGTAGACACCTTTGAAACTTACAGTACGAACCCTGCAGCTCCCACTGCAAAAAGGAAGTGTGAGTTCAGTCGAACAACTATTCCACATGTAGCCACGTATGTCTATATCATATTCTACTAGCACTCCCATATCAACCTGGTATAAAGCCGGAGGCGCATAGGATGCATAGGGAACTGAAGAACCTGAAAGCCAGAGTGGAGCGATACCTGCCCGAAGAATAGGTGCATGCATTTGCTATCGTAAATGTTCCCGGCATTCATGACCGGCTCCGTCGAAATAAAAACCGAACCGAGGATCCGAAATGTCGAAAACAATAATAAAATGGTTAGCGGCTTTGTTGAGGCTAATTTAGACATTTTGTAATTTAGTGTAATTTAGCTGTCAGAACGAGTTATTAAGACATCACGGAACCTGATATATGTGTGTGCACACGGACATGGACATGGATGCCGGACACAGGATTTATGTGGCCATCATGGATCGGTTTTAGCCCCAGCGCCTAGCTACTAGGGCCTAGTAAGGCTTGTGCTAGAGTACCTTAGATAGGCTCCGTATACCTACCCCATATGCTTTTTACGATGGAGGCATATTCTTTGGTACTTTCATATGCCGATAAATTGCATACTCGTTGCATTGATTAAATATTTTGTACTGTACTAGAAGCGAGGTTGTTTTCTTCGGATTTTTTGTTTGTATTTGCGAGGAGTACTGTAGAAGTCCATGCGGCCGGCAAACGAGGCGTACAGGTTTAATTGAAAATCTAATCGGAATAGTGAACGCGATTGTACGGCTTGCAGGTAATTGACTTGCTGTTTACTTTAATTTGATTTTGCCATCGACATGTTTCGGTTGCCTTCAATTTTCCGTATGAACTTAATAACGGTCGTTGGGGTTTGGAGTATCCACAATAATTAAAATAATTACATATGAGTAAATTTTATAATGCGGAAGATTGATACATGGAGGAGTAATTTCTTGAAGACCACCTAATTGTACGAGAAGTGTGTCCGTCGAACCAGAGTTCGCCAGCAGAAAGAGTTGAAAATGTACATCAAGAACCAGTGAAAAATCAAAAAACTGGGCGCAACTTTATTATTTTGCGTAGAAGTCCGAAACTCGATTAATGCTGAAATGGAGAACTATGCGACTGAAAACCTAAAAACTCACCCCCAAAATAACCTCTTGGTTATCCTATAGGTTATCAGTCGCATAGTAACCCTAATTGCATCTCAAAGCATTTCAATCTTCTACCAAAAATATGATAAAGTCAACAAAACAGATAGGGCCGTTGGCAAATTTAATTTTTATTAACGTATTTTTAATTTATTATTTTTTAATAATAAAGTAAAGTATGTTATCGACTTGAAATTTTGTACTTTTACGTTTTATGACTAGTACGAGTAAATCACAAAAAATTTAATAAAATGAAAAGTCTGTCTGTCTGTCCGCCGTATGCCGTACGCAGAACCGTTTGAAGGTGCGTAGCTCAGAAACCCCTAGAGATAGATATTAAGTTGAAGTTTTCATCGTGTATAGTATAGGTGAAACCCTACGCTTGGTATCCTTTGGGTGGATGATGGTGTGAGAGGAAAGAGGGGGCAGTGTTTTAGCTGAACAAATTTTGTTTCTAGATCTCAGGAACCGTGTGTAATGCTAAGAGGCTTAAAAATTTGGAACTTATATAGTACTGTGAAAGTTTGCATGCAAAAAAAAATTTGAAATCGGTGGAGGGATTATGGGAGTGGGAGAAAACAATGAGTCCGAAACGCTTGAGAGCAGGGATTGAAACATTTTAAGATCTATATCTCCTGACCAATTGATGTTAGAAGGTTGACACTTTGTGGTTGTGTTTAAGGATACTTCAAGATTAGACAAAGGCCAAAATTGTTAAGGGGAGTGGTAGGATGTAGGTGTGGGAGGTGAGTTGGGGTCTGGAGACCTTTAGTAGGGAAAATATTTTGTGGCTGTAGGTGATGGCGAAAGGCGGTAGAACCGAAAACATTCTGATTTTTATTGCTCGAAAACGGTAATGAATGGAAAGCTAAAAATGTACGACTATATAGAATTGCCATAGAGACAACCTAGAAAAATAAAAGTTTTGATAGCGGTAGTAAGGTACGGGGGTGAGGGGTAGTTTCTTATATTTCGAAAACCGTTTATCTCACATACAAAGAAACCATATGACTGTGCTAACCATATTTTGGGAGAACCATACTATGACTGAATTTATAGTTGCGTGAACCACGTTAGAAAATATAAGATAGGTTCTGATAACTGATGCTATGGTTGCACTAACTTTACTGTTTTATTGCTCTGAACATAGTATGATTATATCAATCATGAAAATGTTTGTAATTTGATTCTTAGCTACAACTAGAGTAATGTTTATGATGAATGTGTTATGATCGAATCAAACAAAAGAAAATTTGTTGTATGGTTAACGCAAACATAGTTTTGGTTCTATCAACTTAACTTATGTTCTGTTGAGCATTCAGTATCTTATGACTTGAGTTTTGATAAATATATTATAATTACATCAATCATATAAATGGTTGTAACAATTACACAACATGGTTGTGAGAACTATATTTACAATCCTCAGTAACATTAATATGATTGATTACAACAGAGCTAAGATTGAGACAAACATTGATATATGGTCCTTATAACCAATAACCATAATGCTGTGAATACTAAGATACTATCATATTATAAAAAATGGTACTGGGGATCCTCACTCACTTTAAAATTGGATTTACTGCTCATTACAAACTTACTTTCTTATTTTTTTTCTCTGTGTGGTCCGTCAAATTCCGGATGAAATGTCTTCGCAGATCGCTGAAAATGTATGAAGTCCACATTTTTGTACAGCTAAAGGGTTTTACAATAATAAATTATAGTAATTGGAAAAACTGCATGTTATAAATGAACCTAACTCACGGACGATACCTTTCACTGTGGAAAAAATTATGGTTTTCGACTTTTTATGACATACTTGTTAATAATTGCGATAACCATAGTATGTTTTTAATGTCATCATTCAAAATAGTATAGTTTTGAGAAATGTTCAATAAATTTCTATTGTTGCACTGATCATGGAATATAGTTGCTGCTATCATAAAATACTTTTACATCATGTAACAAGCATGATTCAGCCGATCTTCTTAATTTAAAATCTCTAAATATGTTTATTGAACCATAGTTTGCTTGTGTGAAAAAAGCCATGGCAAGGTCAAACATAACTTTTTTAATAGATATAGGTAGTTATAATAACTAAAATACGGTCATTGCAGCTATGGAAGAATTACATTTTTTCTTTCAGTGCAGAAAGCTGAAAATTAGTACATATACCTATGTAGATACGCTACTAGCTACTTAAAGCAAAAAAATTTAGATATTCATTGGCCTTATCAGGAGTAAAAATATGTACGTGAAACCCATATTTTCACGAACTTCGTAAAAGCTTGTAGACATATCGAGCTATTTTACTTCCGGCGGCCTACAAACATTCTTCCAAATTTTCGATATCCAACCCCAAACGAGGTATGTATATGTATAATGTGGTTGTGTACATATTCATGAATTCCTATATATTTTATAACTAGGAAACTATGTGGAACGTTATTTTTTAGGTTGTCAGTTGTATAGTAACCAACATCGCTTCACAACATTAAACGCGTCCCGGACCTCTACCCAAAAAATATAATAAAGTTGCGCCCAGACTGTAGGCCGTTTTTTTCAATAGCAGAATCAATAGAAGTAAAAACAAATTCGATCTCATTAAACCTAAAAAATATTCGAAATTCGTGAAAACTTGAACATTAGCTTACACCCCCACTGGATTTAATATCGAATAAAGCCTAAATTGGGGTTTTTGCCGCATATATTATATATAAAGCCCCTAGAAGTGAAATCGAATTCGATATCCCACTTGATCTAAGAAATATTCCGAAATTCGTGAAAATGTACATATTCACTTTTCACTCCCTCAGGGGTTGGATATCAACAAATTTGGAAAAGGATTTCTAGACGCTTATACAGAGAGCCCGCCCGAAGTAAAATTACTTTGAGAACTTAAACCTAAAAGGCCTAAAAGATAAAACAAAATTCGTGAAAATGTGAAAAAACTCTTTTCACCACTGTACGCCAAAAAAATATAATAAAATCATTTCATTCCGAATCTTCGTATTTCCATTTCATATACAGTTTCGTTCAGAAAAATTAAATAAACTATCGGTTCCCAGATATATAATACTATTTCATTTCGTATTGCTTCCAAATTTTATTGACATTTTTGACCATTTTCAAACACATATAGTGAAAAAGCAGACTATTTCAAAACGATTGCTTTAGAAGTAACAACAATTTAACGACAACAGTAAAGCGCTGTTCGAATTTTAAAATTGTTTAAAACGCGAAAAAGATGATGTTGGCGCTGACCCCCTCTCCCGTTGTAGATCAGAACAATAGGCTGAATTCGTTTTTCTCGTACTTATTTTCTAATACCTGCCTTGCCTTCGGTTTCTTCGATAATTACTTTAATATGTTATAAACGATTTGTAGCAGGAAGAAATTACAACTTCCGTTCGAAAATCTAGAAACCTTCTTAGCGAATTTGAACAGTTCTAAAACTTCAAACACACACTGTTTTCATTTTATTAGTAGCCCTACCGTTTTAAAACAATTTTCGTTTGCAAATCTTTCGGAAATAATCGACGTTCCGATTATTGAATACTCGCCATCAGATATATATTATGAGAAATTCGGTAGCACCATTAGTAATTAGGCTCAATCGTCTCTAGAAATGATGTGAAAAGAAATTCGTTTGGATTTTGGTCAATTAAAGATCGACGGGTAGCTCATGGGCTCATCGCTCAGCAAGCAAGCACCTGACTTGATTGAGTTGTTATTACGGTCGATTGAGACGGTAAGATGATGCTGAGATACTGCGATGATGGACCATACGAAGACGATCGACGATGATGCTGCGATTGCTGCAGCATTTCTTGCTGTTGTTGTTGATGATGATGCCAATGATGATGATGATGTTACCATTTTGAATTCAATTTCGGTTTTTAATTTGACGCAATCTCGAGACGGTTTTTCAATTGGTCACGGGTATTTTAAAATTTTCGAGCCCCATCATCATATCGATTTTACGGACTACGAATTTCGAATCGCCTTAAGCCCCCTTCAGCCTGTGAGATTCGGACAATTATTAATTGTGTGATAGCTGTTTGGACGAGGGCTTCCAGTTTCAATTTGTTGTAGGCTCTGCGGCCAATTCCAAGGAAATTTAATTTCCAAATTGCATTGTTTGTATACAAATCATCGCGAACGGATTGGCCACGGTTAGTTCCACGGCGAATTATCGACGTTATTGTATATGCGTCGAAGTGAAGATATCGAAGTCGAACTTCACGGGGCTGAAGTCCGGTAATTAGACTATGATGGAACTAGCGTTTTCAGAATAGACGCCCGGGTTAGATGAAGAGTAAACTTCATTTTCTAGAGATGGTCTATGGCTTTGATGCACGACGCCTCATTTTGATGGAATTTCGCGCTGGAAGGTGTTAATTATCTCCTTGAAAATTTGACAGCTACAAATCGATATTTGATGTCTACAGTTTATCATTAGCAATTTTGAGCTTAAGTGGGTCGTCGATCGCCCGTTTCTGTTTGAGGAATGAAAATTTTATTTCTCTGATCGGTTAACTGAATCGATGTGGTCAGTGTTGTACCCAATTTAGACAATTTGCTGAGGCTTTTTAGATATAATTAACCGAAAACATTTGTTAATGAAAAACGGTAAAACATATATTGTTGGTCTAAGAAATAGGAGCAAATACGTAAGTATGGACTTATTACAATTAAGCGTTGAGAAGAGTGACGTGACAAGCATAAAATCAAATGAACTGAAAAATGTAAAGAAATTAGCAATAAATACCTTGGAACTGTTTCACATTACTATGGGTGCGGTCATGGGGAGATAGAGGAATTATTAGCATCGGGGGCATACCCAATATGCACTGTAACGTGAACATATGATATGGAGGGTGAGGTTTTAGCGTTGCTGGAATTAATTAGTCAAGTCCGAAACGAAAATTACAAGTAACATTCATATAGGTATAGGTAGGTATAGTTCATAAGAAGAAACCTTGTCGCAAAAAAACAATACCCTACTCCCTAACATTTCCTCGATTTGAACAACATTAATCACGAATAGCAAGATATGTTCATCAATTTTCCTTGTATAGGCTCACACTAAATTATTTAAAATTACTATCCTACAGCCAAGCGCTAAAAATATGTATAACGTAGTTGTACAGACATTTGTCTAATCTCTAAAATAAGTCATACATGTAATACATAAAAATTATTCCTGGCAATAAAGAAATTTGAAATTTGAAGAGATATGTTCATATTAAGATGGGCTGCCAAACAAACCACCATAGGACACAGAGACTAGAGATGGGTCGTTCACGAGTGAACTGTTCCAAAAGAACGCTTCATTGAACTGATTGCGTGAAGTCACTCACTCCTTTTGGTGAGCTGCAGTTCCATATTAGACACAAGACAAAAAACTTTACAAACCTTCTGTTTTTCTTGGCCATCATCTTCTAGATCGACTGATTTTTTTTTGGTCTTCGTCTTGGAGATCGCCTGACCTTTCTTTTTTGCTCATTATCTTCTAAATCTACTGACCTTTTTTGTTTTTACTCATCATCTTGTCCCCTCAACTTGAACTATGAATGAACTAAGAGAACGAACTGATATGCGAGCGAACGAAAGAATGAAAATAAAGAAATAAAAGAACAAAAATGAAGCAACGATAGAAGGAAGAGTTCCGGAACTACTTCACTGAACTCGTTCCTTAAAGTTACTGACTCGGAGTCAAGTATTTCACTGGAAGGAACTGTTTTGCCCATCTCTAATACAAGCCTAATGTTCGTAGTTTGTACACATTGAAAATAGCAAGAGCAAGTGATACACTGCATGCCATGCATTCATATATTTGACTTTTTTCCCTTTCAAATTCTGTCATGTTAAACTTTTGTTTGCCACATTATTTTATTTATTCTACACGAATTTTATTACATATGTCGAAAAAAGCTTGACAGAACTTTTCGTAACAATTTTTAGCCAAATATTTCATAGCATGGAATAAAGTGTAATGAAGGGTTATTCAATAGGTACATAACAATTTTGTATTTTAATACAAACGCACGTTTAAACTTTTTTGCTAGACTGTCAATGTCAAAACAAAAGTCATAGCTTACTTTTTTATCATAGTAAAGGTCCAGAACGAGTAAAGTTTGGAAATTATAGTAATTTATATACTAAATTATGTCCATATCAAATAACCCGGGTTATCAATAGGGACATAACAATAAACGTTGCAAGGCTTACACTTCCGTCATGGTGAAATTCACGATCAACAATCTTTTAGAATTTATTCCAATTATCTTTTCTGTTTTTTTTTTAAATATAATAGAAATAATAAAAAATAATAGAAATTCATATGTCCCTATTAAATAACCCTATTAAAACACGCTATAGGGTTATTCAATAGGGAAGTGTTCTTCCAATCACTTGTACATATAATATTATGCTAGAAACTTGAAACTTTCTAATATATACCTACCATCTGGCTTCGAAACAACCAATAACATATATTGACTTTGACGTCGTCCTGTACTATGACTTAAAAACGTAATTCATATGTTAAGGGAAGCGTTGTCGTAATCACTTCTGTCGCACCCCAAGTTTACCAGCTACCTGTACTTTGGCCTAAGAATCATGAAATTTCGGCATGATTTTTAGAATTGAATAGAATTCTTTTCAGAAAATGTTGCATAGTTTTAGTATTACTGAGCGAGCATTGAAAATTGAAATTAAGCGACCTTTGCAACAATATATTTGAAACATTTGACTGGATTCACAAAGCTAAATGCCAAAAACCGTCGTTTTTAACACTTTAATTTGTTGTTAAAAGTTAAGGTATTTTTACTTATTTACTTAAAAACTATTGTCTAGTTATTCTTTTTGTTTTTAGGTCGGTAACTTTTGCAATGAGTTATAAATATTGTATTAAGGTAATTCATTTTTTTAATTTTGGCAGATTTTCTTAAAATTTAAGATCAATCTCTTACATGGTTCTAAAGATATTAATGGTGGCAAAGGTCCGAGTTATAAACGAGTTAGATACTGACGTGGTAATTTTAGTGTAAAGTTCGCGCTACCATAATTGTATTATTGCACTATCTCGTTTGACATGAGAGTTAAAAGCACTATTTTGAAATTTGTAAAGCTACAAAGCCAACTATTATAATAAAGAATATGTAAGCCGATTAGCAATTTTTTTACTTTGAAGACATCGATCTTATCAAACGAATATTGATTTGCTGTTAGTTACACTGTATGCCAAATGCGTGTCAAATATTTCGCTAAAAAAAATTTGACGAAGAACACAGTCAGTCCAACACAATCTTATGATGAACTGGCTTCTCCAGTGAAGTTTCTTTCCAAATTTGTCATATCCTCAGGGATAGCGGTTAGTCCACAGTCGGGGACTCCGTGTTGGAGTTTCACTCTACTGACACCGGAAAGAATAACTAACTCCTAATCATAATAGCTTCTGTGGTAGCTTACCACGAAAAATCTAATAACAACACAGTCATTTTTTTTTTTTAAATTGACTTTATGCAGATCAAATAAAATAATGTGGCAAACAAAGATTTGACGATTACATTATGTGACAGCATATGCTTTGGAAAATGGTCAAATACAATATTTGACGACTTCAGACTCTCAGAGAGGCTCCTTTCGCATAACTGAACTATCATGCCGTGTAACTGTAGCACTTTCGAACTCATTAAAAACCAATTACCGCGAAAACAAGGCTTCAGACCTGCTTTGGCTCGGATTGCATAATTTTTGGAATACAGCTAAAATCAATGACAAATATTTTTAGGCTTTGGTTACTTGCTTTTTGACAATAGATTATGATAAATCCAATTCAGGAAACTCAGATTGGATGAAGGCGACTATGATGTTGCTAAAATAATACAGTAGACACGAATATTTCAAAAAATACAAATTGTCTAACAGTATTTAGAAAAGTAACCATTAATCTTTCAAAGAACTAGAACTCGCATTTTTATTCCATAAAATCGAAACTAATTAATGATTTAAAGTAATAATCATCACATTAACCATTCATTTTCATTAATCAGACATTACCAATCTGATATTCCAGTATTTTTTTCGGTGTGGGTTTTTGTTATAAAAACGGTGTAATAGTAACAATTTAGACTTAATAGTTACGCACGATATTCAAACATACTGGCATAAGCCTATATCAGGTCGGTATTATTTCTGTTGAAATGAAACCACCGGTTTAGCTTAATCTACGTATCAATACTCGTCTATATGCGGACATAGTCCGTAGTCTTAATAAACGCCCTTGCCGTTGAATGCCAAAAAAAAAAAGTTTTCTTTTGATTGGTGAACAATTATCGTGTACCTTATCCTTCATTATAAAGTCAAATCAAAATGTGAAATAAATTCTACCATCATTTTCAAATATTGATCAGACTAAAGATCATTTAACACAGACACAGATTAGTTGTCAATTGATATGGGAAAATTTGAATTCGAAGTCACACCCGATTTATAATATAAATTACTTCGAACGTTCGACTCATGCTTACTTTCGGCCGATCGATCACGTATAGCGGTGCAATTTGTAAAGTAATTTCAGATTATATTATGGATTTTCATTAATTGAAGCCATCCGTTAAGAATTTAGTCAGATAACTTGTTTATCCTCGAACGAACACAAAACAAATTTCACGATCACCTACGAAAGCCGATCGACATACCTGAAAATAAGTCCGCGTGTATATCTGACGATCATGAATAATCCGAAAACCGTCACAGCAGGATATCGAAGGTGTGAAATCCCTGCTGGGCTCGAGTTAATAAGCAGTGACCAACAAAGGTATAAAAGGCCGCTTGTAAAAGGCTCTCATATGTTCAATTTCATGTAGGCCTATACCGTCAATGATCAGCTCGTATAATTCACCATCGGTTAATATTATATTTCGGTAACCCTCAAGGTGCGATTCTCTCACCGTAGGTACATATTATCGCCGAAGAACAACAACAATATTTTTCAATTTTTAACGATCATTTGTTGGTTGGATTTCATTTTCCATAACTCAATTAATACGCGGACATAAAACGAAATGTTTGCAGTCGAATATTTTACGATAAAGTCCTTAGCATGGTTTTGTGTCAGATATGGTTAAAAAGCGCAGGTGAACCAGGATTTTGAGATTTCAAACTGGAAAATGTCAAGTAATAGTTTATCGAATCGTGTAATTAACAGAACTATAAAGCTATGTACTATTTTCGTTATACAACTTACGTGTATCATGATTGGTGATCATGTCAGGTAGTATCTACTCGTAATTCCCACAGGTATTTTACGGCCGTCATATTGCCGGTGATGTCTATTATACTATAGTTAGGTCGTTTTCAATGTATACGATATCGAAACGATCAAGACAAGTCTCTTCGCCGATGGTAAAAATTATTAAATGGCTCAATCAACACGATTTATAGCCAGCACGTTCTTCTACTATATAAAAGTCCGGATCGTATATTGTACCAGCCGATCATATATTACCGGCATGATCTCTGAAATTAACTTGTATAGTGGGAAAAATGAAAATAAAATGAATTGCTGGTATATCCCCGAGTACGTGGAAAACTGCATGAAAAGCGAGCTGATTTTCATGTCGTTTTGCTTTTATTTATTTAATAATTTTGGTTCTTGTTTTGTAGTTTCCATAGAAAATTTAATTTATCCTCAACTTCAATCTCAATATTGTACAGTGCAGTTTAAACCGGTGAGGCGTAAAATTTTTTTTTTTTTTTGGGTTAAAAAGAGTTTTTGATTACGACTATAGCCAGTAACCTCTTTCTCATTTCCATTAGATCTGCTATTTTGATGGATTTTATACTCTTTAATTTCATGATGGTTGCTTCCTAGTTAGTACATTCCTTTGACATACCTGGTACTTACCCCGGAGGACCTCATTCGCGAGATAGGGGCCCAGAATTTAAGAGTTGAAGGAAATCGTAACCTTTTAGTGTTTTCCCAAGGGAGTCTAAACAAATGATGTACTCCATGAACTATGCGTGGGGAGGTTCATGCACTAAATACCTTAATAACAGTTTTCATATGTATACAAGTCATATGTATACGAGTATGAATATCGCCTCCTGGCTAAAACTGAAATGCGATAGAAATGGGGCAAAATACCAGTTATGATTGTAGACAATAGTTCATGATGTGGTCAAAATCGATATAAAACACCACTGATTGTCTTAGGACTTGGAAGTTATAAAAAAAAAATAATTTTCTTAATAGTTAATAGCTCCTTGTAAGATACATTTTTCAACATTTATCATAGGTCCTTCCATTCGATGAAACTAAAAGAGGGGCCTATCACAAACATTTGAGAGACCACTTTGTTGCAGTTTTTTCTATGGTAATGTGACTACTAAAGTATAACTGTTTTTTCGTAGCATATTAAAGCCCTTGAATAGAATCCATTCAACATCCAATCATACCTAAAATATATGGGGAAATTCTTAAAAATACACATAAAAAATTAAAAAATGCACTAAATCCTAAAATTGGTTATTAGGCGATTATAACAGCCCTGTGGAAACCGGTCCGATATTTCTTCAAACCTAAGAGATATGATGGAATTCGTGGAAACGAATGTAAACCACGTTAGGTGTTGAATATTAAAAAATCCTGAATTTTCTTTACGAGGAAATAACTACACTCTAAGAAAAATTTGTTGTATTTCACTACAATTATTGGAGGCAATTGAATGCCAACAATAATTATAATGAATTTTACCTTATAGTAAAAATACTCATTTTTTATGTAATAAATTACTGTATTGATGTTTAAAAATCAATAATTTATAATGTAATATAGGTATTAAAGTTTAGTAATTTTTACACAAGAAATTATGTAAAATTTCTACTTCAACTTGTTGATTTTTAAACAAAAGTAGTGTAGGTACCTACTTTTAAGCAAATATGAATTATGCAATCAAATAAAAATAAAAGTAAAATTATGTAAACTTACATTTAGGATAAAAGAGCATTTGTCGAAATCGGTTTTTATTATTTTCTTTTTAAATTCAGCTTAAAAATAATACTAACATCGTATTTTTTACTTAAAAAAAAAAATTTCTTTAAAATGCGGAATAATTGCAGTAATTATGTTTTCATTACTATCATCATCCGCTAACAATTTTTTACTTAATTTGTTTTGCGATTGCATACAATGTTTTGAGATGACGGTTTTCTCTGGTGCAAACAAACATATTTTCAAAACTATCTGGGTCAAAGTCAAAGTAGTCAATTCATTAAAATGTCCCAGAAGGTATTGTTAAATTAAGTTTTCTGAGTTTCTTAAAACAATGCGATTCAAATATCGATTTATTCCAAAAATACTATATACAACGTTGCATTGAACATTTAATTTTACCTACATACCTATATTGTGCTGATTTAAATGTTGTAAGCATGTGTGTAGATATTTTTTTAAAAACACTTTAACATACATATCTATATGTGTTTGCACAAGTCACACGAAAATGGATGGATGCTAGATTTTGGTTTGTACAACTTCTTTTGTTCAAATCTGAATGAAATCTATGACAATGAGTTCGATATGAAGTATAATTTGAATATTGCTTATAACAATTAAAATTAGAGTTTTTCTGCACTCTATGCAAATTTACTTTGTGCAATAATTAAATTTTAAGAAAATTAATCGCAATTGATACACTTGAAAATTTTGATTTTACTCATATTCATGAGTTAACTCAAATTTAAATTTAAATACATATCAAATTAAATACACGGCAAAATAAAGACAAATAAACTCACTAAAACAATGTATTCATACAGCCTCGGTTTACTTCAATAACTATTGTAGTTTTGACATGTAGCGTAATTTTACACCGAAGAATACCACAATAATTATTGTAAAATCTGTTTAATTTTAAACACATCTTTACATCGCCAGGCAACAAAATATCAAAATAGCGAAGAACAGGACATTGTCCTGAAGAGATTCGTTTGATATTTAAGACTTTATATTTTTCAGCAATGACAAATTGTAGAGCATGATTTGAAATGGCATTTTGAACAAGCAATTTCAAAATTTTATGTAAAATATGAAAGTTGAACGCGGTGGAACAAAAATTTCAGTGCTGTTCTGGATGAGTTCAGTAGAATTCAAGTAGTATGTCCTTAAAATGTAGGTAGTTTCACAAAGAAGTTTTAAAATTTCACATATGTATAGCGGAATTTGCAAAAACGGGCTAAAAATTAAAATAATTAAAAGAGAATGTTTGTTAAATATGGCCCTTAATATTTGTCCTATAGAAAAATTAAATATAGGTGATAAAAGTTATAGCACAAGTAATTTCCGATGTTTTACGTTTTACTTAATATTCTTTTAATGTTAATGATAAAAGAGATATTTTAGATCTAATGTCCGATATTTTGCTGGAGCCAAATAAATAAACTTATGTGCTTGCAATTTTACGTGATAAGTCTTAGATTCGAATTCTTTTTTAATTTTTTCGGTTGCAGATGTAGCCGGGTTTTTTCGCGAGTATAATTATGCATATAATTTTTTTTGATTTCTTATTATTCCTTCAGTGGTAATAGATCCACTTAATTTGCCAATTTGATTCCTTCGCGATCTTAATCCACACGAGATATTTAAACTGCAGTGCGATGTCAAGAATAAGTCCTAAAACTGCACGGCAATGTACGGCATTCATAAAGAGTGGCATGTATGTGGTGAATTTAAAATCCAGTGTCTGTGCAGACAATTAAAAGTTTTAAGCCAAATATTCTGTATTGTTTGTTGCCCAACTCTGCTGAACAGTCCGCCTTTCTTACGTGCTCCTTCACTCCTTAATTTCCACATTTTTTTCCAATTTCCCCCTTTCTCAATAGTGGGTAAGGTACCAAAAGTAAAAATCACCTTAATTCACTACCTGTACTGACCTGAAAACTCGATTCTTAAAAAGAAGAAAAAATATATACCTATGTATATACAGAGCGCACAAAAGAAACCAATTAACAGAGCAATGTGACCTCTGACATAGTCCAATAACATCGTCTTGCGGAGCAAAAGAAAAAACCTCTCCACGGTTTTAATCACTTAATTAGTTGCATTCGGATCGCTTGAGTTTCCATCAATCACAGCGATCGAAAAGGAACGAATCGGAGTCTATCGTTCGACTCTAGCGTCGTTGACGTCGCTTTCTTTGGCCCGTTCAAGACCCCGCACGCTGTGTACTGTAGACATCTTATAAGACGCTCAGACCGCAAACACAATCGACCGATCAGCGCAGAGAACACGATCGCATATTCATGCGGCTTTGATTCACTCAACGAGATCGTCTTGTTACAATCAATGATCGAGCGATTGATCTTTTGTTCACTTACGGAATCCTCGACAATGTGGCCAATAAAGGTACATGGGCAGATCGTTCAGGTATCCAACTAGGAGTCGCGACTCCAGCTCAAGTGGGCTGAAATTGAATTGAATGCCATCATCGGTATGGGTCTTGACGACAAAAATATTGGCAAGCAATTAATTCAGAGAAGAAAGTTAAATTGCATTGTTATGAACGAGATTGATTTCCAGGTAAATTACCTGTGAAGCCTACGTGGTTATGGAGATGTAATTAATTTGGTGAAAATTGTAGGTACCGTTGGGAGTTCTTTTAAGGCAACATATGGTACACATTTTGCTAAATTTAATTATTTATCGGATGGCAGGAAATTGACCAAAATGCTGTTTCGGATCGTTACAGCCTTTAAGGACTAACCAGAATGCTTCATATCGAGAAAAGATATCGGATCTTCGACGAACAAAGTATGTACTTGTATAATTAATTGGTTACATGGATCGGTGGAATTATTGAAGCAACCATATGACGAGTGTGTTGAGTGTATTCTGTGTCGAGCACTTAATTAAAGTTTATGCCCTTGCCCAGTTTCCCATATGCGAAGTTATCAATCTCCCTGATACGACTAGCAGGAACAAATAGTTCATATGTTCCTCTATAGAAAATATTGCCGAAGAGTTAAGTGCCGGAAACGCTTCGTCATTTTATGTGTTCTTCTTTTTTGCAAAAGCCAGCAAAATGTTATTAAATCGACAGTTTGACCGGATATTGAAACGAATTTCCCAAGCGTTATCATTAAGTTCTTATCGAATTAATTGGAGTAAAGCTAAGATGGTCAATCGGACGATGTGAAAACATATGTGCAGCATTTGTAACCGATTTAAATAGACTGCATATTTTAATTATTTGTTAGATAGGAACTTTATGCGCGAATATACTTGAACTTGAGCAAACAATTTCTTATGGCGAGTACAAACTTTCAATGGAAATAGGGTTATTCAATAGTGACATAACAAATTTTCTATTAGTACATATTAGTATTAGTATATAGTTTCCAAACGTTGCTCCCTCGTCACTATGTTAAAAATATAAACTTTTATTTACGTTTTAACATTGACAGACCAGAAAAAAAATTTAAGTGTGCGTTCATATTAAGCTACAAAATTGTTATGTTTTTTTTAAGGACACTGAACTGGACTTAGGTGGTTAGCCTTTAATACACTGTAGTGTACAATCCAGTCAGCTTAGGGATGGGAGGTCAGAAATCGGGCCGGATATGGCAGTGTATTAGTTGGTGTTAATAATTTTTTAATGCTATTTGGCTATGATGTGATCTACCAGAACAGCAATGTTGCCTATAACAAATCAACTACTGTCTGGTATGTACCTATTGAATAACTCTTTATAACATCTTAGGAAGCTCTACACATTTCTCCCATGTTCTACAAACTTCGTGTATTTCTACATACTTCATCGAATATGCTGGAAATCTTTCGACTCAAAACATGCAGTACATAGGTGCGGCAGGGTTTATAAACGGAATCATTTTTACTACAGCGAAAGTCAGACGATAATCAGCTTACTGAAAATTGGATGTGATTTGTATTGCTATCAGCGATCGTGTAAAAAATAAAGTCGCCAAGATTTGCTAATAGTGTGATAAGCGCTTATATTTTAGTAATTTTACATTATTATTTTAATAATAAAGTATGTATTATTAATGGATTTTTTTCAAGGTAAGCCAAGCATAGAAGCAAAGTTGATAAAATTTTTGTTGTTTACCGGCGGCAGTGGAGTGAAACTCCAACACGAAATCATCGATTGTTGATTAATCGCTGTAATTTTTAGTTGTGGCTTGTGTGTATTTAATTTTGTTGGCACTTACAACTATTTTTAGTTGCGAAAACTCTCTAACAACCTATTATCAGTATGTACTACTATATGGTCATACGACCAGTTATTTCGGTTAAGTAGTTGTGGGAACTACTGCGGACAACCTTAAGAATATGTATTATATAATACTGCTAAGTCCGTGTGTGGTTCGTACAACCACCTGCCAACTTTATAAATTCTTAAGTTCTGATAGAATATAGAACCATAGTGGCAACTTATTTTTTTTAGTTAAATAGAAACTACTAAATAGAAGTGTATTGCTACTAAATAGTAGTGTATTTCTGCCTAATAGGACGCCATATTTTATAGATGTGGCATGGCTTTCAATATAAATGAAATATTTTGAACAAAAATTTATACGAAACATACACATATTTTGAATCAAAATTACTTTATTCCTACTTTAAAATATTGATTTGAATACTTTTTATTCCATTTTAGTAAGAAAATATTTCCGTTTAAAAAATCTTAAAAAGTTATAAAATATTACAATATTGCTTTTTATGGTGGGGTGTAAATTTTAAGCATAGAAACATCACATGTGTTTACAGTAAAAATTATGTTTCCCATAAAATTAAATCTAGATTTAGTTTTTTAATCGAAAAATAATTATCATCAACTCATATTTCAATTGAAACTCACATCTTAGTGTAATCTTATTATTAGGTATATAAGCCATAACAACTCACACATTCTAACATTCTCTTCGCGCTCTCGACTCGTATGTGAATGATTTATCACCGTTACTCTATTTTACTATAAAGTCGGTAGATAGTCCGGAGATTGTACGTAAATGGTTCGGACAACCACATGCATTTCACTTACAACCAAATGGTCATTCCGTTTAGTCGTAGCCGCAGCCATAGAGATATGTCGTAGCCCACATCTATTCGTAACGCTGCAGGTAGCGAGGTGGTATGTATTACTAAGCCCGCTCTGGCAAATTGGTTGTGACACCTAACATATCACCGTTCTCACTACTATTCGCGAAAGTAAGCGTTACTATAATATATAGTGATATGATATAGTTCGCAGAACGATGGTACCTATTACCGCTACACCACTATTGGTGCTACTTGGGTGAAGATCACCTAATATTTAAACCAATTTGGTGGAAGGGATTATTTATTGTTATTGCTAGTAGTGTGAATAAATGCATTCACTATAAGCGTTATTATTTTAGTAATTTAACAGTATTATGTTTATATTTGAAATCCTGGCGAACCACTAGCACGGTACATTATTTAACTGAAACTCGGCTCAAACAGGGCCCTAAAAGTTTAAGCTTAAATTTTGGAGGATAAGTCGTAATCGAGTTTTTACAACCTTTTGTTCCGTTTATTTGGCCAATACAAAATTTTACGCAATCAAAACAATTATGTTAATAACCTTTCTCCGAAAAAAGGTAATCAACAAAAGTATTATACCGTGAAATCAACATCTCCTCGTAAATTAAAACTTAATAATTCGTAAAAAAGGGGTACAATAAATAAACCGGTGTTTCTACATACCACTTCAAAAGTAAAGGCCAGATAGGCACATCTCGTAACGAAACCTGGCGTTAATGGCGCGAACACATTGAAAATAATTACAATCAACGCTGCAAGTACGCGTTGTCAGTACGACAGTGTCTTGTACGTTAGCCTGAAAATCATGGACGCAAGCCTTGAGGGCTAAAACACCGACGAATCTCCGTCGGGTCTTAAGCATATTCAGCAACCTTTTTACAGGCATTAGCGCACAGTATGCTTGTTAGTCACCTGGATTTTCTCGAGATTATTTCGCGAAACGTAAGGTAAGCGGATCGAAACCGCACGAAGACGCTCGATCCGCATACAGAAATGCGCGAAATTGTAATTAAAACGAAGACGGTCGGACCCGAAAACGACAAAGGCTAAGGTAAACTGATAAATTGCAATTGGCATAGTTTGCATGAGTCGGACCAGCGTCTTCTCACCTCCGTATGGTGCTTCACCTTGACGCAAAGTGTTTTCATCAGCCATCGCTATCCGAAATCCGACAGTCTGCGTGTGTGGATAAAACAATCAGCTAAAATCGTAAAGGTAAGAAAAACTAAAGCGGTCTTTTTTATTGTTATTTATTTTTTCTTCGGCCGACATTCATCTGATCTCGGGATGATTTATGGTGTTTAATAATAGAGCGCTAAGCATAAATTTCTACGCGGGACTGTTAAGGTTGCTTCCCCGCTTGCCTCAGTATCGGGTACCTGTAAGGTACCTTGCATCTTAAGTTAAGCTGTTGCTTTGACTGACTGCTCAGGATTATTGCTCCGCGTCTAATAAGAAAGAAATAAGACGAATAGAGCAACTGGAAATTAGAAGAGAACACATAAAAAAATAATAAACGATGTTCTTCTTAGGCTCGTTTGTTGCTGGCAATAAGATAATTAAATTAATTTCGGCAAGTCGGCAAACAAGAGCTTAATTGGAAGTTCTTCTGAGAGTGAATGGGTTTCGAATGGGTCAGACGCTAAGATTTTTCACAACTTGTTCTTTATTAATGATCTCACCTGATGGCTAATGGTGAAGAGAAAATTTTTGCTAGTTTACACTGTACGTTTGGAAATATGTATAAGATTTTAATCCCCGGCCTGGAAAGTTTGGGATGAGCGGGCACGATCAGTGCATGAAAAACTATAACTACAGGTAAATAAAAAAAACAGTTGACGGTTATGGAAAACCCATGACACTAATAAGGAAACCCAAACATGTATTTCAAACAAGTGTAGCACTTTCGGAACTATCACAAATTTGGATCCAACTCTATTACACGCTTCAATTTAGTGGGAGCCATACATACCTATGTAGGTACCTGATTAATTATACCAATATCGGCACAAAACTAAACAAACCAAAATGTCTTTCCTATTTCCAATAAAAAATATTTATTTTTTTCAACATTTGACACAACTATTTGCCAAAATTCAGTCAAATTTGGCAGTTAAGAAAGCATTTATTTATGCCAACTTGAAAAATTTTGACAAAGAACAAGCCTGTATTTTTCATCGAAGAAAGCGATATGCAAACGGTTAAAATATGTTTTTAACCGTAAAATTTTTGATCAATGAGAAACACATTTACTCTTAAGGCTAATTATGAAATAAGAATTTTCATAAAATATCTTTAACAATTGTCTTGACGCCGAATAATGGAGATGGAATTTTGCCTGCAGTGTCATTTTTAAGGCAGTAACAGCTCCGTTTTGAGGCATACCCCATTGTAACAGGGCGTTGGTTGAAGAAATGTCTATCGGAAAAGAGGTTTCTTACCCCAAGGACCTTTTCGTATTGTAGGGCTTTAATATCCTACATTTATACATTCATAAAAGACTTGATCTTTTATTTTTGTTACAAGATAATTTATTATTATTTTTATTTCAATAAGATTTTAATATAAACATTTATTTTTATAATCAGTAAACAACAACGTATTTTAATAACATTTATAATTAATTTATTTATTAAACAATTAATGTTTATCAATTCAAAATTAACGAAGAACTGAATTTTCTCTGACTATCAATTATTTTTCTCGATTTTCGGAAACTCAATGATTACTTTGATTAAATAAACTAAACTGAAAACGACAGTGGCGAAACGTTAACAAGAGTACCATACTCGCCACATACTCCCCCCTCAGAGACAGCTTTCTTGACAACAATTCCAATATAATTAAATTAAAAATTCAAGTATACCTCTTTAAACAGAAGTCTGAGATAAACATGGTTTAAGTCTGTCTATTGATATTTTAATTTGTTTGTGTTTGTTTGACAAAATGAAATACTTAGATTCACGCAAGATCACCAGATAAAGATCTTCCAATGATATATGTACAAAACTATGTAAAAACTACTATATCTTCTGAAAATGTTGTAATAAAAATAGCAGATACAATGTATCGTTCACCAATAGCGTTAAATTACATTTCTAGCTAAGTACTATGTACCATCAGCACCTGGTGAAATAATAGATATAATTTACCATTCACCGATAGTGTTAATTAGTTACTAATTAGGTACTATGTACCATCAGCACCAGGTGAAATAATAGGTACAATGTACCGTTCACCAATGGTGTTAAATTACTTAAAAATTAGGTACTATGTACCAGCAGCACCTGGTGAAATATTGGGTATAATTTACCATTCACCAATGGTGTTCAATTACATTTTTGATTAGGTACTTTGTACCATCGACACCTGGTGAAATAACAGGTACAATGTACCATTCACCAATGGTGTTAAATTACTTAAAAGTTAGGTACTATGTACCATCAGCACCTGGTGAAATAATAGGTACAATGTACCGTTCACCAATGGTGTTAAATTACTTAAAAATTAGGTACTATGTACCAGCAGCACCTGGTGAAATATTGGGTATAATTTACCATTCACCAATGGTGTTCAATTACATTTTTGATTAGGTACTTTGTACCATCGACACCTGGTGAAATAACAGGTACAATGTACCATTCACCAATGGTGTTAAATTACTTAAAAGTTAGGTACTATGTACCATCAGCACCTGGTGAAATATTAGGTATAATTAACCATTCACCAATGGTGTTCAATTACATTTTATATTAGGTACTATGTACCATCAGCACCTGGTGAAATAATAGGTACAATGTACCATTCACCCATGGTGTTAAATTTGAAAACGCATTGAAAATGTTAATTTTTCTTTCATGACTGAATCATATTCACTTGCTTACTCTTCAAACTTTTTGGTTGGAGCAACTTCATTATTGTTGAATTCAACACCTTAAACCAATCCATTGGGTTAAAAACCAAATGTTGAATTTTCAGAAATACTACCACCATATTTAAATTCCCTGAATTACAAATACTATTTGTCCTGATGGAGGATTGTACGATATTGACGGTGTTGCTAAAAATTTTAAACTAAACTGAAAACGACAGTGGCGAAACGTTAACAAGAGTACCATACTCGCCACAGTATATCAACTTGGTTTTTTTTACTGCATGTACACCGGTTGTATCCTTCCTGGGTACCTTTTTTTGGAGGAACTCGAACAGGATTTAAATGAAAAACTTCTCATTTTCAAATATCAAAATCAGCTTATGCTACAAGTTCAAAACATTGTTGCCTCGTGAGGAAGACAAGCAAGACACAATTCGGCTAAAATCAATAGAAACCATAATTTTTATTCGCAGCAAAGCAGCAAGATTTTATATAAAACTTGATCACTGATCGATTATAGCTACCAATTTCAGAGAATGGGCCGATAAACGAACGTCTTATATCTCAAAAACTTTTACACCAAAATTGTGAAGTTTAGACCGTGTGCTATAAAATATTAGGACAAAAATATGTTTTCCCAATAGTTTATTTTAATGATAAGTATACATTAAGAATGTAGTTAAATGAAGACACTCTGATCCTCCTCAAGAAAATCCCCCGATAAGAATGGTAGCAACTTATATATAGACTAATTTTAGCTCTAGTATTCAGACAGAAAACGAGAATATTTTCAAAATTGTTGGTGGTGAATGAGGGGACCGGAAAATGCAGTATTTTTAGTAATATGTATAACTAAGACGCGACTGCCATTCTTGACACATGGTCTATACTTTTGAGGTAAAGTCGAAATATTGGAAACATACATATACTATACATATGTAAATCCTGAAATTATCTTATATAGGACGCGTTTGGAAGTTAAAATGAATTCGATTTCTCAACAGATCTAAGAAATATGTATGTATAGGGATTTGTCAAAATATATGCAGCCCCGTAACACCATCTTGTGGGTTGGATTTTACCAGAAAAGTAGACTAAAAGACTAAAATTAAAATATAAAAACTATGCAGAAGTCAAAGCCAATTTGATATCTAACCAAACCTAAGAGATATGTCGAAAATTGTGAAGACGTAGCGTAAATGTAGCGTGAAATCTCGTAGGGCCAGCACAAAAACACGATCATCTAATCCATGAATTATATAATCATAAGCACATAATTTTCATGCAGGAATTAAAATTCGATTACCAAATCCCAGGAAGTAATAAAAAAATTCCGCGAAATTAAGCTATCGTAACGTTGCGCTTGCCCTACTA
The DNA here is from genome assembly GCA_949128065.1 of Beris chalybata. Lineage (NCBI taxonomy): Eukaryota > Metazoa > Arthropoda > Insecta > Diptera > Stratiomyidae > Beris > Beris chalybata. The sequence goes on along the minus strand of OX421896.1, from coordinate 26,518,209 downwards.
AGGTTCATCACAATGCATCACAAAAATTTTGAAAGCTGTTTTTTGGAAAATATAAGGAAAATCCAAGGAAGTAAGAATCAATGTCTTATCACACCTAAGATATATGACGGAATTCATGAAAACATGTTCAAACCTTTCATACCCTCGTACGGGTTAAAACGGAGTAAAAACAGCTTTTAGACGATTATAAAACAATCACGGGGAAGCGAAAAGTTATTCGATCTCTAATCAGAGCTTACTTATGTGGGTAAATTCGTAAAAATATGCAAAACCCTTCAACACCTAATTAGGAGTCGAATAACACCTTCTACTCATAAAATAAATTCAATATTTCCGAAGATCTAGGAGATATGGCGAAATTCGTGAAAACGTATGCATTTCGCTTTCATTGTTAATTTTTTTGCCCATCTTCCGTATGCCAATGAATAATTAAAACTTCTTTGGCGTCTATTTTCAAAGTACCAAAACATTACTTTTGAAAAAGTCGATAGAAATTTTTTATTATTAAAATAATATCTAGAGTTAAGTTTTTTTTTCTTTCAAAAGACAACTACAATACTTTATTAGTGAAATAATAAATTACCGCGAGTTTATTCGGAAAGCGAATTCTTTAAAACATGTGTTTTAAAGTTGAAACAATTTGTAACGGTTACGTAAATGTTTAAAGGTCCTGAAACGATATTTTTTTGGGAAAGGGTTAAAAAAAATGATATATTTCCTATTCTGTTAAATAGAGCATCAAGAGTTTTTTAAAAACCACATGAATTTTTCGACCATATCCTGAAAAAAGGCATGAAAACGGGCACATATGAGTATGAATTTTTCAAGCTCTATAACAAATACAAAACTTTAGAGCAACATACCCTGTATTGACTTTTTATTATACTTATTAAATGCCTATTAACACACCTAATCTCACTTTGTTCCATATTTTTAATTTATTCTACATGCCCAACATTTGTACGTATAATTCTAACTTAAGTTCGGGAATATTATCCAATGCTGCACACCATCCAAGTCCATCAATTAATTAAATTTATTTCAATAAAAAATAAAAGAAAATTAAGCACTATTAAACAGTGCAAAAGGACAACTAAAAAAAGCCATATTTAATGCGAAAACAGTTCGCTGGACCAAACGGACGATAATTGTATAACGCAAGTGAATTAATTTTCATTACGTAATGAAATTACTAAACACACTGTCTGTGTCACATTAATTTAGTCAGGGCTTAAATTTTAATTTTGTCCTGTACGGCAGTTTTGGTAACCACATTCCCGAAAAATCCATCGGAACCTCGAAAATGTCGGAGAGCCTTTCTCCAATCCGCGATAGCTTCGGGGTGGCCCTCATACGCTCGACACACACTACTCCAACGTACTAGTCGACGTACCTGTGCGTAGCCACAAACAATATAAAGCGCTTACCCGACCACAAGGTTCCGCAAAATCCATTGAATTTTAATTAAAAAATTAAAAACCGATCTCTAATTAATAATTATGGAGTCAGGGTAGCGCCAATGTACCACAGAACTGTAGTACTAGACGTGTGTCCGTGTACGGCGCGGTCTCAATTTAAGTGATAACCCCCGCGCGTAGTGCAGCCCGCGACCGTTGGTGTGGGTGCGGTAATTTCAGGTGTGGGTTCGCCGATGTGTGCGAAATCATAAAAATGCGCGCCACTCTATTTTGCAATGTAAATTTTCCGATAAATCTGCATAAATTGCAATTAAATGTCAAAAAAGCGAACAAACCGAAATAATGAAGTGCTGGTCGATGATTAATTAAACGACTTTATGGAAAAATGATTATTTTTTTATGTTCACGCTTGGCGCGTTCGGAGGCGGGTTTGATGGCGGCGTCGGCAACATTTTTCACAAATCGGTTTTCAAGTTTTTCAATTTCAAAAAACCGCCAACGATTCGAAAAACTATCCGGCGTTGAATCTCCATCGGGAGCGTAATAAATTTAAAAGCAGAGTAGGCGACTCCAATTGAATTGCCAGGCATCTTATTCTTGCTTCTTGGTGAAGTGAACGAATCTCGGAAGTCGGCGGTCGGCCGGCATACAAGCTCGGCAGTGGAGCGATTAGCAGGTACTTCAGGTGTTTAAGTGACCGACATATTTGTTTTCAGTTTGCAGTTATCCGAGAGAAATTACTTGTAATTGGCTTTACCGATTCAATTTCATTCCTTCGTTGTGTTGTTTAGAACGAAAAATCGCGGCTAGCAATAGTAAATAATTTTCGAAATGGGGGAAAGACGGTTCTATGACCCGGTAAATTGAAATGATTTGATTTATTATACAACTTTTAGTTTAAGACTGGTATTGATTTGGCCAAGAAGAACAAGATGTCAGTATTTAACATTAGATTGTTCGTGTTGGGGTTGGTTTTGGTCACCTGTATTACTGAAGTCTCAATTGGCCTATTGTGACGTCCCCCTGGATTGTCTGTGATTCCTCTTCGATCCCTGCGTTTTCAGTATAGCTTAGTACCTACATATTTTTCGAAAAGGAATTGTTAGGAATTCCGATGGTTCTATAAAGTCCTGACTGACTGAAATGACTATTCGTCATTAAATGACGATTCGATTAAATACTCCGATTGTAGATCTACTCCTTTTCTGTGAATTTTTTTTGAGCAAATTCCTTATATTTTGCTCTATGAAGGAGCCTCGGCTACTTCCTCATGAAACAATATCCAGTAAGAGCTCCCAGTAGGCTGGGTGGCTTAGTGGCTAGAGCACTTGCCTTCGGTGCACCTGGTACTTGGTTCGAATCTGCTTGGCGACAAATAATTTTCGAGAATGGGATTGGGTGTCGGATTACCAGTTCTCTCTGCTGTAAATGAGTAGATGATAATAAATGAAATGAGTAGATGATAATAATCACGGACGAGCGTGTAGCTGACCACTTCACCTCCTAGCGTTCCGTTGGTCTCGTAATGAAGGAACTCCAGCATTACTTCTAGGCCTAGGCCCAATTTGGTCTGTTGCACCATTGATTATTATTAGGAGCTTCCGTCAGAGTTCGGGTGTTCTGTCTGCTTAATATCAGATAATCATATGTTCTGTTCTTCGAATGCTTCGCCATAACTAGCTTTGTTTGCTGCCCGGTGTCAAGTCCCACTGAATGGCAATTTGCGATTTTTTACACTTTGGGATGTTTATTTTTGCAGTACTTAACGGTACCCCATATAATGGATGCGGTCCTTTAAGTCGCCCATTTCGTTACCTTCGTTCCCAACTAGCAAATAAACTTCGCATTTTAATTGTCCGGAGGCTATAACTTCGAATAGACTTCGGTAAGACTGTTGACCGCAGGTTGTGAATTTTTAACTTCGATAAGGCTTCCGTAAAACTTGCAAGCGGGGGTTGAACTTTCAGAAGCAATAACTTCGGTAATAACGTATATAAGGCCTTATAGAAGTATAGGATTTACCAATAGGGACGATAAGTTTTTTATAGCTCATGGCGGCTACATTTAAAATTCCAAATTTAAGATCTGTTGTCAGTTATCATCAGTAAGGCATTCCAACATGAATCGCTTCACGTTGCCTCAGCGTTTGTAAATTATTCAAATATTCTATCAAAATTCGAGAAGTTTTGTTACTACTCAAAGAGCATTTCGAGCAAAATATGGTCGTCATTTTGCTCCTTCTGAGAAAATGTTGAGTGAAATACACTCAAATGTTGAAATAACTCTCGAACCACCAATTGTAAATTGTTTTGTTAGTGCAGAAACCTTCGCGGGCGGAGTCTCAACATATCCACAAAGTTTCATCACAATCGGATGAATCGTATAGGAAAGCGTACGGAACAAACAAACAAACAATTAGAGCACCACGGTACTAAAATCGTGTTTTTTGTTCGATTCGTACCAAACTTTACAGGAACCATCCCGGGACTATTCAATACGTTCCCTGAAAATGTTATAAAAATCGGTTGAGTGGCTTAGGAGTTCATAGGGAACATACGCGCATACATACATACATCCTCTTTTATATATATACAGAGATAGATAGATAGATAAGTGTGTTGCCATAAAAAGTCAAATCTTAGTATTAAATTAAAATTATTCTAAGACTATCGACTAAAATAAAGTATTATATAAATTAATTTTTAAACTGTAATGGAGCTTTAAATGTGGCTACTTGTGCAATATACCCTTTAAGTGGTAAAATTAAATATTATAAATTACTACAATGAAGGTAATTTCAACCTCCAAATTGTAATATTACATATTCCATGTGATTTATGATTATTATGAGGCATGTGTATTTGTATTTTACAAAGCCATGTATATTTATTATTATACATTTCCGAATTTTAATTTTACAGTAGAAATGTGCTTTTGAGACATGTAAATTTACAACATCCCTCATTGGGAATTTAGTTTCCAACATTTAATGTTGTAAAAAAATTTAAATGTGTAGATACATCTAGCCTGATTTTTAGGAATATCGCTTATCAACTACTTACAGGAGAAGGACAAAATATTCCGCTTACATTTCCGTCTCTAGAATTCCAGGTAAATCACCGAATAGAAAATTTAATTTCAAGGAATTTAACATCGACTTTCAGCATATTACTCACTCTAGCAGGAACCATTGAAAAAATATTGTGTAGAAAGTTTAAAATTTTTAGTGTGCCCTCGTACTATGCTTTAATACTTCAAATTTTATGCCACGAAATTTCGAGTACATTCTATGACATGTGTAAATGATAGAGGACAGTAAAACTTACTACGTTTTTCTCATAAGATAGTGAAAACTTGTGGCTCTGTTTGGAAGCTTAGATTTAGATTTAAGAGTTGTCTTAATGATTTGCGTTGTAACACTATTGCAAATTGGACAAAAATAAAAAAAATCGGTATTTTAATTCGTAAATTTTAAGTTCAGCCCGGCGATCTGGCAGCATACAGCTACACTTCCTTTATGCTCTTTGCAGACGCGTTACTGCGTAAATCTTCAAAATTAAAAATCGATTTCACCGTTTGGCTGATGTTAGCTCGTAGCACAAAATTCGTACTTTTTAAAGCAGTTTCACATTGGAATTTCATAATTGCACCTACAAGACGAGTAGTTACCTATTTCAGGCCAAACATCTGTACATAACATGAAAATTAAAAAATAAATTCATGGTCTTTGTGTTTTTTTACCGATAATAGTAATTTTATCGTGTTATTAAAAAACGATACAAAAAAACCGTACAATTTTTTATTCCAAAATTCGAGTAAGTAATCAATCTTTCAATCTATTAAGCTTCGAACGACGAACCAATTTAATAGTTTCCTTAGCACAGTGCAGATTGAAATTAGATGAAAGAATAGTTCGCATCATCCAATCTCCATGGATAATTAAGTGGTTTCTTAGCGAATCTTCGAGACGAAGGTGTTTGCTTTACAAATTCTCCACACTGTAGCTATAAAAGACTACAGTCCGATCGAAGCGTATAATATTCAACGGACATCTTATTCTCTCACCTTCGACTTTATGTCTTTAAGCGGCCCGGGGCTATTTTACGATCTACACCGCCTCATCTTCATCTTTTAACTTCACGTACTCTACACTTTATGCTCGTTGTCTGTTTGCGTTTTGTTGTAGTCGCTCATATTAATAATTTTCACGCTCTAAGCTTCAATTATTTTGCGATTAGACGTACACACAGGTACACTTAACAAATCCGCTGCTCCTTTACCTGTTTCCGTAGCAGCTCAAGCGGCCTGTACATTTACCACTTACCTTTGTCTTTAGTGACCACTTCGCATTAAGAAGATGTTGAGGTACACAGACTCCGTGGCCGCATCAATTCGCGAAATCTCCTATTTTACTGACTTTAGGCAGCAAATTAATAGGCGGAGGTTTCCGACTCAAGATCATTTATGAGGATAATATTTCGTCTTTAGTAAACAAATTTACGATCGTTAGTTTTGCACCTAAGCATTCGAATGCACTGCTAATAGTCACGTTAAAATTTCAAATATGACACCTTCGGATAGTCTCCACTTAAGTGGGTTCGGTGAGTGAGCCATGGCAATTTCATACAGTCCTGGAGGCGAGCAGCAATATGTTACAATGTTTTTCTGCTTAAGCCGTTAAACAATAGCGCGAAGGTATTCTACGAACCCTTCAAACAAATAAGTAATTACTATTTTCAACTTTCCTTCCTCATCCGGCCCATACTCTGCCCCAAATCCCATTAAAAGTTCCCATACTACTTTCTGTTAGTCCTTGGAATAATTAAGTCGCGGCGGTTTTATCGGGCAATTAGTGTTACGATATAAGATACGAATCTTTCGAGTCACTGAAAGTAGAGTGGATTGCGGTGATATTAATAAGGAAAAAAAAAGTACTTAGCGAACAATGCGAGCTAAGAAATTTATCTTGTAAAATCATCGTGGCGCACCTAAGCACAAGTCCGCCAACAGTTCCGCATTCTATCGCATGGCTACAAGAAGCGTAAGGGTAAAAGTGAAAAGTCCGGGAAAAAGCAGGTCCACCAGCAACCTCACCCCACCCCATCACGAAAGGTGACAACACAAATGAAATTATCGTTTTTTCATCAGTTCCTTTTTCTATTAATAATCCCGCGAAACAACTTAATTAACGCGGACGACTTTCGGAGTGGACAACGCTACGTAGGTACCTACTACCTGTACGGAACTCTATGTGTGGACACTAATGACACGAAAAGGTCTACCTCCGCAGTCAAAGGTGAATGAAAAATGATTTCGCGTAATGGTGAAAAAATTGTTTCTTTTTTTTCGTTTTACTGTTCTGCGGAAAGGTGAAACAAGGAACGAAATAATAATTTATTTTATTCCCAAATGATTTGTAAGAAAATTCACATATTTCCGAGAATACAACAGAGAGAAAAAAACCATGTCACTTTTGTATTTCCATATGAGTGACAGTCGAGATGAACTTCATTTATTTATACACAAGTATAGACTGGTATGTAAAAACATTTGTTTCGATGATTTATTGTTCGCTACCGTACCGCAATTAATTACCTTCAGTTCCGAGAGTACGCATCGTTCCCGTTTATACTCATACTTTTAATTTTTAATAAGAGAAAAAATTGAAATTAGTGCTTAAATTGTACTATGCGTAAATAGTTCGAGTTCCGGTGGATCACACCTTCTATTCAAAATAGAACAATGAAAATGGTTGTTGATTAAAAGAACAAAACTTCCTCATTGCCTACGAAGCTTAACATATTCAGAGAGACTGCTGGTTCTTGGTCTAACCACTTTGAAACAGCGGCGCACTCGAGGTGACTTAATCGAGACGTTCAAGATTTTAAATGGATTCTGCAGCTGTCCAGTTGCATCTCAAATGTTTTTAAGGAGCAGAAATACTATTCTTCGTGGACATAAGGATAAACTTGCCAAATCAACTCTATAGGTTCTAGTACCTACTAATTCACTGAGAAACGTTCTGCTAACCAGGATAGTGGACATTTGGAACAGCTTAACAAGTAAAATCATAAACGCCACGTCCGTAAATGCATTTAGGAATATATTGGACACCTACCTGACTAATGCTTAAATTACTTAAGTTACTTATTGATTACTTAAAAAAAATAGTGATTTGTTTTACTTATTTTTGTATTCCTTATATTAAGCGGGCGATCTAGTTAAACTCCTAAAAATATTGTTCATTAAATTAAACAATTCGAATTCATTAAACCAAGTTAGTTGGATATGTGACAAAATCTTAAAGGAAAGTTGAACAAAATCATTTTACAGGATTTAAGAATCGTACACAATAAAAAAAATCCATTGAATTTTACATCTTTTGGATAGTATAGGTAAATATGCTTCACCTTTTCAAGTAAATTCACATTGGGATGTGATAGTCAATTTGAATGTAATTTTCAATTTTTGGTGAGTAAATTTCAATTTGTAATCTGAAAATTTCAATTTGCAATCAGTAAATCTTAACTTTGAAAACAGCAATTTCAATTTCGAAAACAGCTCACTGGATATTCTCTTGAATTTACGCTCTAAAATGTTGTAATAACACTCTTCTTCTACTTCTATTATTATTTCTTACTTACTTACTCTTAATAAAAGACTTGCCTGAAGGGAAGATTCAAAACCGCGATTAATTCTTTTGCTGCGTATATTTGGTGCTACCGAAGGCGTTTAATGCTCATTTCAGTAGAAAAAAATCCAACGAAGCTTTCAACTTTGTCGAGAACGTAATTTTCAATAAATTTATAAATATATTTAATTTTACACGAAATATTGTGTAATTTTATGACCTTTTTCATGTAAATCGTATGATTCAGTTGAAAAGTACATGAATAATTTACTAATACCAGTATTTTTAAGTAAAAGTGCTTGAAACCAGTTCTTTTACTTGAAAAAATGAAATATACTGGACAATTTCAAGTAAAAATTGGATTAAAAATTGAACAATGTACATTAATCCTAAGAAACCGATTTTATTGAATATATTCCGAGATACTCTAGTACAGAAATTTTGGATAAGCATCGAATAATTTAATAATAAATATTTAATAATTTAATAGTACATATTCAGCTCTACTTTATACATTAAATGCTAAGCTTTGGAATTAAAGACTAAATATACATTTTATAAAAATATTTCAGACGAATGCTATGTTCGGACTAACACGTTTAAATCGCGTTAAATACGTTGAAAATACTTCCCGAAGTCGTTTACTAAAAACATCAGTCCAATTTTTACTTGAAATTTCCAGTGTATTTCAGTTTTTTAAGTAAGAGTACCCATTTCAAGCACTTTTACTTGAAATTACTTGTATTAGTAAATTATTCATGTACTTATGAAAATGCAATGCCTTCGGTGGCGCAGTGGCTACGCGCGCCAAACCTTCGCTCCAGTACGAGAATTAATCGCGGGTCCGGGTTCGATTCCTATCTACATCCAAGTAGTTTATTTCAGAGTAGTAAGTTAGTAAGTAAGAAATAATGTTAGAAGTATCAATTAAAGAGTTACTAACTAAATTTTTTTTTTTTAGAGAATATAGAGTTTTAATTATACTCTTTTTCAGAGAATATAAATATTGAATTTGCTGCTTTCAAAATTGTAATATGCTGATTACAAATTAAAATTTTTTGAATGCAATTTGAAATTTACTAACCAAAAAATTGAATATTACTTTCCAATGTAATTTTACTTAAAAAAGTTAGGCATATTTGCCTACTATCCAAATGATGTAAAAGTCAATGGATTTATTTTACTGTGAGCTACGACGGGCTTAACTGAAAACATATACTGCCGACCTTCATAAATCAATAAATTCACTTTTAATTACTGTACTGCTATACAAACATATTAGTCCCAAATAATTTAGAAACCATGAATTTGCTAAATAAACACAGCTCAAATCACATCAAGTTGCCATGTATCAAAATAAAACGAGTTGCCTAGTTGAAATACTACTTTTTAACACATCTTTTTTATCAACTTAAATGCGTTTAAAACGCATAGTCTGGGTTTAAGTTTATTTTGATTGAAACTAATATCAGTGGGAGTAAAATTGAATTCGGTTTTTATTAAGTTAAAAGATGAACTGATATTTTTTTAATACTCATCGAAACGTTGTAGTTTAATGCCATAACGATTAAGGTGATGTCATTTCAGTGGTTTACCATAACCCGTTTTCTCAGAAACCACTCATCTAATTAAAAAAAAAAAAAAAAAAATCGGAAAAAATCAGTGCTTCTCAATTTACTTTAAGTCCACATTCTAAGGACTCCAAGACGCAGAATAAAAAATGTCAAATATGTATTGAATATAGCTGAATACCCAATAAGCTCCAAATTTAAACTCTACATTTTACGTTTAAAATATGTACATACGTATAAAGCTGGACAAATAAATCAATTTGAAAAATAAATATTTGAAGATTACATTTCTGACTATATTTGACAAAGTGGCATACCTACAAAACTTTAACTTCTTACAATTCAAGCTATGTCACGTACTTGTTACCTAATTATATTCGAATTGACTTAAATTTGACAGTATCGCAGTTAAGGCTCGTGTCCACTAGCAAGCAAAACTTGTTAGAGTTGCTCTATGACATTTATTGCTGCATGTGTACACGGTTCCGAGAGCGCATTTGCTCAAGTTTTTGTTCTAGCCAGCAAACGCTTGCCTTTTCAAGCAAGTTGTGAATGTACACGCTAACTTGCGAGAGTTGAGATCTCGCAAGAAAGTTCCGATCGGTTCCGAAAGTTTTCAGCAAGTCAGTACAATTGCATTGGATGTGAGGTTAAGTTCAGTTTTAGGAGTCGTAGTTCCACAGTTTACGTGCGAAATATGAACGGAAAATCCAAGTGGAGTTCCGAGTACACGTTTTTGCTCATTTCCAATGTGGAACTTTATCCAGAGTTGCGGTATTTTTCTTTTTCGTTTTGACAGTTCAACGAAACTTTGATGATGAAGTGTATACGGAAGAGCAAGTTTTACTTGCAAGATTTTTGTAGAGCTACTTGCTAGAGTAAAATTGCTGCAATTTTACAGATAGTGTACACATCGCACCAAATTACTCTAGCAAGAAATGTCGCAAGTTACTTGCCAGTGTACACGAGCCTTTAAGGTCAACTTTATTAAATTTAATTCTTATCTAATTCATTAATTCGATTATGAAATAGTTAAAAATTTAGAGAACCATGTCTTTGGAATTCGGCAGGTCATAATGATTACTTTTGAAGACTCACGCACTCCAGCTAGGTACATATATGAATGTAGTTCGGATACAACTCCTAAAACGTGGTTAAGCAACCTTTGTAAAACTTAATAATATATTTTAATCCTTCTCCTAATGAATTATGGATTTCAATAAAATTATGACACGATCTCTTCTAAAACGATTCAATTCCGTATAATTTCTATGCCATTTCCTCTCTAAATCATTTCCAATTGCGAAAAAAATCGCAACAAATCAAATCGTTGGTAATCATAGAACAAATAGATGCCGCAAATCCACGTTTTCAAAATAGCGGAACGGCAACAGAATTATAAGACTATAATTCATGTCATAAATAATTTGCTAATATCTCACAACTAACTGTCAATTTTACAATCATCTCAGAACTTAGTGTGTGTGTGATAAATGCCTGCGAATCAATAAGATCGATGCACAAACCACTCAAGCAGTTGAGGAAGAAATAAACCGACCTACCTACCTTCATATTCTTAAATCATTCGCGTGTAGCACCGCCTTATTTCAATTACCACGGTGTAAAAATACCGACGAATTTCAAAACGAAACGAGATGCAATACGTGTGCAGATTGTCCAATGCCAGTACGGCAGAAGGGAAACACCTTCTTAAGTGATCGTGCCATAAACAACGACCCCTCCTCTGCAGAAGAATTGTAGAAATCACCCATTACGCCTGATCATCCTAAGTGGTAGGGTGCAACGTGTAGCGACTGTAAGAAGTATACATCCAAACCAACCAAGTAAATGATCGTTAGGTTCGGACCAATCCAATTTCAATGATCCTCACTAAAGATCGATCTTGAGATTAGTTACACCAGTTGACACAGAAACGGGTCCGAAGTTAATAAGATTAGAGAAATTCAATAGGATTTTTCCGATCATAAAACTGAACGATCCTTTACAATCCACTGCAAGTGGATACCCAACTATTTTGACACGATCGAAGCCCATGATCTTTATTAAAACTTATTACATTCGGTAAATATTTTAATTTTTCATGAGTCAGGACTGATCGTTGATCGCAAATTCAAATACTGACGCTAATGTAAAGTTGATCGAAGATCACCGAAACCAAAGTGGTGAATTCGTGCATGAACTGAATTTTCCCATTTTTTATAGATCACTCCTCGGCGCAATCATGTCGACATTGTTTAATATCAGAGACCCAATTTGTGGCCTATCCATTTCCAATGCGATAATTAAATGTCAGACGACAAGAGGTCAAATACAATTGGAATAGTGAGTTGGTGCTGTAATAAATCTCGAACAAAGACTTGCTGACTATTTTTGATGGATTCGTGAAAGTTGTTGGAGGTACTCCAGCTAGTTGGCTTTTTTTATGGATCAACTGCTTTCTGTATGGCATGATGGAAGCGTGGATTGCTGCGGTCTGTAATCTCTGAAATGACGAGGCTCAATTTGATTTAAGCCAACCGGGGACAAGAGAATGGCTTGAACCATTTCACGGTGATTGGTGTGAAATGTTAATTGCGTCAATAATGTTTGGAATAGAGACGATAGTGCGATAGAGGCGGCTACGTTATTTCTATCGAAAGGGTCATGAAATAATAATGAAATAAATGTAACTCAATTTTATGGGCATAAGGAACGTTGTGATTGATGAGAACTTGAGAAATGATACGAGGTGCCGAGGTATGAGCAATGAGCGTTTTTATTATTATTATTGGGTTGATACTTATCTCGTTGAAAAAAAAAAAACAGAATAATAATTATTTGTTTGTTAAATGAAATTGGTCTACATGCAATAAATTATAAATAAAATAAGTCTTCAGAACCAATATATAAAATAAAATAAAAATATACATATGTATAACGTATCAGACATACATATGTATATTTTTCTAAACTTGGTTAAAAGGAACTTCTTCCGATATTTCAACTTCCAAGATGCGGCCTGGGCTTAGGTCAGAGTATTCCATTAGAGACTTTTTTGAGATGAAATCAGTGGTAAATCAAAACAAAAAATCTGTCAATAGTCTGGGCGCAACTTTAATATTTTCTTGGGTGGAAGTCAGGAGCGTGGTTAATGCTGATATACAGTCTATGTAGATTACTATGCGATTGACAACCAAAAACATAACGTTCAAATAGCCTCCGGACAACTAAACAAACTTAAAAAAAAAACCTTTTCAAGTAGCCACCTGGTTATTTTTTAGGTTGTCAGTAGCATAGTTATCATAAAACGAGCTCCGCACTTCTACCCCAAAAGTAATAAGGTTGTGCCCATCCTGTTCGCAGTTTTTTTTTATTTATTTACGTATTTTTTTTTCGAAGTAGATTCAATAGAAGTAAAGGCAAACTCAATCTTATTAAATCTTAAAAAAATTTGGAATTGCTGAAAACTTGAACACCATTCATTCCCAGGGGGTTTAGTATTGAAAAATGCTTAAGGGAGTCTTTGCCTCTACCTGACCAAAAAATTGGGCAATTTACATAGTTTTTGAAGTGAAACTTCTTTAGCGGCGAGTGAAATTTCAAGGACGCGTCACGTTTAAGCACGATTTCGTTACACGATAGAGAAGAAAGATATTATGTAGAGACAAAACGATGAAACGAAACTCGATGAAACGATGAGATGAAAAGCCCCCTTTTGGACTACACTCATAGAATTTGAAATACTACTCCTATCTCTTCCCCTTCTTCACCTATCCCTTTTTAAACAACTGATTTCCCTCACCCCTCTCTCACTCCTCTCTCACCCCTTACTTTTCCTATCTCCAACCCTTCACCCCCCGCCACTGTATACCCCCCTCTGTGTACCCATATCATTCTACCTTTCACCCTACATATTGTTCCCCATCATCTACTTTTTCTATCCCTTTACCCCCACCCTCCTATCTACTCCGTATCTCCTCCTAAAACACATTGAAAAACTCAGAAAATGCTAATTTTGTATTATTGTATTTATTTTGAAATGCTCTCTCTCTGTCTCTCACATTAAATCTCTCTTATTCTTTTTCTTTATTTGCATTCTTCATGTGCACGGTGCTGCACACGCTGTTTTTTTCCTAGAAGATGTAAATAGAATGCTGTGATTTTCTCGCAAGATATTTAATAAGTATTTAAGTACAAAAAAAATTAATTTTTTTTTTTTCATAAAGATATTATGGTGGCCAGTTATATGGCCAGAGCAGTCATCACTTTCAAAAAAGATGTCCACTTGTCGTATTATGTACAAGTCGTAAATTTTATCCGAATTTAAAAATTCAGAAATTTTTCAGAAATAGAGCTTATGCTCCCTATTCAGGAACATAGTCTCATATCAAAAAAGTCTCAATTAATTCAAAATTCATACAAAATTGAGACTCTCGACCTACTTTGTGACTTGTGACTCGGTCCTGAATAGGGAACATAACCTATAAAATCAATCAAACCTAAAACAAACAAAAAACGGCAGGTATACGAAGTTTAAGTTTCGATTTTTCAGAATTTTTTTTTTATCTTAAAGGTGTTAAAAAAATAGAAACAATTTTTTTTTTCCTCTATTTTTTTGGTATAATCTCCAATGACTTAAGTTTACTTTAATTTAAAAAAAAAAAAAAAATTAAGTCGATAGCCTATTGGGTTCAAACTCTAGAACTTACGCCAGTTCGCAAAACGTAGTTTCGAGATAAACACGTTTAAAGTTTTCATGGGAGCTCAAATATATTTTTTTACTGTATTATTTATAATACAGTATTGTTATCGATTTTTTAAAAAAAAAAATTTGCTGCCCTCAAAATTTTTTTTTCCACGTTTCATGACTAGAAGACGCGAAAAAAGCAATAAAAATTTTCACTCCGTCTGTACGCCGTACGCCGTACGTCGACCGCCCCACACCCCAACCAAAATCCTTTGAAGGCTCGTAGTTCTCAAACCAGTGGACCTATTAAATTAAAATTTTTTCTATGAATAGACTTGGTGGACCCCTTGAATTGACATAATTTTCAGGGAAGGAGGTGTAAGGGGGAAGGCGGGGTAAGCGTTTTAGACGAAAAATTTAGGTTTCTAGATCTCAGGAACCGCTTGTGTTAGGAGGCTGAAACTTAGAATTTCTATAGAGCTTTGATAATGGACCCATTTGCAAAAAAAAAACAGATATGGGTGAAGGGGTGTGGGAGTGGAGGGGGAAATAATGCGTCCGAAACGCAAAAATGCCGAGATCGACAAATTCTAAAATCCATATCTCCTAAACCATTAATAGGAAGCAATTAAAACTTAACAAATATCTGTAGTTATACAAGGAGAGTAGATTGAAACAAAATTTTTGGGTGGGGGTAGTGGCGTACAGGAGTGGGGGGTGAAAAACTTTAGATTACGATATCTCACAAACTAATTGGACCAGAAAAACAAAATTCGGTTTTATTATAAAGATTAATAAATAAAGATTGCTCAAAGTAAAATATTTGAAGGGGGTGGAGGAGCACGGAAGTGGGAGGGATTAGAATTTTTCAAAAATCATGTTTCATATCTCAATAACAGTGTAAGATGGATGTTTCAAATTTTTACCAGAAGTAGGCCTAATAGAACCTAAGTAGGGAAAAAAAGGTTGGGGGTGTGGGTGTAGAGGATGAGGGTGGGGAAGGGTGAGCAAGAAAAAGTTCCGATGCTTATATCTTAAGAATCTTTAGTGATAGGAAGCTGAAACTGGGTATTTAGATAAAGCTATAGTAGTGGCATGGTGAAAAAATACATTTTTTTTAGGGGTAGTATGGTACGGTGGTGGGGGGTGTTTTCCCAAACTTCAGAACGGCTTATGCTAGGAAGTTGAAACTCGGTACGTATATGTAAATTAACTAAAGAAGTAATTCTGATAAAAAAAATTCGAATATTCATTGGTGTTCAGAAGGGGGGGCAAAAAAAAATATCGGTTAATATAAAATACATATATTTTCACGATTTTCGTCATATCTACTAGGTCTTTCGAAATATTGAATTCATTTTTATTCTACGGATTCTTCAAGTGAATACCTAGAATGTGTTTTCAAGATTTTTTGAAATTCGACCCCTAAGAGGGTGTAAACTGGTTGTATACTTTTTCATTAATTCCACCATGTTTCTCAGGTCTGATCAGATGTCGAATATCTTTTCACTTCCCCAGGTTTGTTTAATAATCACCTATTTTTAAGTTTTGTTTTTTTCAACCTCTAGACCGCATCCCGGAATATGACCCAATTATTTAATTCATATGTTACACCCTTTTCTAACCGCTTCCCGAACTTTTTGTTAGGTTTTCAGTCACATAGTAACATACACCGCATCCCCGAATTGAACGCGTTCTGAACTTCTGCCGGAAAAATAATACAGTTGCGCCCAGACTGGTGGCAGATTTTTTTTAAATTTGTGGTATGTGAAGAATTTTAAAAATGTTAGTGATCCTCAGCCACGCACTTACTTTTTATGTAATAGGCCCAACTACCACTGCAATTTGACCGTTTGGTCAAACAATGTAAAACTAGCTTAAGTGCCGTCAAATGTTTGACTAAACTAATTTGACCAAAATTTCTGTCAAATTTTTTTTCATGAAAATAAGCCTATGAGCCAATCAATGTAGCACTGCATTCTTACTGCATTGAAGGGCAGTGAATATTCATCACAAAGAAAGAAAGAAATTTGACGATTAGGTATACATTACCTGGCATCATTTGCAAGGGAAAATATTTGACAGCGAGGGGGGCAGTGTAATAGCTTATGTAATAAAATTATATTTGAAGCAATTCTACCATACTTGCTATGGTCTACAAGGAGTCTCTGAGAAGGTTTTTCTTTTAATTGATGTTTATTCGAGGTTAAGGCCAGTAAACATAGCATGATTCATGATATGCTATTGTGTGTATTTATTACTGGCAAATCAGATGTTTAGTCTCCTGATCCTAAAATTGTCCTGCCATTGAAATATATTACTAAAGTTCCGATTCATTACCTTCACATTTTTCCTTCCACTTATCTCCAAAAGTTGATAAATTAACACTATGGAAATAATTCCGAAACACACACTCATCTATTATCGACGCAAACGCGAATTGGATTCGTTCTAACAAAACCATTAACTTGACTATCTTGAGGTGAAATCAAAACAATAACGAAATTAAACCCAAAAAGTTTCGGTCAACTCAAAGTAATAGCGGGTAAGGAATAAAAAAAATCCAACATACCCACCCACCTCTTCCAGCTATGTTAAAGGAACAAAAAAATGAACATTAGATTTCGGCTAGTGTATCGCGGAAATAACGAAATTACAGCCAGAGGTGGTCATTATTTCTTACTTTAACATAAACTAACAAGAAATGTGATCAGTAAATTATTTAATGTGTGATTCAATCAGAACGCAAATAAAGAAATTACTACGCCCCATCAAGGTTAATGGAAGTATTTAGGGGGCTGGTGGTGGGAAAGGTACGCGTACCACAACGAATCCCACGTAAGAAATAGTTTCTTAATGGTCGAAATGGCCGCATAGAAAACACTTTGCAGCACGAATGAATTTCGAAAATGGGGTGAATGTAACAATTTGTTCTAAAATTATAGTGGAGCTTATATTTCATGAATTATTTAAATCTATGGGATGATTTATTTGTGGTTGTTGGCTCGGTCCTCATAAAAAAATAATCAATTCGTCCCAATATTTCCCATTTCGATGATTCTGATATCTAAAAGTATCACCCACTATGAGGTCTTTATTAATAGTAGGGCAATTGTTGCTTCCTGCCATCACCAACCGTCCGTAAACTCATTTATCATCTGTTTGCTTGGCAATTATCTGAAAACACCAATTTCCTGTCCACCGAATGGCCCTACTAGATACAAACCTTAAATTAAATTCCGATAATTTACTACCCTCATAGGTCGAAGAAAATCCTCTTTATATTTTCACCGATCATTTCTACTGCCGGGAAAATTAAGACACTTCGTATTAAAATTATGCTGTTAATTTTGGGGCCGATGAAGCGAATATCTTTATTGTCTGATCCCTAGGAAGGATGTAATTTCAAAATCCACTAATCGACTCGAACTGGCGCGGCGGTTTGTTTTTACCAAACAACTGACCATAATTGCGGGTTTCGATTTTCGAGAATTGAATCCTTCAAGAGATCCTACGCGGCCCTACGAGTTTAACGTCTTTAGTTCAACGTTACTATGGAATAAGACGTCTAATGAAGTGGTTTTCGTGGCTACCTGGCCTACATAGCGTTTAGCATCGAATCGGAAGATGTAGGTATTATGTTGTGATTAATTGAATCACATTTTGTTTAGCAACCACGAATAGCTCGTGGAGATGTGCGGCATGATCAAAGTAGTTGCTT
Organism: Beris chalybata; assembly: GCA_949128065.1. NCBI lineage: Eukaryota > Metazoa > Arthropoda > Insecta > Diptera > Stratiomyidae > Beris > Beris chalybata. The sequence continues at coordinate 26,500,181 of OX421896.1, read as the reverse complement.
AATGTCATAATTTTTTGTGTCTGATTTAAGCGAGGTTTCAATTAAGGTGGCGTTATTGGTTTGAATTAGTTATAAACTTTTCGACTATAATTTGAAAATATGAAAAAGGTGGTGTGCCTACTCTAGTTAAGCTTATCTAGAAGCTTTCTAGTAAATGTATTTATTTGAAATGAAGTCATTCATGATCTTATGATATATCAGCTAATTCATTGGACTAAACTAAAAATCAACCATCCGTTTTAGTTTGGCAACAGACAATATAACATTTGCCAGCTAACAAGTCTCGGGTAAGTGATGGTTTAAAACTACAATAAAGTTTTCACGCTTTCAACGAAAAATGGGATCGACGGACCAAAAAAAACGCATTTGTAAAGAAATGCTAAATTCATTTATATATATGTACATGAATATAAGGACGTTATGAATAGTTACTCATGGCTTGGAGTGTGGGAGGGGGGGGGGGGGGAATTGGCGGAGAAATAGTGTGTCCAAAACACTGAGAAAGCTGTGATTGAAACATTCTAAATTCCACATCTCATTTACGGTTGCTTTCAGTAGGTTGACGCTTTGTAATTGTCTCAAGGGATTCTTGAAACCAATGCTAGGACTATAATTTTGAAAAGGTGAGGGTGTCCAAGTAGCAAGCTAAGGCCTTATCGAAGCTATTTTCATACCTCGATCAAGCTTCGATAAAGTCTTACCGAACAAATCTGACGCAAATTTCCCCATATTTCAAAAGCAAAAGCCAAGCGCCAACAGTTGGTATAAGGCCTTACCGTTCACATTAGGTGTTTTTTTCAACGGGATCAAGATCATTGGTTTTACATTGACAACAACAACAAAGAGATGATCCAAAATCATAATAGGATCAAAGTTGGATCAGTTTTTCGCTATTAAAGCTGCTTCTCAATTCATCTAAATGTTTACTATTTTAGCATTGTCACAGATAGCTCAATTTGTATCAGGAATTTGCACCCAATAGTCTAGAATAGTTGTGGGAAATCAAAACATTTTGTACGGAAATTTAAGTCTATGTGTAATACAGAGACAGTATGTTCAAACTTATTGAAAAAGCTTTTGTTTTTCTAAGCATTTTCTACTGAGTTTCACGGCTACATGCAATAAAGGGAAACTACACGTGGCCCTGCCCATGCAGTTCATCCAAGGGATTTAACAACAGGATTGTTTACCTTGCTAAACTAACTTTTGGGTTGATCTACATATGGTTTTTTTCAATTGTGATCTGATGCAGTTGGAAAAAAAACATCTTTTGCTTGCATGAAAAATAAATTTTCACAATTTTACTTTTGTTTTCTTCGAACTACGAATTTATTTTCCTGTAAATTATTATTTTTTGTTTGAAAAATGTGAATTAATTGTACTTACACCTTGCACACTCTCGGACTCGAGCCATGGTCCCGTCACACATTAGTCCGCTACGCTACACACCAGGCCTATCTGAAACATTATCGTAATATGGTTGAATCAGAATCACTTGGTATTAGACATATCAAGCGAAGTTCGCTTCCATAAGACTGTATTTACTTCCATAAGGCCTTATAGAGGTCATTACCGAAGCAATTGCTTCTGAAAGATCAAAGTTACCAAAGTCTTATCGAAGTTATAACCTCCAGAAAATCAAAATGCGAAGTTTGTTTGCTGTGGTCGTGAACGTTAAAGAGCTTTGGATTACAATATCGTCCAAACCAGGACGTTAAAGTTCAGTTTATCTATTCATAAGATTACAAGTCGAGTTCACTGAAAATTTTTGAGAAGGAGGTGGAGAACCAGGTTCATTTTTAAATAATTAATATATATCAAGAAGCAGGGCAGATATGGTCTTCACAATCATTACATGACTTCCTGTAGCAGAGATAACATTTTTCAGGGTATTTGGGGATTCAGGGATTTCGCTTCTGCGGGAACTTTCTGTTAAAGCCTACAAATTTGTATCCAATGTTTCGATATCCGGAGTATGGTGAAGTGGTTGTGTTAATTTTCACGAATTTCGATATATTTCTTAGGTTCAATTTACTTTCACTTGTAAAGGCTTTAAATATAATCGTGAAAAATGAAATGAATGCTTTTTCGATACTATTTCTTAGTTTAGATATTGTTCAAGTATTCACGAAATCCGACAAATCTCTTAGGTTTAATGAGATCGAGTTCGCTATTACTATCTTAGGCTTTGTAGATAATGATTTACAAATAAATTTCGGGTTTTTGCGATATTCAACCCCCGTAAAATGTATAATCATTTTGCACGTTTTTACGAATTCCGACATATCTCTTAGGTCTATTGAGACATCGACTTGTTTTACTTCAACGGGCTTTTTATTTAATCGTCTAAAAATCGGTTTCTGAATATTTTGTGATTTGTGATTGCTTTGTGATTGCTTTGTCGATATTTTATCCCCTATGTTATAATTGAAATTGAAAAAAAAATTAGTAAATGATTTGCAAACTATCAGGAAGTAACTTTATTATTTTTTAGGGAAGAAGTCCGTATCGCGTTTAATGTGGAGATGCGGTGTAGGTTACTAAAGCGACTGAGATTGTAGTAGCTGCACTTGAACAAAATAATTTATAAGAAAAGTTATAGTAACCAGCGCTCACATCTCGGTTGCTTTGTTTTCAATGTACGAGTATTGCATAATACTTTCATCCGCTGATCGCCAAAACGAATATCGCGATCTTAATCCCTAACAAATTATGATTATTGTTATTAGTCAATGTTTATTATAATCATTAAAATAATTTACGATGCATATAACAACACCATCAGTAAGTTCCTTGCTACGTACAGCCTTGTATCCTGTCCCGGATCGCTGTATCGAATAAAATCATAAGCCTCGCGAGAGCAACGCTGAAATAGTCGTTGCACGATCGTTTCATAAAAATCGGGAATTAGCTCATCGGCAATAATTGATCCGAATCAGTAATATTAAAAGGCGTCGTCCATTTCGAGTCGATTCAAACTACAACGCCCACAAATAATAATAACAATAATCCGTGGGGTTTTTCTTTTGTGTTTTTCATTTTCACTTTACTTGAAATAATTTTCAGTATTAACAAGAAAATAACGTGTGGATGGGGAATATGTGAGTAACCTACGGTGCGCGGTGCGAGAACATCCATAGAGGTCCGATCATCGTGAAATTATTAAATTGATGATCCTGTGTTGCCTGTGCACATAATCAATTTTGGTGATCGCATAAAATGAAAAGAACGTCCGTGCCTAGTGTGCGCAAGATTTCATTTCATACAGGTACATGAGCGAAATGTGTATGGCATTTTTCTCACCTGAGCGGTGTGATCATAACCGAAATGTATTTCGAGACTTTTGTGAAGAAGGCGAACTGCAAGGTAGGCTGGTAGTGTAGTGAGTGCCTTTAAGGTGTGGGGATGATCGGTATAATAATCGCAGTTGATCAATAATTTTATTTCGTTGTTTTAACAAATTTACGCATCAATTTATGAGTATAAAGTTATGTACCTAGGGCTGTGTTGTATGCGCGTATTTTATGCTTTATACGATCGAGTGTGAACTATGGAACATGATTGGTATTAAACTCAATGATCTCGAACATGATCGTTTACGGAATATGAAGCAGTCTGTACGGAGCTGTAGGAGAATACAACAACAATAAACGATAGGTGATCATTAAATCGTTTTATGATGATCATTACCTGGTTTTCGTTGTTGTTGGAGGCGATGGAGAAATTCTTATATTTTTTATTCTTAAAATTTAATAGTCGTCTTCGAGCTTATATCGCTTATAGGTACACAGAGCGGATTGCTGATCGTCGTGTTCTCAAACAACATCATTCCGAGTGTTGATCGAATTTTATGATTTCAGCATTTTTTTCTGGACGTTTTTTCTCCCTTTTTCAATATAATGTTGATGTTTTTATGGTGAGCGGCAAATGAGCAGTTTTTATGTAAGCTGTAACTGATTTGTAGTATCCACATGACGATGAATATGATCGCTTGATGGGTTTTAATTAACTCGATTACTTGATTTGATGGTATGAACTCTTTTATTAATTTTTGAATGGTGCCTATTTCGTTTGTAAGTCGCTGTGGGATTTTCGATGAGATAATAATAAATGAATTGGTTCGAAGGCAGAGTAAAAAGCGGAATAACAGATAAAAATGTAAAGAAAGGTTTTTGTAGAATTTTTTCCACTGTTAGCATTTGCAAGATGGAGAAATGTGCAGCTTCATAGTTTTGCATACAACAGCATTTCCAAGCGAAAATGTCGTTAACCAACCACGTACCCATCTACAAGCATGTAGAAATGATAAAAACGTAGCAGCCGGGTTCAAAATGTGATAAATTGACTACGTAAAAAATAAATAATTAATGCAGGTATTTAGGCTACCTATCGGACCGGACCAGCGTAACCTAAAAAAATACTTATCCCAGTAGAAAGCACGTAGGGTGGGTACACTTGGACAGTTACGTACAGTGGGTACGTAAGCTATGATTGTGTACGATTGCTAGGTACTGTTAATTTCGGTACGTATTGAAGGTACGTTGATTACAAACGTAACGTCCGGTGGTTACAGGGAATGGTACGTTCTAGAACACTTTGCTACCCACTTCAAAACTTCACAACTAGATACTAAATAATCAAATGTCGTATTCTGTTCTCGTTGTAGTAAAGAGAAACCTGACACGCGGAAGAAAAATAAATAAATAAACTGATTCAAATCAATCACTTAACCTCTGTATTATTAAAAAACATAACGCAGTCACGATCGGCTGCAAGCCAATCGTATGATACTCTAGATGAAATACTGAACTCCGATTTATTTTTTAGTTGGATATATCAAAAGAATGAGGAGTTCACAAGCAATTATTACATGACCTTTTAGTTACAGGTAGAAACTATTGTATAGTGGCTACTCGATTTTTTGATTTATAGTGAGTTCCATAAAGTAAGTTGGGACATTTTACAGAATTTTTGTATGGCAACTACATGAAGGACTCATGAACTATTTTTCATATTAATAGTTTCAGTTGCGACTATTATAAAATTAGTGTGTATAAAATTTCAAAGTCGTAACTTAAAGCGTTCTAAAGTTATCGTTCAGTATTGGTGAATATGTTTATTAAGGACTTTTGTATGACAGCTACCCGAAGGAGTCAACGGATGGTGCTAATTATTGAACTCCGTCTTGGTTTTGGTATAAAACTAATTCCTGTAAAATTTTAAATTCCTGCTTTAATTCGTTCTGGAGTTATAGTGGATTCAGTGACAAGGACACATTTTTGAAGGACTTTTCTAGGCTGGTACACGAAGGACTCATTCGATTTGCATCATATTCGGAACTTTTGATTCAAACATTGTAAACCTTAAGTATGCAAAATTTCAAATTCCTAACTTGAAGCATTCGAGCAATAATTGTGAAAACGTGTTTTAAGGACTCTTGTATGGGAGGTACCCGAGGAAGTGGAAGGATATCGCCCATTAACGAACTTGTCCTTACTTTTTCCATTTTACAAGTTGTGACAAAATTTCAACTTCCTAGGTCAACGCGTTCTTGAGTTATCGTGCTAACGGACGGACGGACGGACGGACGGACGGACGGACAGCAAACGGATTTGGGGTTTTTGGCCTAAAATAAACACAAAATATTATATAACTTTTTCTCGTCCGAGGCTCGGTTCTATGCGTTACAAACTTTTCGGGCTGGATTAAACTTATAATACTCTATATGTTCATCTAGAGTATAAAAATCGGCAGTTTGGTCAAAAAATTGTAATTTTTCGAGTCAAAATTTTCGAAGGGGCGACAAAACCTTACCATGTGAAGAAAATTTTTAAGATGTGCTTAAAGTCGAAGAACTATGAAATCGGGTCAAAGTTTTGGAGTCATGAAAGTCGGAGTATATCAACAAAGAAATATATGTATATCTAAGAAAATGTCATGAGAATAAAAAGTCTGTGGAATTGAAAAGCGATTGAATATCTAAAAATACTGAAATTGACATTAGGAAGTAAAAATATAGTTCATCATCAATGGCGCGAAACCCCAAATCGGGCCAGGGCCTGCAGGATACATTGTCTGAAGTCATCTCGGTTCAGCGCCCGCGTCCTCCAGTTTGTGCATCTAAGAAGCGATTTGCAATCTGCGTCAACTGAATTCTCGTATCTTTTTCGCGGTTTTCCCACCGGTCGCTTGCCATGGGCTCTACCTTTCAATGTGCGCTTGGGAATTCTTCCGTCATCCATTCGCTCCACATGACCTGCTCATTGCAGCTTACGGAATTTTATAAGAGTCGATGCGGCTGGGTTGTCATAGATGTTACACAACTCGTTGTTGTACCGAATACGCCATTCAGTGCCTTCTCTTACTGGTCCCAAAATTCTTCGAAGAATTCGTCGTTCAAAAGCGTCTATTGATTTTTCAGACGCTTGGGTGAGAGTCCACGTTTCACTTGCATATAGTAGCACAGGTCTTATTATGGTCTTGTATATACGAAGTTTGCTCAGCCTGTGCACTTTTTCGATTTTAAAATCGGGAGAACCGAGAAATATGCCTTATTTGCTAGTGTGATCCGTTGATTTACTTCGTCCCGTTCGTTGCCGTCTCTTACAAGGTGTGATCCCAAGTATGAGAAATGATCCACATTCCCCAGGTTGTAGTCCCCCAAGGTCATATTTTGTCTAGTTGGCGCGTTTCTTCTTGTTTGGGTCATGAACTTGGTCTTATTCTCATTGACCCTTAGCCCGACATCCTTTGCTGCTGAGTCTAGATATAAAAATATAGTTAGATATTCCAATATATCATCGATCTCATCAATCTGGGAAAACATTTGCAACCTCCATACACCCACTTGGGGGTTGAAGGAGTTAATAGATAAATATGAATATAGCACGAGAAAATTAAAACCAATTCAATTTCTTATCACTTCTAAAAAATTACGGAATTTAAAAAAAAAAAATTACAACACTCGTGAAAACCATTTTGAACCCTCTTAGGGGCTGAAAAGGGAAATAGCTTAAAGATAAGTCTTAGGCAATTGTTACGCAAGAGCATGGCAGTGAAGAGATATGCGATATCTAATCAGGCCTGGCAATATGGTAGAATTCGTAAAAAAGTATACAACCCCGTTGCACCCCTTTAGGAGGAGAATTTCAAAAATCCTAAACACACTTTCTAGGTGTTTACATGAAAAAGTAGAAAAACAAAAATGAATTCAATATTTGAAAAGACCTAATAGATATGACGAAAATCGTGAAAATATATGCATTCCATTTCCACTGATCATTTTCTTCGACTCCCTTCCAAATACTAAGGATATTTTAAAAAAAATCTGCTATGGATTTATTGATTTACTTGCAACCCCTCTATTACCGCCCTGCGAGTAATAACTCCCTAGAAGTTAAAACCAGTTTCATATCCCATTTGGCCAAATATATGGTTAAAATAATGAAAACATGTTGAACTTCTTCACATCCCCTCGTTTGAATATCCAAAAATCTTGGAACCAATTCTTTCGATATTAAATAAAAATGTTGAGGAAATAGCAACCAATTAAATATCATTAAGCCTCAGAGATATGCCAAAATTCGTGAGAGCGTTCAATATCAAAAAAAGACTAAGAATAGTTTTTAAACGATTATACAGAAAGTTCATGGCTGTTGAAGAAATCTCACATCTTATCAGACCTAAGAGATATGACGGAATTCGTGAAGACGTATATTGGTATTTGTATTTGTGGAGTTTGGTCCGCACCGGTTGAATGACAAAAATCGTAGAACCAATCTATTCTTCTAAATACGTTTTATGAGATAAAAAACAAAAACTTTTCTTCTAAAACGCTCCCATGTCATTACTCCCCAAATAATCATCATTTAAGGGGGTACACACAATCTACCCAATAAAAACTTTGAATTCAATAGCTCGAAGAGTTTGAGAACTACAAGTCTTCAACGGAAAACTTTTGTTGTAGTTTAAAGGTGCATTAGTTCTAAGACGTAAGTATGGGTAGCAAAACGAACGAAACGCAGAAATGAACAAGTAGAGTGCAATGCGACCAGCCGCTACGGTCAGTTGTAAGGACTAGACATACAATTGAAATGCCATAATAAGAGGTCGTACCAACGTCGTATTGACTTAAAATTTAGTAAGATGGAGTTATTGACCAAAAAGTTATACTCTTATGACTGCACGACGTCGATGCGGGTTATTTTAACGTTACAGTTATCGTGTGCTATCTGAGAGGGAAGGGTGTGGAAAGAGCTTATACACCCAACACAGGCCTTATAAAATTGTGGATAGGGATTGTGCTTCACAGAAGTACCTACCAAAATTTAATATCTCCAAGCCCATGAAATTGATGAGCTGTTTGAAAATGTACTATATAATACGCACTGCTTTAACCACTAGAGTAGCATCTTAACGTCAATTCCGCCCGGAGTTTTACAAAAAAATTAAAGTGCACAATGTTTATTTATTGATAAACATCTCTATCCCTAATGAGAATATATCTCTTTATAATCAACTGCCATGGAAGCCCATGTAGTTTTGTCAATGCATGAAATAGATATACCATATGTCAATGTAGGTTTGAACATTGATTGTATATCAAGAGTAAAATAAATGAAAGTGACGTGGCATCCAAATAACCAAATAAATTCTGGTTTAACGTATTCAACAAAAAAATGTTCTATAGTTCCACACAAAAAATCTAAATTTATACCAATATTATTAATCTAATCTACACGTCCAAATTCATTCAAAAATCAAAAATCACATTCCAAATCAAACCTATTGAAAGCTTGTGTGCTTCTCATCCGCTTAGAGTATATTAGCTTCTACTCAACGCTTGAATATACATATTTGACTCAATAACAACAAATTAAGTCCTCGTTAAAACCTCAAAAATGAAAAATTATTACCAGATCAAATCAGCATCCATTTAATCTAAACGCTAATTACTGAAAGCCGAAAAGAAAATCCCAATTTAATCAACAACGAAAAAAAACCAAAAAGTGAGAAATTATACATATGCTATCTTAAAATAAAATGAACAAATTAAAAAAAAAACATACGACAAAATTCATTACCAAATCAAAGAATTCTCCCACCGATTCCTTAAACTGATCGTCCCATTAACAACATTTAGTATGTTCGTTGATTGTCGCGGAATTGAATTGAATCCGTTCGAAAATCTCGTCCGAAACGTGAAACTAAGTGATAAATTATCACCTTAAGAAGTCACACCAATTCGGGCAATATAGTGAAGAACGCTTTTGACGTTCTGACAATCGTTGGAATCCAATTCGAATAGGTAAAAACAACAAATGATTATCATAAAGACATCATATGGTGACAGGATCGTTTAAAAAAAAAACAGACTTATGGAATATCTTAGCGTCTATACACATATGGTACTATCCCATGTGGATATGGACCGTAACAAATTCGATCGATCCGACTACGATCATAATTTCGAGGATCAAAATTAATTTACGATCATCAAAACGATAAGTTCGATCATTTTATGACACAATTATATTATTATTATTAGTGCCGAACATCGTAGAATGGGGACGACGAAAAAATCGTATCTCTTAATTCGAGGGATCGAGAAAATAGAAGTCGAACGATGAAAATGACTTTCTTTCATAAGCCATACCTTACCGTACACCGGTGAGCCTTGTCTTGCCCCGTCTTGACTACATATACATATACCTTTTTAACATGTGTAAATCTCACCTGCCCATACCGATACCTACTTATGATCATGCTGTGATCGAACTGATCGTTCTACATTTATGAAAATCATATGAATGAAGATTTTTATTATGTTGTTCGGTAACTGTTTTCTGATGGCGTGTGACTACTACTACTTGATTTTCGATATTTATTATTATTTTTTTTTTTTAATTCAAGATCATTTTGGAATTTTTATAATCAAGTCATTGAAATTAATAGTCTGGTATTTCCAGTCGATCGTATATTATCGATTTGAAACGATACGTGTAATACGAGTCATTTAGAGAATCGAAATATTTAATTTTACTTTATTATTGTTGTTTTTTAATATTTATGATATTTATGAATATGCATGTGTAAAATTAAAGATATTTGCAAATTAGTTAGTGGCCGGAGGTTTGGGGTATTGAAATCACATCTGTATGCCATATTGGAGAATGTGTTTGGCAGAGAATAGGAATAGATGATAATTTTATACATCAATAGTAGCTGAATAGGAAAATAGTTTAATTAGCAACTAACAAGGCAAACAGACTAATAACGGGCATTGTAATTCAGAATGGAAAGTTGTCTATCCGTAATTACTTTGTAAGAGGTAAGAGCAGGGCATAGTAGAAAATTGATTTGAATTCCGCTGTTTCATTCGCTTAAACTACTCTGTGGGTTTCTTTTTGTTTAAAACGTAAAAAATTAAATGTCCTTTGGGAAATAATAGGTTGAAGTTGGTTATTGTTGGTTCTGTAAAAAAGAACTTTTAATACTCTAGAAAGATGTAGAGTATTATAAGTTCAATTTAGTCCAAAATTTTGTATCGTGTGCCAAAAATAATAATAATAATACTACCACTACTCGGACGAAAAAATCAAAAAACCACTAAGCTCGCTTGTTTCCTTACGCACGATAACTCGTGAACGCGATGACCTAAATAGCCTAAATTTTCCCCAAAAATTCGATGAAGAAAAGTTTTAGATAAAATTTTAGGAACACGATTGCAATATGTTACTTTAATTCTTCAATGACCTTAACCCTTTGCCTGTCCACATAGTAATTTTTTACGCTAATTGATACGCTTGCGCATCATATGTGGTGGACAACTTTTTTTCTGCTCCGTTCGTACGTACACGGTCATAGTTTTGTTCAAATTACGTGAACCACATGCTATGCACAGAGCAATATTTAAACTATTTACTATTCAGACGTTCTGTGCAAAATTGTGTATACCACATATGATGCAAGCATACAAATTTAAACGTCAGTGCATCATATGTGGTGCACAAGACAGCCAAAGGGTTAAGTTATATTGCAAACTTTAGTTTTACCTTATTATTTTTTAATTAAAAACTATTGTGGGCGATCTGAAATTTAAAACGATTTGCTGCCTTGAAATTTCTCCAAAACGGGAAAAAAAAACCTCTATCTGTCCGCCGTATAAGACGCAAACGCGTTTAAAGGTTCGTAGCTCACAAAGTCGTTGAGATTTTAAGTTCAAATTTATGGTGAATAGATTGGGCGAATACCTACCTTTGAACTAGTGACTTTCGATGGTGTGGTGTTAGGGACCTTTATGCTACGATTAGACGGTCAATCAAAACCGTCAATGCATTGACGTCAAAATCACGTAGAATGTGGTCACAAAGCATTAAAAAGTATATTAAAAAAATGTCTTTGAAACGCAGTTTTTTCCACATTTTCACGAATTTCGTTATATCTCTTAGGGCCGGTTTCACAGTCGAAGCTTAAACCAAAAATTTGGTTTAAACTTAGGAATTTGCTCGTAAGATCCTAAGTTTAAACCAAATTGTTGGTTTAAACTTCGACTGTGAATTCGGCCCTTGAACATTTCTAGTTCTCAAATTAATTTTAGTTGCAAATTCTGCTGGTTCTTTATATAAGCGCATATAAGCGTACCGTGGGGGGGGTGACTCATTTTGAAGTATAAAACTGACACCTACAACTTCTGGTTATTATCAACAGAGTCACTACTATCGATTAGTTGCGCAAGCGCAAGAACGTGCATTTCCGACGTAGTGACAATATAAATGTCAAACGTAAATTTCGAAAATTGAACTACAGCTTATCGCATTCCGGCACTACACACGTATTCGGCATTATTAATTTATTAATTTTGTCACGCGTTAGTCACAGTGAAGAATTGTAACGATTTATTCGATTTATTTAACAGAAAATCGTGAGAGTATCACGAACCTGGTGGTCAATACGACAGTTATACAAATTTTCTTCACATTTGTGTTTTCCCCCCACCACAAAAATTGCATTGAGTTTCCACCTGTATGTACGACCGGGCCCGTTTGTCAATGCATTGACGGTTTTGAGTGACCGTCTAATGGTAGCGTTATATCTCTTGAACCGTTGAACCGCTAGTTAGTTGAAATTTGAATATAACTGTGATATTAGAGTAGTTTATAAACTTTTCTCTATATTATTGTACTGGTGGATAAAAAGGTGGGATCAAAACTTTCTAGGATCGGTTTCTCCTGAACAGTTAATGTTCGATTGCAAGTTGACTTGGAATTAATTTTAATATTAAGGATGGATAAGCTTAAAATACGTGCTGAGGAATAGTGCTGGTACCTACTGAATGGTTCATGTTAATAAGCTGAAATTTTGCCTGCCGGAAGAAGTAGAAGAATTTCCCTGACTAAATGAGGACATTTTTACAGGATTTTTATTCAGGATCTAGACGAAGAGCTCTTAAGATTTTCTTTACATTCATTGCCTGAAGCTATACGAGTACAAAATTGGAAAATCTTAGATTAAGACGTTCTGGAACTATCAACTAATTTTCATGTGTTTTTGACTTTTTATACGTCAGCTATCTGAAGGAGTAGGACGATTTTGCCTGTTAACGAACAGATTCCAAATTTTAATATCTTCGGTTAAGGGGTTCTTAAGTTATCTTGTAATCTGACAGTAGAACGGAGGGTAGGACGGACAGGCGGACAGACCAAAATACGTCTATGAACGAACTGACAGACAAACCTATCCGAAGAGGACGTCAGACGGATAATTGGACGGACGGACAAACGGATGGATGGACAGACGGAAAATCAGATTGATGGGCTATCGGACGAATGGGCGAACCGCGAACGTACAGACAGAATCTATCCCATAAAGAAAGTAGCTATTAGCATCGAGTCCTACGATCGATCGGATAAAAATCATCGAAGAGACCAAGGCTCAATTGGAGCATTATAAAGAAGTCTTGTTATAAGGAAGAAAACAAAGTAAGTATGTTCGAATACAAGACCTAAGAGTTGGGCATAGAGCATTATTTCGAACACATTTCAATTATATCGAATAAATCAATTTAGCTCCAAGCAAATTTTCCGGAAATTATGCTTAAATTTGATATCATGATTTCGTGGCGAGTCAATTTTTTTTGGAACACATCGCTACTGCGGAACATTATTTCCATTCCCGAAAAGATGAAGATCATAAGCTCGCAACACCCAAACGAAACTCTGCAACAAGGTAATTCTAGTTAATCACCTTCTTGAAATCTAATTTTAACGACATAATAATTGCCTCATCGTTCCAGCCCAATCTTTGCCATACCCCATGTTGTTGCATTGTTTTTCTTTTAAATTCAGGTGAATAAGAATAAGAACCGGGGTCGTGGCCATCGACGTTTGCGGTAATATAAGACCCGGGAAAACAACGAAAATAATAATAATAAAATATAGCAACAAGAACACCTCGTGCACTCCACCAGCAACTTAATTATGTCGGGAGACTTCAGCTGTAAATATTTTGATTTCGAAATTTCAATGTACGAAGTGAGACCAGGTAAAAGGTAGATAGGTAGTATAGCCACTTGCATACCTGTGCTAACACCGAACAGAATAGAATTACTCAGGTAGAAGAGCGGTAGCCTTCGGGGATTTTGAAGAATACGGGATGGCAGGAGCGTCCATCTTCTGACGTAGGAGCAGGACAGGGGCTGCAGGAGCCCTTCGCGTGATGAAGTCACTACGACATAAAATACAACCTGAATAGGTGCCGGCGTATTAAATTATTTTTAATTAACTTCTCCACGCGGACGAGTTCCCGACTGCTTTTTGTGGTGGATTGCCGTTGGTGGGATTCCGGGAGAGTGTCATACGTGCGATGTAATGGAAGTGGGATTTGCTGGTGGGACTATGCCATGGAGCCAAGTGCGAACTGTTACCTGGATGACGAGTTCATTATTTTGAAATTAAAATGTATACGCGTTTGAAGTGGCGGTTTTTTGAATTCAGTATACACGACAAAGGGGAGTACTTAATTTAATATGAAAGCAGCGACTGTGTCGAGATTGATATTTTATTTATGCACCAGAGGCTGTGATGCGACCTCTTTCGGAATTCGTGCATAATGATTCTGAAGGTAGTGCCTGGTTGAACTACGCGCAGATGAAAAATCAGTCACGGCGATGAGACGGTGTTACAGGAATGAAAATTAGGCGCAATTTAGTTTTACATTTATTCATTCCTTTCTTTAATATTTAATACTAGGTACTAGATCAGTCAAAAACCCACTTGTTTGAGAAAAATATCGTTCATTATTTCAAAGAATTTTAGTTCATCATTCGAAAATTCATCCAAATTCAGGGTTGCCAGTAAATTATTATGATATTATAGTTTGTAAGAAAATTTCCGTTCCGATTTTATTACGTCACATGTTTCAAATGCTCCCCTTCCCCTATGTCAGTCCTTGTCACATTTTTGCAACCACCCCCTACTCATTTTCGTGTGACGTAGTATGTGTGCGATCCCTTACGTATTTAATGTGTGCATAATTTCCAATTCCTAGCTTGAAGCAATCAATAGTTATTGGAAAATATTCTAGAGCACGTATGTATTTTAATAACTTTTTGTATGACAGCTACCCGAAAGAGTAGAACGATTCTGCTTCGCCTCTCAAATTCGACCAAACATCCCGATTCAAAATTTCAAACGGATTTGGAATTTTTGGCCTCAAGTAAACACAAAATAATAGATAATTTTTTTTTTACCTAGGATCTGTTTTATGCGTTACAAACCTTTCAGTTGTATTGAATTTATAATATGTAGGTACTCTCAAATTTAATATAGAGTATACAAATATTTAGAAAACTGCATATCACAGAAATACATTTTTGACTCCATTTGAGTGTTTTCATCCGTTAACAAATATTACAGCATAAAAATAACTTATGGCGAAGAAATTGAATTTAAAATTTAATGAAATCCTAAAGGCTCGTGGACACTAGTCAGTAAATTAACATGTCAATTGCCCACCCTACCACCCGCTAATGCTTAAAAACAAGGTTTTGACGGAAAACGTTTGAGTGCAAGTTCTCAGTGAAAAATTTGACAACATGGCATACAGTCAGGCGCGAACGCAGAAAAATATTGGGGGGGGGGGGGGGGGGTTTCATACAAATTTACTCGTTGAATGCAAGTTACATTTAGTTTTGCGTATGTAACTAAATCATTTGGGGGGGGGGGGGGGGGGTTGAACCCCCCAAAACCACCCCCTGCGTTCGCGCCTGCATACAGTGTACTCGTAATACACACTTGAGAAGTAAAATACGACTTAACAGAGTTAAATTATAAAGAAACTAGCTTTACAACGACGGGGGAGTCCTAGCAGTATCACAAGTTATATGGTATATGAAGAAATGATAGTACTAATCAGTGAAGAATTCACATAATTTCAAATTGTTCATTGCACAAACTGCGGCTTCTTCATTTCTCTTTTAACCAATTTACAGGGATTGCTGTTTTGAGTTTCATAAGTCGAACTGCGAATTCTTTTTACAAAGACAATCTTCAGAAATTTATTTTAAAATAAAATTTTTTTCTGCTGCGACCCTAAAATTTTTTTTATCAATATAACTTTTCTCAGAAAACCCCACTACTAAATTGTCATTTTGATTTTATTTTATTATGAACCATATTATTAGCTAGCAAGTTGCATTCATACATATGTATGACTTAGGTTTTACTATTTTGCAGGTAATAAGCATCTCTTTTTGTGATTTTGTGCCTTTGACTCCAAGGATTCAGTTTTTTAATAATCTCAGGAGTTATTTAAGCAAAAATTTGTTCTGCTTAGATTTTAGCAGGCTTAAGAGTATAGCAAAATGGCGTGGAAGGTACGATAATTTCCATACGGAAGCACGGTTTTAATACAACTGGAGTGCCAATGGTATGTTAATAATAATCCCAAATTGAGCCTAGTCCTTGAAGTAATGCTAGAGTTAGAGTAGTTAACAAATTTCCAATGACTTTTTCATGGCTTCTCTACGGAGAATTCGATGGTTTTTCTGCATTCTTTTACTGTTTCCCCTGTAACTGCTAGCATATTAACGCATAGAAAGTTTTAATTTTTTAGCTTGAAGCGTTCTGAAGTTAAGCCCCGTTTTCACGGCGATAGTTTTGTAAGATAGTACTTTCGCGAAAGTATATCACGATAGTGTGAAAGTCTGCTGTTTACATGGCGCGATACTGAAATTAGATATGTCTCTTGTCTAATTTATCATATCAAACTTCATAATATAAAATGTATCAAATAGAGCTGGTTGCAGCTACAACTAAACACAGAAGCTGTCAGTTGGCAGCACAGAATGGTTGACTAAGCTGAAGTTGAATAAGATGTCTTTTTCATAAACACAGCTAAAGTGCAACAGACCATCAATGCACCTTAACTGTTAAATCAATTATCATTTATTGAATACAGGAATATTTTTTGCAATTAGCCACACGTACACACAAAATCAAAATATCTAATATTTTTTTGCAATCAGCGGCATGTATTCACAATATCGAAATTATCATATATATATTAATGTTTTAAAATTATTTTTTTAACGTCAAATGTTAATGTCAAGATAAAATTATCGCGATAGTTCTATCAAATATCTCGTCAAGCATGATAGTGCGATAGTGCTATCATGACAGCTCGAAAGTAACTATCGAGAATTGTACATAGTGATAGTTATGACGATAGTAATTATTATGAAAGCAATTGTCACCGTGTAAACGGGACTTTAGTCAACAGGAAAATATTCGTATAGACGAATTAAACGACTTTTGTATGGCTCCCACTCGAGGGTATCGAAAATTCACCAACATACGATTATTGAACCTGTCCTCTCTGTCAAATTGCTAATTATCAGCAAGTAGTTTCCTGAGACAGGGCTGACCACGTCTTCAGCCTTAACTCCAAGGTCCTTAAGTTCAACAAGGACACTTTTGACCACATCTAAAGTAGGCTTGCGCATTCTAGTTCACCTTAGTGATCACGAACGAACTAGTTTTTGAGCCCTCGCGAAGTAGTTCGTTCTTGTAGTTCGCAGTTCGCGAGAAAGAAATGATAAATGGTGTAGGGAAGTGTGATGACGTAAAAAAGTCCCCATTTCCATCGCGAATGAACTAGTTCCTTTTTTTAAGTTCGCAGTTCGCGAGACTAAATGTGATGACATTAACGAAAGGTCTTCACTTCTCTCGCGAAGTGTATTTGTTCTTTTTTTAATTCCCAGTTCGCGAGAGTGGAATGATAAATGTGATGACGAACTACTTCCTACTCACGGAATTCACTGAGAACTAGTTCGTTCATTTCACTTATGGGAACGCTCTTCTGAACTAGTTCATTCACGAGCTACACAAGCTTAATCCAAAGTAGGGGTCAGATTACACCTCTTTGAGGGAATGCCTTTGGGGACTGACTTTGTTATAAGACACTCTCCTAGATCGGATTCAATAATCTTGCTCTGTAGCATTACACAGCTCCGTTTTGTGTCTCGGCTAATCAACGAATTGATTGTGTATAGTCGCTTAGAAATTTCTTTTAGATGGACGAAACTCAACACTGTCCGTTTTACAGATCGGATCTGATCGGAGCCATTGTAACTGAGGCCCAAAAACGACTCTATTTCTTCAAGTGCATATCAAGACTATATCAGGTACAATTTCTGGCGCAAGTTTATGGGAATGAAAAATTTTCTTATCTCGAAGCCATAGTTTGAATCCTTTAAAACAGCTCCCCGTTTGACCAACCGAATGGGTTCTTCAAATACATTTTATTAAACCCTGCTCTATAATAAATAGATTCACACTAGTGAAATCTAATTATCCTCTTTACTTTCGACTTATGCACATTAAGTGCAACACCGCCTCCTGCATGACAACCTGAGCCACCTTCGCGCCAATCTTTCTGTACCGAATTGAACTTCACGATCCTTTCATAATCGGCCGAAACTAATTTTCCGTGAGCATCCACCGTTTTCCGTCTAGCCCTAAGCCGAGATTCAAAACGAGATCCATCTCACAATATCTACCTGTGCATACACTCGACTTATTTGATATCTTCATTAAAACCGGGCTCACACCTCCTTCTGGTTCGGCACTTGGCTTGAACTGTTAGGTCGTGGTCGTAGTCGGTCCGATTGAAATTCTTCACACGTTCGAAGAAAATTAAAATATCTTCGACCCGGCCTCCGCCTAGTTATGATGGTCCAGATACGAGTATTGTGGCTTAGTTGATTCTGCCACCCCATTCGTACGAAATAGGTACCGTCGTTACTACAAGAAAAAGCCGTTCGGGAACGGACACAAGCTGGAATAAAATAATTTTCTTCACAAATGAAGAATGGCGGCCGGGGCTAAAGAAGAGGCAAAACGGTCCGAAAAAGAGCCATAAGATTAATGGAACATCCAAACAATTTGCTCGACAACGCGTGATAAATCATCGGCGGAATCGGAGCTCAGGTACGAAACACCGGCGCTGAACTTCAAGCACCGCTGCTTCATCCAATGACTCTTCAGGTTTTTTTCTGGTATAGGCACATATGGTTATCGGGCATAACCGATTGCTCGGGAAATTAATTAAAATCTTGCTGTGAATCTGACGCAATTTGGTGGCTAAGGAGATATGAAGCATCTCTGAGGTATTGTATAATGCGCTGTAAGGCCTAAATGAAGATGTCAAGTGCAGGTGGTGCTGCAAAAGACTTATGAATTCTACAGCATTATTATTTCCGACGATAAATCGATCTGGCAATTCTCTCGGCCGAAATAACTTTGCCGATCGAGGCACATTCTTCGCGATCGGGAAATAACAGAAAAATATTTGCCAATTAACTTTTCATATGCCGATCAAATAACCAATCAACGGCGCATCTCGATAATCACATTCTCTTCTCATTTTCTACAAATAAAATCGCTTTGTTGGCGAGTTTATCTAACAACAAAAGGCGACACGATCAAAACAAGATCATCAAACGTAGCCAATAAAAATATTAATATACTCCGGTCGAGGCCAGTATTTCGGATTCATAATCTGGTCGTACAAAGGTGAGGACCGTCGCGAGGGGGTGCCAGCGACCGGATCAGCCTGACTAGAGCAACCTAACGAATTTGATTTGCACAGCAGGACATCGATTAACGCAGAATACGAAACCAAATGATGATCATACTGATGATGATCATTCCCGCCAGTATCCCGTTGATCTTACGAATGATCATCAATCGGTACCGCCGTGCCGGTACCGGGGGATTGGCATCCATGATCGTGTCAAGATCTTCTTTAGGGACATACCTTACACCTAGTGTGATCCTCAACGATCTTTTATTGAATTTCTTTATTCGATTTGGTTGAAATGTCTTCATCTTCATCTTCATGTTGTTTTTTTTTTTTTTGTTTAATACACTTTATTCCGCTCATCGCATAATTTATCATTTAATGGGATTTAGCGTTCAAAAATTATTTTCCAACACAAGTCTTAATTTTAAGGATCGGTACTCATACGAGATGTCTTCAGTACTGTTCGACGGGATTGAACGTAGTTGATCGTTCAATCGATCGAGGCTCGTCTTAAAGATGTTCGGCTGCTGCTGCTGTTGAAATCTTGACAAGATGATCGTGCCGAACGATAGGTAGAGAATTGGTTGGTTTGGTACCTATCTTTTGTATGGACCGTGTGATCTTTTTTCGTCAGACTATGACGACGTACATTGCTCGGCTATCTAATAATTTATCGATTAGACGTCTTATTTATGTTTCTATTTTGGGTGCTAAACATCTGATTTGACAGTTTCGTTAGCCGTTTTGTAGTTTTTTGATGATGATCGGACTTGGCATGATGTTTGGAGATTGTTTTTTAGTGATGTAGATGAGTTGTGCTCAGGATTTTGGTATTTTGACCGTATAGTCAGCCGGTCGGTAGTGTTTTTTCTCACCTTTCTAAATCAAAATCTTGTTGAGGATGATAATTGAATTTTTTTACATTAGTCGGCTAATAAAAGAGGATTTTTTTTTTGTAATGAGATGAGTTCTTGGAATATTTTTTATTGTTTGAGTTTGGAAATTAAATGAGTTAACTAGTTGATAGTTAAAAAAAACTGCTGGCACGTTTGCTATTTTATGTAAGAAACTCAACTATTTATTGATCAATACAGCTCCATTTTATTCACAGAAAGACTCCACAGGAGAAAGAGAAATAATTTAAAATCGGAAAATAGATATCCGCCAATGAACGCGTATCAATTTACAATTAAATAAAAACTCATAACCAATTCTCGCGCTTCTAGCTGACTTTTCATTCTGGATTTTAATGAATGAGATGCCAGTAGAAATGAAAATTAATTTAACTTCTTATCCGACCTAAGATATGTGGCAGAATTCGTGGAAATATTAATAACTCTATTCAACTCTATTTTCAACTTCAAATTTAATACAGTGGATACCGCTAATTGTAATTGCGGATAATGTTATAATCCGGATTTTGTTATCAAAACAGTAGTAAGAAATCCTGATATCTTTCCTTAGGTAATTACATACTAAGAAAACCCATTATTAAATATCGAATCAGACCCAACGGATATGGCGGAATTCGTGAAAATGTATGGAAACACTTGGCACTCCCCCAGGCATTGAATTTAAAATATACTGTGAAACGGTTTTAAGTATTTATATGAAGAACGAAACAAAGTCTCTCAAATCGCAGTGCATACAGAACTTTTAACACCTTGATCATCAGTCAGAATCTCACTGTCTAAATCTAAAGATGAACCTGCGCTTATTCCTTTCTAACCTCCTGAAGTCAAAAATATCCTGACAAGCCTGGTGTGTGGTATTCGTTACACTGTTTACAAATCAGCTCGTCAATCGCAGCTACTTTCTCACTGTATTGAAAGTTGCAGACGTGGCGGTGATTCCGAGAGCCCGGAAAAACGGATTAGCTTATTTTCTGTCCTTTTCAAACTAAAGCGGAATACTATTCTCAGGCGACTTCAGGAACAGGTCCATGTTGAGAGTATTATGCCATCTGTGCAGTTTGGTTTAGAAGCTGAACATTTGAAGACAAAACGAATGATAAGCGTTGTATCATTACAAAGGGGTTCAACACAATCTTGAACATTGTGGCAATAGTTCCATATGTTGAAAATGATGTCCAAAAGAACTGAACATCAATATCACATGATACTATTGAGCTTAGTCAGCTCGTAATTGAACAGAAAGTTATTCAAAGTGTTGCTGGTCTTTGAAGCTGGAGTACCTCAGGGCTCGACTTTATCACCCCTGTTTTTTTTTCTGCTTTTGTGTATACCAGTCTTGTAGTCCGACTGCAATTACGAAAGGCTTACAAACAGGAAGCACGAAACTTGAAGACTGATTGTTCAAACTATGAAGGATCAACGTTAGACCCAGAAAAGGTGCTTTAAGGTTTTGGTATCACCCAGTCATTCAAATCCGCCATATTGCAGAATAAGACGATAGGTTGGAAACATAAGTGTCCTAAGATGGTCCATGGGATGGCCAGGACATTCGTTTCGATGGGCTTTCCGCACTAGTACCCAACAGTAGTTCTTAAAACACGTGCTCAAGGTTTGAGCACAATAACTTCAGAACACCATAAGCCGAGTCTTGGAGTGTTAATCTACCCTCGAATGTCCTTCAAGGACCATCTTCTAGCGATCAGCGAAAAAGCTTCAAAGGTGAATGGTGCACTCTCACGCATCATGTCAAACATTGGAGGACCACGCTCCAGCAGGCGAAAACTATTAGCATTGATGCTATACGCTGCGCCGATTTTGGAAAATGCAACGAAGAAGAAACCGTATATTGCCGCAATTCGATCTACCTATCGTCTTAACAAACTAAAGATTGCTATTGCCAATGAAGCAATCGGAGTAATATCGGCAATGTTACCAATAGACATACTAGCGTGTGAACTTCAGCGACTCCACATAGCATCAGATGAAGCATTGAAATTGGACTAGCGACAGCGCACTATCCAGGAATGGCAAGGACGCTGAGAAAGCGCGAAGAAAGGAAGATGGACATTCACAATGACTCCAAACATTGATACGGATTATGTCGATACTTCGTCGCTTTGAGCGAATAAGACACATCCAACGCGACGCACCACAGGAGACGACTGACTATACTAGACAGACAATAACTGACGGGTTTAGCAATATACTGCTATTATTGGTTCCGGAGGATCCATCCGTACGACTGAGGAGATGTTTAGTGGGTTCAAGTCCCGCACTTACTTAGGCTATCGATGCTTTTACTCCTCCTCTAAAAAAAAAACCATGAGCCAAGTAAAGTTTTTCATTCACCTTCGAGTCTTTAATTGTTATAAACAATGGCTCACCATAATGTCTGTATGTGTACATTTAATTTTTAAACCACCATTAGAATCTTTAGACAGACAGTCTGGTTCGGTTCTTAGTGGGGGTACTTTAGGTACGAGATTCGCAATGGACTTGGGCGAATGCGCAAACATTAAGCTAGACAAGTTTGTCAGTGTAGCGGCGTGGTTTACCTAAGATGTGGTCTTAGACATACGAGCACTCTTTCCCTATATGTGAGATCACAATGGACCCATTGGAGGTTTATGTGTTTGGTTGCACTATGTGACCATCCACCTAACCTAGCCTACCCTAGAGTGCAGTTCATATAAGTAGGTTAGCATACAATCGGATGCTTTTAATCGTGATTAAGGTGAGAATTCCTGATGTAACCTTGAGTATCTTGCTTTCTTCTTCAAAACGTTTAGTCCATGTTGCGCCCTTCAGTTTTGTTAAACTCTTCTCCACTTTTCTCCTGTCTTTTCTCTTAATTTGTCTTCAGTAGTTCGTCTTCCAAACCAGAGGTCGTGGATCAGACTCAGGTCAAATCATGGCCGATTAAATTAATAAAATAGCAACGCTTTCTTACAATCGCATTCGATTATCACACTATTGGAAATTCTTCTCGATTTCATTTACTATGCTTTTATCAAAGAAAATTGCTTTGCACATCCAATTTTTAGTAAAACTGATTGTCGTCTTGCTTTCGTAGTAGGAAAACCAATCTCGTCCACAAGCTCTGCTGCGCTTATATACTGCATTGATTGACTCGAGATATTTATTACGCTATTTGAAAATTAATTATCGGTAGGTTGCAGTTTTCCCTTGCTTACAAGACGGGAATACTATACAGTAGAGATGGGCAAATCAGTTCTTTCAGTGAAGTATTTCACTCCGAGTCACTCACTTTAAGGAACTAGTTCAGTGAAATAGTTCCGGAACTCTTCGTTCCTTCGTTTTCGTTCCTTCGATTTCGCTTCATCGTTTTCGTTCCTTCGTTCGCTGGCGAATTAGTTCGTTGTTTTAATTTATTCACAGTTTACTCGTGAACGACTCATCTCTACTACACAGCAAACCTGTTTCATCACACTCAAAAATAAACCAAGAAATTGATTGTAAAACTCAATCTTATGTTCAATAAATAATAATAATTTATTTCTTTATCATCCTTTTTAATCTTTGTTTTAACTCTTTTATACAATTTCCCTTGATTAATTACTAAATATTCTTTTATTGTTTCGTATTATTTTCGTTTATTTCTAAAAAAAATGAACAAATCTCTTAACTACTTTGTTACAATACTTCGTAAGTTGATGTGTTCGTTCCCTACACAAAGTGTCCAATTGCAATTAATTTCATTCACTAATTACGATTAAGTGAATACCATGACAGACTGTTAACCATGACTAAGATTTTTTTTCTTCTGATTTTCACAGTTCTGAAATATCATCGTTACGTTAATTAGTTACAAGATGGTCAGAGGTGTTAATTTATTATCAAAATTAGATTTGTTTTTGTTGCTAGTATTTTTCTTTGCTCACAATTCCTAATAAGAAGTTTTCTTGGATAAAATCAGGTGATAAAAAGCATGAAATAAAAAATAATGAAGGATCGGTGATATGCAGTTTCTTTTTTATTTTTGCTGAAATGACGAGCGAAAATGAGGAAATAAAAATTCACAATTACGATAAAATGGACAAATAATTATCCGTTGCAATAATTTAATTGATAATTCGTGGATTGAAGCTACCAAATAAAATACCATCTTTAATTTGATTGAGTTTGTTGTTGTTTTTTATTTGCAATTAAATTACGACAAAATATCCTTAACGAAATTCGTTTTAAATAAAATAAAAATAAAATCAAAATTTTTACGTATACGGCAACTTAAAAAATAAATAAAAAATAATAATGAAATAATTTGTTTTCTATCCCTCTCTGTGATATAGTGATATTGCACGAAATTCAAGACCTAACACTCTTGCATACGATTCTCTTAAATAATATTAAAACTGTCTTTTATTTTAATTTCTAAATATTTTACAAGTCTTTAAATTTATTCTATTTTACAAATATTTTTAGAGTAATTGGGGTTAATCACAAAATTCTTTTCCGTTTTTTTTTTTAATTTTACTGTACAGTTTTTTGTTTTTATATCGTTGTATTTATTTGTTTATTTTTCATATTTTTGTTTCTATATTTATTCAATTATTTTCTCTGTAAATTGCTTTCAGTTCTTTTGGTCAACTCTTTTGCAATAGTTCTTAAAAGAAAATCCAAGAAATTTAACGTTGTGCTAATTTGGTGAATTTGATATGTAAGTTATTAAGATTCAACTGAAAATGACACAAAAATAACTCCCTCCCAAAAGAACGGCAAAAGAAACCAATATTCAAAAATATTTAAATATCTTTAAAACAGAAAAAAATGCACAATAATTTAAATTAATAATCTATAATTACGTCGATATATTACAATTCGAATTATTTAAATAATTCAAGCATCTAATTTTCACGTGTTATTATACAGCAGGGATTCTATACTAAACGGATTCTGTCGGATACTGTTTTTAGGCGGATCGCTACTATCGACTATATCGCTACCATCGTCCGTAAGTATTGATGAGTCGGCGCCGCCCCTGCTATTTCCGTTGCCGCCACTGTTCGTCGTACTATTGCTTCCATTAAAACTACTAACAATACCATTGCTGGTGTGCTTCAGCGAAAAGTCCTCGGGCTCGTCATCACTATCGGCACCGCCAACAACATCGATTTGTATGTCGTCATCGTCCAATTCCGAGTCCGAATTTGTCGCTGTATTGCCTCGATGTTGTGCCAAATATTCGGCCTTTAGCGCCTCAAGGTCGACCGCGATTCCTTTCGCTCGTAGCTTTCGCGCTTGTCGCTCTAACGCTTTTGCTAATTTTTTTCGCCGACGTGCCCTGTACGATCAACACGATCGAAATGAAAAGAGAGAAAACAAATTCTAATAAAAATGGCAATAAAGATTTTATTAAATTTTTTTTTTTAAATTTCTACTAGAATTTTTTTTAGAATCTATCCTACGAAGAACAGAGTACAACCCTTTTATACCCCCTGGGGGTTTAAAAGCAATTTCTGGGTGATAGCCTAAGAAAGCTAACACGAATTCGATACTTTATCAGATCGAAAAGTTATGTTGAAAATTGTCAACAAGTATGCAACCCCCTTATTCTCTCTGGGGGGAGGGGGGGGGGGGAGTTTGAATATGAATCAGTACCGAAATCAGTCCGTGATATCAAAAAGATACGAAATCTGTTTTTTGGCGAATATAGAAATGAGTCTCAACGGAAGTAAATTTCAGTTCAATATCTTATCACATGAAGGAATTGGGGAAAACGAGCAAAACCCTTTTACAACGAAAACACCCTGAAAAGGGGTTGAAACTCTAAAAAGGAGTTTAAACCCTGAAAAGGGGTTAAACCTTAAGAAAATGTTTTAGGCAATTATAGAAATGCAAAAACCATAAAAAGGGATTTTAACCCGAAAAATGAATTTTAGCCCGACAAAGTGGTTTCAAGCGATTATAGAAAGCCTTTAAACTTTAGAAAATTTTACGATATCTAGTCAGGACTAAGAGATATAGCGAAATTCGTGAAAATGTATCAATATAATCTCCTGGTACTCCCTTAGAGACTTACGAGTAATTTAACTTATGATTAAAGCTCACAGGAAAGCATTTAGCAGTCACGATAGGCAACAGTCGTATGATACTCTAGAAGAAATACTGAACTCCGATTTATATTGTTGCAGATAAATAAGATGTGTGGCGCTTTTTACGACAGTATTTCCCATTTTCAATTCTGTTGTGGAATTTTTGACCAATTTTTCTTTTTCAAGAATTTTTCAATGATGCCTGCAAGAAGGACTTATCTGATTTCTTGAATATTAATCCCTTTAAATAAATCCATTAAAACATTTGTATGTTCAAAATTGAGAATTCCTAGCTAGAAGTCTATTGAAGTTAGTAGTTTGATGGTCAGTTAGGACTAATTATGGACGAGGCAGTTATTTCATTTTTAACAATTTAAATAATAGTTAGAAGCAAAATTAAAATTCACCTTTCTTTAGCTTTGAGCTCATTCGGTGGTATTGGCTCGCCGGAACATGATTGAGGGTGGGCATTGTGAGCAGGTCGACCAGGTCCTTTCTTTGTGTGTTCCTTCTTTCGCCATTTCGCTCGTCGATTTTGAAACCAAACCTGAAATTAAGAAATGAAAACTTTATTAACTTCAATTACAAATTTCAAACAAAAAAAACAAAAAATCGGAGAAGAACTAAAGGAATGCAGTAAAGTCATGACTCGAAAATAGTTCTCAACTTTCGACCCTTAAAATACCATCGCTTGCGATACTATTAAAAAGCCGACGAGCCCTATAATCATTATGTCTTCATTACACCCCTTATATAGGTGTATATCACCTGCATTAATACTTCCAGCCAACCCTCTTCAAATCATTTACTCTGGTTGTTGGCCTTTTTTGGGTTTATTGTTTGCCACACAATTGATTAGTTTGCTCCGCCTCTGAACTTCCACCCTACAAATGCCTGAAGCGAAAACCGAGATGTGCATACCGAAAAGCCGACGGTAAATAAATAAAGCAGAAAAGCGCTGTGTAAAATACAAGGACCTGCACTATACGGACAACCGCCCTAAAATAAATTGCTACTCAAACTCAGGAACGTATGCTGCTCGGAAAACCACCCACCCTCGCAGAAAAGGGATGAGCTGGACATACACCATTCGTACAGTATGGGGTGCAAAATCGAATTTTCGCCTTCCTACCACCTTTAGCTGCTGTTCATTTAATTTCCTCCTGCGAAACTTCGTTCATCCAATCTATAGTTTTATATTTATATATCGACATGTGAAGTGAACCATCCCTTGAGAGTCCTTCCTGGTGCAACCCCCATATGGCTCATATTGTTGAAGAATGTGGGGAATGGTGGCAACAGCAACATATTGGAAAACTATTTCCGAAGAGTTCCTTAAGTAAAGTGAACGAGGTGTAAATGGAATTAGATATGTTTCGGTAGTCGAAAAAGGACTCCACATTCTTACATACCAAAGGGTGCCTTAGATATTGAGGGTGGTGTGACGTACATGTAGGGAAAGGCTTCTGACTTGTGATTATCTGATTTGGTAGATGTACGAACGAACTGAAAGACTTTTCTATTCATTAGGCCATTTTTATGGATAGTGAGACGTGCACAAGTTTCTATAATGGTGGCTTGTAGATAGGTAAAGGATACCGACCATAAATTACAGGGTATTTCGATTGAATTAGTTGGAAAGTTGTTACTTCGTGGACTAGATGGATATGTTGGTTTTTTGTCGGAGAAAATTAGTACTTATAAAAATTGGTGTCTTACAATTAGATTTTCAGTATCCAGCTAGGATACATTTGTTCACAATGAGGATCAGATACCTCTCCGTCGCACAATATGTCGATATTAAATTTTAGCACAAAGAATTGACATATATGTGACGTACTCATAACCGACGATGGATCAATGGTAGCTTACTGTGACCGTTGTCATCCAGGACAATTGCAGGACAGCTTTTAGCCCATCAGTCACGTCTCCTCGGAAGGAAGAGTATTGCAAGTTTCTGTATGTAAAGCTAACAAAATATCAAAATTCAAAAGTACGCTCAGATCAGACAAAGGACCCAAATATCTCAAATTCGATTGGAGATACGCTGTAGCAGACACTCTTGTATTCCCTCACTAGAATCGAACCACGTGTTGTAAATCCTCGTTTTGGCGGTAATATAATAATATTTTTGAATGTTTATGCCCTTATTGATAATGACAAAATAACTCTGAGCGTTAAGACTGCATGATCATTTCTTTCACGCTCTCTGGACAGCTCTCTCAAACTGTTTTGTTTTATGAGGTTTTTTTTGTAGACTCTCACTGTCAAAACTTTCTTGAAAATGTATCTTCAAAAAAATTTTTCGATGATGTTATCAAAAAATCCCGTAACCTCTTAGTCTTTGGAAACAAAAATTAATTCGATATTTTATTAGACCTAGGCGATATTGGGGAGTTCCTTTTCAACGCTTTGGATGTTGAATATTAAAAAATTCCGAAATAACTGTTTAAATGATTAGGAGTTAGTTATTCTTTCCGGTGTCAGTGGAGTGAAACTCCAACACGGAGTCCCCGACTGTGGACTAACCGCTATCCCTGAGGATATGACAAATTTGGAAAGAAACTTCACTGGAGAAGCCAGTTCATCATAAGATTGTGTTGGACTAGGTCCGAAGGAGCTGTTTCGTCATCGGAGGGCATAGACTCTTCAGAAGGTGTATTCTTGCCTACTAACCGAAACACCTTGACAGCTGGTGGGATCGCTGAGATAAATTCTATATAGCCACATCCCATTCCAAATTTATTACCGAGAAGAATTTAATGGTCAAGAAAGGCGTCCTCTACCTTGGGCTAAAGGCGTGTATTTTGAGAAGCTTTTTTCTCTTGATTTCGGCTATTCTCTGGTTGTAACCCTGGATATGGTCAGCGCTTCATGGCTGTGAAATTTACAAATGGTTGTAACCTTGGATCTGATCTACGAAGAAACAAATAACTCCTAATCATAATAGCTTCTTTGGTGGCTTACCACGAAAAATCTAATAACAACTGTTTAAATGTTTATTTAAGTAGCACGTAGACGGGGAAATTCATTTTAAATTTTATTAATCATAATATTGAAGAATTTGTGAACAAAAATTGTGAGAGATCATTTTAGCTATTTTAGTAAGAATCTTGCAGAAGCAAAAACCAATTATTTATTTTATGGAGATAGTTATAATATTGAATGCCCAATATACCAACTTTTAAAGAATATTCCGAAAAAATCAATTATTATGCTAAACTTTATTTTCAATGCATGTTTAAAAACAGCATATTTTCCAACCGCAAGGAAAAGCGCTCTTGTTATACCCATCCCTAACTCTTACTATCGCCCAATCAGCTTACTTTAAATAAACTACTCGAAAAAATTATCCTTGATAGAATCAGAATTGTGGTGAGAAAGAAATCAGTCATCCAGAATTTTCAGTTTGGGACGCATATGTCTACAAATCATCAACTTTTGAGAGTCACCAATTTCATTAAAAAGACATTAAATTGCAAAAAATTCACCGGTCGGATCGCGTTGGACATAGAAAAGGCTTTCGATTCGGTTTGGCATAAAAGATTGCTCTTCGAATTGATGAGATTCTCTTTTCCAAGTTTTATCCTCAAAATAATTGCTACATTGCATAAAAAATTCAGTGTTAAATTAAAATCATACTTTTCGGCTTTCCTTTCAATTCCAGCCCGCATGCCTCAAGGCTGTTGTTTATGTCCCATACTGTATAACATCTACACTGATGATTTCCAAAACATCGTGACTGTGAACTTGCTGTGTACGCTGACGATATCGCTTTTTACCTCGTTGATAATTCAAAATTTGAAATCCCAGTTAGGTCTATTAATGAATTTTTCATGGTAAGGTACTATGAAGCAAATTTGATTAAATGTTAGTTGTTTTCCGGCGTCAGTGGAGTGAAACCCCGACTGTTGATTAATCGCTGTCCTAGAGGATATGACAAGACTGTATTGGACCAAGTTCAAAGGAGTTGTTTCGTCATCGGATGGCGTAGACTCTTCAGAGAGTGTATCATGCCTACTATCCGAAACACCCTTACAGCTGGTGGTAATGCTTAGGAATTCCATATAGACGATGTTGAAACAAATTTCATTATCGAGAATTATACCAGAGTGAAATTTTTGCCATCGCATCCTTAAATAAAGATAGGTGGCACTGAAGATCTTCCAATATTTCAACCAATTTGGTGAAATTTTTGGTTGTTCGCTAGGATATATGAAGCTCAACGCCCTTAGCGCGGCATCGAAACCTGCCAACAGCAATTTTATCTTTTTACCAATTTTTTTTTAATGAATTTTGTATGGTAAGCTACCATAGAAGCAAATTTGATTAAATGGTAGTTGTTTTCCGGTGTCAGTGGAGTGAAACCCGAACACGCAATCCCCGACTGTTGATTAATCGCGGTCCTAGAGGGCATGACAATTGGAATATATTGAGGAATTCCTTAGAACATGTTGAACCTTTTTTCATCCATCGGAGGTTAATACCGAAAAATCTTGAAATAACATTTTAGGAGCCTAGCGGAAATTCTAATCCGTTCTAAGAGACCTTGTGAACTGCTGCTCAAAAATTTTAAGTTTAATATGTACTTCTTTAAAAACTAATTTTGAAATAGCCTCATAGTAGCCTCGAAATAATGAGTATTAACTTTTTTTTCCAAAACTGTAATGTAGTATTTCTGCGTGACAATCACATAAAAATTTCTATAGCATGCCGGCTTTGACTGCATTTCGAAACTCGTGCAGGAAAATAATGAAATAATAATGCAGACTTTTCTAATTTACACAAATTCATAAATGTGTAATGACTGCCAAACTTATTGTCAAAATTTTCGAAAAATTCTATTTAGGAAGGTCAATTATTTATGAAGATGGAATTTCCAACCGCGAAAAAAATTGTTCACAATGGACCCATTGGCAGCTTTAGTGTTTGGCTGCTTCAGTGGCAACCTACCTTACCTTAGTGCATACTAGCCCATAGCATCATTTGATTTTGCCTCCAATCTTGAATTGACTCAACCCCAGAATAAAATTAGGAAACCCATTACACCATCATACAATATTCAACAGCATAAAAAAAGAACTTAATGAAAAATCGACTTAATTAATTAATCCCTAAAAATCATAAAATTGAAGTCGACAAGGTCTAAATTAGCGTCATATACAACCACCCTCTCTTATTAAAATCCAATGTTGCCATTCAACAACGACACCAACCTCAAAAGACTCATAAATATTAAATTCAGCCCAGCTATCCTTTGGGATCCTCCAACAATAATGTCACCCCTTTTTTCGTCAACATGAACACCAAACGTAAACCAAATAAATCAGGTCTGAATAGTGCGGGATAAACACCCTCTCATCTGAAAGTATGTTGGCTTTATTTTCCGTAAGGATTCATTTTGCTCTCGTTTCGTTCGCAAGGACGAGCTGGTCTGGGGTTATTTTTTGGTCGTCTTCGATGTTTAAACGATTTTCTAGTTTTCCAGGGATTTATGTCCAAGGATAGAGAGTGAGTTTATCGCTGGTGTAGTAGAAGCGTTTGATTCCCTTAGGGTATTAGAGATGTTTGTGCATACAAGGGTAGCGTATGCCTCCCTTCGAATCTATGTAGGCTGGTTAGCCACCAGTTTATTACACGGAGATTATTGTAATAGGTGAAATAGTAGTCTCTATTTATGGCTGTCTAAGGGTATTTTCAGGATCATTGAGTTTATCCAATTATTGATCGTGTACGGTTTAGAGGGGTTGGTGATGATGGTCGGAGTTAGATGAGGTTGTGGTCGGGATAATGGAGTTTATCTCATAATTTCAAGTATGAAATTAACTTACGACAATAGGTTCTGGTTCTTGTATGCGAATTCAATGAGAAATGACGAAACTTGAAGATTAAAATCATTAGGTAACCTCAATACCGTAACAATAACGTTCAATCGATACCCCCTCCACGAAACGTTAAAGTTTACTAGTAAACTTACTATTAAGGAATAAGATTGCAATTACGATCAAGTTGTTCTAATAAAGTTTGATTGAATCAAAACTTTGTTGGCATTCCTTGAAGTTTTTTTTCTTCAAATAATTACACAATACAAACTAAATTGAAGCCTAACCCTTTCACGAACGTTAAAATAGCGCACGTTCATCATTCAACAAAAATTATCTAAAATTGATTTCGATCGCTATAATAAAATTGAAATAATCAGTAGAAAAAACAGTCTGTTGCCACGACATTTCTGCTCAATGGCAGAATGGTCTGTAGGTAATTTACCGTGGCAAGGAAATTGTTTTTAAGCATGAAATGTCATTTCCAAGTCTATTTTGAGCGATAGTTTCATGTGCCCCGATACTTTATAGAAAAACTTGATAAAATTGAAAAATTTCATGTCTTCTGATAGTCCGTAATCATTTCTTTTCCTTAACCCTTTTTCCATACATTGTTCCTCTATAGGTAAAATTGCAAAGGTATAATACACTCGTGCATATGCTCGTAATAGAATTCCGCTGTCTGGTATCGGCACGACCTGTTCCAATAGACCACAGTCTCGTGCCATTAATTGAAATTGTATAGTAGCTAGTTAGGGATATTACTGAGCTTTATGAAAATTCAGCTCATATGGACGGAGAAATTTTCTTTCACTCGTTCGAAAATTGCATGCAATTCCCGCTAAGCGGTTCGAAAATTTAAGAAGGCCAACGTCGAATTGCTAGTTATTCGCAATTATGAGTCTAGCATGATATGTGAGTGCGATGGAAGTTAGCACATTGCATTTTGATTTCACTCCAAAGTAGCAGTAGATTAAAGTTAACTAAATTGGGTATTATGTTATTGCCAAAATGATCTTTTGTAACTTTGAAAAAAAGGAAGGAAGAGAACCCAGCAAACTTTTCAGGAGATAATCTCTCCTGCAATATTGTAATAATATCGTCAGTTAAGTAAAGCAGGGATAGTATGGTACATGCAATTTACATATCTATAGAACAACTTATGGTGATAAGTTGAAAGTTCGTATGTACATATACTTTGAACCTCCTGGTATAAGCTGTTGCTGAGATCTAGAAACCAAAATTTTTCACCTAAAACGCTTATCCCGCCGTACAGCGCCATCCCTCCTAAAGATACCAGTCTATAGTTATTATAAAAACTTCAACGTAATATCTCAAGGGGTTTATGAGTTACGCGCCGTCAAACGGTTTTGCGTACTGTATTTTTTGTTTGCTTTTAGGAGTCTATTAGTACTAAAACGTGAAAAAACATAATTTCAGGGTAGCAAATAGGTTTGAAATTTTAGTTCGATAACAATACATATATACTTTATTATTACAATAATAAAGTAAAATTGCCGCCCCAAAAGGCTTGCGCCCCGGGCATATAGCACTCTATATTTCTATGGCTGGAACCATCACTTATCGCCGCATAAGTGTATGCTAAATGCACAAGATCGCAGTATCGCATCATTCACCTTAATTAGGGGACCAAACAAACCCTACTCTCTACTTAGACTTTGGCGTCTCGAAGACCAAGATTAATATTATTAATAATAATTGAACCTATTTAATTATCGGAAATAAAATCTTGTACTTACCGCTACACGACTCTCTTTTAAATCTAATCTCATTGCTAACGCCTCTCGCATAAAAACATCCGGATAATGACTAGCTGAAAACGCTCGTTCTAACTCCTCCAATTGCCACGAATTAAAATTTGTACGCGATCTTCTTCGTTTCGATGCGCTACTCTCATCATCGCCATCTGCTGCTGAGCCTGCAAAATAAAAAAAACACGAAAAAATTGAAAAACCAGTGCAAAAATTAATAACAAAATGATTTTATTTATATACGACGCGATATTTATAAACTTCGCAGTTAATTTTTCTATCAAGCCTCATTATTAATGATAACCTTTTTTTTCCATAATATCGGTTCGTAAGTAAACAGAGAAGATCTGCAAGGCCGTTCGGCAACAGTAACGATGATCTCAATATGGCGTCGGTATTTTGATTGAAATTTATTTTTGCAATAATTCCCGCTATTAAATTATTTTCCGAAAGGGAAAAAAATTGATGAAGTTAGCATAAACTTTCAATTAGTAATTAAATTCATTATTAGATTTTTTTCTAGAGGGACTTTTCAGCACAAAAACTTCGTATCATTTTTTTTGAGCAGCGAAATATTCAATTCGAGGTTAGATACGACTCGACCTATTGACTTTTGCCGGCATTTTATACAGATCGTGTTTTTAATGATGTCATCTTTTTAATATTTTGAATTGAAAGAATATTCTGATTTATTTTACAATTTGTTTGTTTAATTCGAGACAAGAGAGTCATAAAATCGAATTCGACAAGGAAGTCAGGGATCAAAAGTAACAACCGATTGTTTGTGGTGCAATTTAAAAAGTTGTCCGAACTATAGATAGGCAGAGTCGTTCTTTTCAGCGAAGTGCTTCACGCCGAGTCACTCGCTTCAAGAAACGAGTTCACTGAACTAGTTCCCGAACTGTTCGTTCAGTCAGTAGATGTAAGGAGGACGCAAAAAAAGATCAGCAGAGTTCCGTGAAGTAGTTTCGGAACTGTTCATTCCCTCGTTCCAAACTACAACATGGTGACCTAAAAAAAGGTGTGAATAAGTAGTTCCGTGAAGTGAACTGATCGTTCCGTCAGTACGTTTTTAGTCACGTGTCCAATGGAACTGCAGTTCACCAAAAGATTCACTCACTTCAATGAAGTGTTCTCGTGGAACAGTTCATTCCTGAACGATCCATCCCTAGTCCGAACTAATTACACCGAAGAATTACCTTCCTGAAAAATCAATATTGATAATGATTTTCCAAACACCAGTCCTAATCAGATAAGTGGTTCGTTATGGTGATAAGCGATCTTCGATTATTCACGCACTCCTTTTCCTTGTTCCCATCTCAAATCCCACGCCGTAGGTTGAATCAATCAAAAAGCATTTTGTTGTTCAAATATGTGCGCCGTAAGACCTGTCATGCCCAAAAAAAACTGGTGTTCTTTGTAGAACTATCCCAGGCCGGCATTAAAGGTAAGTAAGTCGGAAAGTAAAATCCTGCCGAAATCCCAAGTCGCCAATCTTCAGTTGAAAAGCCCGAAACGTATGCCGGTCACGTGAACGAAACGCTTTATTTGCAGTTCAATCTGATTCGTGACACGTGACATTGGTATTAAATATACAAAGCTGGTAACACTTGTATATTTGGGCTGGCAAGTAGCCCCCGTCTATCGCCAGTATTAGTTACCGAAAATGTACGAGAATTTTCCCGGGCGGATCGAATGTGTACGAGCCACCCTTTTGTCGGTTTTTATGTACATAAATCACGGAAGGGTGTGAGCGATTAGCTTGTTTCTGTTTGGTATTTTTATTCTGTTTTGAGTATTTTTTTTCGGGTTGTATGTGATTTTATTGAGGATAGGGTGGAATTTAGCCGGGGTGTTATCGGTGCTCTTTTTCAGCAATGATTTTGCACCCTTGACATTACAAGGGGATATTGTTAACTAATTTGCAAATTATCTTGACTTAGAGATGAGATTACGCGGGACAAGTGGTTAAATGGAGTTTTTGTTAGGGTACGCTCGTATGGGTTTAGACTCTTTAGGAAGATCCTGCTCTTTAATTTCGAGCGTTAACGTCGATCTACACCGTTAATATATGTACCTGCTATGAAGCAATAATCACCTACTATACCGTCTTACAACAACATGATTATTCATTACATTACTATCCAAACCAGTGAATTCTGTAAACGTTTGGAAAACTTAACGAGTAGGTTTGTTTGTGATCCAATCCTCTCTCTGAGGTAGGACAACTTTGAATAGCCTTGTGAAATTAAATTTCGGTACCATTGAATCAGAAAGAGGTATCCATACAGTACAGAGTCATTGTTGAAATCCGCGAAAAGAGTTGGGCAAGCTGTTTTTCACTCTGATTCGTCCTCCAAGCTCAAAAGTTTGTATGTAATGAACCTAGCTTCTTTCTGTATTTCTAAGTCTAGGGGTGTTAGATTGAGAAGCAGCTCTAAGGCAGCTGTGGAAGTGGTACCCATCACTGGGACCCAGACATGCCATCCTTTGTAATTTATTCAGTTTAAGCTGAGCATTTTTCTGCTTTGTTTTCTTCCACCAACCGAATGCCGCGTAAGGTATAATCACCTTAGACCAACGGTTAAATTCCAGTAGGTTAGTTTTGTTGTTACCGAGAAGGTTCTTGCACGTCCAGAGAGAGATTCTAGCCCTTTTAAGAACTTTTTCCAAATGAGCATTGCAAGTAATTATTCAAAAAGGATGGCTTCCTAGGAATATGACCTTACTTGTACGAGTATACTCTATGGATTCTCCAAAACTAGTAGGGCAAGAGTGGGAGGTAAAAACTTGTATTCTCTTATCTGACGAACGCCGTATGGTTCAAATTTGAAACATAGCACCTACGAGGGCTGTCCCAAAAGTACCCGACCTAACTAAGGAAACTTAAAAAATTTGAGAAAAAAAATATTTTCCTAAAAAACTGTCCCCATGAGCTTTCCTGTAATTGGAATTGCCTTCGCCTTCCTTGAAACCCCCGTTCTTCTCATTACTCCTTCGCCTCATATGTGACGTGATGGACGCATGTATCGTCCATGGTTATGAAAAAATCGGCTTTATTGCTGAGAAGCATCGCCAAGCACTCAATTGAAACATCCTCACGACACTGTTTTCTTTCCATTGTTAGCAAACGCGGCAGCCATCTTTTGCACAGCTTCAGATCTCAAAATTTCCAATCAATATGCAATGTACAGCACTTCTTGAAATGTCTTACATGTCGGCTAACTTGCGCACTTCAGTCTACGATCATCCAACCCATACAATTTTGTGGATTTTCTTCGACGTTCCTCGTGTAGTCACCTCATTTGGTCGGCAACTGCTTTGTCATAGCCCTCTGAACTATAGCCGCGCAGCTGAATTCAACATAAGAAATCAGAGTCATAACAAACATGACAGCTCCATACGATTCGCAACAGTTTTGTATGGGGGATGCGTGACTTGGATGATAAAAACCAAGTTTTTTATTAAAGTACAAGATTTTGTTAGGCACAGTAAAGTGAAATAGTTTACAAACATATTCAAAAATGAGAATTAGACTTCTTTTCTCAACTGGAATTGAGTTTTCATGGAAAAAATTAGGAATAAAAATATATCGCAATTTTTAGCAATGTCGACATTCCGCCATTTAAAAAATGTGCAGTTATTTTACTTATTTTTTGAAAGATAATTTTTGTTACATGAAACAAATCGCATATTGCTATGATTCTGAACATTTGTTTTTCAGTATCGGGTCTAGAGGATTCGTCAGTTCTGAAGTTTTGTATTAAAACATCGCGCTTTGGGATAATAGAATATTGTTACGAATCGGTTCCAGAAAAGACTCTCCATTGAACTGGTATATTTTCTCGTTCCGATCCGTGACGTCACTCATCGAGGGAAAATCGAGGCATTTTTCAAGACGAACTGTCATATGTGAGCGGCTTGAGTTTAGGTCGGCGGTGGCTTGGTCGTTTTGACAGCTTGTATGGCCACCCAATATTTTAATATTTTAATATTTAATTGTAAGGGATGAGCAGACTCCCACTGACAAAAATCTAGCTCGTCTTCGATATTGACTGAGACCTTTCAAATGAAAGTATTGCCTCACTGAAAGCGTTCACTAATGATGACTGCCAAATAAAGGCTTATTAACAACGTAGCGTCTTAAAGCCCTGAACACAATGCTTCCGTTCCGTCACGACAAGTGAGGTTATGTGATCCGTAAAAGTAGAATTTTGGTCAACTCGTCCGTTCCGTTCCGCTAGGACCATTGTGTGCATTTACTTGGCCAATCCATAAGGTTTTCTTTGACACCTAACGAAACGGAATGGAACGGGAGCATTGTGTTCGGAACTTTAGCCTTATGTGGATGGTGCTTCCTACCATAGTATTTTCTTTCAAAGAAAAACCGCCATCTATAATTCAGATCAGGTACGTCTGGAACAGCAAGTAATACTTGCTTCTGGAACAGCAAGTAATAATAGCATATTCTGGCGGAAGCATTTATTTCGTTAATATTTTAGGGTCCTGATAATTTAGTAAATTTCTAAGCGCCGATCCTGGCGCTTAACGACATTATTCAAAATTTAATAACAATTCGAATAATAATTAAAACATATTGTCTAATATGGAAAAAAAATCCTATGCATGATTAGTTCGTCTAATTATATCCGTGTAATAGTCGTATCGCATAAATTTGTCGATAATTGCAGGCATTGCGCATAATACCAATAATAAAATATCAATTAAGCTATCTACAGTTTTATAAAGCCAAACTCATTACTACGCAGATTAATTTATAGCCAATTAAGTCATTAGGGGTCACCAATAATAAGACAATAAAATTGTTCGCTGCGTCAACATTTAACACCTAATAAATTGAAATACTCGATAGTTGTCTCTTACATGCTACATCCATTAATTTATTATCTTTTTCGTATACATAGGTAGTCACTGTATCGAATTATAGACGATAAAAACATTATGCATTTATTTTATTTTATTTTTTTTTATACTATTTCTGCCGAGACTCTGGGGTGAGCGGAGAAAAAATGCAAATTCCATTCGAAAGCATATTTCGTAATTTCTTATCTTTTATTGCTGTGCACATGAGCCAGTTATCAGTTCGATATTTCTATGATTTATGATTGGTATAGGGTTGCGCTATAGGGTGACTCCTGTATAGTCTTGGCTTTCGTTCAGCACCGATATCATTGTGCACAGTAGCGTCCTACCTACACACAATGCGAAGCCCATAAAATTGACTCGATTTTGGCCAAGAATCGAGATACGCACCAATTATTTGCCATCTACATGTGTAGGTCGTATGGGAATGTTCACAAAGGACGAAGCTCCAGTCAATTGGTATAGCAATGTTTTACTCGTACGTAGACACAAGAATATATATGCCATATACGAAACAAGAGAGATTTCAGGCTACAGTGAATTTAATGAAATAAACACACAGAAGACTTACACAAGATGTAATGCCTCAGATAAAGATAAACAAGGGATAAATTGAGATACAGAACAGCCGTTTTATTAGCTGCACAGACCACAGAATCATGCCGAATTGGATCGCTGTATCGAAACCCGGCAGACAGTCGAAACATTATTTTATCGATTCGACCAATGAATGATATTATTGGATGTTCTGATAATACGACACTTAAATTGCTTTTGAATTTCTATTAGAGATTGATTTGTTTTGGTAGTGCCATCCGGAGATAACCATTTGCGTTTCTAATAGTAAATTTTCCGGAGAAAACTCATCAGATTTTTGGTTGGGTTACTCGGAAATATTTCGGATTTTATATGGTTCATTATAGAATTAAACCAAGAGGATATCAGATTCTCTAACAGACAGTTATTCCAAAATAAACTATAGAAACGGTCAAGTTCATTCTGGGACGTTTAATTTTTCATGATTCCACCTTCTTATTGGTCCTTTCTCGGTAAACATTTCAATGCTATTTGCTACCGCTAAAAATTTTGGCTACCGTCCTTTATTTAAACGGAAATCGACCACCTTCTGCCGAATCAATGATTTCGGTCCATCTTTCCGATCACATCATGTTTGGGTTACTATCTGGCATTGCCATCACTATTTTGTAAAACCTACTTTTCTATAATGAATAAGAAGTCCTTTCTATTTAATTCTTGCAGTGTAAACAAATAAAAATATTAATTTAATTGATATATTATACGAACCAGCATTAATAAAATTTTTTACAATTTGATGGTCACTACCCAGCAGACCAATAAAGCGAAATGTTCGATTGTTCTCGGAAAGTTCCGAGCTATTTCTGGTATAAGGGAATAGGAGGCAGAAGATTCCTCTGGATTTCAGGCAAAAAATTTCAAGATAATTCCATGAGGAAAAACCATAAAGCCGACTACAGACTTCTCCTGATTTTCTTGTATTTCGCATTTCGTGAGTTTCTCGTCTTATTTCAAGAAACACATGAACCTTGCGAGAACACGAGAAAGAATTGTACGCACAATTAGCACTTGCGAGAACATGAGAAAGAATTGTACGCACAATTAGCAAGTTTCGCGTTTTCGTGGTTTCCTTACATTTAGTCCAAACTTTTGACATTAACCACGAAAACCCCAAAACTCACGAGAAAGTCACGAAAAATCGTCTCGCGTATGTTTCGTTACTTTCTCGTCAAGCAAAACCTTTTGATGTCGTGAAAAAACCGACTCCGGCAGAGAAAACGCACGAATCGCGAACAACGAAACGCGAGAATCTCACGAGAAACCTCTACACACTATTCACGAGAATTTCGCGAAAGACGCGAAATAGGCGCAACGCGATAAATCTGAAGCCGGCTTAAGAATTTCACGGCAGAATTTCAAAAGAATTTTCCGACATTCGGAAATATTGTGCAAAACTCTGTGTAAATTCCAAAATCCTTGTGCCGAAATTAAAAGAAAATCGCTGTCTTGTCCGGTCTGACCTAAAAAATGCAGAATCAGTAGAATTTTCCCACAATCAGTTATGATTGCAGAAAATTCTACAGACTCTATGTTTTTTGCGCCAAACCTGATAAAAATTATCAACATTAAATTTTAGTAAGAACGCATGCAAATAATCCAGAACCTTAAAATCAATTTAAAAAAGCCATGGCACTTCTCAACTCGCGACCTACATATTATTGCGCTACTACCAACAGTATCTGAAGTAACTTGAAAACAAGAAAAAAAATTTAAAATTAATTGCGAAAAGTCAAGCAACCCATTCTCTCTGTACTCTATAGAAAACTCTTTCGTTTCACTCAATTACCTAGTTGTAGGTACTGTAAGTACCTACAACTAGGTAATTTAAGTTTAGTTCTAAGTTTTAACACATAAAAATAAGATTTTTGCTTCCCTTTTCCTTATAACCTATTCTAAATATTAAAATCATTATTAATAACAGCTTGTAGCTACATACGTATGTAACTATGGATGTAAAGTTTGCTAACTGAACACCTAATCAACCAATGTACCAGCAATGTCTAGTTTTAAGTACCTATACTGTGGAAATAAATTTAATTGAATTCAATAAATTTTAGTAAGCTTTCAGAAGGAAAAAAAACGTTGGAAAACGCCCCGGACATTTCTAAAAGATTTCGGTAAGAAAAATCCCACGGATCAATACTGAGATGCGGTGTAGGTTACTATGTGACTGAAAACGTAACAAAAAATTCGGAAAGCGGTTAGAATAACATATGAATTACATAATTGGGTCATATTCCACAAGATGCGG
The DNA here is from genome assembly GCA_949128065.1 of Beris chalybata. Lineage (NCBI taxonomy): Eukaryota > Metazoa > Arthropoda > Insecta > Diptera > Stratiomyidae > Beris > Beris chalybata. Next base: position 26,458,805 of record OX421896.1, on the reverse strand, counting down.
TCCAGGGGTTGAAAAAGGAAAAAACTTAAAAATAGGTGATTATTAAACAAGCCGGTGGAAGTGAAAAAATATTCGATATCTGATCAGATCTGAGAGATATGGCAGAATTCATGAAAATGTAACAACCACTTTACAACCCCTTAGGGGTCGAATTTCAAGAAACCTTCAAAACACTTTCTAGGTATTCATAACATATGAAGAAACTGTAGAATAAAAACGAATTCAGTATTTGAGAAGACTTAGTAGATATTAAGTCAAATCGTGAAAATATATGCATTCTACTTTCACAACCATTTTTTTTTTGCTCCTCCTACCGAGCGTCAATGGATTTTCGATTTTTTTTTATCAAAATTACGATACGTTCCCCCAGGCCCGTGCGCAGGAAAGTATGATGGGGGGGGGGGGGGGGGGGTTTATCAAGTTCCACCATACTAAATGTGATGACCTAAAAAAAAAAAAAAGGTCCTCACTTCCCTATGAAAATAGGCCAATGGGGGGGGGGGGGGGGTTGAACCCCTAAAACCCCCCGTGCGCACGGGCCTGCGTTCCCCGAAACTGCCGCGTTGTAGGAAATTGCAACCGGAGTTCGGTTCTAAGAATATGGATTTACTTCTTTTCTTTATTTAATTGTGATCTCCTCTCAGAGGTAAGAAAATTGTATAAAATTATATTATTAAGAAATAATAAAGTAAAAAGTATTAACATAAGGAATCCTTGTTTAAGCTCGTATTAACACAATCATATACCTACTTAATCTTATTTGAAGAAAATTGCTATTTCGGTAGCTTAATGAAATGAAAATCTGTACAAGAATCATCACTCTCTTTAACCATTTTACAATCCGTTTAACAAAACCATATTCTTACAAACAATTAACAATCATCGCTAGAATCAACTATGCGCTCTTCTATACACTGGCCCAGCAATTATGCAGCAACATATCGCTAGCAGACAACAATTGCCTATTTAAGTTCTCGCAATTCTTCTTATGCCTCCATCGGTTGGTAATTAGCATTTCACTTAAACTAATTACGACCAGTAAGCGAAAATTCAAACATTAAAACGAAAAATTAACGTTGCTAACAATAAATAGCCGGCAGTTATGTCGGGTATTGTCCGGACAGTCGGTAGTCCGGCCAAACCAAGTACAGTCACTGTACTGCGGACTGCAAATTTTCCGATTTATACCAAGCAAAATTCGTCCTCCCCCGAAGAGAAGGGACGAGAGTCTCCATAGTAAAATGTTAATTAAGTACTTCTCTAAATTTTGGTCACTTTACAGTCTGGTGGCGGTCAACATATCCGTACGTACGCTATATAATTTGAGTTCAACTGAACAACACGCCCAACACTATCTAGGAGGAATCCCATTAAAGTGTTGCTATTCGATGGGTCAGCGCAGGATAGGCAATAGAATGGGATACAGGATGCGATGGGATAGCCACAAGTTTTGGCTTATGTTTGGGCATACACTCAACGAAGTAGTACAGCGGGTCGAACACCCTTAGACCATCTTTTCTCATGCGGAAAAGGCTCTAATTTGGCTCGGCTTCAATATCTTTAGGCATGGGAGATAAAGTTTCCATGCGATGGACTCTAGGAATTTTCAGACCATGATAGACACTATAATTCTATAAACTTTACACTGACTGGATAGTGGCGTATTTTGGTGTTAGTTTCCAATGAAATTTGCGTATGTTGGCATGTGGTGCTGGTGGAATTAGGAAGTTGGATTTGGGATTAGTTAATTAAAATTTTGGTTATTCCTTATAGTATAGAATATTTCTGTTGTGGAGTTCGTTCACTTTATTTTGTGGATAGTTTATACTAGAAAATTAAAACTTCAAACGTATCTCAAATCTTCAGTAGCGCATAAAGATTGGGCTCCGTATCATTACTGTAGGATAGGATAGGATCTACTGTCAGTGCGATATGAATTACTTAAAAAACTGTAGTAATAGGAAATCACTTGAAATTTCAAACAACAGCTCACATAATCCAGTATTCCACTATGAAATACAGTGTCAAGTATTTGATTAAAAAAAAATTATGAAAAACTCAGTTCAATTTTTTTCTGTCAAAATAAATTTTAATTAATTTCAACTAATTAATTTAATTTGGCAAATCAAAATTTGACACTGTTTGACAACATTGGCCAGGGAAAACATTCAAATATTTGACACCATGTGATACAGTGGAATACTAGCTTTATCGGTATGGACTAGTAGAATAAATAATTTCTTTAGAGTTCGTAATATCTTGCCATTCTACGGTGCCATAACAATTAATTTTTCATTATGAAAATTATTGCAATTAACTGCACTTGCAACTTTCCACACAGCCCCTAACAATTGTCCCGCGACAATAGCGCAAGTTATTTTCCAAGAATAATTACAACAAATTATCGAATATGTATTACAAAACGATTGCATTATCCTATTGGCAGAAATGCATCAATTAAATAAAAAAGAACCAAGAGTTTACAATACTTATGTAATACAAAATGGTTATCAAATATTACAGTGCAATCCATCTATCTATAGTGGAAAATTAAGCGGCCATTAATTGCATCCGATACTACAATTTCCTTCCGAACAATTTATCGGCGTGAATGGGGGAAAAAGTCGAGGCATTCAAATGAATAGAAAAATTGCCAATGATTAATAAACAATAAGATATTTGAAACATTCCTTCAGGACTATTATAAAGCTATTAATAATAAACCAAACAACTATACCAACACTTTCTATTATCCGATTAGATTACATGACATTGCCGGGATAATTATTTTAATAATGGCCATTTATTTAAGTAAAAGTCGAAAATAATTGTTCTGTTTTTACCATACACGTACATTTCGATTCGGTAGAGTTACAGCTGATCAGTGAAAATGGATTAATAATGGCAGAATAATAATTTCCAGTCACTGATGTAACACTGGCCACTATACATACTCGTGTTTTATTATTATTTTGTGATGTACGAGTTATGAATTGAATGTAATCGTTCGTTCTGTTTATTACGAATTAATATCTTTCCCTGTAATACACAACTATTTAATGTCGATTACTAAATAATAATGGCTGACTTTAGGTATATTTGTGAATATAAAAATAGTTCGGATTCAATGGAAATTAGTAGTTAATTAAGATATTTTAAGAATATTCGCTATGAGTAGGTGTACGTGGACCTATCAAAAATATTGAATGCTTTAACTATTTTGTTCTTCATAGTTGAATTCATGAAATGACCTTGTGTTTAAATATTTGCGCTTTTAGTCAAAAATATAAATCAAGTTCGATTGTAATCATCGAAAATCAAAAAAAAAAAACAAAATAAATAATATTTCCAGTAAATCCTGCACAACAGACACGGATGATTCTTTACGACGATTATATATATTTATATATTTTAATTCTAGTTCATTACTAGTTTTAGTATTGTGATCGACCTCAAATTTTTTTTAAAAAAATGGCATTGTGAAATTTTGAATTTTCAATCCATCTTTTACTTGAATTTCCAGTATACTTCAATTTTTCAAGTAAAAGTACACAATTCAATCACTTTTACACGAATTACTGATATTAGTATATTATTCAAGTACTTTTCGAATGAACCGTACCATTTACACGAAAAGACTCACAAAATTACGCCACATTTCGTGTAAAATTAACTATTTTTACATATAAATTGAAAATGACGTTCTTCTTCGTGTAATTGAAACCAAGAAGTTTTATTCGATTTTGTTTTCTACTGAATACAAATGAAATGCTTTCAGTGTTGCTGTAGATACCCACGCCAAACCTACACAGCAAAACCGAAATTGATCGCGGATTCGATTCCTACCTACAGCCATGGGTTTCATTAGGAGTAAGTAAGTGAGAAATAATATTTGAAGTAGAAATAAGTGCTAATTTTTTTCTTTTTTCAAAGTGTAAATTGAAGAGAATAAATATTCAGTGAATTTACTGCTTTCGAAGTTGAAGTTTACTGATTGCAAATTGAAATTTACTGCCTAAAAAGGAAAATTACATTCAAATTGTCTATTACATTACATCCCAATGTAAATTTACATGAAAAGGTGTGACATATTTGCCTACTATCCAAAAGATGTAAAATTCAATGGAGCTTTTTACTGTGTATATACGAACAAAGATTTAGAGTGAGGTGGAGTGCGGAGGTGGGGGTGAAAATGTTTGGATAAGAATATCTTTCGAACTAATTAAACTCGAGAGAAAAAATTAGGCTTCCAAGTATACTAAATGGAAAATTTACGAGAGGGATTGAAGGAGGAGCATGTATATGTATGTATAGGGAGATAGAGATTTTACAAAGACTTTAATTTTTGTATATTTCAAGAACCGGTTCAGATAAGGTTTTAAAGATTTCACAAGAGATAGGTCCAGTAGAAAAATTGGGGGTGGTGGTGTAAGAGATATGGGTGGGAGGAAAGTAAAGAATTCTGATTTTTATATTTTGTAAACCACTATAAGGATAAAAAACTTAAAGTTGATCACTTAGTAGAGTCAAAATTGGACCATTCCAGAAATATATATAAAATGTTTGATAAAAATAGCAAGGGTGTGGTATAAAAATAGCAAGGTGGTGGTATAAAAATAGCAAGGTGGTGGTGATGGTAAATTTACTACTAAAATAATAGGAAATGTAACTCCTACTACATATAGTGCATGTAATACTACACCTGTTTGATTTTACTACATTATTATGTAGTTATTTACACCGTAAGTGTAGTATTTTTAAATAAGAACGTAAGTAAAGTTACTATATGTAGCTGGTATTTTTGCATCCAGTTGGTTGTAGAATTGATCTAAATAATGTAAACATACATATATATTAATGCGATTTTATTTCTTTCTGTGGTAATATTAGTACATGCTACATCATGCAACTTTGCTCAAAACATGACGTACATTTATTACATTTTTGTAGTCATAATTTACTCAGTTTAAATTTTCATCCATTAAACATATTGTTTACACAGAGCTTCCTTTCGGTCTCTCCTTTTGTTTCATATAATCTAATAACAAGACGTAGGTATATATACGTTTTATAATATTTATTTTAGTTTAATATTTTATAATATTTAGTTTAATATTTAATAATTTTAGTTTAAAATGAAAAAGCACAACGATGCACCGGCATCAATTTCAAACACCAAATGAACTGGATTGATTCTGTTTGTTAATTGCTGCGATTTTGTTTTTGTACAGCGACGCGATTTATTATTATCACATGCGACGTACTTTTATGGAAAATATTGCGTAACTTCGATATATTGACGCAAAATTAAATTAATACTGTTCATATTTACATAATCTGAAGTAAAATTATACAAAACACATGTAAATTTGAATAATAATTGTGTGAATACGAAAAATGCATCCTTTTCAAGTCAATATCAACTTCCGTTTAAATTTTGTGACGAAAAATGCGTGATTTTACGTCTTTCAAAGTTGTATGTTTACTTTCAGTTTTTAGAGTGATGACTTTTTGTATCTCAAGAAGTGCTTATTGTATAAAATTGAAACTATCTACATATGTATATGAAGATGTATTGCAGAAGTAAGTTAACCAACCAATGAAAAAAAAATTTTCCATTGGAGAACGTGGGTGGAACGAAAGAATTTCGTTTTACCTCACACCGCCTAGAAACTCTTTTCCAAATTTTTTAATATGAACTCCTAAGATGGTGTGAAGTAGCTGTGAACGTATTCACGAATTTTACCATATTTTTAAGGTCAAATGATATGTTCAATACGCTTTCATTTCTAAGGGCTTTGACAAATGTATAAATATCTGTGGTCACAGGGAATAACGTGGTAACGCAAAAATAGTAAAATGGGATAAGTGTACTTTGGTCATCTCCCAAGACTTCCGCGCACTGTGAAGAAGTTATTGTTGTATGTTATTTGATCACTGAGATGACAACAAATTTAATTTTTTTTTACAAAAACTGAATTTACAGGAATAGGTCATATAATAGCAAAAAACCGGCCAACAGCATGGGCGCAACTTTATTATTTTTTGGGTTGTAGTCCGGAGCGCGTTTAATGTTGAGAAGTTATGTAGGTTACTATGCAACTGACAACCTAAAAAATAACGTTCTTACCCGCCTTTAAAAAGAGCCCGCAGAAGTCAAATAGCACGATATGTTTAAAAGTTTTAACGATATTCGTGAAACCACATTTTCTTACTCATCCTCCGAGGGCCAATAAAAATCTAAACTTTTGCTTTAATTACTCTAGTAGCAAAACTACATATAAGTACCAAATTTCAAATTTGTGGAATAAACCGCTTCTGAAATATAAAAAACCATTCCTCATCCCGTACCTTGACACCCCTATCAAACATTTTATATTTCTGGGATGTCTCTATAGTGACTCTACATAATCCTAAATTTTTAGCTTTCTATTCATTACGGTTTTCGTATGCCCTGTGGCCACACATATCGGGTGAAAAACGACAAAACCATTTAGGATATTCAATTTAAAATTTTTAACATCGCGTTCAATGGCTAATAATTAGTATACTTACCTGTTTTCCTAATATATCATTTTCTACTATTTTCTCCAAGATAGCTTTATAAGACGGGATTTCCTTAAAGGTATAACAGTGCCGACTTCGTACCGACAGACGTCAAGCAAATTCAACGTTTTGATCACTATATTTCAATTTTTGTTATTGTTAAGTCGAAGAGGTGTAGTTACAATCATAACTAAGTTTTATAATAACTAAATTTTATGTAAATAGTTAGTCACGGCTGAAACATTCAAGTAGCCAGACAGAACTATTCTCCATTATACGACCACAAAGTAACTTAAATCAATTAATTGGACAGAATGTAACAGATTGCACATCTACCCTATAATTGACTCAATCGATGAAGGCCTACCATTTTGGGGACCAATGATGCTTTTGTTATGCGGACGTCGATATGACTGAACGCGTACGTATGCAACCTAAGATATTGATCGTATATTAAAGTTCGTTTCGTAGATAATCTGTATTATTTTATTTAATTAATTGTTCAATTTTACTCCAGCATCTAAGAATCAATCAATCATAACACTGGGCCACGTGAACCGAATCGAATAACGTCTCTTCTGGAATGTGTTAGCAAAACTAATGCATTTAACTCAAGAAAACTTTCAACTGAAATTAACATAATAATGAATATTTGATTTGTTATTTGATGGTAATAATAGAGATCTGATATGAGCGAAAAAACTTCGACGGCCAAAATTACATACTTCAAATACGAATCACGACATACTCTTAAACCGAATGCATCAAAAATTAAAACCTTACGCAAACAAACAGCAAAACCTTATTATGCTCACTACCCCTGCTATCAAAAATCCAAACTTATCATTACAATCAAATCAGTTATTTATTTCTACTTCGACTTTCTCTAGAAAATGATTGATGAACTTTTCTTTGACATATTTCATTATCGGCAACAACTATTTGCGCAAAAAACCATTAGGCACCGGCTCAAACTCCAAGCCGTTGGAGAAAGGGTGTTAAAATGATGGAAAATGAAAATAATGAAAAAAAAACACCAGACCGTCGGTCTTCGTCGTTCTTGCCAGGATTCAATTCGACATTTTAATTAGAATCACGTCCGCTTTTAGTTTTTCCGGGCATAAACACATCTCTCCTATCCGATGCCAATTTCAATCAACCAATACAGCCATGCAAGGATTTCCATCAAAATTTGCCAAGTAATCAACGTTGGGTGGAAAAGGGGATGTGATGTGGGTGGAAATTTTGGCTGGTGTCTTACTTCAAAAGGAAAAGCTCCAGGACACAATTTTTGATGGGACATGGGCGCTAAAAGATGAGATTGTGATATTTTTTGGGGACACTCTTCGCCAATTTCTTTTTCTGAAAGTCATAGTTAACTACAAAGAGCGAGATAAATCTTCATAGCCATTTTATGCTTGGGAAGTAGACAGCTTAAGCCTCGATGATAAAGAAAGAAAATCGAGCGAAATTTTCCCAAAATTTTCACTTTGAAAACAACTCCATCAAAGTTCGAATAAAAGTATTTCATTATCCTTCCAGAAATTTAATACAATGTCAAGCATCACATAAACACCACAAAATAATAATCGTCGCTTATCGCTCCGAACAAAACTGTCGTATTCTCGAAAAACAACAATAAAAACTCTGAAAGAAAATTTTCTAATCCGTCAATCTTTGGCCATAAAGTCTTCCAGAATTTCTTCCTAACACCTAAAACTCCTGGCTTTCTCGTAACATGAAAACGGTTTCATCCATCATTAAGGTCGGTCCGTTTTCATCCGCTTGTAATACAGGGAAATTTCCCATTTAATACCCCCGAAAATTTCCCTCCAATTCACCAATATTATCCTCGATATGTACATCAGTCGGTTATAAATCCAGCAGGATTGGATGTAACTCAAATCGGGATTCCGTGACACCAGGATAACGGATAAAAGTGGGCGGTCAGTTCCGAAACGCCTCTTCATCATCAACGTACACATACACGACGCGGAAAAACGGGGAAATGTCCTTGTTCGAAATCGTTAACGTTAAAACTGCGCATGTTTTCCTGCCCCTATACGGATACAATTTAAGGATGGAAAATTGATTTCCAGAGAAATTTACCATAGAGTCTACGGTGGTAAAAAAGGACACAAAAAGCACCAGAATGGGCACATACTGAAAAATAAACAATTTTCTTTTGGAATTTTCATATGTGAAGAGCCACATACGCGAGTATAAATCATGGCGGAAAAGATTGTCCTGGTATTACAAGGGGTTCATTTCGGTGGAGTAGAGAGCACACTGTTGATGTGCTCCATTTTGTTGAACCGAAACTCACCAGAGAATTTCTTTTAATAGAAAATTTAAAATTAATAAAAGTTTTATGATCGTTGCCTTTTATGATGTGCTGTGATTTTATGCGATGGCGTTGTGATGAGCACAGATATGACGATGATAGACGATGAGATGCTGATTTTTGTGTTCATTATTTCGGTAGTCGAGGGTATTTTGATTCAATTTTTACCATGACATTTTCTATGTTTTTTTCTTTTAATTTATCAAGAATTGAAATAATTGGTTTTAAATTGATTTTTTACTGGTTGTCTGGAAAAACATAAATGGAGAATTTATATAATTAAAAGAAAAAATCTGCTAACAGTCTGAGCGAAACTTTATTATTATTTCGGTAGAAGTTCGCAACGCGTTCAATTCTGAGATGCGGTGTAGGTTGCTATGTAACTGAAAACCTATCAAAAAGTTCGGGAAGCGGTTAGAATAGGATCGGGTTAGAATACTTACGCCGCTGCCGCAAAGAACATATGAATTTCATAATTGGGTCATGATCCGGGATGCGGTCTGGGGGTTGAAAAAGGAAAAACAACTTGAAAATTGGTGATTATTAAAGAAGCCAGTGGAAGTGAAAAGATATTCGATATCTGATCAGACCTGAGAGATATGGAAGAATTTATGAAAAAGTACACAATCACTTTACACCCTCTTAGGGGTCGAGTTTTAAAAAATTTTGAAAACGCATTCTAGGTATTCATATGAAGAATTTGTAGAATAAAAACGAATTCAATAGTTGGGAAGACCTAGTAGATATGACAAAAATCGTGAAAATATAATTTCACTGATCATTTTTTTTTACTCCCCTTCCGAACGTAAACGCATATCAGAATTTTTTTGTTAATCAAAATTACTTTTCTAGTTGATTTTCATATACATACCGAGTTTTAACTTTCTAGCCTAGGCCGTTCTATAGTTAGGAAAACCCCCGAATATGTTCCAACAATTTTAAACTATTTCCGGTTCGAGTCCCCACTAAGACCCATATCCTGTTTCACACTAGATCCCGAGAAATGGCAAAAAACGTCTGAAGAAATGGAGAAACAAATTTGAGTTAGAGATTCTCTGGCCGCAAAAAAAAATTCTAAATCAGTTCGCGGATTTGAAAAGGAGGTGCGCAGGATTGTATGAAGTGAGGGGGGGGGGGTTTCATAATAAATTATCTAGTTGCCACTATACTGAATGTGATGACTTCCCAATGAAAATGGGCCAATGGGGGAGGTTTGAACCCCCAAAACCCCCCTTGCGCACGGGCCTGGGTGCCAGTACATTAAATTTACTTGCAAGTGACACCTCAAAAGAAAGATCGGCCAAAGAGCTCTCAAAAACTGAAACACGAACGCACAATAACTCGGATAAAAAGCAGACTTTTCTCAACAAATTCATTAATTAGTTAAATTTCGATAATAAAGAATCAAGTTTTCAAGAATAAATATCCGGTACAAAACGATATATAGACCACAGCTTCGCACAAGAAAATACTAAAGTGATGATAACTTCAATAAAATTGTTTCCGTTATGACTTTATTTCTGAAAATTCGAAAGTTATAAAATTAGAGAGACCCGAACAACAATACCAAATAACTGGGCTCCAAATAAATTCAACAACATGAACAATTTAAAATTTAACAACCATCGAACATGTAATGCGTTAAGTGTAGAATAAAACAACAGAAATCGATCTCAAAGTGTAGGCATTTAATCGGCAGTAGCAATCGCCAATTATTTTTGAAAGTTCAAAATCAAGGTACCAAACAAGACAGACGCCGTAGTACTAGTAGGTACGCCAAACGAACGCGATAATCTGTTATCATTTTCATATCACACTATGCAATCTTAGTCAATAAAAGAAAATTTGTGTCTTGTCCGAAAAGTGTAATTATGGAAGATAAAACGGTCAAAAGCTGGGATGAATGTCTTAATTTCGATCGGAAAGCTGTTGTTGTTCCGCCGGCCACTGGCCACAATCAAATTTTAGCGATCACTTGCACCAACGATCGCTTATGTAAATCAATCAGAGCAATTACCGCATGTGAACAAGGTGGATATCGTTGAGGAATTTATTGATTTTTTTTCCAATCCCTGCGGTGTCCACATCGCCGTATACATTCACTTCGTATGTGGAACGGTTAGTGTGTGGATAGATGACGGGGTAATTTCAAGTCGATTAGTCTTAAGCCTCCAATCAATTATACGATCGACTCGGAAGAGATCATTTCTCTCTATGTGTGTCGGCATCAAGGCGATCGATGATCGTGGTCGACTTTGTAGAGAGCATAAAGAAATGATGGTAATTAGTGGTTAAGGTAAGATAGGTAGAAGGTTCATACAAGATTGTAACGTTTGCTGGACTAAAAGCCCTTAAGCCAGTTTCCTACCCTGGACTCTTTCGATCGGATTCAAGGATCCTGTGGTAGACCAGCCGTTCATACGCGTCCATACACGACCTATAATTACCCATTTTCATGATGTTTTGTCTTCGTTAGCCGTTTGTTGGCCGCATAATGGCCAGCGTACACGGTCGATTGAAAAATGTCTCAATTTTTGGTGAACATCTTCGTACCATATAAATTTCTCAATCACCAATCGTACTAAGAATTTTTGTGTTATTTTCAATCATAAAAATTAATGGCGTCTCCAATTAAGATTGCCGTTGCTGTCGTTTTGCTCTTGCACAAGGATCCTTCCTGTCTGATCTCCAAGATGCTGCGGACAAATTTATTAATCTGGACAAAAAAGGGCATTTAATGCGTTAGCCGGCTGGCCGTCGAGTTTTCTTATTGTACCTTCGCCATATAATTACAGACTATTGTTACTGTTCAGACCAAATCATTTTAATATATTCCAATTATGCCGTCAGATTGATGGCTTATAATTGAATTTCAGCCTTTTTCTTCAGCCTTTAGAACGCTATGATTGAAAAGAAGTAGAGTCCGATGAATATCTGCATGTATAATATGTTGTGTATGAGGGCATCTACAAAGTAGAAAAAAGAAACGAACAAGATGGCTAATTGCGTGAATAAGTAACACGAGAATAAGATCGGATTTAGAGTATTGGGAGAAGAAAGTGTCTTGCACGAACGTCTTGCGGATGAAAAGGAGCTCGTTGGGAGGTGCTAATGAATGAAAATTAAATAAGAAGTGCCATGCAAACATATGCGAGCCTGGTTACCACCCGCGGCGATCAAGTCTATTGTTTGACAGGAAAATAATAAGGTGGAATTCAAGAATAAATGATCGGAATATTTTTTAAATTGATGATTCAAGAACGACTACATATGCAAGTGATAGGTACAGTGTGATGCACGTTCATTTTCTTGAATAGAAATCTATATCTGAGTATCGCTTTTGTTCAGCTATTGTTCAAATAGAAACGGACAAAAGTTCTTAAAAAAAAACTAAGTCAGATGAGATCACATCCTGGTAAAAACCATCAAAACGTTGGGTTTTTTTAAATCCCTTCAATTTATATGTGGATTTGATGCGCTGGATTCAACTACATAATAATCTTCGCCTAATACTATGTTCAGTCCACGATAATAAAGCGTTTAAACCGAGTTAAACACGCTGAAAACACTTCCCGAACCCGTTTACGAAAACTCGTTTTTAACTCGTTCATTTTGCCTACTTAAGGCAGTATTCTAGGTAGTCTAGAAATTTGAAAAAAAAAACGATTTTTTTTTTCCATATTTCGATAGTTTAGATATTCAAGATTATCTCCCTAAAAGGATTTTTCAAAATTCGAATTATTTTTAATAGTCATTTTAGTGACGTAGCACCCATTCTATTCTATGTGCGTTTAGTTTGAGTTTTCAAATGAAGCTCGATCTTCAAATGCTTCAAAAGAAGGAAGAACTGCTCGTTTTCCGAAAGAAACGCTGAAATCAGCAACATAAAGTAGAAGAAGGCCCGATGTATGGAGCTGGAATGGCTGATTAAAAAAATGTAAGTTATATGTACGCAACACTGCCTGAAACTTAACGTAAAACTTTAAACGCGTTTTTCTCGAAACTACTTTTTTCGATGCGGTTGACATAATATCTCAAGTTCTAATCAACCGATTTACTTGAAATTTGGCATGAATATTCTTTATATATTCCTCTATCGTATAAACCAATAAAAACTAGAAATTTAATTTTCAATATTTTTAAAAAATTCGGGAAAGTTAAAAAATTAGTGGGGAAATTTTTTAATAAGCCACCAATTTGCGAAAAAACAAAGTTTTTTTCACTTTTTTTGGTTCATACGATACTGGCATTTATACAACTAACCATAATTTTATTTTTCCGGTGACCAGGAGGGTAGATATCATGACGACCGGGACGTGGCTTTTTTTAACACCTCTACTTCAACGACGCATAGCTTGCTGAAATTTTAATATTTTTTTTTCTACTATTTTTTTATGTAGGTACTCTTAAAATATGAATTAATAAGCCATACAAAAAAAAATAGTAAATATATCAATTGCTTTTTTTTATGACTCCACAAAAAACGCTCGAAATTCGGGCTTCTAGACTAGAATACCCCCTTAAACTCATTTAAAACGTATAGTCTGTATAGGATATTATTATCCTACGTCGAAAGAAGATCAAGCCGCCTCCCGATAAGCATCTTACATTGTCGCATACCAACAAAAGCACAATTCGATTTCATTTACTACTTGATTGCTAATATCGATGAAAACCCCTTTAAAAATACACTTTCAGGTAGAACCTATAGTCGTTTCCTTTTCGCAGTAGAAGAAGTAATCCCCGGCTCTACGGCGCTTATATACTGCATGTGGCGAGTCGAGTGATTACTTGCATATTCTGTTGTTTATGTAGAACGCGCAAGAGTAACTTTTACATGCGAGAAATGTCTAGAACATGCGAGACGTGTGTAGAGCTCACTACGATATTACAAGGTTGTTGATTAAATATCAACAAACTTTAATACCAACAATAAGAGAGTTTTTCGAATGGCCAGAGTACACATGTAACAATAACTTTAATTTTTACCACACTTGTCTGGATCCACCAATACAGCAATTCAACTTTCTAGCATAATCCGTTTCTGGGATATGAAAACCCCCTTCACCCCCGTACGTTGCTGTCCCTATCAACAATTTTTGTTTCTAGCGAAAAATTAAAATAAGATTTTTTTTCCAACTCCGCCCACCATCACTCCCTATACTCACACCCTGAAAACTAGGGGGCTACTGGTCCTAACTCCTGTAAAGATCATATCTGATAAGGTTCATGAGATATACAAATTTAATTTTTTGGAAAATAGCTGTGCCAACCTTTCGCGCTTTAGCTCTCCGCTCAAATATTTTTTATTCAGTGGACTCCACTGGTAATTCTATAGTTATAAAGAAAATAAGTTTTATCTGGCACAATTGAGTCGGAAGATATTGTAATTCAAAGTTTTTCACCCGCAACCCACACCACACCATCTCTCTTAAAAATGGCAACTCTTTTCTAATCTCCTAGTATGTAGTATCCCTAAGACAAATGCAAAGATTCAGCCATTTGAAATCAACCCCCCACCCCTTACAACAACATCCATCCAAAAGGTATCTCGTTTGTAGGGTTTCACCTATTCTACACACCATCAAAATTTCAACATAATATCTGAAAGGGTTTCAGAGCTACGGACCTTCAAACGGTTTTGCATACGACGGACAGACGGACATTTGAATTTGCCACCTGGCATCAAACGCTTTATATAAAAACATTCAATTTTGCATAAAAATGCTTCAAAGTGCTTCATACAAAAACGGCGTCTTGACGTCTCCAGTATTTATATCTCTATGAGTAGAAGTAACAACGTTAACAAACTCAGCATAGTTCAAAGAACTTTTGGAACTCTGCAAAGTTTTGCCACCTACCAGACCACGCCAGTATTTTCCAGGCGTGGATACTGGGTATTCGGAGGGCCTCTTGGACATTGAAGAAAACCTATATTCCAATGTTGTACACAGTACTCACTGACATTCGGTTACCACCTTCTCTAAACTCGTCAAACCAGAAAGGAACTAACCTATTTACGATGCATGCTGACAGTCTTCCTTCATTAAAGATTATTTCGTTAGTAACTTATTTCAGTACTTTCCATAAAATAAACTCACCCATCTCCGAAGTATCTAAGAGAAATATCCAGACCCTCACAACAAATATTAACTTTTACTCTCGTTTTAAGCCCTACTGAGCAAATTTCCACGTTAATTTCAATTAATTTCACGCCTCATAAGGTCACATATATCACCATAATTCATCCCTTCGTCCTTCTGCTGCTGCTCGCCATATTCCCTAGGATTTTCAACTTTAAACAGCCGAAACTAATCGATGTTTGTACAGTTTTGGTACGTTCTAACCGTTCCTTACCGATTCTCTCCGGTTCATCCGGAACCCTAAACTAGCCTACCCTTTTGCTCCGGCCAATATTCCCATATTTCACAATTAGCCCATTCAAGTTCACTTTAGAGTTTTCCTCCCACCAGAGGGCCAGCTAGTTGAATACCACGTGAGGACAAATGGTCTCGGGATTGGTCATATACCCAAAAGGGACACACTTGGTCACATTTACAAAAGGTCTAAATTTACGAGTTTTATTAAAATTAATAAACGACAACGGAATTCAATTACAATGTGAGGTGACACATTATAGTAACTACGAGTGCATGGATAGCGCTGAAAGGGTTACATGTGCGGCGTATCCTTCGAAGCAAGAAAAAAGGAAACTTGTTCCATTGATTGATATTTATAGCCTCGTTTCCCGGCCATACGGAGAGATATTCATTTCTGCCGAGGCAGACAGTTTTGCTCTCTATGCTCCGCTTATGTCGTCTTATCGAGATTGCCGACCAGCCTCCGGGTAATACTTTCTCGAAGATGTTCTTTCTTCTTAGATTTCTTGTGTTGTTGTTTCTGTCTTTCGGAAAATTTTTATAGCCGGCGAATTGAAATGCTCGAGAGTTTGCAGGAATTCCGAGCGACTAGTAACCCTACTTCACCCTAATCAAAGTCACATAGCGAATTACGATCTCTGCGCTTTGCTGTTGAGATCAGACGACCGAGATAAGAAATGAAAGTTTCGTTTTGCGAACTGCGAATATAGTGGAGCTTAAGAAGGTTCTTAGGATGAAAAAGGACTTGCATATGTGGCTGCCGTTTTGAGTTGTTGTTTCAATAGGATTCAGTTGAATATAATTTTCACAGCACGATATTAGGGGGTTAGTTTCACAGATTTATGACTACTTTATATGAAATTTGTATGGATTTGTTCTTGATAAGTGTCCCTACTTTCCTTAAGCTTTTTTACATACAGACATACTTAATTCGAGAACAAATTGTTTTACAAACGAAACCCAGACGAGATTTTGTTGCTTTCGTCCATATTAGGGATTTGATTAAAAAATTCAGTATTGTTTTTGTAGTGTCACGTTTCAGGGGTCGAAAAGAAAGAAAATTTAAAAAACCGAAATCTGAATTGCTTATTCATCCCAAAAACTTAAGAATGATTTGTTCATAGTTGTGGAGAATGTGGTGGTACCTAACGCAAGGGACCCAAAACAGTAGCTAACGCCGTATTTATCGGTTGGTGCGACTTCTGACCATCACCACTAGAGCCATCACTGGCTAACATCTGGGTCATCGTTGGTCACCAGCGTTGGTAAGCGAACTTTTGGCTGGTTTAGGGTGCCAGTTGTGTACCACGGCTGTGCCAGTGGTGGCTTCCAAGCCTCGGGAGCCATCACTGATTAGTCTCGGGAGCCATCACTGATTAGCCTCTGGGCCATCTTTGCAGCCAGCGTTGGCTGCCGAACTTTTTCCAGGACTATCACCAGCTGTGTGCCACGGCTGGACCAGTGCTGGCTGCCAAGCCTTGGGAGCCATCACTAATTAAGCTCAGGACCATCATTGGCCGCCAGCGTTGGCTAGCGAAATTTTGCCAGGACTAGCGTGCCAGCTGTGTACCGCGGCTGGGCAAGTGCTGGCTACCAAGCTTTAACGTACAGTCTTTTGTCATTTGCATACCATGACCATAATCTTCAATGTATCCGTCAGTATGCTCGCGCAGGTATAATAGAATTGTCTGGACGATATACAAAGTCTTTTTCCGTTACAGTTTTAACGTTTGTGCTAAAAACATGTTACAACCGCATAAGAGGTAGGTATGATTAATTCCTAAGATATGGAGTTCTAGCACGCATCGAAGGTAATTCTAGAGATTCTCACGAACTGGGTTAGTGTCAGCAACACTGGGCCAGTACCAGCAGCACTGGGTTGGCTGCCACTATTGGCCCAGAACTGGGCGTATTGTGCGACCCTATATATGGGATAAAATGTTAGTTGTTTTCCGGTGTCAGTGGAGTGAAAACCCCAACGGGAAATCCCCGACTATTGATTAATCGCTGTCCTGGAGGACATGACAATTGGAAAACCTTCACTGGTTAGGCCAGTTTTATAAGATTGTGTTGGACTAGGTCCGAAGGAGCTGTTTCGTCATCGGAAGGCATAGACTGTTCAGAGGGTATTTAACAGACGACGTTGCGCGACCCTTAATCAACCTCGTGCGGACAAATTTAAAATGGAAGTCGTCACGGCGTCATACCAAATTGTATACCGACGTCCCACCAACGAGTCTAACAGTTGATATCACCTCCACAACACCTCTATACTTCATGTATCCTACACTTACTCGCCAAAGTCTTCCACAATTTGAATCGCTACATCTGCTTAACACAACAACTCCTCGGAGTATTCAAAATTTTAATTGACTCGTCTAATAACATTCGAAACTTTCAATTATCCACTCGAGATAATCCCATTGTCAGAAGCATGACCTACCACCATACCACCTCCCAGGAGAAACGTGCTTCGCGGAGAACCCCGAAGAAACAATTTCGCGGTGATCAGCAGAAATTGTACTATCCGAACCACAGAATACTTTTCCGGTTCGTTCACGTATAAAATGTGAAAAAGTCCCGCGGGTGCCATTATACCCCCAAAAAAATGCGTTTGCCTTTGCGTTAGTGTTAGCGGTTATTTTCCCGGTATTCCTAGGCGATACATTGGTATACGTTCCAACATACATTGATGTCGGTTGGTTTAGATTTTACTTTCCGCCCCTAGGCCTCTACAGGAGATAATTAAAAAGCCTTAGACGAGGACCTATTATTTTTGTGAGTTTTGTTTTTCTCGTTAGAGAAATGAAGCCTTAAACTTAAGTACTTATACGAGTACCTCCATACAGTAGCAAAAATAGAACAAGATATTCCTCACAAAGTAAGGTAGTACACAAGACAAAGTATTCAGGCAACTAGCCGTGACGAGAAAATTCTTTTTGTAGTTAGGTAGCCGTGAAATTGATTCAAGACAAAAGCCTCAGACTCTTAAGTTCCAACTTCTTTTTTCATTTTCATGTAGTCAGGCACTAAACTCACCTAGACAAAATGATTTTCGTTTAATCTACTTCATTTCTCTGATTAATTGTCAACATGGCCGCTGTGGGTGACCGAATGAGTAACTACCGCGTTCTGTTCAAAACTAAGCTACCGATCTTACTAATAGGAAGTCGATGAAAGTTAAATTAAGACCCGCTTTTTTTCTCTAAAGCCATTTTCGAGTCATAGCCATTTTTCAAATCCACTTCAACCTTTAAAATCGCCTTAAATGAAATTAATAATAGCACAAAGCCCATTTATCTAACAGCTAGTTGTGGTCGCTATACACAAGACCGGATTACAAGTAGATTCCGTTTCGGATATCTTTAATAGTGTGGCTTTATCATTTAAATAATTAATTTGATTGTAGACAGTTATGAGGTGGTTTAATTCATCAGATTGTAAACCATTTAGTGTGAGGTTATTAATTCAAATTTTAAGTAGATACTTTCATTCCACAAACATATTAATCTTTGATTAAATTGTCGTCAACGGATTGATACGATATAATTAACTTGCTTCATGACTTTAGGCCATAATTTAAAATGATCAACTGCATATTTTTATACTCTAGATAAAATCATATAGAGTATTATAAGTTTGATCCAGCCGAAAATTATGTAACGCATAGAACCAAGCTTCGGACGAAAAAAAGTTATATGTTATTTTTTGTTTATTTGTGGCCAAAAACCTCAAATCCGACGAATCTTGACGTCCGTCCGTCCGTCTGTCTGTCCGTGACCACGATAACTCAAGAACGCCTTCACCTAGGATCTTGAAATTTTGAATTTGTAAGGCTAAGTTCGTTAACGGGCAAAATCGTCCCACTCCTTCGGGTAGCTGCTATACAAAATGTCCTTAAAACACGTGTTCAAGAATATTGGCCGATAACTTCATAAGGGTTTAAGCTACGACTTGGAAATTTTGTATGTGTTAATTTTCTAATATTTGGAGCTAAATGTATGATTATGAAGAAAATCCTATTAGTCCTTCGAGTGGCTGCCATACAAAAATCCTATTAAAATATCCTCATTCAATTCACGAAACTCACTATAACTCAAGTAATCGTTTAGCTATGAATTCAGAATTTTGTACAAACTAGTTTTGAGTGAATAAAAAGTTCGAGTTTACTAATCAGCGAAATCATTTTACTCCTTCTGGTACATTCCATATAAAATGTCCCCAAAACATGTGTTCAAGAATATTGACCAATAACTTCGGAATGCCTAAAGCTACGACTTTGAAATCTTGTATACGTTGGTTTTTCAATAGTTGGAGCTAAGTCTATGATTATGAAAAAAGTCCTTTTAGCCTTTCGTGTAGCCACCATACAAATATCCTACCAAAATGTCTTCACATAATTTACGAAACTCACTATAACTCTAGTTATCTTTTAGATACGAATTCGAAATTGTGCACAAATTAGTTTTGAGTAAAAACAAAGTTTGAGTTTGCTAGGCAGATAAATCCTTTTGCTCCTTCAGGTACCTGCCATATAAAATGTCCTTAAAACATGTGTTCAAGAATATTGGCCGATAACTTCAGACAGGCTTAAGCTATGGTTTTAAAATTTTGTATGTGCTAATTTTGAGTTAGACTGCGATTTTCAGTGAAATTTCTTGACTCCTTCGAGTAGCTTCCATACAAAAAAAAAAACCTTGAAAAGACAGTGCTCTAGAAAATTTGTCGATGGCTTCACAACCATTTTAGCTGCTTCTTTAAAATTTTGTATACGTTTGTTTTCCAATAGTTGAAGTTAAATGTATATCTTTGAAAAAAATCCTATTAGTCCTTGGCCTAACAGCCATACAAATATCCTTTCAAAATGTCTTCACTTAATTTATGGAACTCACTATAACTCAAGTAATCGTTTGGCTGTAAATTTAGAATTTTGTACAAATTAGTTTTGAGTGAAAACGGCTCAGCTCCTTCTGGTATGCAAAAAATCCTTAAGATACGTATTCAACAATATTTTCCCATAACTTTTGAACGTGTCAAACTACGAATTTGAAATTTTGTACACATTAATTTGTGGATGGTTCCAAGGAAAGGGATAAATATATGAGAAATCGAGTGAGTCCTTCCTGCACCTCACATGTGAATGTCCTTCAAAAATTACATTTTATTCCCGATGGCACACCCAGCTAAAGAAATGATTTTAAATATTGATCATATTGTTTTTAAGTTTCAAGTAGCAACTGAATGGAGGTCCTTAATAAAGGACATACAACATGTACATACGTAATTCTACTTTAGCCCCAACTACAATATAAATCGGAGTTCAGTATCATCTAGAGTATTAAACGATTGGCTTGCAGCCGATCGTGACTGCAGTATGTTTTTGTTATATTTTTAAAACTTAGTTAAGATTTCAAAAACCATTCCGAACTAGAAAATTATTCACTTACCAATTTGACGGTATTAAACAATTCTTGTCTCAATTATATTCTCACCGAATATTCATACAGATTATGATAATATAAAATTAGGTTGATTCAAATTAAATGGTAGCTTATGAATTAATCGCGTTAGCAAATGTTGAAATGTTCTAACAAGTTAGTGCGAAAATGCCATAAGATATACTATTTTAAATATTATTTATGGTTTGATCAATAATTTAAAATATAAAAAGTATACTTCAATTTATTTTAGAAATAAATTTTCATTAATGTTTTTTTGATTAAAAAAACCGTTTTAAATAAAGTGTTTCCTCCGGATAGTGGCTGTCCGAATTACATGAGAATGAATTAATCCAGTGATTGTGAATATAAATAAATTTCCGATTTTAAATGAATAATGTCTTCTTGTTCGTAACAGGTGGACTGTATTTCCAATTAGAAAATATGCAAACCTTATTATTTTTCGGCCAAAGTTTGAAACACGGTCTTATTAAAAACAGTTTAAAGTGCTTCGATCCTGTACAGACTCCTAAAATATTATATATATTATATATTTGCAATTTGTTTAAACTCATAGTAGAGTGTTTGAACCATCTTAAAAGAAGGATAACCATAATCTATTAGCCTGAAGCCGGTTTAGGTTACTATGTGACTGAAAACATAACGAAAAGTTCGGGAAGCGGTTAGAATAGGATGCAACATATGAATTACATTTACACTAATTGGGTCATATACCATATATCATATACGGTTTAGGGGTTGAAAAAAGAAAAAACTTAAAAATGGATGAACAAGCCCGTGTAAATGACAAGATATTCGATATCAGATCATACCTGAGAGATATGGCAGAATTCATGAAAAAGTATATAACCACTTTACACACCCTAAGAGTCGAATTTCAAAAAATCTTTAAAACACTTTCTAGCTATTCATATGAAGAATCCGTAGAATAAAAATGAATTCAATATTTGAGTAGACCTAGTAGATATGACGAAAATCGTGACAATACATGCATTCTATTTTCACTGTACGTAACGTTATAGGTTCACGTAATTGCTCTAGGAGATCTGGAGGACATCATTAAACAAAGTGAGTAACTGACTGCAACCTTGCACGGTTTTTTGTAGTTTTTTTTGAACGATTTCAGCGACAAATTTAACTTTTTTTTCCTTCTAGAAAGAAATTTTGTGGTGACCGATTAGCACCTCAAACCATCGTGGAAGTGGATCGGTCCCCTCTGGAATTTTTTTCCGGTCGTATGTGTGACTGAAATCTGTTCTTGACTGGTACTTTGTTATTGTTTGATTTGAAGTTAATCTCCTGACATTGAGAAATATTTTTTGTGCTCAGAAAAAATAATACATACATATTTGTCTAAACAGAAAGTTGTTTCGGGTGGTTACGCGAAAAATCACTAAAAATGTAAGACAAGCTATAATTTTTTGCATCCAGACTAGTTTTGCTAAGATTTTGAAATCAAGTATTGTTTCACGTTGTGATTAATGCTTATCATATGCCTGCTTAAAATCTACAAAAATTTCGAGCACGTCGATGTTAAACTCCCAGCACCTGCTTCACTGCTGATATACGCAGACGTCTAAGTCTCTCCCATCGACACAAAATCAGCCAGTATGATCTCAGGTGGGTGAAATGTTAGCATTCCAGGCTTCTTCTTGTTGCTGCTCAAGTACACTGTTCGATATGATTGAATTTTCATGTTCGGGTTTCCCTTAAAATATTCGATTTCAGATGCCAGTGAATTCAATGACACTTATACCCCAACAACTTCCCGCTACTCCTTTCGAAATATGTTTTAGAATTTCTTCTACGTACTTCATCTCGACTCCCCGGAGTGTTATAAATAAAAATCTTCATCCCCCTTTTTGAACCGTACAGCGTACACTAGACACGACGGACTACTACTCTACAACAACAGTCTGTTTCGACTGTACAGAGTTAAAATGTTACCACTCTGTGTGCTCGGGGAGGTTTGTATTTTCTGTAACAATTCGGAAAATTACAACCGACAGACGCCGAGAAAATTGCAAACAACTGTCGTGTTCGGACAAAGTAGCCGAAACAAGTGAATTTTGTTACCAACATTCCATCCCTTAACGACGATACCGCACAATGAACAATAGAGACGACAATAACAAACAGCAAACGAGGGAATTATTTATGAACGACATGAATGTAATGAATTGGGCACCGGGTGTCGCCTTTACAACGGGGTGGCACGACTCGACATACTATAGACTGCAAAGTTTTGCATATCCGGAACAGCAATACAAATGTCGCTGGGGATTTGAATTTTCACTGTTGGAATTTGCTCGTGTTTTCGACAGACAAGAACTTTTAATTAATAAATTATTGTTTTTAATGATTCTTCGGACAGTGATTTGTTTTAATTAAATTTCCACAAATTTTTTTTTCTGTTATGTTTGCCTTTAATTTGTTTTTCAATTAATTCGACGGGTTTCAATGCTTTTCTATGAGTTGAGTTTGATTTATGGAGTCGTAATGATCAGCGAACAGTATCTGACCGCACCTTTAATTTTCTTCGTTTTCCTAGTCAATGTGGACAAGATAAATTCATTTGATATATTGTGGCCATGCTTGAATGCTTTCAAATATGACCAACTCGAATGTCTTTCGAATGTCTTGAATTGTTCAAATAGTAGCTGAGATGTCTTCAGTTAGAAGCCATTCATTTTGAAGTTTTTATTGTGATCACCGGTCTCGATATTCGTGTAGAGTGATCTTCGCTTTGATGTGTTTTTAACCATTTGTAATATGTTTGAGCCTATTGTAGCCGAGCCATATATGTATTCAATTGTAGACGTGAAATTGAGACTAAAGTGTAAAAAAAACCAGAACTTATTGAAAAGTAAAAAAAAATTAATTTGAAATGATGGCAATGTACAAATTCAAGTTTGTGCTAATTTTTTTGTTTTTAAACTATCGGTCAAATTACATGTAAACCACTTTGATTTATAAAAACTTGACCAAAAATTCTAGAGCCCGTGTAATAAATAAATCAGAATATTCAGGTCACCGAAATTTTAACGAATCCATATTTAGAAATGTGAAATAGTTATGTATATAACAATCAAAAAGTTGGCAGTGTTACAATGGTGCCCAACGTGGGGTGAATCTAACACAGTCAGCTTTTATTCTGCGCACGCTCCATAGTAATAGAAAAACTTGGCAGTCGTGCCTAGCTTACGCCACTTCTTTTCGAAAAGCTTGCACAATACTTTTCTGAAGATTCAGGATCGGATGAAGTTATTCTCAATCCGATTTATCTACTCATAGTATATCGAACGTGCATGCAAGTAGGCCTGGCAGATTTATCCCGATATGTCGGAGAAAATTTATTTCAGAATCTTAATTTACCTTTACTTCTTACGTACAATCTCATTTTTCCATTCAAGGTAAACAAACTCCAAAATCTTCAACATCACCTTAGAAATGCATGCGCTTCTATCAGACAGGGACAAATTTACCCTTCATAAGGACAGAACTGCTATAAAAACGAAAAATACAAAAGATGTCAGTTACACTTGAATTCGGAACACATAGAAAGTTGAAAGAATTCAAAATCTTATAAAAAATCTGCCAACAGTATGTGCGCAATGTGAAAAGATATTCGATATCTGATCAGATCTGAGAAATATGGCAGAATTCATGAAAAAGTGTACAGCCACTTTACCACTTTACAACCACTTTACACCCCCTTAGGGGTCGAATTTCAAAAAATCTTGAAAACACTTTCTAGGTCTTCATATGAAGAATCCGTAGAAAAAAATGAATTCAATAATTGGAAAGACCTAGTAGATGTGACGAAAATCGTGAAAATATGTGCATTTTATATTTACTGATAATTTTTTTTGCCCCCCCTTCTGAACGCCAATGAATATTCCATTTTTACTTTTCTAGTTGACTTACGTATACGTACCGAGTTTCAACTTTCTAGTATAAGCCGTTCTAAGGTTAGGAAAAACACCCCCCCCCCTCGCACCATGCTACCCCTAAGAAAAATTAAAAAAATTATTTTTCCACGATGCCACTATTATAGTTAAGTTTAAGGTTTATATCATTACAGGTTCTTAAGATATAAGCATCGAAACTTTTTCCTTCTCACCATTCCCCACCCTCACCCTCTACACCCACACCTTTAAATTTTTTTTCCCTACTAGGGTTCTACTGGGCCTACTTCTGGTAAAAATTTGAAGCATTTATCTTAGAGCCCATTTCCATCTACATGTTTTGTTTTCAAAAGCACGATCAGTTTCCATTTACATTCGAGTTTCATTTCGTGTTTTGAATGTGACAGTTTGATCAGCTGGTGCGTTTATTAATATTCTTTTCACTGAAATTTTCAGGGCTTCTGACAAGTTTTCCTGTTTAGTATCGTAATTGAAATTAAAACTTGTCTTTTTGTAATTACAACTTTGTATGAGAAATCGTGGGCTGTTTTCAAAAGGACGTCATTAAGGGTAGATGGAAACAAGGCTTTACACTGTTATTGAGATATGAAAAGTGATATTTTTGAAAAATTCGAATCCCTCCCACTTCTATGCTTTCCTGCCCCTTCAAAGATTTTACTTTGAGCAATCTTTATTTATCAAGCTTTATACCCAAACCGAATTTGGTTTTTCTGGTGCAATTGGTTTGTGACATATCCTAATCTTTAGTATTTCAACCCCCATCCCCGTACGCCACCACCCCTACCAACAAATTTTATTTCAATCTACTCTCCTAGTATAACTACAGATATTTGTTAAGTTTTATTTGCTTGCCGTTAACGGTTTAAGAGATATGGATTTTAGAATGTGTCGATCTCGGCATTTTTGCGTTTCGGACGCATTATTTCCCCCCCCCCCCACTCCCACACCCCTTCACCCATATCAGCAATTTTTTTGCAAATGGCTCCACTATCAAAGCTCTATAGAAATTCCAAGTTTCAGCCTCCCACCATAAGCTGTTGCTGAGATCTAGAAACCAAAATTTTTCCTCTAAAACGCTTCACACCCTTACTCCTCACTTCAACGGGTCTACAATGTCTATTCAGAAAAAAAATCAATTTAATAGCTCATAGGGTTTGGGAACTATAACTTCTGAAACGAGTTTGCGTACGATTTACGGGGTACGGCGCACAGACAGACTGGAATTTTTTTTTGCTTTTTTAATGTTTATTAGTCATAAAACGTGTAAAAAAAAATTTCAGGCTAGCAATTTTTTTTTTTTTTAAAATCGATAACAATATTTTATTATTAAAATAATTAAGTAAAATAATAAAGTATAGAATAATAATAGAGTTGGATTTTACTTTATTATTTTAATAATAAAGTATTGTTTTTAATGTTATGATGAATGAATTTACGTTAGGTATGCTAACGTTTGTTTCCACCCAATTTCGACCCAAATTTATCGCTAGACAGAACAAAAACACAGTGAAATGGGATTAACAGGAATATAATGTAAGAAAGTACGTACAACATTCAACAAAATCAAAGATGAAACTAGCCAAAAAAACGAATTATGGGATCAAGTAACAATACGAATCACAAACCTAAAGGTGCTTTTTTTCCAAAAAAATAGGTGATAGTTACACTGTCGAACGTTCGTCAACCTTTTCGCTCAATTCTTCTTAATGATATTTTGATTTGACGCCTCTAAAAAGAAGTGTACATTACAGCCTCAATATTACACAAACCTATTGCTTCTGCGCAACATTCAACCACAAAATTGGCAAATCTCTACTGTAACAAGTAATTTTTCTGCCGTAAAAAAAGGCACGCACAAACCCATAATAGGTTTTTTCTGCATACCCCCGAAATTCATAACCATTTCGCGGCTTGATGTTTTAATCCACCGAACACTCGTTGTCTCCCAACCATCTAATCGCAAATCAAAGCCTAAAAAAGAGATTCCCTCCCGTCACAAAATAATTACATTCCCACCCAAATGATTAAATTCAAATGGCAGTAAAAAATTATCGCAAGCGAGAGAAAAACACAGATCGGTAAAAAAGCCAAACAAACAGCAGTTAAAACTAAAATGCTTGCGTCCATATTCAATTTCACCCGTCGTTAAGCACGGCTCTATGGATGCTTTTGGCCGTACATAGAAGGTACAATAGCAACAACAACAACAGAGAAACCCCTCCCCCATTTCTTTTTCTGAAGCGATTTACTTAATGCCGTTGGCACTAATTAGTCTCACTTCGATTGTTTTTCGGTGCGTACCGAGAAGCTCCTTGAATTTCCAGAAAGGCCCATTATACAGGAGCGTCTTGGCTTGCAATGACCCACAGTCGAAAGAACCCTTTTTTCTCACCACCACCACTAGTCGATGCCACAACCCGAAACTACCCTACCCGACTGTACCCCCATAGATTTCCTGAGGGGGTGACTCGATTATACAACTCTTTTTTTTTAAACAAAAAAAAAAACTCGCCCTGATTTGTAATTTTCTCCACTTTTTTCCATTTTTAATCGTCTGGGGTCACACTTTTTCATTGTAACAATGTTTTTTTTCATTATTTTTTAACTGCACGGGGCGAAATAAAAGGGCGAAAAAAACCGATAGGTAACATTGCTGGGAGGTGTGACAAATTTCCATGTGTGACACGCACGAGCGAATTCGCGTGTAATTCCTCTAGAAAGCGAACAAAAAACTGAATCGGACGGTCCCTGACTCGGAAAAGTTACTACTGTTGTTGCGCTGTTTTTTTTTTGCCCAGACGACTAAATGATTGATCGCTTTATGGAAAGTGTTACCGGTGCTGGTGATGCAGCATCTTAATTATGGGAATATAGCCCCGTAGGGTTGATAATGTGAGAACAATTTTCTCCTTGCAAATTGATGATATGGAAAGGCAACTTATTCGAAGGTCCTTTTTTTAAGACCTGGTCTTCCTGACCCGATATGAACGATTCATTTGGGCCAGTCATTTCGGCTGCGTACTCTAATTTTTTTCGGATAAGCTTATGTGAGACGTATACAAGTTCTCTTAAGTCCTGCGGTTAAAGTACTCCTTTAATCAAGTAAATCTCAACCATCTAAGCAAAGTGGAGTCGACATTTTACTGATTGTCAAAACCGAAGTACCAAGGGAAGTACAGATACATATGTATGTAGTTCTGTAGTTCCGTATCGGAAAATCTTCTGTGACAAATCCAACGTCTTTTAATAATGGTGTAAGATGCAGACATGTCATTCACCTGGTCCCTGACCTGTCAGGTCATACTGAAATTACGTTTTATGTACTCTGAGTATCTGATTACCTCGTATATCGCCAGCTTATAGTTAATGAAATTGAGAATTGTAAGTTCAATTGCTGCAACTGCAAGACTTCATCAAGGCTAATACCCAGGGCCGGCTCTATAGTGTATTCAGGTGGAACAGCAAATGAGACGTAGGTCCAGCCACACAAGAATATAACCTTATTTGATTTTATAAAAAAGTTTGATTATCATCCACGGGTGAACTACTCTAAAATAACATTTCGGTAAGTGAAGGATATCATTCGTTTCGGTGAACTGCAGTTCAATTCGAAATAATTCGTGAACGAAAATAATTCAAATGAAGTAGAACGAAAACTAACATAGTGAACTGTATGTATTTTTTTATCTGTGGTATTTTGCATTGTGAGATTAAATATTAACTGCATATATCGCTCTTCTCACTCCTATTTCCCGATCGACTGCACACTTGAACGACTGACTGACTATTGAATGGTTACTGAGCAACAGTGAAAATTGAAGGAGTAGATACCATGGGCGCCCACAGGGGGGGGGCAAGAAGGGGCACTTGCCCCCCCCCTGGATTTGACCATCGCTAAAAGTTGAGAAAAATCATACTTTATATACCAAATTACAGTTGCATCTATTGTACACATCTTTCATGCCTCGACTTTAGTTCTCAGTAATGACACTAAAATGAATATTAAATAAAGCTATAGACTTAGATAATTAGCCCATTTCTGAATCAGATCAGGCACTACAACACATCAGACTGCAGTTTATTTCCATATCGAACGACCAAGCGTGTGTTTTACAGGATTTTTCGTTACTTTAAGAACTTATGAAAAAAAGAATTGAAATTCAATTTTTTGATTCTATCTATATAATTTTTTTGTTAGGTTTTGCGAAAATGGTGTCCGAGTCCTCTTTGAAAATCCATATCTCTGGTAATTTCTATCCTGGAATAATAAATTAGGGCTTATTTTAAAGGGTGAGGTTGTAGCAAAACTATCCTTGAAACTTTTTTTTCAATGATAACGATTTTGTCATTTATCCTTAAATACCTATCTCACAATACGTTTTTTTAAAATATTTTTTTATATTTTATGGGTTATACTGTTTTTCAAAACATATCAAAAAATTAACTTGGAATCTCAATGGTCAAAAAAATTGATGAGCATTATAGTGATTCTCAATTAATTTTATAGAAAAAGGGTAATTTAATCAAGAATCGCCAAAAGTGTGACCTTATCATCGCCGATTCTTTTGAAATTTTGTGTACTCGAAGAATTAGTGAAACAAAATATGATTTTAATTTTTTGTTTCTATCTCATTATTTTTTGTTAGTTATGTTAGTTACAGTATGTTAAAAATTTCCCCAAAACGATATCCGAATCCTCTTTGAAAATTCATATCTCTGGTAATTTTTATCCTTGAATAATAAAGTAGGACTTATTTTAAAGATTGTTATGGTTTTTGTTAGTTAAAAAATGATATAGAAACAAATCCTTGAATTTCAATTATTTTTTCACTTGTTCTTGAAGTACAAAAATTTTCAAAAGATTCAGGAATGATAATATAACAACTTTGGCGTGAATGACCCATAATAAGATGAAAACAATATGATCCCTTCTTTAAATGACCTAAGTGCTATCGACGTAGCTAAATTCACACAAAACTTTATCAAACGAAATAGCCAAATTAAAAAAAAATCTGACACCCCCAACAGTAAGGTCTGGGGCTGCCACTGTTATCAAATATATTTTACTTTATTATTTTAACAATAAAGTAATGTTATCGATTTAAAAATCTGTTAATAGTCTGGGCGAAACTTTATTTAAGTCTGTGGAAGTGAAAAGTGATCAAATATCTCATCAATCCTAAGAAGTCGAAGTCGAAGCTTTAAAAATTATACACAAAATTGACTTTTTGGCGCTTATATATGCAACCTACTTACACCCACTTGGTGGTGGAATATCCAAAAATCCTGAAAATAGTTAATAGATAAATATAAAGACAGCACGAGAAAGTAAACATCAATTCAATTTTTTACCATTTCTAAAAGAAATTACGAAATTTGTGAAAACGTGTTCAACCCGTTTATACCCTCTTAGGGTTAAAAAAAAGGCAAAAACTTAAAAACTATGATAGTTTTAGGCGATTATTACGCAAGCCCGTGAAAGTGAAGATATATTCGATATCATATCAGGGCTGGGGGGATATGGCAGATTTCATGAAAAAGTATACCTCCTTGCACCCCCTTAGAGGTAGAATTTAAGAAAATCATGAAAACACTTTCTACATATTTTCGAGTATGTATATGAAAAAGCCGTAGAATAAAAATGAACTCCACATTTGGGAAGACCTAATAGATAGGACGAAAATCGCGAAAATATGTGCATATGTGCGTTTCATTTTCCCTGATTCCCTGATAGATATTTAAGAATTTTTTTAAATTATCCACTTTTCTGGTTGATTTACATATACATACCGAGTTTCAACTTTGTAGCAGAAGCCGTTTTATATAGTTAGGAAAAACACCTCCAGAGGTGGGGCTGAACAACTTTCGATTACTATATCTCACGAACCAATTGCAGTTTAAAAAATAAAATTCGGTTTCTGTATAAAATTTGACAAATAAAGTAAATTTTTTTAAGGAGGTGATGAAGCATGGAAGTGGAAGAAATAAATTTTTTTTTGGAAATACAGAAACTGCGAGTATAGGGCGAGAAATATCAGCAATCTATGAAAACATTGCCACATTATCGAAATTTTGCCGCCATCTATTAATCGCTCCACCAATTTTGGCAATAGTCGTCGGACAATTAATTGTTGAAAAATTGCTCGTGTACAAGCACTTTTACGACTGTGATTTGAGCGAAGTTATCGGCTAGTATTCTTGAACGCATGTTTTAAGGCCTTTGTTTGGACCCGAAGGAGTAGAACCCCCCCCCCCCCCCCCCCCCTTGGAAGAAGTTCTATGGGCGCCCTTGGTAGTGACTTCCGAACGGCTGGTTAGAGATGAGAAAACATGAAATTAACAGTTCAGTAAAAGTTATGAAGTACTTCACTCAAATGAACTACTTTATCCATCTCTAGTTCAAATTCTATTTTTTTCCTTATAGTTAAAGAATCATAAATTAATGTCTTTTCATTCTCAAAATTGATAACAAATTAGAAATATCCGGTGCTAAATTTAGGCAGCAGTGCGGCTTAACAAAATCAATTCCAAGATAAGTAGTGAGAACATTTCAACGAAATCTTGAATCGGAACTTTGAATACGAGTAAGTTTCGACATAGAAAAATGTTTTACAGATAAAAGATAATTTTCATTTTAATATTTTTCAACAAAAATATAAAATTAAATTCCATATCCATATCAGTTCTGATTAGATATCGAAGAAGTTTTTACTTTTACGGGTTTTTATATATATAATGGCCTAAAATCCGTTTTCAGAGGTTTTGTGAATCAATCGTGAAAAGAGTATAAAAGGGATGTACACGTTATACTTGTATAGCTTTGGAGTAATAATAAGATTTCGAATTGGTTTTTACTTCATAGGGTCTAATCATCTTAAAACTAATTTCCGGATTTTTGAAAAATTAACCACCAATTGGAGTAAGCATGTCTTTTCATAGTTTTCAATATATTTCTTAGGTTTGATGTGAAATCCGATTGGTTTTCACTTATATAGAGTTTTCATGCAATCGCCTACACAGTAAAAATTTCCGTAAAAGTACTATTTTTTGCATAGTAATTTTTACTGTAGGGGTAACGTAATTTTACAATTAGAATGTAAATTAAAGCAACTAATGCTCTTAGTTGCTTTAAAATGTGTAAATGTTGTAATTTCTGTAAAAATTATATAAAAATATGTAAGTTTAAATGAAGTTGTGCAAATTCAATGAAGTTGTGTAGTTTCATACTGCCGTTGACGACAATAGAAGCTTATGTGATAGGTGGCCTGCCGATATTTTGTGATTATGTTAGTCACGTCGTCTCATTTTTATTAAGTTTGTTGGTCTATTTATTTTCTACAAGTACGTAGTAGTAGTGAGTATTATTAGTAAAGCATATTTCATTATAATTTAATTTTATTTACAAGTGTTGGATTAGTTGAGACATAAAAAAGATTAAAACTTTACTAAGTGGTGAACACAAATTATACTTTTGCCAAACAGTGAAAAAATAATACAAAATATAACAAAATCTTTGTATCTAGGCCTTTTATTAAAATGATGATTTACAAAAGAACAAGCGAAACGCAAACAAGAATAAAGGACGATAGAAATTTTCAAAAATAAGATTAAAAGAATATTTGTAGGTAGAGGAGATAGTATGGAATAAATTTACAGATTCCTTTAAGTACCTGTCATAC
The DNA here is from genome assembly GCA_949128065.1 of Beris chalybata. Taxonomy (NCBI): domain Eukaryota; kingdom Metazoa; phylum Arthropoda; class Insecta; order Diptera; family Stratiomyidae; genus Beris; species Beris chalybata. The sequence goes on along the minus strand of OX421896.1, from coordinate 26,426,468 downwards.
AAACTTCCTTGAAAAAGATGTGCATTTGTCACTCAAATCACACAATAACTTTAGACTTCATCAAGCTAAAAAGTCGATATTTTCCAGGAATTAACTTTAAGTTAAAAGTAAACTCAAGATTGCTATTGAGCGAAATCCTTTTACTCCTTCTGGTAGTTCTCATACATAGGTCCATAAGCCACGTGTTCCCGAGTATTGGCCAAGAAGTTCAAAATTTCGTACGCGTTTTATCTAAAAACAATATAAGATAATTCACATGTGTAGGTAGCATCTTTTTCAATAAAGCCCATTGTCACAATAATTCCAATCAACAATGTTTAATATTATTGAAAACATACTTCTAGAATTGTTTTTACATGAATCCTTAAAACCCTCATTAAATCCAACCACAGAACGCATAAGGCAATATCCTACAAAGTCGAAAACCCCTTCAAAAACGCTCGTGATGCTCCTCAATTTCAACATTATTTGCCTATGTGGACGTCAGCTTTAGATTAACTCTTAGGTCTGAAGTTGTTGTAGTCACGTCTCAATCTGTTCTTAGTCGGTTCATTCTATACGAACCCTCTACGTATGTGATATGAACATAAACATAGGGTGCAAACGTCACATCGAGTTGTAGGTTGATCCCAAGGGTGTCATAACTCTTGACGAGCTCATCTCTTAGTTAACTTCTTCGTCATTTGCCGTTTCTATGCCTCATTCATGCCCCCATCGAAAGTAGCATCCCCCATTTCTATGTATTCATCCCCATGAAGTGAGAAGCATCCTCCCAGCAAGGGAAAAAAATCCAGTCAATCGTTATCGTCTCCACGAAAGTGGGGTCGCATTCGCATTCCTTCCATTGCTCAACAACAAGTTCCATTTGATGGTGGATCCGGGAAGCGCAAGGATTTTCGATGGAGCCGATTGAAGGAGGGGCGGAATGACACCAAAATGGAATGTTTTGGCACTTTCAATTGGGCCCTTTTATTATATTTTAGAGAAAGTTGATTACCAGAACCGGGGGGCTAGAAGGAACGAACGGAAATTGAGGGGTGGCACAAGGACGCCAACGAATACATTGAAAAACTTCAATTGAATTAATTTATAAAGTGCTTTGGGGCTGAAAGAAAATTATTATCATTTTTGTGTTTTTCGGGTTCCATTTTGGAGATGATTTTGGGTGTGGGGTTGGAAAAGAGATCGGCTTAAGGTTGCCACTGTGGTTGGATATTAGCGAGGTTGATACGGAAAATCTGCTTCCGCTTTCCAGTTATTTCTTCGACTTATTTAAGTAATTCTTTTAGGAGACAAACTTTCGGATAGATAAGATGCTACTCGATTATCTTTTTAATTAGACGGCTGGCAGGAAAACAAATTAGGAGTGTCGCAAAGTTTTGAAATAATAAAGAAATATGGACATAGAAAGTTGATTATAGGAGCGAAATTAATTTACGAAATCGAAAATCAGATCTGTACTTTTGGGTGATTGTGGATACAGTTTATTGGACTGAACACGGTCGTCTTTATAATTTTAAGCAAAACTAGTAATTTCGATCCAAAGTGATTTCCATTATACGAAAACAACATTTACGAGGTATAAACTCGGTATTAACCGGGCAGCATTACCATACTAGCCCCGAAGGAATATCCGTTAAGCTACACTATACGTACGCCACAAACACAGCATACCATTACCAAACAACAGAAGCTGATTAAAAACCAATTTCATCGCGAGAATTGAAAATGACAAAAATTACGGAAAAAAATTTACATAAATTTTCAATTATGAAGCCGGTCGTAGAAATTATGTTGTATACACTCGCTGAATATAAAATAGCGTATGTAGCATAATATCGCACTAAATACGCTCATAGGCACACATGATTATGGACAGAGTGCCGTGGAGGTTGGATATTAAATTTCATACGAGTGTAGTCCGTACTACGGAAATTAGAGTTGGTAGGTGAGTACTGTACCGCTGGATCTGCTACATAAATTATGAGTTGACCCGAAATGGGACAAACTGCTGGCAAGTGCTCACTATCATGTGCATATGTCAGCCATACAAAAATTGTTGAGCTCTTTTCATTTTAAATAATGATGTTCGCACGTTTTTAACGAAAATTAAAATAAGTCATGCAATAATTTTTAATTTAATTTAAAATCAAGATAGCACATAAGCCAGTTTGTTCGGAATAATGTAAATTATTCAAACGTATATTGAAGAGATAAAGGCTTGATTATTTTGTGTATTTATATTGAATTATAGATTTGTCTATTTTGTCAGGTGTAGCGTAAAACTATACGAGTTCACTTTTCTGAACAGTAACACTGAGGGCCATTATTACGATCGTCAGTTAAACTTTAACCGGAAGTTTAAACTGGAAGTTTTGTATGAAAATCTGACAGTTAAACTTCCAGTTAGAACTTAACTGAATATCGTAGGAACGGGCCTTAGTGTAGATGTAGACTAATTTTGAGCACGCATAAAGAACGTGTAACGCGTTACACAGTAAAATTTTCTTACTACTCTCAGGCCCGTTCCTACAATCGTCAGGTTCGTTCTAAGTGGAACTGTAACTGACATATTTTCATACAAAACTCGTAGTTAAAGTTTCGGTTAGAATTTAACTGACGATCGCAGGAACGGTCCCCAGAGTAGTAAAATTAATATTATTAAATTTTTTGTGCACTCTTGTGATTCTTACTACTTATGCACTTGCTATTAATGTGTAAGGAAATTAACACATTCCACACAGTAGGGTGGAAAAAACGTGTATATTTACTATTGGTGTAAAAAAGCAAGGTTTTGCAATGCGGTTTTTAAAAGAAAAAACCAGGATATAGGTTTGTTTAAAGAAAAGAAAGAAAAAGATCGGTAGCTAAATAATTGTGCATTCTTTAATACATAGTTTGGATTAATAACTCAATTACGAAAAGTACTAGGTATACTTAATGATAATGAAAAGAAATGAATTATAACTAATAATTCTTACTTAAATAAAAAAAAAATTATAAGAAATATAGAATTTTCTTCACAAAACAAAATTTAATACGAAAATTTTGTCAAAATTTTAAAAATGGAAACTTTGTACCGTGCTGAATCTTCATAAAATTTATTCGGTTTCTTTGGAAAATTTATTAAACTTAAACCTGATACTGATACAATTATAGCAGACGCGACAAGGAAACAAAAGTTATTTAATAAATCTGAATGGCAAACATATTTGGTAATTTTTGGACAATTATAGTTTTTATCATTTTATAATCTATCCCTTTTAGCGCTATTAGCTTAAATAAATAATTATAAAAACATTGTTCAGTCACGATTGATAGGTATCACTCAGTCGCACAAGTTTAAACTAGTTTTTAAATTTATTTAGTGATGCAACAATATAATGAGATGCCATCATGTAGTGTACATCCTTAAAAGAGGCTAACCTCTAATTAGCTCTGGGAGTTTTGTATGTATTTTGCTACATCATTGTTAAAATATGATATACCGATTGAATTCAGATATCATTAAAATTCTTGACTGGAGAGGGAAGAATATACCTAAATGAATTTAACGCATCGAAAATGAAAATCATTTTTTAGCTTTAAGAAAAATACTCATACATCATACACCTTGTCTACAGAAAATAAAATAGTATCGAAAACAAAAACAGCCAGCGATATTTGACAAATGTTTGATATAAGTAGAGGCATACAATGTAATGTAGTCTGGGTGGCTTAGTGGCTAGAGCACTTGCCTTCGGTGCACCTGGTACCAGGTTCGAATCTGCTTGGCGACAAGTAATTTTCGAAAATGGGATTGGGTGCCGGACTACCAGTTCACTCAGCTGTAAATGAGTACCTGAGTTAAAACCGGGGTAATAATCATGGACAAGCGTGTAGCTGACCACTTCACCTCCTAGTGTTCCGTTGGTCTTGCAATGAAGTAACTCTGGCATTACTTCAAGGCCTAGGCCCGATTTGGGCTGTTGCGCCATTGATTATTATTATACAATGTAATGCAGGTACATTATATTTTTAACGTTAACTTAAAACGTTAAGTTAATAGCTAGTTTTTGAACAAAATATTACGTAGTTTTAGGTATGTTTCAATCGTCAGTTACGTTCCAACTAGAACTAAGACCTAACCTTAAATGACATATTTTCATACAAAACTTCCAGTTATAGTTCCGGTTAGAACTTAACTGACGGTCGTAGGAAAGGGCCTTAGAGGTTTTTGTAACAGTGAGATACCTTACAGTTGAAGTACCAGTCAGTCATGTTTGAATAAGTTTTTTTTATAATTCTAGTAACTTTTTTCGGGATATATGAAAATAAGAGATTTTTTTTTGTAAACATTGATGTTAGCAAAAATGACAATACTTTTAGTATTTTTGAAGAACTTGACTATGTTAAAAAAATCTTCAATGGAAAGTTTAGTTTTAGATTAAATCTTCGGATACTGTTTTATCATCGGATTGCATATAATCATCAGAAGGAGTATCACGCAAATACATATCTGAAACACCTTTAGAGCTGTCAAATATCCTTTCATATGTATGTTTATTAACCGCATTTCAGATGGATAGATAAAATTAATGGTAGATATACTTAGTCTAAGTTATTGTAAAAATTAATAAAGGACATAGGCGAAAAGACAAGGAATGAATCTTCTAGAATTTAGAAATTATTTCTCCAAAACTTACACAGGAGATTAATTTTTTTGCAAATTTGACTATTTTTAAAAATAGATTAATTTGTGTTGTTTAATAATGAAATACTGATTAGAAAAGAATTTCTATTTTTGTTGCCGTAAAGAGATCGATATTAAAGGCTTAATGAAAAATCGTCATACGCACTTTACTTCATTTTATCGCTTATGAGATGTGTAAAACTTATATTTTCATTCACAACAAAGGTTTTAATGCCAAATTTCAAAATAATCAACTTTTTGAACTATATTTTGATATTAAGGAAAGGTACATCATTCCTTTACTATAAAACAGGGTCGTTTTATAGTAAAAAAGGGTCACTTTATAGTAGAGTGATAATCACGAGATTTCGAAATCACGTTGAACTGTCCACACTATTTAGTAGATAAACTTGATTTGACAGCTAGAATCCAGAGTATTCTTTTGAAAAGTTTTACAATGAAAATAGGCAGCATAGAAAAGGGCAGTGAAGCATTATTCCAATTTGTTCTTATCTGAATATATACCACCCATAATATGATATAATTTTTCCCGTTTAAGCTCTCTACGCTTTCAAAACTACTTAACTGAAAATAAAAATGTCAAAAATGTGTTGAATTAAGCTGAAAATCTTTTCTGATATATGAGCATTGACAACAATGCGTGATTTGGGGGATGATTGATTTGAAGTGGTTATTTTTGACGTGATTTCGAAATAATGCAATTCATTCGGCTGACCAAAGTTATGTGATTTTGATTTAGTTTGAATGTAGTATGTATTAAAATTTTTTTTACTATTAATGACGATCTACTACAACAGATCGATCACAACGATCTCATTAAAGAGCTATAGATATGAACTGTGTTCCTTACATATTTGTTCACTTTAAATTTTAAGCTCTGAAATTTGTTTGGACTCTTTTTGTTAATTAATTCTCCGTTGCAGTTGCAGTTGCAGCAACTAGAAATCTGAATTCGGCAGAGTAGTTGTTGAGATATATTGTTTAGATTAGATTAATTGTTTAAATATGAACAAACTCCAAAAACAAATAGATGCGATTTTGGTCTGGTGACATAATCCGCGCCATTTCTTTATTATTATTTTGAAAATCACTCAGCAAACGTTGTCAATATTGTTCGTTGACGAAGTTGTTCACCCAAAACTGATCTTGGCAAAATCGAGCACGATTCTTATAGGTAATAAATTTTAAATAGGTATCTGCTTGGTATATTTCATTAGAAGCACATCTAGCCAGCTAAGTTGAAATTGAAATTAGTGGAGAGTTACATATAGACACGATTAATATTAGCTTGGGGTACTTTAAAGTTGTCGTTAGATCTAGTACTGTAGTCAATATTTCGAAATTTGAGCGTATCACTAAGATTTGTGCTGAAAACAAAAAATATCTTTATACCAAAAGTACCATATTCAAATATAAACTTCTGTCCTTCTTCATATAAGATAAGCCAAGTGATTGAAGACAGGTTTCATAAGATAAGTATATCAGGAAAGCCAAATTTGCGAAAAAGAGATTTTGTAAAACTACGTTGATCAGTTTCCAAGGCTGTTAAGAGGTATCTAAGGCTAGGATTTCATACTACTGAACAATATTAAAGGCGACATCGGACCAGACTATTGAATAGATTTTATTATAGTGTTACATTACAAAAAGGATGCGCCGAACGTAATATAAAATCATATAGCCTGTATGTATGTGTACAAACTTCAGTTATGTACAAATTTTAATTTAGCGTCGAAAAAAACCAAAATTGATGCTGGAGAGTTGCAATAGAAGACAATTGCCGATTGAATTAGAGATGGGTCGTTCAGGAAAGAAGTGTTCTAAAAGAACACTTCATTGAAGTGAGTGGAGTGAAGTAAGTTACTCCTTTTGGTGAACTGCAGTTCCATTGGACACGTAACGAAAAACGTGCTGGCGAAATAAAGGAAGGATTAGTTCCGGAACACTTCACGTAACTGTACAGTTTTTTTTTGTAGGCTTGATCATAGAGCTAGTGGAGACGACATGCCACCGGTTTTGTATAAAGCGCTTTGAAGCCAAAAACACGGTGAAAAGTGCAACAAAACAGGTTCGTTATATGAAATTGTTCTTGTTTTAGGATGTGAGTGAGTGAGACAAAACAGGAACCTTAAGTCAATTTGTTGTTGTTTTGCGTGCAACTGAATGCGACGACGTCCGCCTTTAACTCAATCGCTGCTTGTCATCTCCAGTATATATCTCTATGGTCCTCATGTTCTACATCGAAACAAGGGAATGAGCAGTTCCAGAACTACTGGACGGAACTCTGCTGACCTTTTTGTTTTTAGGTCCTCACTATATGTAGGTGACGGACCGAGGAAATGAACAGTTCCGGAACTAGTTCAGTGAACTCGTTCCTTAAAGTCAATGACTCTAAGTGAAGTAGGAACTGCTTTGCCCATCTCTAAACTGAATGTGTACGGTTTTTTTTGGTGCAGATCATCATAAAGCATTTTTTCGTATTCAAAGACAGTTAGTTCATAGTACACCAGGATAAGAGTTTATTGAGGTTATTTTGCAGAAGAAGGCAATCAGATTGTGATTTTATTTCCCGAAAAACCTTTGAGTCATCGGCATACATCGATTGGAATTCGGAAAGAAGATCGTTTCAAAATAGTAAAAACAAAAGTGGACCCAAAGTAGAACCCTGAAGAACACCAGATGGGGCCAGGTAGGGTGCGGATATACATAGATCCACTGAAGAGAACCGTTTGCTGACAATCATTTAAATATAACTGGAACCAGATAAGAAGTCCAGTAGGTACTTAAGCCAAAAGAATTGAGTTTCTGTATAGAAGTATGAATTGAATGCTCTTATGAAATTTGTATATACATCGAGTGAACATCATAACGGTTCTCCAGTAAATTAGCTACAGAGCTGGTAAAAGACACCTAATTTGTTTCAGTTGAACGGCCTTCAAAAAATCCATGTTGATTAATTGAAACACAGTCACGTACTTGCGAAAAGATATGTTTTTGAAGCTTTAAAATTTTGTTTGTACAGCTAAGCGGTCGATAGTTTTATGTTTCTCTCCTTTTTTAAAAATCATAATGACATGGGAACTCTTCCAAACACTGAGAAAAATGCACTCACGAATGGAAGACGAATCCAACACTTTTTTTCATTCCCGTCGGCAAAAACAGGACATTTCAAATGCAACACACTTACCTCGATCTTCGTTCGAATCCTCACTGGGCGGACCAGGCATAGTGCGATTTCCGTTCATCAGCTGATGATGTGCTGCAGCTGCAGCCGCGGCTGCCGATGAAGCTTGAGCGTTTGCATTGGCCATAGCTGCACTTAATCCGCTCAAACTGGCCAGAGTGTTGCTATGCGGATTACCGCCATGACCTCCATTACCGTGAACTCCACCGCCGGTTCCGGTACCGCCGGGACCAAATCGTGGCCGTGTTAAGAACGGCCCAGCAAACACCCCCGGTACACCGAATTGCAAAAATGGCGCCCATGGCGGAACACGTGATCGTGGCGCTAATTGAGCTGCAGCAGCTGCGTATAGTTGCAGAGCCGGTTGCAGTCCACCGGACGATAAATTCGGCAAGAGTCCTTGGTGCTCGAGCACCATGTTCGTTTTTTCACCCAACTATTCGTTGTCTTCACACACTGTAATACTAGTTTTCTATGTACTAAACAATTTTCCTTCTTCTAAATCAAATTCAACATTTTTTTACACAAAATAATTCCCGGCAAATTTTGTTTCATTTCACACATTTCAATTATTGCAAGTGCACAATCACAAAAATTCCAATGGGAGCACATCAACTCGACAAACGTTCCGACAAATAAATTATGCGACCCCAACAAGCTAGGGCCAACGTAGTGTAACGCGAGTGTAAACCAGCTCAACAGCACGTACACTACAAAGCAAAACACCCGACGCTGTTGAATATTCACAATGAACTGAGCGTAAAAGCCGGAAAAATTCACACGGCGACTATACGCCAAACAAAACCAGTCACAGTGGGCGAGGACCTATCAAGCGCGAGGCTCGCATTTCGGGGCTGGCTTCGGCCAAACAACAAGACGTTGCTCAAGTCACGGAAAGCGGCAGCAGGCAGCGATACAAGAGTGCGGCCGAAACCCGTAAACAACGGGTCGCAGCATTGAATCATTTCCCATCAACCGTTCCCACTTCGCAGCTCTCACACCCCTGACAGATGATAACGACGGGCCGCCACTGGTCGACGAAGGTGGGAGCATATGGGGGCGGGCTGCATATCATAAAACGATCATGGCAAAGTGACAGAGAAATTCACGAAACCGGACCAAAAAAAAAGGACAACGGGGAAAATTGTGCACCCAACCACCCCCTAATTCAACCGGAAATCACTTTACCCTCGTCGGGAAAGTTGTAACCATGGTGAAAAAGGGGATTAAGGCATTTTCGCTGGGTGCGCTCTCTGGTGTTCGTTTTTCCAGAAGAATGGCCCGAAAACTGGTGGTAGGGAGGGGGCGTGCCCTCGTCAAAAACCGGATAATATGGCCGTCCGTGTTGTCCAGATGTGCGCAAGTCACACCTCCCGGTCCGAGCCGCTCATTGGTGCGTCCATATTTAATTTACCCCCAGCCATTTCATTGTGTGCGTTGCTCTAATGGAATTTAATTAATTCCCACCTAGTGCACTCTCTTTCTGACTTAATGCGATTTTTATGAGCATTTCCCTTCCGTCATGCTTTCCGTCTCGGCTTTTCTCTCGCCTGTTTGTTGATTTTTAGCCACTTTCCCTTGGAGTTTAGTTTAGTGAATCGTTTATCTTCTTTTATGGAGTTCGTGAGGGCAGGCAAGGAAAATCGCTTATGTGTGCATGATTATATCATTTTGGAGTTAGTCGGGAAGGAGGACACCACTTGAGAGAAGGTATGCCACGCCGGGCATCTTGCGAAGCGTGTGTGCGAACGGGAGAAAAGAAATTTCGTGTGTGGGGGGAGGAAAATTCATTAGAATTTAATAATGGAAGAAGAAGAGATGGAATTGATTTTAAGTGTATTTGCGGTCTCTTTTTGTCGTACGGGGGGGCTGCATAGGGACGGGACTATTGATAGATTTTTCTTGAAATGAAAATTCAATCAGTTCCGGCTACACTCCAACAGCTTGCTAGACTTCGGGGCTGTATTTTGACTCGATATGGCGGCCAACTGTCTCATTCTGTTTTATAAAATCGTCCGACCCGAAGGGACATTGCGGTTTCCTTCGCATTGAACATTTTGGTCAATAACTTCTAATTGGAACCATCTTTAGATACGGGTGCCTTTTTGTCTCCCCTGATTTGGGAGCTCCCTGTCCGCAGCTCCCGTTCTCCGCCATGTCTGTCTCGTTCTAGCTGGCGCATTTCTGGATAAAGGATAATCGAATTTTGGTTGCCTGCCCACCCGTCGCATCAAGTGGAAGATGGTGGCTCACACAACGTGTATCCTTGGAGTGGCAAAGTGATTCTGATCGCGATAATGAGATCGGAAATTAGTAGAAAAGAAGAAAAATTGAAGTTAATTGAAAGAATTTATAGAACTGAGTGAAAGATTTTCGTCCTTTTTCGCTTTTATGAGAAGGTGGAATTAATTTGTTGATGGCTGGTCGCTGCAAAGCACAAGGAGCGGTGAAGTTTTTCAATCATTTGAACTAAAAATATTGTAGTTTTAATTTAATATCTATTATGGGGAATTAAGGATGGTATAGTTGATTTACAAGTACAAACTCAGTTTTCGGCTACTAAATTTCAAAACCTCAAAAAGCGTTTACTTCGCCGTGCCGTTTCGTTTGAATTTCAATTTTCAACAGTTGCCTACCATTGCGTCAAAAGTTTGAAACTATACTGTTTTCTGCAATGCAACATATTAAACAGAATCGGCAGAAATTTAATAAAAAAGTTATTAAAGTCTAATGGTGATTTCTTTTCTGAAAAATGAAAGTGACATAACTCTTGCATTCCTAGAAAGTAATTTTAGAAAAATATTCAAAATAACTATACATAAGTGAGCAGCGTTGCCACATTGGTAGCAAAAATGCTACACTCAAAAAACTGAAAGTAAAAAAATACACAACTTTGTCAGGTGTAAAATCACGCATTTTTCGTCACAAAATGTAAACTTAAGTTGATATTTCCTTGAAAAAGATGCATTTTTCGTATTCACACAAGAATTATGCAAATTATCATACCTACGTTTTGTATAATTTTACTTCAGATTATGCAAATATGAACAGTTTGAATTTAATTTTACGTCAATATATCGAAGTTATGCAATATTTTACGTAAAAGTACGTCGCATGTTACAATAATGAATTGCGTAACTGTAGAAAAACAAAATCGCAGCAATTAACGAACAGAATCGTTCCTGTTCATTTAGTGTTTTAAATTGATGATCTCTCAGTTGAGCTTTTTTTATTTTAAACTAAAATTGTTAAATATAAAACTAAATATTATAAATTATTAAACTAAAATAAATATTGTAAAACTTATGTAAACATCTTGTTATTAAATTGTGTGAAAGAAAAGGAGGAACTGAAATGGAAGCTCTGTGGAAACAATTTGTTTATTGGATGAGAGTTTAACGTGAATAAATTATTACTACAAAAACGTTATAAATGTACGTCATATTTTGAGCAAAGTTGCATGATGTAGCATGTAACATTACCACAGAAAGAAGTAAAATTGCATTAATATATGTATATGTATGTTTACATTAATAAGATCAATTCTACAACCAGCTGGATGCAAAAATACCAACTACATATAGTAACTTTACTTACGTTCTTATTTAAAAATACTGCAGTTGCGTTGTAAGGAATTACATAATAATGTTGTAAAATCAAACAGGTTTAATATTACATGCACTATAGTAGGAATTTAATTTCCTATTATTTTAGTAGTAAATTTACAAAAAAAAATTTTAAGAGTGTACTTTCACATCCAGATTTATGTATTTACTACGGAAAATTTAAAATTCTCTAATTTTGCTACTGTTTAACTTGTTCACTATTTCCATAAGAAAATTAATTTCTGTCTTTGATATTGACATATTTTGGAGATTTATTTCAACATTAAAAAATAAAGAATCTAATGCTGACCTTTTTGATTTTGTTTCTTTAAAAAAGCGAGTAAATTTAAACAGTTATTATAAAGGTTATACCTACTGTGAAAAAAATTAAATTGTTGAGTTAACATATCTTATCACCTATAAAAAAAATATAGCTATAGTTATAATCTTATATAGTTTAAATCTTAGTAAAATTTTACCTGAGTAGATATATGGTTAAAATCTTACTTAATTACTTTAACAATATTTATGTGTTTGGCTCAAACAAAATTATGCTTGAAGAAAATTTGGTGCGTGATTCATGTAACTATATTTTTAATTAATATAATACGGAAAGAAAATCCTTGGTGAAATAAACCAAAAATTCACCTCTTTGTATGCAGACAAATAGATGTAGGGGAAAGTTGTACAAAACAGGGTAGGCGGGTAAAACAGGGACCCGCAGTTTTCTCCATCCCTGAATATAGAATCTTACTACAAATCCCCTTACCAACAAAAATGCACATGTCTCTTCAGTAGGCCGCGATCAAAAGTTTTACCGCAAGCAGGACACAATTACAGTTTTTGACCAATAAAACTATTTTGTTTAGTTGTTTTGTTTCTGTGTATTTTTGGTGATTCCGTGTCTTTAATTGTGAGGTTTGTATAATCATTCTGTTCATTATTGCCTTCCGTTTAATTTGTGACTCATTAATTATATATAATGATTCCTAAATACTAACAATGACCTATTTTTCCAAGAAATCGCCAGTTGGATAAAACAGGGTATTCTATGGTTGGATGAAACGGGGTACTGCCCCGTCTTATACGACTTAAAAGTATTTTGAATTCCCTTTCACGAAATTTTTTTCGCTTTTCGATTAGCGCCATGCCACGATCCTATAAGCGGACTTCGACGCGCGAGTCTTGGCCCCAAGAAAATATGGAAAAAGCCATTGAGGAAGTTTTGAGTGGGAGAATGGGATACAAACTAGCCTCAAAGTCCTTTATAGTTCCGCAAACAACTCTAGAATCTAGAGTGAAAAAAGCAAGAGCCGGTATTTCACTTAAAGATGCAAGCAAAAAAGGTAATTGGAAATTCATATGAATATTGAATTTGAACAGATGTATTTCTAATTGCTGTTTAATTTAGGCTTAGGTCGCTACAAGCCAGTTTTCACGCCTGCACAGGAAAATGAGCTAGTAGATCATATACTTCACATGGAGAGCAGGCAGTTTGGCTTAACTTTAGGTGAACTTCGAAGTGTAGCCTTTGAGCTTGCGGAAAAAAATGATATTCCCAATAACTTCAACAAAAACACGAAGCAGGCTGGAAAGGAATGGATGTACGGATTCCTTTGTAGACATCCCAATATCAAACTACGAACGCCAGAGGCAACATCAATTGAAAGAGCAATGGGATTCAATAGAGTAGCTGTTCAGTCATTTTTCAATTTATTAAGCGGATTGTGCGACAAATATCAATTTTCACCAGACCGTATTTTTAATGTGGATGAGACTGGTATTACAACCGTTCCCAATAAGATGTCCAAAGTTTTAAGCTTAAGAGGTAAACGCCAAATAGGGGCTATTGTTTCTGCTGAAAGAGGGACTTTAGTTACAGCAGAAACGTGCATGAGTGCATCTGGTGCGTATATGCCAACAATGTTTATTTTTCCAAGGAAGAGAGCTAAGCCTGAGCTGCTGTATGAAGCACTGCCAGGCACAACTGCCGAGTACGATCCAAGTGGATGGATGACGAAGATAATCTTTTTGAAATGGTTCGACCGTTTTATAGAATTCTCCAGACCATCTGAAGAGAAACCAGTTCTATTGCTTTTGGATGGCCATGCTAGCCATACCAAAAATATCGAACTAATTGAAAAAGCTCGTCAAAACCATGTAATACTCCTTTGTTTTCCACCACATTGCACTCATAGAATGCAACCACTTGACGTGTCCTTCATGGCACCCCTAAGTCAATACGCCGTGATGTACGTGATGCAGTACTAAATTCCTATTTGTCAGCTGTAAGAGCATCAAACAACGGACCAGGTATTACGGTAGCAAACGTCAATAAAGAATTAGGTGAAGGTCGAATTTTTATCGGCGATCATCTGACCCCGTACACTGCCGAGTTGCTAAGGCAAGCAAAGAGTGCTTTGAAAATCAAAGCTTATAAATTTGTATGGGCGAAAGGAGGGAAAATATTTGCGAAAAAAACTGATGATAGCAGAGCTCACCTTATAACGAATTCAGAGGACATAAACAACTTAGAATAATTTCATTATATAATTTAGTTTTAATTTCTTTTTAATTCCAATGGCTGAGTTATTGGAAAATTTGGATTATCACAGGAAGGTTTCAACTCATATCTATGATGATACCTTGCTTTGTAAGCAATATTTAATTACTAAGAAAAATGCTTTTAAAGTTTTTCATTTGAATATACGTAGCATGAAAAAAAATTTTGATGAGCTGCATTTGCTCTTGAATCAATTGGATTATTCTGTTGATGCCATTGTCCTAACTGAAACATGGTTAAATGAAACAAACTCTTTTAATATTCCGGGATATCAATTCATTAATGCATGTTGCAAGTTAAACAAATGTGATGGAGTAGCCGTATACGTTAGAGATGTTTATTCAGTCTCGATTAAGACACACAACTTGGAACAAGCAAACTCAATAGATCTAGAATTAAGTTTAAATACGTTCAGTTTGAGCCTTACGGGGATTTATAGATCCCCAAATGCAAATCCAGTAGACTTCATCAACTCTCTGGAACTCTTTCTAGAATGCCGTAAACATGTGAGTAATCATATTATTATAGGTGATATAAATATAGATATTATCAGGCAAACCCCTTCTACTATAGCAAACGATTATCTCAATACTCTTACGACGCATGGTTTTATTGAAAATCTGGAGGGCATAACTAGACATGCTAAGAATAAAGGCTCCTGCATAGACCACATCTTTTCGAAAAGTAACTACCCACTCACACCATTAATTCTAGAAACCTATATTACAGATCATTTTGCTATAATGGCCACGTTGAACTTAAACATTAAGCTAGATGTGCCTAAAAAAAATACTCCTTCAATTAAATCAAATTTAAACTACGGTAAATTATTAAACGCAATTAAAACTGAAACCTGGAATAAAGTTTTTAGCTCGGAAGACGCGAACAATTGTACTGATATATTTTACACCACCATAAACGAGCACCTATTAAATTCTTATACTTTATCTACGATATCAAATTCAAAATTCAGACCAATAAAACAATGGGCAACACTAGGTATTGTTACTTCAATTCGACGTAGAAATAAATTAGCAAAGCGCTTATCGAAAGGGACAGATGTAGATGGAAATCTCAAACTGAATTACGTTACATATAGAAATAAATTGCAATTTATTATAAAACTTGCTAAGCAAACATATTATCAAAAGGAAATCTATAATTCACTCAGTAATCCTAAGCAACTTTGGAAGAATATTAATGAAATTGCTGGACATAGTTACAAGTCTACCGGAACTGATATTAAGCAAATCTTTGATAGCAAGGGTAATATTGTTACTGATGCACTGAAAGTGGCAAATATAATGAATAACCATTTCAGAGCTATAGGTGAGAAAATCTCATCACAACTCCCCCATCAAAATCCTATTCTCCCAGTTAATACCACTTACGACCATACCTCATTATTCCACATGTCGCTTATAACACAATCAGAGATAAAGAAACATATTGTTGAATTGGACCCCAAGAAAACACCTGGTATGGACGGATTAACACCTCGAATTTTCAAGCATCTCTCCAACTTCTTAACTAACCCACTCCAACATATATTCAACAAATGTATTAAGCAAGGAGTTTTCCCAACAAAATTTAAGGAAGCTGAGATCATAGCCCTATATAAAAGCGGGGATAAAAATGAGCCCGGTAACTACAGACCCATATCTATACTATCTACAGTAGCTAAATTATTTGAGAAATGTATTAAAACCCGCATGATTAAATTCTTGGATGAAAATGATATTTTAGCAAACAATCAATATGGTTTTAGAAAAGATAGAAGTACTGTCGACGCTATTTATAATCTTACCGAGTACATATATAAGTCATTGGACGTTAATGAAAGAGTTTTAGCAATATTTTTAGATCTCAAAAAGGCGTTCGACACAGTAGATCATAATATTTTGCTTAAGAAATTGCAATCATTAGGAATAGTTCGAAATACATATTCTTTACTAAGTTCGTATCTAACAAATCGCACACAGAGGGTTAAAATAGGTGAAGTGTTTAGTGAGCATTTAACCTTAAGTTGTGGAATACCGCAAGGTACCGTTTTAGGTCCGTTATTATTCCTGATTTACATGAATGATCTTTGTAAAATAGATGGCTTAGCAATTAATGGTCACTTAATATCCTTTGCCGATGATACCGTCATTTTGTTCAAATCGAATAACTGGCAGGATACATTCAGAAAAGCAACTACTGGATTGAGGAATATTGACGGGTGGTTAATAAAACATAAAATGACTATTAATGTCAGCAAAACAAAGTATATGTGTTTCGGAGAGACAGCAAAAAATAAAACTTTGCAAACTCTAGTCGACTCGCGTAACAACACAATAAGTAGAGTAACTGAGCTTAAATATTTGGGAATTATAATTGATAGTAAGCTTAAATGGGAAAATCATATAACTTACCTCTGCAAGAGAATCAGGAAGACAATTCACTCTTACTTATTACTACGCAAAGTACTTAACCTAAATCTATTGAGAATGGTATATTTTTCTATAACACAAAGCATAATTCTGTATGGATTATTAATCTGGGGGTCGACGTATACGGCAACTTTGACACCTTTGAAGAATTTGCAGAGTAGAATCATAAAATTATGCTTAAAAAAATCAAAGTTTTTTTCTACTACAGAATCATTTACAAATTTTAGCGTGATGAATATCTCTCAGTTATATACATGTTCTCTACTTAAATTTATGTTCTGTAACGAATCAAAATTTGTATTATATACTAATAGTTATAACACGAGAAGTCAAGTTAACCCATTGCTAGCAGTCAATAAATGTAAAAAAAAATTTATGCAAAGGCATGCTTGCATTCTTGGACCAATGGCCTACAATAATATTCCGAGCTCAATTAGGATTTTGCTAAATGAACGTAACTTTAAGTTTATCATAAAAAAGTATATCCTTGATAATCCAAACGCCTGTAATATGTTCAATTTAGTAAACTAGTAACCATAATGTGAATAATAATAATATGGTAATATGTTTTTAAAAAAATGTCATTCCTTCAGGACATCTCTTTTTTTTTTTTCTTATACTTTAAACATTTATACTACAATTATTCTTGCTTATTTCCGTCAAAACAATTTTTTTATAATTTTAATGTTTTTATTTTACCTTTTATCATAAAATTTATGGGTCTTGTATATATTTATGATCCATCAGTTCACAATCGAATTAGAACTCTCACACACAAGCCAATGGCTCATGTGAGTTTATGGTTTTTTTTTCTGTAATTTTTAATTCTATTTTTATATTTCTTACTTATAGTTAATTTGATAAAAAATATTGTACATATGCACAAATTACCATAAATAAAGAACTATTATTATTATTATTATTATTATTATTCGGATGAATGTAGAAAATGGCTTAGACTGCACCCTGGACGAGCAATTACTCAATTCCAAATCGGAAAACTATATGGCTCAGCGTTAATTAAAGCAGCCTCAATGGAAACAGCCATAAATGGATTTCGAAAAACGGGTATCTATCCATTGGATTCAAAGGTTTTCCCAGATTGGATGTTCGCACCGTCAGAGACTACAAACATGCCAATTGAACTGGATAAGGATCAACATAATGACACAGAAATTTCGGTATCCTTTACTCCGAGCTTTCCAGCTGGAAGCGATATTTCGACAGAATTGATTGTCTTGACTTCAGAAACTCAATTACCAAACCAGACCTTTTCTGAATCGGCCGTGGAAAATGCAGTTTTACCTCCGGCAATAGCCCCAAATACAGGTCCTCATGTTGCAACCAAAAATTTAGAAGCCACATCAGTGGCTGGAATTTTAGCTTCAAATTCTGCTGCTTCAATCACAACTACAGTTTCAAAAGAACTAAAATCTACAGCCACAGGTTCAATTCTAGATTCCATGTCACCAGTCGCATCGACTTCGTTTTTTTCTGCTTCCCCAGCCTCATTATTGAGTATTCCACAAGTTTCGTTTAAAAAAAGGTGCAGTAGACGTAGAGGAAAAACAGCAGTTCTGACTTCCTCACCTTATAGGGCCGAATTAGAGGAAAGTTTACAGAAGCAAGCTACTAAAAGGCAGACTGGTACCACAAATTCAAGAACAGCTAAATCAAGAACAGCTAAATCAAGAAACACTTCAAAAAAAATTTGTTTTTCAAAACTAGTAGACTCGAGTAGTGAATCTGACCACGATGATGCGCTATGTATTTTTTGTAATGAAAAGTATAGTAAGTCTAAAAGCAATGAAGGATGGGTAATGTGCTCCACTTGTAGGGGTTGGGCTCATGAAGCCTGTACAAGTATTGATGCAGAAGATTGCGAAAGTTATATATGCGACTTGTGTATATATAAATAAGGCCAAAATTCCTACTAATTTAATGGACTGAACGAAAATACTAATTTATATTAATTTTTTTATGTTTTGTTACAATATTTATACAAATTGGAGTTTATTAAAAATTTGTATTTATTCAAAAAGTGTGTTTAATTTCGGATATATACAGTACCCCGTTTTGTACAGTCGCTTGTCCCGTTTTGTCCAACCATGCGTATAAAACGGGAATTTTGACTTGGTAGAGAAACTACAATTTTTCCACCTTTAGTTTGATTCGTACACGAATAAAAGTACGGGGAAAATAAGAAGAAAGAAGTAAAGAACAACTTAATAATATTATGAAATCTATGTCTTACACCAATTCGAAGCTATTTCACCGTAAACACTAAGGACCCCGTTTTGAACAACTTTCCCCTACTACACTTCTCTTCATACCTACACATTTAAAAATGTTTACAGCACTTAGGGCGCCGTATTATTCACCTCGAGTTATTTATAACTTCTGATTAAAAACCGGTTTTTCCTCAGGAAAAACCGAAATTAACCAGCAGTTATACATAATCCATAATACATAGTTGAAGGGATATTGTAAATTTACATGCCTCAAAACTACTTACATTTCCCCTGTAAAATTAAAATTCGGAAATGTAATAAATAAATGCATACATGGCTTTGTAAAATTACATGCTTGGTAGTAAACATAAATTACATGGCATATGTAATTTGGAGATTTAAATTACCTTTATTGAAGTAATTCATAATATGTAACTTTCCACTGAAAGGGAATATTGTACAAGTAGACCCAATTAAAACTACATTACGATTTGTAAATTAAATTTCACTTGACTTAATTTAAATCGATAGTTTAAGAACTAATACTAAGATTTTTGGGAACGAAAACTTCCACGATCACTATGTTTTTTAATACGGTTTTTACAAACACTTAAACAGCAAAATGAGAACACACTTATCTGTAATAAATAAAAGAGGCAATTTTTTAGCAAATAAAAAAGAATAAAATTTTATTTCCAAACAATTTTTTTTTTTATAAAAAATATAAAACAATAAAATTATAAAAATGAACATTTTGTTATAAATAAGTTGATGTATATAGCATTTAACCAAATCAGGCAGTTATCACTTACTTATTATAAGAAAAACTAATCGCGATGATTACTTCACTTCGCAATATCCGTACAATAACTGATATCATCTTTCTTTGCTTACAGCATCTCTAGATGTAAAATTCCATTTAAGTAGGTACTGACTGCAAGTTCAGACATTGATTTCATGTTTTACATGGAATAATGTTTTTTATACATGTTTGGAAATGTAGTTTTCCGTACAAGTAATTGTAATTTGTATTTTTATGTAATTTTACATAGTATTTCATTTAAAGAACTTCATTACATAATGGTAATAGTGTTTATACATGAACAAGGTAATTTTACCTATGATATGGGGATCATTTTATTATATTAAATGTTGTAAAATTACAAATAATTTTTACTGTGTAGATAATCTTGAATAAATAAAACACACTTATAATATTGACGAAAGATAATTAACAATAAATTCTTTATTAAAAACACACCAATCTACATATATATGTATGTATATTTTTTTAATTCCAACGTACCATATTGCAGCTAATTAGAATTATTTTGCGAGCAAAAGCGTTATATATCTAGACCGAGTGGAAGAGGTATTACCTTTACCCGAAAAGTGAACAATGTTGCGAGCTGAAAATATTTGGGTTGAACTACATAGCACTAGAAAATCATTTATGAATGAATTTCCTGATGCCGAAATATTGAAATATATTATTCCAATTTATTCAAATTCAAATTTATATTTATTTCCAATAATTTCAATTTCTCTTAAACGTCAACATTACTTTAATTGGTCAGGCTGTCGCCTCTTCAACTATTGGTTGGTAAATAAAGTTCTTAGTATTAATTTTTTAGGAAAATGGAAAGCAAATACCTTATGTTATTCCTGTTTACTTATAACACTACGCGCACATATGACTATACACTTTGCTGCACGTGGTATTTAACTTTAAAATGACAATGGTACTCGTACCTACTGATTCTTTGACTACGATCCTTATTCAAATTGAATATCTACTAGAAAAAAATATATCAGTATTTGAATCACTACTAATCATTATTCATACTTGACAATCTTATACGTAGTTTTTACTACATATTTATAATACAATGTCAGATAACAATTTAGTTGTTACCGTATACAACACAATTTATTAAATCAAACAATATCGTCAACTATCTTCTGTTTCATTGTGGTACTATTTTTAATTAATTAATTTAACTATTTCTCAGTTGTTTACTGCAAATATTAAACTATGGATTTGAACATACTATTTCAATTGAAATTTAAAGAGTAGCATTTAACTATGCAAAATAGTTAATCTAACCAATGAAATTTTGAATTTTCTAAAGAGTTTCAACAATATAAGTTTTTTTGTTATTAACATAATCTGATTATATCAACCATGTTTTTATATAGTACTGAATTTGCAATTTTATTGCTGAAACTATAATACATATATACTTATGTAATGTAATATGTTTGGTACAGTCGAATGAAAGGTAGTGAAACCCAGGCGCGAATGCAGAAAATTATTTCGGCGGAGGGAGGGGGTTTCAGACAAATTTACGCGTCCAGTAATAGTTACATTTATTTGTGCGTTTGTAATTACATCACTGGGGGGGGGGGGGGGTTGAACCGCCAAACCTATACTCCTCTTGCTAGACAATTATTCGTTACTCGTCGATATTCAGTTAAAATCGAAAACGCAAAATCGATTAAGTTTTTACAAAAGTTCATACAAAATTATTAATTAACCGAACTAGAATTGCGAAGAATTTTGATCAATTTGATAAAAAATTTTGAAACTGAATAATTTTTTTTGTCTTGCTGAGATATTATTTATCAATATGATAAAGCTGCACTGTTGAAATTCAACAAATACTTTTTGTCAATGTTACTAAGGTTTTTTCTTTGAGTGTACCCTGGAAAAAATACTGAACTCCGAATAACATATATTGTATTTGAGATTAAGAAACGAATGAGAAATGAACTTAATTATGTAGGGTGTCAGTTATCACAGATACAGACTAGTTATTGTAAGGTGCCTACTTGGCGTGAAGTGAAGTCCGTGTTTTGGACATAGCACTAATTCTCGTACAATTTGGACTTCCTGTTTTGACAAATTTTTGCTGAGAACCTCCCAGCTTGTAGCATTCAGAAGTTATCAACATCACTATTTTAAGGACTTTTATATGGATGCTCCGAAGGAGTGAATGAATTTCTTTTAATAATAAATTCAACCTTGCTTTTGATAAGAAACTAATTTCAGTTAAATTTGAACGTGCGGTTTTAACGTTTTTTTGAGTTATAGGTAGAGGGTTCTTGGAGCTTAATACGTGAGTTGAATAACTTTTACATGGCGGATACATGAAAAACTCGATTGAATTTTTTCATATTCATCTTTCAGTTGGAAAGGCATTTATGAAATTTCAGACCGATTACAATTATTGTAATTTATTATTTAAAAAATAATACGGTAAGAATCGTTAAAATTCTCAGCGTAATTAAGTAAATTTTGCATCGAATTTGGAAAATGTTCCAAACATACCAATTAGCAACTATTCATTTCGAGAGGAGAGTTCTTCGCCGCACCACTCCAATCACTGATGATCGAACTTGAGTGTATTATACCTACCTTAGCATTCACCTAAACATTTCCTTCACTAAAAAAACCACATTTGCAGCAAAATCCCATTAAAAACTCACCATCATCATCATACCTTAAAGGCATCATAAACCTTTCCAACACCTTTCCCAACTAAACAATATCTCAAAACACGCAAAAATTCGCAATGGCAATAGCACGAGACCGCGGCCATTTAAGACATCGGCTAGCTCCAAAGACGCTCCGAAATAACAGGGCAGAGTACTGGCGAAAATAATTGAAAGAGATGTTAACTGCACACGCTTAATGTCTTCATTTGTTTGCCAAGTTCGGAAATTGAGTGGATTGCGAACGATAGCTGCTTATTCCATAATCCATGCGAATCTTGAGACCTCTGCGCCCAGTATAGTAGACTGCTGCTATAGAGACACTAGGGGATACCTACCTAATAAAACGATGGTGTAGCTTATAGGAAGGTCAGTTTTCCCAGAGCCGAAATGACGAGTGTACGAGAAAAAAAAACTATTCAGACAACTGGGAAGAAGACGAAGAAGTACGGCCCAAGTACGGTCAAGACAAATGTTCGCCAGCGAGATAGGGATGCCAACAAAAACAAATCGGCCAACAGATTATCTGCACATTAAGCGGCATTTTACGCTTTTCTTGTAACTAATGCATCAGTGGGCCTTGTATCGGTTTGTGCTGGGATGGAGCCATCATCAGCGGTGCCAACGCTGGGGACGCTCTATCGCATCATCTATATACTCTGCACTACATCTTGTTCATATGGGGGACATGTGTGATTTTTTACCTGGGCACCAGGTAAGGTACACACAAGAGGAACCGACTTTAACCTCTAAAGACGACCAAGTGATCGATGATAGGCTATCAAGGAAGATTTGCATAAACGGACGAAAAATGTACCAGGTTTTTCAAACTGTGAAAAACTTTTTTCAGTCAGCCTTTGATTTAATGAGTTATTAACGATGCACTTTGGATTCTATGATGGATTTGTTGCAATTGTCAAGTTCCCGCCGCTTCGGACGCACCGGTGAAATGCTGTCCTGAGAAATACTCGAAGCACTGTATGATATCCGGTAGTTGATGACAACGATGCATAAGAAATTGTTAATTTACTAATTGCCGGGAGCATTTCAGAGCAGCGGAGTTTTTTTTCGCGCGTACTTTTGAAATCTTCGGAGCGCGAAAAAAATGATTCGGATTCAAATGAAATATCGCGTAAGGAAGTTCCGATAAGAAATTCAAAATGATTTCATTCTCACGGTGCAGGTGTTTTGAGTCGTGTAATTCATTTCTTTGTACAGTAGTCGCTACAGTTTTTTCTTTCTACCGACTGTCCAAATAAATAACACCTTGTGGCTCATTAGCGTTACAGAACCAATTTATCAACCGGTACACTTAACTTCCCGCAGAGATGCTTGTCTGTGCTCAAACAATTATGCAAAAATGGACATTAAATAGGGGAGAGGACATTCCGCCTTGCGCAAGATTTTATGATATTAAAAGGACGTAGTCCCGGGATGAGTTTTGGTATGGGCAACGGGAGGATGGAATAACGTCCTGGCTTTCACTTTACAATTGCCATTTCGTATCTTCTCGTCCTGGCATTTCTCTATTACGACATTAAGTGGCTTTTCGTTAAGCTTCCATTTCGCCGTCTTGTTCTTCTACTCGTTACTTTGGCCAGATACTTGGTGGTAGTGTTTACCCATCATATGCTTGATTGCCTCCTGTTCGTTCGCAACAGACCTCCAATGTCCTTGTGTCGAACTCTTCTCGCTTCTCGAACTCAACTTTTTCGTTAGAAAGTTATGGCCACCATCAGCGGGTAAATAGAAATGTCTTTTGTATTCAAATTAGTTCGCCTCAAGTTGCCACTAAATGTCTGGTTAAGTGGATTATGTGATGAGGTCTCGTTTAGTTCCATTTTCTTCTCGAGCTCTTCGAAAAATTGAGGTTGTTAAATGGACGTGAAGTGTACACGGCAAGGCAGATTGTACTTTACTTGGTTAATTTACAGGTGAAATGTGATAAGTTTTATATGAATTTTTGATTAAAATACTTATCTAGGATTTATATTCAAAATTGATCATATTTCGAAGGTTTAAATTGTACAGTGTACATTAAGGTTCAACACCTTCAAATTTAATTTTTTTGAATTTGAATTTGAATTTGAATTTTTATATACCTATTGCGATTGATTAAAATCATCATCAATCGTTTGACAGACCGAATCAGGCCTTGGTTTCCAGAAGTCGTAACGTCCAATCATCTCGATTCAAAGACCGCGTCCTGCATCTACTAATTTCTAAGATGGTTTTTCTGTCTTCATCAACTGAGTCTTCCCAAGTCTTGATGAACGTTAAAGCTTCTGGTTCTTCGTAGAGTTATGGTCTTTTCAAATCAGATCTTCATTGAACCTCTTAAGAAAGGGGTCTAGTTAATTCGGTGAAAAAAAAGGCATATTTGCAAAAAAAATTTTCAATACAAACGTAATGCTGGTTTATTTCATTTCATTTCTATATGTTAATACAATATCTAAACTATAGGTATAACCCAAAAAAAATCTATTCAAAATATTTATAAATAAGCCGTTGGCAGCAAATCCCCGCAGACGCATCAAAAAAAAGTTGTTTTGCGGTGTGCGCTACAACTCCAGACTGGATCATCCAAAACAAAAAATCAAAATGCGTTTATTAGATAAGATGTTTCTCGAGGTAAAGCAGTCGAGTTTTTTTTTATCAATTTTTTTTTAATTTTTGGTAGCATTTTGAAGTCAAAAACATGATTTTCGCAAAAAAAATTTGTCAAATTTTTTATTGTAAAATTGTTTTTTATTGTAAAATAAAAAACTATCATAAAAAAGAAAAAATCTCGACGGCGTTACCTGCTGATTTATGTGTAGAAATAGTGTAAAAAATTTCAATAGAATCGGTGCTCCGACTTCAAAAATGACAAGTTTCAGAAAAACGCTTTAAAGTTTTGCACACTAGGCGTTACGTCACATACGATAGCGTACACCTATAAACTGCTCATGACTCCGTTAATTTTGCTCCGATAGACTTGAAATTTTTAAACAACATTCTTCCAATGATTACATTCATTAAAAAATTTATAAAAATATGCCCAAAAAAAAATTTAAATACCGTACCCCTCCCTTAAGAAATCATTTAAAAATACGAGTACCTATAGTACTTCTAGGGGAGCTTAAAACGAAGTCTCTTCTGGGACTAATTCTGGAGTACGAGCGCAAATAGTAAATGTCCCGTGATTAATCCTAACGTACTCTTCAGGGAGTTTAGAAGGCCTCCTTTTCTCCTTCTTCAACCATAACAGCAATTTTTTGCAAATGGATGTACTATAAAAGCTCTATAAAAATTCCAAGTTTCAGACTCCTAGCGTAAGCGGTTGCTGAGATCTAGGATCCAAAATTTTTCCTTAAAAATATTTACCCTCACACTTCTCCCCACTCAAAAACTGGCCTCTTGAAGTGGACCCTTGTGAAAAATGGCTTTGAGTTTTTTTTTATAAACTTGGTATTTGGTATTTTAAAAACAACCTTTTGAAAAATGTGTTTTAGTTTTTTTTTACAAACTTGATATTTTAACAATATGTTCTGGGGGGGGGGGGGGGGTTGTTTGAGCTTATATAATTGTATCTTATTCGCAACGCGTTCCTTCTTTACAGGTCCCAAAATTGTTCGGAAGACCTTTCTTTCGAATTCGTTAACTGCTCTTTCGGAAGCTTGCATTAATGTCCATGTCTCGCTACCATAGCAGAGGTCATATAATAGTGTTATATATTCGCAGCTTATTGTTCCTATGCACTTTCGTGGATTTTATTATTAGAAGTACCGAATAACACGTCCTTTGCATGGTCTATGTCGATTGATTTCGTCCGTTTCATTGCCGTCTCTTGCTAGATCAGCTCCAAGAAATTATGAAGCTATCCACCTTCACACTCTCCAAATTATACTTCACAATTGTTGTATTTTGTCTAATTGGCGTTCTCTTTCTTGCTTGCGTCATTACTTTTGTTTTACTTTCTTAAATGCGCAACCCGGCTTCTTTTACGGTGCTGATAAGATTGATAATGTCGTGAGCTTGTGTAAAACCTATGAAAATTTCGTGCACGTCTGTATTACATTCCCAGCATTTCTCATGCCCCTGTTTCACTGAGAATATCTTTTGCAGATCGTCCAGTTCTGAGTTCTCCTTTGTATTCGTCAATTATTTTCTTTAGTAAAATAATAATAGCGAATATTAGTAGTACAAAAATATTAGATACTATAACTTATTTGTTCCAATTTGATTACCTAAATTAATATTTTTGATATTACAAATTCGAGTGAAATAGGCAATGCTAGCAAATAAATAATTGTATCTGTGTTAAAAAAAAAAGTATTATGAAAAGGGAAAGATTTCCAGCTTAATTCCACTGGCTATAACTAAAAGATACTCATCAATCTCTGAATTTAATTCCATAGTCTCTATATGGTTCATATTAACAAAAATTATCTCCGGTAGAGATCATTTTATTTGTATGAATTTCGAAGGGTAGCCTACCCTATGCAAGCTGAGATAAAATGAGCAATAAAACATGAACTCACCCTTTTGTGTATGTGGCTTTAACGACAGAAAATCATTTCGATCAATTTTCATTCGAGATTGAACCGCGGAGATTATATCACTCAACGAAATATTGAGGGATGGCGAGCCCATTGTTTCCAGCAGTAGGTTGTCACCCAAAAAGGGCGCTTAAGGTCAACATTTTGATTATGTTCACAAATTTATTCCTTTCAAAACTGCCATTGCCGTGCGTTGTCGCTCTTTAAATCAAAATCACTCACTTAATTTTTAACAAGCCCCTAATAGGTTCTTTACCGGTTATAAATATTCCATTAAAATGCTGTTATGACCTCACGTTTAGTTCGAAAACATCTTCGATCATTCGATAAGTGGACAATCCATCAAATCAAATGGCAGTAGCTGTTTGTGCATTTGTCGTTAAAAGACGAAAACATGCAACAACGAAACTGTTTGACTAAAGTATGCAAGAAACAAAGTGGAAAACTTTAACGTAAAGAAGTGGAAAAAAGTCATTCGTTGAGGGAAAACCCAGAAATGGTTTCAGGTCGAATGTTAAGGAGCCCATTGGGATGTGGATGCCATAGTACGGGAGGGTTTCAAGGATTCATTATGTATTCAGTAGTTGTCCTTTGTTTTTCGCATTTCACCAAATCTTTTCCGATCTGTGAAATCGAAGAAAATTCAAAAAGCATATTTTGCCGGATTTTATTTATAAAAAAATACAGATTCATATATACACGTTCGTCCTGTCAAATATATGTATATGTAGAAAAAAACGCTCCATTTCATGGACTCGGCGTTCGATTTTAAAAGAAACTGCGTATAAAATTATTTCAGATTCTCACAAAAAATAAACATGGAAATTATCTCACAGTTCTTAACTGGACGCCCAAAGGACGCTACCAATCCATTAAATAGCCGAGATACGGAGATATCAATCTCTTGCATGAATTTGCCACGCTTGGTGGATTTATCGCCACTAATCCTCTGATGGTGCAACATTTCTGGGACAAGTTATAATCCCAAAACTTATGAGAGCCACTTTGTATATGAGGACACTATGTGTCGTCCTGCACACGTTCAATTTTCTTAATCAGACGCGTGTATCGATTTGTTTTACAAGCTAGCTTAAGTGAAGGATTTTCAATCACAGAAAGAATGGGGTACGAAAAAAGAGATAGACAATTATTTGAAGCAGTCCTGAAGTGATTACTCGGTACCGGTAGCATTAAAAAACCATATCTCTCCAAATGATAAATGTTAAAATTGTGATAGATTTTTCGTTACTATTTTTTAATAATTCGACCAAAAGGTCATATTTGAAGGAGCCGGAAGATTTTCTTTTATCAATAACATCTCCTTTCAAATTATGTATGTATATGCAACATTATGGATATATAATTTGAGGTGGATGTGCAAAAACGTCACCCAAGTAGCACCAATAGTCGTGTAGAAGTAGGTACTACAATAGTTGTCCATGTCACCTCTACAATATGGAGTCATATTAAATAGAAATACGCTACTATTATTCAGTCGTTCTCTGACCTCTGTAGAGAAAGGTTTCTAATACGATTGCGTTAGCTTATAATATCTCTGTAGTTTAATTTGAAATTAAAAAAAAGTCAATATCGTTCGGCAGATATTTTAGAGTCATTATTCAAAATCCTCTCTCCAGTAGCAGTAATTATCCTATATGAGCTGATGTACCACACGGTTCAGTCATTGAACCATTGTTGTATCTAATTTACACACATGACTTCCCCCACTTAGAAAATTGACAAATTGCCCTATTTGCTGATGGCACAGCCATCTACTCGTCAGACACCATTTACTCTAATATATGTAGCTCTATCGACAATGACCTAAAAGTGGTAGCTAAATATCTACACAAATGAAAAATCAAAATTAACGCCTCTAAAACGCAAGCAATGTATGTACTTCACTAAACGTAGAACTCATTCCTATATTTCAACCCAAAATCCTTCTCTCTTCGGGGAAGAAATATTTACAATGGACTAAAAACTTAAAATACCTAGGATTTCATTTCGACAACAAGTAAACGTATAATAACCACATCATAGAAACGTTAAATAAAACTATTGCCCTTATAAAAATCCTTTATCCTTTCATATATATGTACAAAACCACTATTGAACATCAACAGTAAAGTGCTCATATTTAAATTGATTTTTCGGCCAGTTTTACTATATGGGGCTCCATTGTGAATAACCTGTGCCAATAGTCATCTCAACAAACTGCAGATAGCTCAGAACAAAATCTTAAAGTTAATCCATAACCTTCCAAAATATTATTCTACTGAAAGATTACGCTCTAAAAAGTGCTAAAGCACTTACACTAATAAATAAAATTAGAATTAGACTAAAACTAGCTGATAATAGTCTGTTCAAAAACTTACAGTTTTAAATTGTACCTTTCTTTTGCGTAAGTATCTACTTAGTTTTAATAGTTACATAGGTTAAGATTTTAGTTATTGTTAAAATTCATCAATTAGGTTTTTTGCTTACCATTTTCCTGTAAATTTTTTTCTCGTAGGTTACAAAATTATTTAGTAGAATAAATTGAAAGATTATAATATATTCTCAAAAGTTGTATAGTTCGTAAGGCTGAACTCTAAAGCAAAATTATAACGTATATAATAAACTTATCTACAGCAATAAAACAAAACAAACACCACTATTAAGTAACAATACACTACTATTTTGTTTGCACAACTACTTAAACGATCTAAATGGTCCTACGACTATATAGTACTGGCAATAAGTTGTTAGAGAGTTTTCGCAACTAAAAAAAGGAGTAAGTGGCAACAAAATTAAATACACACAAGTCACAACTAAAAATTAATTGTGACAACGATCACCGGATTATAGGTTGTAAGCAAGAACTATCCGTGATACTTGGGCCTCGAATTACCGACTGATCACGTCGCTTCTGAAATATTTTTATAGAAACTACTTTATTTATATTCCCTAAGATTAAGCAACTAATATTTTAAATATTTTAAGTTATATCTTTAAAAGTATTTTAGCTTATTTTTGTTTAATTATTTTTTTACCCAAATATCAGGACCGCAGAGTGCAGAGTGTTCAACTAAGAAGTGTCCATAACTTTCTTTACAAAGTTTCTACTTTTATTAAATGTTTTACTAATATTCGAAGAGAAATTAAAGGACTGAACTATAGTCGTAAGAACGGTGTTCAATAGAATCAGAGTAGGGTCATTCCATCAAAAATCGCGAAAAAAAAGGCCAATTTTGTGACCTTACCATCGCCGATTCGTTTGAAAATTTTTTTGCTTGAAAAACTAGTGAAAAAAAAATATGGTTTCAGTTTTTTTTTCTATTTCAATTTTTTTATTAGTTATAGTATGTTAAAGTTTTCGCAAAAATGGTGTCCAAGTCCTCTTTGAAAATTCATATCCCTATTAGCTTTTGTCATAGAATAATAAAATAGGACTTACCATATTTTAAAGGTTGTCGCAAAATAAGAAAAATACAAATCAAATTTATCCTTAAATTTTTTTCCAAGAATAATGATTTTGTCCTTTATCCTTGAATATCTCAAAACGCCAATTTTTTTTATTTTTTATTTTTTTATGCTTTATGTATTATACTGTTTTTCAAAACATATCAAAAGATCAACTTGGGATCTTAATAGGATCGGGGTCAAAAAAATCATGTTATAATTGTAATTTTTTTACAACAGAATCAAAAAGCACTGATGTTCTTCGATTTTTCTTGCCCCGATCCCCTTGAGATCCCAAGCTAATTTTTTGACATGTTTTGAAAAACAGTATAATACACAAAATACAAAAAAAAATAAAAAAATTGTCATTTTGAGATATTCAAGGATAAAAGACAAAATCGTTATCCTTGGAAAAAAAATTTAAGGGTAAATTTTATTGATATTTTTATTATTTTGCGACAACCTTTTACTTTAAAATAAGTCCTATTTCGTTATTCTATGATAAAAATTAACAGAGATATAAATTTTCAAAGAGGAGCTGGACACCATTTTTGCCAAATTTTTAACATACTATAACTAACAAAAAAAATTGAAATTATATTTTTTTTTCACTAGTTCTTCAAGCAAAAAAAATTTCAAAAGAATCGGCGATGGTAAGGTCACAACTTTTGCGATTTTTGATGGAATGACCCAGTAGCGTTAAGTAGTTCGTCCGGCTTCTTAAAGATTATTGGCTACGGTTGGATATTTATCAAACGCTACTCGTATGTATCCGAAAAAGGAAGAGCATAGGCGGCAATAGTTCTTAATCGAAAATTCACGAAACTTGGAGAAATTTTACCTACATTCAATTTAAATTTTACGTATCTACAGTAGAATGACAATTTTTTTTTTCTTCTAAAAATATACATAACTTTAATGGACAAAACACTATCAACTGAAAAAAATTAATAAACCAAAGATTAAACTCAATTTTATTGACGAAAAATATAATAATAATATTGTCGGCGTCTTTCTGCTACATTTGATTCAATAATTAACGAGTTGCTTGCAAATGCTTTGAAGGCTGCGCGTCTACTAAGTTATACACATCTAATAAAGACCAACATCTTATCAAATTAATTATTACTTGTTTCTGATACTGCCGAGATTTCTAGAAGAACAGTAAAATTATTTTATGAAGTTGAATGAGTATTTTGACCTATACCTAAGTATACAATTTATACTTGTATTATAATGAAAATACAATGGTATGATCATTTGCTGGGTGTTTATTATATGACAAATCCACTTATCTTGTTTTTGTCTTCTCTGGTTGAGTGATAATTCGTTTTTGAACAATTGCTAATTGCTCTGTTTTGGATCATTAATTGTGGCAGTAATGAATAGGAAATGCTTTTTCACTAAATGCAATGATAAGGCTAAGTATTGCACTTGCCAAGTGTAGCAGCCTTTTTTAATTATTTGAGATGAAATTTTTCCCCCAAACGTAGGTACTGAAAATATATTGATAACTCTCGGATAATTGACTTTTGCAACAACCTTAAAAAATGTACCAAACTTGAGAATGTAGACCCATTGCTATACATGGGATTCGAAGCATCGCATTTATGCACTTTTCGTTAGCAATAAATGGATCTTTGATCTAAATTCACGACTTTGCTGGGAGCTACCTTTCGTGTGGGGATTTGAGGGATTAAGACTTGTTTCTTCGCGATAAAAATATGGTTTCGCTACGAATTCGATATTGTTTACAAAAATTCTTTTGCGACACAGGGGCACAGAAAAGCTAGTTCTTAGTGAATCCTTCGAATAAGTATAGTCCGTTTCCCGCCATTTATTTCAAGAATCCGTAGAAGTAAAATTAATTAATATAATTTAATTTTCGAAAAACCTAAAATATATGACAAAATTCGTGCACTTAATTTCCACTGACTATTTCTTGTATTTCCGACGTTCAAAACCTTCTTAGTGAATATATACATATCGAGAACAAGCATTAGGAGTTGTGTGCCTTCAAAAATGACATGGAAAAAATCTCCCGGAAAAGAAATTGGAGTTATTAATTTTACTAAATAGTACAGGACTATCTGATCTAACTGATCAATTTTCAACGATATTTTCAAGAACCAACCACCTAGTATAGTCACAATAACCTCTAACGGCCGGCTCAAACGAGTTTGAGGTACATATCAAAATAGCCATTGCGGTGGTTCAATCCTCTCTTGCCTCGTATGGTGCCAACATATACATATCACCAAGTTTCAAATTTCTAGCATAAGCCGTTTCTGAAATAGGATTCGAGAAAGCTCTCGAATATACACATGCAGTATGAAAGAACGACAGAGAGACAGACAATTTTGATTGTTCAAGCGACAGTTTTGTACTATAGTACGATACTACAATTTTAGTATTTTGAAAAGGAAAGGGGCACCAAATCCGGACAATGTTTAGGCCTTAACTCGGCCTAGGTACAGGCAGTATTTCATCTAGAGAATCATCCGGCTGGCTGATGCCTATCGCGACTGAGGAATGTTTTTTTAATTAAAACGAGATTGACACTTAATTTAAAGTTTTCGAAATGCCTAACAGCAAATGGAATTTATTTCTTAATACTTTTTCATAACTTTGTCAATGGTAGCAACGATAATTTTAAATAATTTTCAAACCATTCACCCCTCTTAAATGAATTATAGTGGTAGTGAAATTTTATTTTATCCATTTGAAATCCAAATCCAATTCGGATGTATACATTCGTACAAGTTTCCTGATATAAATCATCAAAGTAAAAATGAGTAACGCATCGCTGACGATTTTCATCCCCGAAACGGCAAAATCCAGAACCAATGGAAAAACCAGCCGGCTCGAAATCCAATTCAGTCAAATCGAAATGATGAATCCCAAGAAACATAGCTAATATCCAAGAGTCGAGTCTGCGACGCCATCAACCCCCCATTCCACAGTTTCGCCTTTAAGGGAAACTTGCAAGAATCCGGACCCCATCGTCCGGGGAGATAATATTAAATCCGAGCCAATTATCATATAAAACAAATTTTCCATTACAAATCCCTCACTTAATTTATTGACGGCGCTTATCTTCGCAGAGAGTAGGAGTCGAGTCGAGCAGGCCCAAGGACCAAGGACTCTCTCTACTTGGGTATTTAGGGTAGAGGCTCTACATGGAACGGATAGAAATAGAATTTCCCTACTTGCTATAAGGCTTGTGCGGCATCAAGGAAGAACGCTGATGCAGAAAAGACCCTTGGTTTGTGTCGGGCTCAGGATTTTTTTGAAGGACTCTTGGAAGCTTCCTACCGGGCGAATATCCTCCATGTTGGGCAACAAACAAATTCACATGTGAGTTCCCCAGAAACAGAAATTCATAACCACAAAATGTTGAGATTGTCGGTACATAGGAGGGTGGTTTATCGTATCGTCTCCTTTACTCCTGATCCAATAGACTTAGAATCGAATCCGGTGAGTCGTCTTCTTCGAATTTACACCAGGAACTAACTATAATAATGCATAATCCTATGAGGAGGGTGCAAATCTATTGGATTAGAGTCGAGACAATTGCCGTCATGCGACAATGCAGTTAACACTAATCTACCATGTAAGTTAGACCAATTGTTGTGATGCACAATATGCTTTATCTCGACATTAAACCCAACAACGAAACAAATTGGATTATGGTTAGGTTAATGTTGGAGACTTTAAGGGAAATGATTAGACTAGGGATGAAGAAGTGGCATATTCCAATCTTAAGCATTTCAAAAGTCAGAAGTCAGGAGGCCAGGGCCTGACTTGGGCTGCAAAATGACCGCACAAATTTGAATATTATTTTATTTCATTGACACGTTGATTGCGGAAGTTTATTGACTGTACTTACCCTTCAATGCATTAGTATATCTTACAATTTTATTATCCCGATGCTACAAGACAATTGATGAGATATTCTATTAAAATTTGAAGAAACTAATTTGAAGTTAATAAGAAATAAAAAAAAAATATTTTATTCTTGATCTGGCGCACTTAGTATGAGAATTAATACACCCTAGTGAACAACTAATCTTCAGTGCATATACCTACCATGATCATAACTTGGTATAAACAAAATTTTCACTAGTTTATAATTCGTGAACGTGCAAATCTCCGCTGGTGCCGAAGTACAACCGAAAAAAACGTAGAATTAGTATCTATAGTAGGTTGGTTCACAATGAAAAAATTCCATTCCCATTTAAAAAGTAATTAATTTTAGGAAGTGCTGTCCACTGAGCCATCGAAGGGCACCAGAAAAAAACCCATAGTGATCCCATCGCTAAACAAGCTATGATCATAATTTTTGGAGGGTGCACAAACATGCTTTAAGGACTTTTGAACGACAGTTACCGGAAGGAATTTGACGATTTTAGTCCGCATCTAGAAACGGCGGTATCGCAGCTTTAAAGGCGCCACGGTTTCTGTTAAAAAAGTCTTAAGAGTCTTAAGTCCTACCATCATTTTAAATCTTACCATACAGAAGTACGACCAAAATCTTACCATACAGAAGTCCCTAAAACTGTGTTTACCAATATTGGCCGATAGCTTGATGTTAAGCAACTTTTATGAAGAAAACCATGTGATTTCTTCATGTCCGTGCCATACAAAGATTCTAAGACAATATGGTGTGCATTCATATTGCGAAACCTACTGTGATAAATCGATGAGCTAGGAAGTCCAAATTTTATAGGAATTAGTTTTGAGCTGTAGCATCTATCAAGCGGAGCCTATGGTGATTAAAGACCTCTTATAATGACTGGGATGTAATGTAATGCATTTTTAGAAATAGCTTGGATTTGGGCTCGACAAGATCAAATTTCACAGTGTAGTATCGATCATTTCTTAAGGATATGGTAGAACAGATCAATATTGATCTGTACTGGATGCCTGGACAAGATATTCCAGGTAACTCTACGGCTGACAAATTCGCTTGACTCTGTACTGCACTTTAGATTATTCCGGAATATCGAAATCTGGGTGTCAATCTTGCTACATGTAAACTTGAGTTGGACTCAACTGAGAAAACCAATTCAAGACAGACGAAAGCATTATATAAGATTATAAGATTCCATCATCCTGTGGTAACACAATGGACCTTTTACGTCTGAGTGTATCTGTTTTTATTACTGTCAGCTGTAGGTTTGCTGTTGAGCAAAATCTCCTAACTTCTCCGAATAGGTGCCATACATAAGTTCCCAAAAATCGTGGCCACGAATGTCAACCGTTAACTTTGGAACGCTTAAATTTTGGAATGTGGAAAATGGGCTCATATAAAAATTTAAATAAGCTAGAATTTCGGTGGGTCCTTTCCCCAGCATCCATGTGCAAATGCTTGAAAAAGGCAAATGTTGGTATACGTGATTTACATAAGGTTACAGATATTTAATTAAGAACGCAAGATATTGACTTTCTTTTTCCATAATAACAGCCAAACATGTGCCAATGGAAGCTATATAACATGCGATCTCTTTACTCAGTTTTATACCCAAATTCAGTATTTCATCTAGAGAATCAAGCGATTGGATTGCAGCCCACCGTGACTGCAGGATGTTTTTAATTTTCTTTTAGCTTTCTTTTGTTGATTCACAACATATTTGTTTATATCCGGGATGAGTTGTTCGCCTATCACCCAAGGAACCAACTATGTACTCCCTCCTCATTGTTAATTCGTGTAAGTCATTCAACTGACCAAAAATTAAAAGTAACAACCTCATATAATTCACAACAAAAACAGTCATAAACTGTGCACAGTGTTCATCCCTGGTACGGGCATAGCTGAAAAAGGCCAGAAAAAAAATCACTGACATCAAGTATATCCTTGGAACTAACTCATAATCATCATCGACCTCATCATCCGGTCCCTGTCTCCATCGTTTGTTACCATGTAACAAGGATTAGGGACAACAAATTGTATCACATCAACTTGAACTGCTCATAAAGTCACCCCGTGTTGGATGGGGTAGAAGTACGGGTAAACCTTCATATAGAGTAAAACCTGACAAATGGAAAAAGTCACAAGTCCGTAAGTATCCTTGCCGAGGAACCAGCAAGGAGACGGTAACAAAAGCCTAGGTAAATGTTAAGGGTACGATATCCCATGTACTAAACGACCTGGCTCAAGTGTGTGTTCGGTGTTTGTAACGTTTTCAGCGGCGAGAAAGTCTAATATACTCTCACCTCGAAATTTACACCTCTAACACCATATACTCGTAACTTCGGTTATCCTTGTGGTGGTCCTTGTCCTATCATAAATTTTCATTTCTCGCTTTTATTGTTCGGTGCGGTTGGCATTTTGTTTCGGTTTACTTTGTCCGCTCGGGGAGGCCGCGCTAAGTCATCACCCGCGCTCATACTACCGCATCGGAAGCGTTAAGTGTTGGCAGTTACACGGAGAACACCACAGGAGTTAGCATTCAGTCCCTATCCGTGTATCTATGAGTTGACGTAATATTCTTCCATTTGCAAGGATCATGATGACGGGGGATTTTTGAAACAATAAAAAATATATCCTAGTTGGTAGCTATGTATGCGCGGCATTCACGTCAGAGAAGGGCCAAAACGAATAGGACACCGAATAGAACGAGGCAGAGCTTGGCCTATTTTGTTACCGGAAATTGGATCAATTTCCGATTTTATTTGCGCTAAGTGGCTCTCCTTTCGCCCATACAAATTGATACGAAAAACGAGGAATATTGAATGCGACGTGCTCCTCGGCAATAGAAGAAAGACCTGAATGGCCCCGAATATCGAATTAATTGGAAATATTGTTTCGATTTTGTTCAGCAATTCTGATACAATAAAAGTTATTGTCATCCGAAATAAGGAAGTTGGATCGATATCGTATAACATATTTTTCTGAATACTCCACCTTTAGAATTTCTCGCTGTATTCACTTTGCGGAAAGGTGCGCCCTTAAAATGCACAAGAAGCGGCACTTGCTCGCACTTGAATTCCACTCGCACCAATCTAAAAAAATTTAAATTTGGAATAAAATTTATTTCTTATATTTTACAATTCAGGTTCAATTTATGACTCTCTCCTTCTGGTTTTGACATGTAGGTCGCTTCTTTTTAAATCCAGCTCGACGGATTAAAAATTGTTCGATATATTTTCCAAAAAATACTTTTAAAGTTTCTCGAAGAATTCCAGAATTTCAGCTAAATAAGCTGTAGGTTTTTAAACGCAGTACGGACACGAACATTTTTGGAATAAGTGGATGGAGTTATATGATAGGTACTAGTACTAAAGCACACTTTTTTTCAATTACCCGATGTGAAAGACATTCATCGGATAATTGAAAGCATTCGCTAGTTGAGTTGGGTACTCGTGGCTACTATTATTTCTGAAGTTTTGAGCCGGCTGAACCTTTTATTCATTTTCTGAAAACATTCCTTGTTGTCAAAATCATGCTGCCACATGAACTAATTCTGCGTCCCATCTACTGAACTTGATAACCGGCTGAATTTTGACTTGGAAGGTCATGCCAGAACCAACCCAGTGATTGCCAACATATGACACTACAACTGTGGCATGGTCATTGGACATCGAAATAGTAGGACGCTATTTGGACTAACGGTCAAACTAATCGAACATTCCTTTTAAAGTCGAACACTCTTCACATCAATAGAAGATATTCATATCTTCCATTGCGAAGAACATGTCCTCAAGAGTTCAACAGGGCTCAATTTCAAAAATTCTTTCAAAATTGCCAAGATGTCGGCAACTGAGACTAAGATTGAACCCTGTAACACCTCTTGTGGACACTAACACTAACTTTCCTAGTAAATTCATTGACAAAAAGTATTTGTTGAATTTCAACAGTACATCTTTGTCATATTGATAATAATATTGTCAGTAAAACAAATTCAAACTATTCAGTTTTATAAATTTTTATCAAATTGCTAAAAATTCGGCGAAATTTCAGTTTGGATTTTTAACAAAACATGGATCTATTAACGAAATGACAAAATTTACAATTTCCACTCCTTCATATTGAAAATTTTTTTTATCAAACAAATTTTTTTTTTCGTTGCATTGAAAGAATTAGGTATTAAATGTTGTTTTTTAAACAAGTTTTGATAAAAGTTTTGTCAGAGTGACCAAAAGTCAACTACAAGATTTTATTATACATACGAAATGATTTATTAAATTGACAAAAATGTTTGTCTGAAATTCTACCAATTTTTTATTGCGCAATTTTTATGAATTCAACAAATCTGTGGTAAGAAACGATAAGAGATAAGAAAAAATCATTTTTCAAGTTTTCATTTGCATTTTTAACAAAATTGCCAGTCTTTGATAGATTTTTATGTCATATAATATATTTTTATTGTGTTTTATTATTAAATTCAATAAAATAAGATCTTCTAACATATTTTTTATTAGTTTATTTACCAATTTTGATACACGTAACCGCCAATGTTTTCCAGTTTTTGAGGTTTAAAAAGAACATCAATTTCTTCTATTTTCGTAAGTTCCACATCAAATGAAACGGGAGCAAAAAGAAAATATCAGTCAATCGTAGTAGTTTAAACATGTTTGGAAATTTGAAAAGAATATTTTTTTTGGATATAATAACCGCTTTCGTACCTTACCCCACTCAAAAATTTGCAATTCAATGGACTCCACTTGTAATCCTTTATACACAATACACTTTTTATCTTCCTGGTACAATCGGTTCGGAAGAACTGATGGTCTTTGTAACTAGTGCTTAAGTATAACTGTGTAAATTTATATGCCTTTTATTAAAATATAATAATAATAATAATATTTTAATCCAAAGTTTTTTTGGAGAAAATCTTTGACAATACGGTCGACTGAGTGTTGGACGAAAAGTCAGTCAGAGTCATGCAAAAATTGAACTGTCCACTTTTTCTAAATTTCTCGAGAAGAATCCAAATAGAGATCAATCACGAGAAGTACACCACGATCGGGTGCTGGGTGCAACGGCAACCTCTGACGGTACAATCAAGGAATCTACCAAAGAACATGTGCCTGATTATTTGGAGAAGAAGGTGACTACAACACCTAGTCATCCCATAGATTCCCTGGTTCAAATCGGAGCAGTAGTGGAAGACTATCCCTAGATACTCTTCTGCTCGGGGACATCGAGGAAAGATTCAGAAGCATTTTTTGCACCACGAAAGGGCAGCAATGGCTACCCTTGACCCCAGATTTTGGTAGGAACACCTTTATACTATCTTTATTAAACGAATGTGCATATTGTTATATTGAATGCACTACCAACAAAGCTAGGATCTTTCTCTGGACATGGTTGAAATTATATGAACTTGAAGATAGATGAACAATTTCTGGTGTTGTTCAAATTATGGGTTTCTTGAATGCTATTTAAATGATACCACCGTGAAGAAGAAAGTATACATGAACATCTAGAGATGAAACAATTTTTACAAAAATTTATCCATCTTGTAGGAGTATCTAAAACTACCGTAACTACTCAGATAAGAAATATAAAAGACGTGCATCAATTTAGCGAAGCCCAAAGGTTAACAAATACCCGCCAACCAAAACCTATTTAACGGCAATTTGCAAATAATGTACTTTAAAACCATTAATAGAGAAGTAAACATAAAGACTACGAGGAGTTGATTGTGCAGTAACGATATGATGATTTTATATCGAGATCCATTACCATCGATTACCCACATCATCATCATCATGTCATCATCGTTCGTTCCTTTTTGTGGCTCAATCGTCAACTTAACAAGCATCGAATCGAAGCCCAATCCTTCGAACTTTAATCGTAGCACGTAGTACTTATGCTTACATGGAAGATGCATTATTTTTCCTTTAAACTTGACGAAGAACGCTCGCGCTCAACCGTCACTAGGTACAGCGTTTTATTCCATTCGCCATTTTTTGTCCATTGTACTTAATAATTTTATAATTTGTTCCAAGACGTTGGGGTTACGGTATACGTAGTCCGTTCGCAAAGCATCAAACAGCCAAACGCCTCATTACTTCTTTACTACTTTATTTTACCAATTTCACAGCTTCATCGGGATACGAGGACCCCGAGAAGAATCTACCGAAAGATTTCTTTTATGAATTCAAATAAAAATCGCCGTTCATTTGCGCAAACCAAAGTAAATATTTACGGAATTGACGATGTAATTTGTGAATTACGTTTAATGACGATATTATCCCGACATTCCATGTCCTGCAATTATCCACGCGATTCGTGATAAAATTGGAAGCATATCGGTGCAACTAGAATAAGGTAAGCGCACTGTGGCGTCAGATGAAATTTTTAGTTCTTTAGTGAAATGGTCATAATGCACCTTAAAGTGCAGATGGACACTAAGAAGTTAAGTAGCTGTACCGTTCTGTACTGTAATTAAAATTACGATCTTGTTGACTAAATTACTCGGTTCGTCTAATAGGATAACGAGAATGTTCAGTACCATCTTGTGCGCATCGCAATGAAAATAATAAAATCTAAAATTTTATAATCGTTTAGAATGCTAATTTGAAAATATGAATTTTGTATTTTTATAGTAGGCATTTAGTGATGAGTTTACAGTTCAATATTTGAGGCTACTTTAAATATGTCGTAACTGCACTAATAACATTGTTAATTAGACCCGCTGTTTTATCCATAAGGTAAATGTTTATAAAACTACTATAAGAGAAATGGAAAAATCTTGGTCGTGTGCCGACCGCAAAATGTACAGTTCAATTTTAAAAAGTCAAGCTATCTTCACTGAACTTATAAGACGTTTCTAGCCTTGACAATTTCAATATCATAGGGTACTGTACCCATTGAGTATGTTACTTAATCTTTCGTCATGCTGTACCTTAGCGACACGACGGGATAAGACCCCCTGAGTGCTACATGTACGAGAAAATAAACGATTGAGGTTTTCCTGTGATCAGTACCTGTAGGAGCAACCACCCTGCCACACTATCGCGCAAATAAGTATTCATAATTATTGTTAAATAATAATGAAAAAATAGGTTAGTTTCTTTGATAAGCAGAGCCCAAAAATGTTATCTGAATCATAAATTCTCTTAGCTTAGGGTATAATATATATTTTGAATTAAGAATGCAATTCAATTCAAATTAATAAATACACAAATTAATTTAATTAATAGCATTCAGTTATAGCACTATTGGCAACTGTTTCCGATTTTATTTACTACAATACTCAATAAAACTAACCGTCGAGATGACGGGGTACTATATAGTAGTAGAACAAATGTTCCTGTGTACAATCCCGGTTGCGGTTATACGTAAATGCATGTTTTGAATCGAGTTAAACATGTGAGAAATGTGTAAAACATGCGAGAAGTGTAAAGAGTTTTCTACGCTATTCTAAATCTAATTGATTATTGAAATATGGTAGTTTTCTTGAAACACTTCAATGTGATTGACTAGTTGCTGAATTTTATATCTTGAGTACCTATTTTAGAGTAGTTAAAGAACTTATCGTTAAATCAAACTGAAAACGCTGAAAGAGGAAAAAAGTTATAAGCATAAGTATTAGAAGTCAGGTTAGCTTAGTCTAAAGGTGCTCGTACACAATTTTCAAGCAATTAATTGCCCGACGACTATTGTAGAAACTAGTTGAGCGATTAATGGAGCAATACAGGGCAATATCATGCTATCGTAGTTGCGGAAATGTTTCGGCAATGTGACAATATTTTCACAGATTGGTGGTATTGTTCGTAATGTATTTCTATTGACTTGTAAAATTCCGAGCAATTGTCTTCTTTCGGTTATTCACCTGTCAAGTTTTGTTTTGAATTTTGCATTTATTTGTCAAGTTTCGTGTTGTAATGGCTTGGAATCCAAATATTTCCATGTTTTATTTTAAGTTTTAGATTTCTTTGTCACATTTGGTTTCGTGTTGTCCATATAGACTGAATTGCTCGTGTGCGCCTTTATTGCTGAATTGCTATTTATTGGTCAATATCGCTCACCACAATTCAGGAATTCAGGAACGAGTTGATGAAAAGTTTACCCACATCACCTGTTACTATTGTTGCTCTGTTTTGCTTCATATTTTTGTGACATCAAAATTGACGAATACTGCTGCAAATTAAGCAATTTTAATCGATCGTGTAAGACCACCTTAAGTCGAAATT
Organism: Beris chalybata; assembly: GCA_949128065.1. Classification (NCBI taxonomy): domain Eukaryota; kingdom Metazoa; phylum Arthropoda; class Insecta; order Diptera; family Stratiomyidae; genus Beris; species Beris chalybata. The sequence goes on along the minus strand of OX421896.1, from coordinate 26,384,133 downwards.
TTGAGGAATATACCTACATATATTTAATTAATTAATTTAAGTTGAAATACAGTTTTTCCGGTAATATTCAGTCGAATCCGTCACGCGAAATAAATTTTAACAGTATTACCGGAAAACCTGTATTTGACAGTTCTGGTACTTCTATCGTACCTTAACCGCATCATACACTTTGGGCACAAAAATATAGAAGTTTCGCCTAGACTGGTTGGCAGATTTTTTATATGATAAACAAACAACGAGAGAAACACAGTATCACGGAGAGAATTCACAATTAATATACAGTAAAATAATTTTACATCAATCAAATTAAGGATTTTTTTGACGTCAAATAATTGTGAGTTATTATTTTCAACAAACATTTTCTTGATTTTACACAAATGAATTTCACTGATATCTAGAATTCCATTATTATATTATGATAATATTTAAGGCCGTGAAGGCCAGTTTACATGGTTACTGCAAACAATTTTGACTGAGATTGTAAGAGCGAAGGAAAATCTCTTATGATAAACTTATCAGGAGTGAAACGAACAGATATTATATTCAGCTAAAAATATTGACGATATTTGTGTGAATGTCATTTTTTGCAGTCGTTGCTTTCTACTCAATTGAAAAAGCTCCCTCACAGTCTTAGTAAAAATTGTTTACAGTCGACATGCAAACCAGCATTAATACCAATACACTAAATTAAAAAAAAAACATTTGTTCGATTCAAATAAATCCTAGTGGTTTTGCACCGCTGTTATTATTTATATATATAAGAAACATTTTGTTTGACCAACCACTAAGTTGGGCCCAACTGTTAACAGATATTTAATTTATATCAGTAAAGCTATATGCAACGCTTTCAAATATTTAACTACATATTCTCTCTGGCAAATACTGTCAGGTAATGTATCAAATTTTTGTTTGCCACATTATTTTATTTGCTCTATATAAAAAGTCTATTTTGGCAGAAAAACTTTTAACAGAACTTTTTGTCAATTTTTTTTGTCAAATTTTTTGACAGAATGGCATACAGTGTAATACTAGCTTATCAGTAAGTGCTGCGTTACACAAAGGTGTGTCAAATTTATAGAAGCAATAGAAGTGTGTATATTAAGGAGTTTGTTCCCTGAAAACTACCCCTACGAGTTAGACGATGTTTCAACTTAGGATTGCGTACTCATTTTGTACTAAATACCAATACCAAAGTTTCAACTCGGTATCTGGCTCCATATGGAGCATCAAACGCCTTTGTATTGTCTTTTCGAAAAGATTCCAGTTAAACTTCGCATTATAACTGAGTCAACCTGTTATAATATAGTATTTAAAATCACTGTATATATTAACAATTACAAACAAACCAGCAAAATTCAAAATTTCTTGACTAACTTTTTACATAGACGGTATAAATAATAAAAAAAATCCACCACACATCGTGTCGTCTCCATAAAACATTTCCCCATACACAAAACCCAGTAAAACTCCTTATCTCCTGGGTAGCAATCATAACCCCGTAAGGGCTCTATTCCTCACTCTTCAAGGCGCCTATCACACCGTACGGGACGTGGTGGGCGGTACAAGTTGAAACCAAAAGGACTCAGTAATTCACTAGGATTTAATTTAAATTAGTTTCGAGTCCCGAAAGAGCCATCCCATCCTCAAACCGCTTATTCGCATCGTTGTGCGAAGAGTTCTACTATGGGGGGGTTGAAGTAAAAATGGTCTCGTGAAAAGTGGTATGAGGGCGCTCGATGGGTGCCATCCCCTGTATAAAAACTTTATCCTATGTGTACATGACGAAGTTTGCTTCTTGACTTGGTTTATTTTCACAGAGCTGTTTGTGAAAAATCGTTTTACATTGAATAAAGAGTAGCTAAAGGTAATGATGTCGAACAGCCACAGTCTGAGGCAGGTGATGACAAGAAAAATGACTTTAATTTGTGGGCAGCGTTTAACTTGTCTATACTTCACCTGTGTGAGGTTTGACAACATTTCTCTTCGGTATCGATTACCTTAGCTGAATACAATGAAACAATTTCGAAACGGTGAATGGGGGCTGGGGGTGGACTATAAACCCGAACAGTGTAATACAATTTGCATTTTCGAGAACGGAGTCCTTAGACCGATGTACCGAAGTAGCGATGATCACGTATGTCGCGTTTTTTTTCGGAACAAACTCCGGCAGCTTATTGCCAAAGTTGAAAATACCCTGACGTGAGGATTTCGAAATGGGTAGGTATGTCTATGGGGTTGAAGAGATTTGCAACTTTTTGAAGGTCTTCCGCACATAATTTGATAATTCAAACGCTGTGAAGCGGATAACAACAGTCTGCTACCCTTCTGTCTGTCTATGCTTGCCGCGTTATGTCTACATGTGGATGTTCACATATGAATCCCGGGACTTAATTAATGTGTCATTACAATGCCCCCTTATCTCAGGCGAATCTCTTGCCTCTATATTTTGACAGTAACAACGCTGTTGACATTCCCGATCAGATCTCATCTTAGTCCGTAATCAAACAATGAACGAACATGGGGTTCCCGTAGGTACGAGTCTGGGTCCGGTTTTCTCTATAGTCACTACGAAACTAGGTGTCATTTGATGCCACTTCGAGCTGGTGACAATGTATCAGGTTTGGTTCAACAACGTTGGGTTATTGTTGGGCAAATAGGTCCTCGTGCCGTTTGATTGCAATTCCTGATTGTTGCGGTGCGCGTGTTAATATTGTCGCAAGCCAGGAATCTGATACTCATCCTCTTCACAAGGATGCTTGAATAATTTTTTTTTTAACTTTATACGAAAAGAAGATGTACCTCCACAGAACACATATGAATGAATATGGTCCGGTTTTTAACACATCACGTACATATGCGATATATGTGCGATTGGCAAACATAAAAATCTTTCGCAAACGGAAGACGAAAAAATAAATAAAATTGGGGTCCTAACAATTTGAATAAATCCTTAGGATTCGAGCAAGTTTTATTGGATGAGGTGAAATTCTCTTTTCGAACCGGATTTTAATTCGATTGTCCAGTTGATTGGTCAATCGTTCACATGGGTACTATGATTTGGGGATATCATCTTCGAGTGGGTGACCTTATGGACCTGCCTGGCGATTTGTTTCGGAGGCTTCCAAAGGCTAAGTGACAGAATTTACATATAAATCGAAAGCTGGTTTATGTTTGTTGTAGATTTGTGTTTTCCACTTTGTTCAACTTTTTTTTCACACCATGTTATTTCTTTCCTTTTTAAACGAAAGTTATGTTTATGGTTTATTGAAATGCCAATTTTTGTGCTGATCTTTGCCACTTTTTTTCTGCGTCGTTGATTTTTATTGGTTCGATGGGTAAATTTGATTTTATTGGTGGTTTGTATGGGATATGGGTCTTTTGGTGTAAGGGTTGATTTTTGGGGTGTTTATTGATGTTTCTTTGCTATGGTTGCAAATTTGTAAATTGATGCAATTTACCGAAGAATGGAATGGGATGTAAGTGAAGAACAGTGAATGGAGATGAGTTGAATTTAAAGCTGTCGGATATTTGTATTTTGATGGGATTTTGACTGATAGCGGAATTTAATATTATAACCCTTGTAGTAGATGGCGATGGCCACAAACTCGTAAGTATCATTGATCATCCAGAAAGTATCAGCAATTTCAGAATGGATTTCAGGACATAATAATATGTTGATTTGTTCCAGTGAGTATACATCTCAGTACGATCAGCTACATATGTACGTGCCTTGAAATGCGTTTGTGTATAACGTACGGCGAATACGATGGTCAAGCAGAAAATGTTTTTCACTTTTTTGGGATCTAATATGTACACCTAAAGTGTGAAAATCCAAAATTTTAGATTACTAAATTTTTTGGAAATTTCAGATTGATCTTAATACTTTATTATTTAAGTAAAAATCTTGAAATTAAACCCAATGAAGTACAAACACATTTGGTACTTGATCAGACCTAAGAGATATGGTGAATTGAGTGAAAACTTATACATCCTCACAGGCGCGAACGCAGAAAATTATTCCGGGGGGGGGGGGGGGTGTTTTTAGATAAAAAATTATTTCGGGGGAGGGGATTTTCAGACAAATTTATGCGGCGAGTATAAGTTACATTTAGCTATGCGTTTGTAATTACATCATTTCGAGGGGGTTTGAACCCCCAAAACCCCCCCCCCCCCCTGCGTTCGTGCCTGCATCCTCATGACATCTCCTTGGAGGTCGAATTTCGATAATTCATGAAGTGATTTTTTAGGCGATTGCTTAAAAGCGCGGAAAAAACAAACCCAATTCGATGTCTCATCAGAACAAAGATATTTTAGAAAATTCATGAAAACGTGTGCCATCACTTTACACTCACATCAAAAAATTCTGAAATCGCTTTAAATGCGATTATCTAAACGCAATCCGATATCTCACTAGTCCCAAAACATTTGACGAAATTCCTGTACAATCCTCTTGGTTTTGCTAAAACAAAAAATATTTGATATTTCAGACCTAAGAGATATGACGAAATTCGTAAGAATATGTGCATCCCATTTTCAATGGGTATATTTTTTCCCACCGCTCCTACGCATGTTGATATGACATTTTTGTTGACCACGAATTTTCAAGTTGCTCACACGGTTAAAAATAAATTATATTCAAGAAATTAAATACAATATTCTGAGAATTATATATTTATTTATTTTCTGAGCTACAGCCTAAAAAATTAGACAGACCTAGACAGGCACCTTGTAAGCTAATTACATGTGGCGCTGATTTATATAAATTTTTTTTTATAATACATTATTTCTTAGTTTTCGTATTTGTACATATTGATATTGGAAAAATAAGTCCATTAAATTTGATTTAAAATATTTAGATAGAGGAGTTGAAAGAGTTGGGAGTTTGAGGTTTGTGTTGGGTTTAAAAGGACATCAAAGGGGGGATGTTGTGGTGAAAGAAAGATGATGTTTCTTGGCATTCTTTGAGGATGTGCTGTGCGGTAGGTAAGTCTATTTTGGCAGTTGGGGGGGTGGGGACATGATTGCGGTTCTTTTTTAAAATTGAGTATCCTTTCGTCAGCCAAGTGTAGCCTAATCTTAATCTTACTAGTATTGTGGCTAATCTCCGTTGCATGGTAGAGTCGTAGACTGGCTATAAAGTCTGTGACCAGTGAGACTTCAGGGCCCAGATTGCAGCGTTGTCTTCCTGGATAGTTGTTCGTACTTGAGTATAAATTTCAGAAGGGGGGATGATACCTTCCCCATTTTGAGGGAGTCTAGAAAGTCTTCCTGCAGTTTCTTCTGCAATAGTATTGCCCGGTATACCTATGTACATGCCCAGGAATCCAACAGAGTGCTATATATATTATGAGAATATGAATCAACAAGACTGTGCCGTTTACTTTGAAAGTGGAATAAGTCACTTTCGATTTTAGATCGACATGCTTAAGGCCCCATGAGTCCGGTATGACAATTTTTTATCCGAGTTTGATTTTTATTTCTTTCTTTTTCGTTCGTGTAATTTGGCGTGGACAATACGTCTGCATAAAGTAATTATACTACCTATGATACTTTTCAATGAAATGCGGACTTCTTATGTAATTCTTGACATGAAAATCGTGAAAAATTGCTTCAGTTTGACTTCATATGTTGTTACCGAAAATGACTATTTTTTAAAATTTGATCTATGCAGGACTTCCTTTAAGATTTTTTCTAGCATTATATTAATGAAAATGACATATTAATTATTCAAGAAATAGGCAATATGCGTTTAAAAAACTCGAATTTATGCATATTAAAAAATGTTCATGGATTGTTGTTCTAATAGCATTTTTTTCAAATACATTTTTGAATTTTTTCCTTATACACGACCTAGTTTACATACTAGCTAATAAAGTGGTGTAATTTTATTTTGTTTTTTTTTTTTTTTTTTGTTAACGTGAAATATTAGCAAGAAAACAGTCATAAATCATCAAAATCGCATTTAACGTGCACATGGAGTCTTAAGGGTTTGCGTTTTAACATGTTTAAAAATATTCATGCCTACTTTCGGGAAAATTTAGTTGTATTTGTTAAAAGTGTGATGAGACAATGGCATCAAAAGACTCTCAGAAAGTTGCTTCGTGTTGTTTAAAACATCGTTACAATGTCACAACAATTTTTTTTTTAAATGTGACTTATTCCACTTTTAAAATCAAAATCAAAATCAAAAAGACTTAATTTATTCGACCACCACCGATCATATTGCTTTTCCAAGACGTTCAGTAGGTACTGTAGAGCGTTAACATCGCTCAGAAACCATTCCGTTGAATTTTTTTAATTTATCAGCTGACTATATAGTGCCAATTTTAATCTGTGTTTACAGCGGACAGACGGACATTTTTTAAAAAGACAATTGCTTCCTTATCAGACCTAAGCTTAGTGATCCCAAATAATGAATAGCGTGGCTAATAGTCTAATACAGGAAATATTTATTTTGCTTAACTTCTGGAAATACATCAAAAATAATTCTGTTCAAGTTTCCTTCCAATTCAAATTTCCTTTCTTCATTCCAACCCAGTTCAATAACTTCTTGCCTCTATCATTGAAATTATGAATGGTTAAAACGTCACTAAAGCTAACAGGGCGCTAATTATCTTGTTAAATCCGAAATCATTCCATCCAATACATTGACTCGTTTAGGCATTCCAATTAAATACCTAACATCTTAATGCCCACATGCTCGTCTCTATACGATCGTCATGATCACATCTCAACTTTTTCAAATAATCATAAAACAGTAGGACGTCGCACCTATAAAACTTCTTGGTTAACTCCCCGGAAAAAAAAACTTGTTAATTATTTTCCATCTCTATCAGTTTTATTGGGCGCTCTTCGGCAGAAAAAATTCTCAAAATGAAATAAAGTGTCGTTAAATTTAATGGAATCGACACTTAACAAACGATATGACATGATTTTCGAAGCATCTACTAAACTCGCGGATAAACATAACTTTTTCTCGTTTTTAGGACGCCATAAAAAACGAATCGTAATCTGATTATTGAAAAATATACCAGGGTAAGAATCTAATGAATGTTCGTCTTCATTAAAAATATTTCTGGCAGTTCATAAATCATCCCGAAAATATTGAAAATGAATGGAACGGCCGTGAATAGGTCGAACAATTTTTAATGCGGTAATTAAATCAACCGGTTGCTATTTAAATATTTTATTTATAAGTTTATTATGGAATGCTCTGCAGTATAAAATCTCAACGCTGTCTGTTCCTGTTCGACTTGTGACAGTCACTTTAAGTTTTTGACGGCCAAGGTGGTCATCAAAGTGTCTTTTTATAAATCGAATTTGTGATTTACTGTGATACCTTAGGAGATTTCTGCCAAAAGAGGACATCAATTTCGTTTGCTTCGGTACACCCACGACATGGCGGTATTTCCGGCTCGTTTTCAAAATTTGGGAGCTTAACGGCGTTAATAACTGGAGTTGCTATGTATTCCATAAAATTTAAATATTACACTATTTAACTTTTCGCTAATAAAAAAGCTAAGCCCCAATCGAGTCTTAACAAGAAAGATTATAGAAAAACCTGTAAAAATACATAAAATATATTGTGTCCAAGACGTTTACTTTTTATCCTTGCAAGTATAAAGTTGTATATCCCAATAGAACATCAAGGGCGCCCTTAGAGGGAGCAAGAAATCGCACATGCCTTAACCTGTAGTTCAATCCAATCAAAAATAAATGAAATATATACCTATATTACTCATTTTTTCAAAAGTCGGTCAAATCTGACTCGACATACCAAAAATGATCGATTCTTTTAAAAATATTCTATAAGAGTCTTTCAATAATTTAAAAGAAAAAATTCAATTTAGTTCTGAACAGTAGCAGTATGGTATCAGCATAATTTTCACTACAAAATTGAGGTAGCTATATGAAATGAGAACATTTTCGAATGAAGTTGGATAAAACTACTGTTACAATTATATGCTATCTTCAGAGAAGTATTTTCTACAGTAAAATAAATCGATTCAATTGTACATCTTTTGTATAGTGGGCAAATATGCCATTTAATGTGTTTTCCAATTTTTGAGCAGTAAATTTCAATTTTGAATCTGTAAATTTCAACTTCGATAGCTGCAAATTCTCTGGATATTCTCTTGAATTTACTATCTAAAAAAGTGTATAATTAGCACTCTTTAAGAGACTCATTTATTTCTACATCTAATATTTCTTACTTACTTTAAAATTGGATGGAAAATAACATTTTTTTAAAACAGTTAACTTCTTCTTAAAAGAGAGAAAGAAAACCCACTACGAAATTAAAGTTTCTTAGCTTTCATATCAAATGTTTTCAGGTTTTGAACTGATAGTATTTGAGTATTTGATATCCAGAAGTGCAAAATCCGGATCGACGGATCAAGAAATGCTAGTAAGTAAAAGTACGAAGAAGTTAATTCATATTGTGCTCTGAAAATCATACGTATGGTTCATTATCTCATTTAAAGGTTCAAATTTCCAATTTGAACAAATGGAAAACATACTGCAGCCAGATGGAACTACGTTCTAAATTAATTTGGGATCACAAAGTAGTGGAGAGTGGATTATCTAAATAGTAATTACTTACTACTTACGATGGTGCTACAGTTCAAATTGGACTTTGGCCTCCTGAATGTGCCGCCTCCAGCATTCTTGGTTCAGTGACCGCGTCCTCCAGTTTCTGCATCTTAGAAGTGATTTGCTGTCTGCGTCAATAGAGTCCTCCAGGCGCTTTTGTGGTTTTCCAACTGGTCTTTGTTCAGAAACTTTTCCCTTTAGTGGAAGTACCGAATTATACGTCATATTTGTCATCATTATTTGTCTTTTAATTTCGATGGTTTCGCTTCCATCCGAGATATACAAAGTTGTCTACGTTTTTTGGTTGAAGTCTCCTACCTGTATGGTTTATATCATGAAAAATGTTTGATGATTTTCTACATTGATGTAACGATTTTTTCATTAATCCGAAGAATTTCGTTTAATGTAACGGATCATTAATATGTATTAAGAACAGTTTCTTTTCACTGTGGATTAGGTGGAAGACCCCTTTAGGTGATGAGTTTTTGCAGGATGGGGGCTTGTGGCAGATTATATGAATGAGTTGAATAAAAACTATAGGTACTCAGCCATGACTGTTATTATTAAAAAAGATAAAGTATAGTAATAAAGTAACATTAATTAAATTATTTAATTTTAACAAGACTCTTAAATTTTGCGTAAATTCGCTTACAAAACATTCAGCACCCATTTTGTATAGCTACTATCAACGTAGCTTAAGGTTGTAGCAGCTTCTGACAGTAAAACGAAATTTTATTTGCTAAGGCACCTTTGTGCCACGAATTGATGCCAGTTCTTTAAGGAGTTTCAAAGAAGCCTCCTCCGCAAAGTACAACTAGCTGGAAACATGTACTCGTAAAATTTTCGGAGGGAAGAAGATGGAGTTTCGAAAGAAAATTGACGGAAGACAACATTTAAGTGGTCCATTTGTATTCATGATGCCGCGTCCAGGAAAAAAAAACCATAACTTCCTTCAAGGCTTCAAGTATACCTTGTTTCGACGTTATTGTCCGGAATATAGTGGCACCTACAACATTAAGGGGGTTGGGTGGAGGAGTTACGTTAAAAGCGGATATGGAAGTTGAACCATTTTGTACTGAGTTTTCTATCTATCTACTCTGCATTCAGTTACGAATGATTGCAGTTCTTTAAAACAATTTAGGATATAGTGTCATAAGCACCGGCGAATAGGGAAATAATTTCCATTCGAAGAATATCGAAGGATTAGCATCTCCAGTTCGTAATAATTACTCCAGGGATAATGTGCTCTACTTTCTCCAACACACAAAACTACAAGCTCTCTAAAAGGACATTACTGATTCCTTTCCTGACTCTTGCTCTTACTGTGGAGTTGCCAAGTTTTGTGATTCTTTTACTCGCTATGGTGGTACTCGTATATAGTAGGTGGAATATCGCCATGGCAAGGCCGATAAAGCCATATTTCCGAAAGGTTTCCTATATTGAATCGTCTGCCAATACAGAACAAGTCCTGGAATGGGGGAATCGAATGCATATCCTATGTACAGTGTACACCTACCGCCACCCATCCTAGTAAGGACTTTTTCGACATAAGTGGATTTATTATATAAAAGCCTTATGAAAGCCACGTACTAGTGAGCGTGTTCGTGTTCTGTATTGGTATGACACCTAAGTGATGAGCAAATAAAAAGACGAACGACGACTAATTTATTTGGCCATTAATTTACGACAAAAAGTTGTTGATGGAGAGATTTTTCTGTTTTGTTTGGGGTTCTGGCCTTAGCTTTTTTTTTGAGTCCCTAGTCGGTTTGATGTAATTGTATATCCTGCTGTCTTAGCCATGATTTAATGGCGTCTTTGATTGTTTTGGGCTTTTTTTTTGAAGCAATAAGTAGCAAGATGGTGGCAATGTTAATAATTTTGAGGGAAAATAGATAGTTACTTGCTTAGGATCCATGGAAGCTTCATACATACATTCGCATATACTTAACAAGCCGCAATTAAAAACAAGACTTCTATGATCCAGTAAATGTTTATATTCAGATTCAGATCCCCTGATCTATTTTTTTACCTAAGCCAAATTGAATCTTCTTGTCATAATTGGTTCGTGATATCAAACAGATTTTACAATAATTATTGTGGTATTATTCTTTGTAATAATTACCATACTAGTCAAAACAACAACAGTTATTGCAGTAAATCATTCGGAAGATGGAATAAATACACTGCTTTAGTAATATTACGAATATACATATTACATAGTTAAAATGTACTATAAGTTTGTGTAATATTAGTTTCTAGATAAACAGTAAATGTAAAATAATCAGTTTTTGTGTAAATTTACTACTTCTGTGTAACACTCCTGTAATATTAATCTGAATTTTGTGTAATCTCGAGAAATATTAACAAGAAAGTGATAGAGCTTTAGTTGCTGCACTGACGTCGTATATTGAAGTTTATTTATTTTTTGTTGTTACTTAAAAAAGTAAGATATTTAGCACTACGCCAGTACGAGTACTTTAATACGTCGTTCATCAAAAAGATAGACTTGATTTACTTCATCGCAAGTAATAAATTATCATTATAATTATTGATGTGTGCTTTGGATAGCAGTGCAAGTATGTGTTACAGTATTTGCTCAAAGTATACTACTTTTGTTTAATAATCGACAAATTTACAAGTTTGGGTAGTAATTTATTTGTATGGTAAAAATTACTTAACCTACTTAACCTTAATACAAATTTTACAATATTACTTATATATTTTTACACATCAATAGAGTATTTTAATACACAAAACTTGAGAATTTTTATAATAAGGAAATATTTACTACAATAATTATTGGCATCAACAAAGATTTCTTAGCGTGTACTCTGGTGAAAATAAGTTAGACATATATTATTTCTTATTCACTTGTTGCCAAAAACGCAAAACGGACAGACAGATGGAAGAACAACGAAAGGATTGAGCGGACGATAACTCAAGCACGATTTGACCTACACAGTAAATAATGTTGCAATCTTTACAATAATTATCACATTAAAATCTGTTAAGCATGTAAATTTAAATCAGAGTGTAAATTTAGTCAGAAATCTATGTAAAATGGACTACCACATTTACGTTATTGTAATTTAAATTTTAAACTGTATGAAATATACCTCTGAATTGTAATGTTACTATTAAAAGGTCTGAAAAATATATTGCAATTTATACTTTTTCAATTTTTAATTGCGATATAAGCAAACTTCTTAGGAAAAACTACTCGAAATGTATCGAAGGGCTTAAGTGCGTGTATGTGGATTAGCAATTGAAATGTAAAATTAAATTCGGTTTTTATTTTACCCTCTTTTGATTGGCAACAAATCGCCAACGATAAATGTTGTTAATTTTTTTTACTGTCCAGGGGGTTGAAATTTTGAATAAGTTAGTTGGATTGAATTTTTCAGGCTAACGCACAAAATCATTCTACTCCTTCGGGTAGCTGCTACACAAAAGTTCTTAAGCAAATATTCACCAGTATCGAACGATAACTTCGGAAGAATTTAAGCTTCGACTTTGTAATTATGTCCTTGATGGTTTTGGACTGCTTTCAGTTAAAGGAACTTGAAGGAATATGAAGAAAACCCCATGACACCTTCGTGTAGTTGCCATACAAAAATGAATTTGATGGCACTCACTCAAACTCAAGAAATTGATTATCTACGAATTCAAAATTTAATACAAATTAGTTTTGAGTGAAAATGAAGTTCGAGTTTATCAGTTAAAGAAATTCGTTTACTCCTTCTAGTGTCTCCACGAGTTTTGGCCGATAACTTTGGAACGCTTCAAGCTAGGAATTTAAAATTTTGTACACATTTGGTGGGTTTTTTTCAACTGGATCAAGATCAAGATCATTCGTTTTACATTGAAAACAACAACGAACAGATGATCCAAAATCAAAATAGGATCATTGATGGATCAATTTTGTTCTCTTAACACTGACTTTTGTACAGTACCGTTTCGTCGTATAGTATGCGAAACTTTGCCGCCAGGGCAGCTGACAGTTTATCCGAGACCTGCACAAACAGAATTGTTGACTCTACTAAAGGAGCTTTTGGGATAATCCACACCGTTTTTTTTGATTTGATCTGATCCAGTTGAAAAAACGCACCTATTAATTAAAAAAATGGTTCCAATTAAGGGGATAAATACGCTGGAAACTAAATGAGTTCTCCCTGTAGCCATCCCACAAAAGTTTATCACACTGCTTGAATTATCACACTGCAAGAAAAAAACTTGAGATCTAAGTACCCCCATCGATATTGCACCAATTGCTCGGAATCATATCACTCAAATTTGATGGAACAACTTGCAGATTCGACGAATGAATCAGCGAAAATTCAAAATACAAAAGGATTGGTCATCAATTTATTGCGAAAACTTTTATATCACGTTTCGCTATTTGCCACTTGGATAGCTTGAAACACTTCCCGAGTAGAGAAGTGATGCCCGGCCGGACTGATGGTCCTCATCAACAATTTTTCACAGAATACTAGTCCTATAAATTTATCGCCTAGCTAAGCAAAAATTTCACGAGTCGAGTTAGGCGTGGTGATTTGTATATGTCACCTTGTACTGCCCTGAAGCTTACTCTGCAAGATGAGGTTCTTCTATGCTCTTGGCCATTTATTTTCTAGCACCAAAACTGAGCTGGTTTTGTTGCGAAGGTGTCAAAATGATAGACGATTATGACCAACACCTACTTGACCGGGATGTTAAAATTATTTATTAACCACAATCACTTGCAAAAAGGTGTGGGAATAGAAATTTAGTTCCGGTCAACAATTGGTCTGTTGAACATGAAATTGGTTTTCTACCCAATCCACAAGGGCCTGTTGTCTGGGTTGGATCCCCATAAATAGGCAGCTATAGGATAGTAGCGAGTGTACCACAGGAAAAGTATAGGAAACATTGGACGAACGGTAAGGGTAGTAAAGGATTTTTAGGTCGCCCTTCTGGCAGATATTCCAATAAATTCCAATTTTCGTTCCAAGACGAACATTTCATAGCCATTGGATCCCGAAAGAAGCCCATTTATGTCCATATTGGGCTCTAGGATGTGTTATCGTGCACACTTGAGTGGTCCTCTTCGGAATACAAGTGACCTCTTTAGCTTCATTTTATGGTTGTGTAGCGGGCTTTCATATATCGGGATTTTTTTCTTTCGTGTCAGACATTTCAGAAGTATTTTTCTTTATACTTAAGCGAAAAGGATCTATGATACGGTAGAAATGTTCTTAAAGGAATGCAAGATGGTTGAATGATGAGGGTAGCGAAAAGTTTCGTGGCCAGAATGGACCATATGTGGCTGAAAATTTAAGTGAAAAATAGAGCTCAGGGTGGATATGGGGTAGTGCTGTAGTCGTATAATCCAATAAAGTTTCTTTCTATTGGGTCGATTTCGTGTTTTACGATTTTTCTATACGCTAGTAAAAAGTCTGGTTAATGTTCGAGCATAAATCGATGCTAAATCGGATGAAGTTCATGAAGAGTATGTGAAATTTTGACCAAACTACAGCAGTTTTAGGGCTTTCGCTTAATTATTTTAATTTTAAAGTACCTACTCTCGAATCAAACTAGGGAATACTCTTGTAAAAATATATCGCGGTGGGTAGCACTCGTATGATAGTCTAAATGAAATACTAAACTCCGATTTACAGTCTATATTTAAGGATACAGTAGAGTAAAAAGTGAACATGAAGTTTGTTCTTTTTTAAGGACAATCGTTTGGCTGATACTCGAAAGAGACAGACAATATCCCCTGTTTTCAACTTCGCATCCGAGAATTACCTTTTGAAAAATTTTCTTTGTTCCAGAACTTTTATATGGGTGTGGATTCACTATATTTTAAGCATATGTATTCATTTGAATAGGGCCATTGAAAAATTACAGTGAACAAAATTTCAAATTCCTAGATTAAAGCGTTCTGAATTTATAGACCAATACTCGTGGACCAGTGTTTCAAGGACATTTATATGTGACCTACCCTAAGTAGTGCAGCAATTTCGATGACCTAACTTTACTTATGATTTAAAACTAACATGTGTAACATTTTGATTTCAGGCCCGACTGATTTCTTAAGTTGTATTGAGTTCAGTAAGTTCGGTGAAGACAATTTTACAAGAGATATTGTACAAAAGCTACACCAATTGGATGATCTTCATATTTACACATTTATCTGCTACTATTGAAATATCGAGGAATGCAAAAATTCATTGTACTGGCTTAAAACATTCTGAAGGTATTGGCCAATATCAATCACTTCTGTATGGCAACAACTCGCTCCAAGGACCCTTTTCTTTTAATAAACTAAGCCTTACAAATCCTGTTTTAAGAATGAATACTAAACTTCAGATTCCTAGATCAATCCATTCTTGAATAATTGTGACACACGGTCAGGCAGACAATCAGACGGACAGGCAGGCCGACAGTCAGAGTGAAAGACAAACAGACGGATAGCAAGCGGACTTCGAGACCTTAACAATCATTGATCAAGAAATAATATGTAGCCCTTGAAATTGATTTGCTTTGTCGATTGGATGTACCCATTTAAGCGGTTACTTTTTGGCAGGACCGTTTTAGGCAAAACAAATTAGGGTTTCTATATTTCAGGAATCACTTATGGTAAGAAATTGAGACTTGGCACTTACAAAGAGCTTATGTAGTGGAGCATTTTGCAAGAAAATGGTAGGTAGGGGAGTGGCTGACCAGGAAAAAAAATGCATCCGAAACGCATGAAAGGTGGAGTCGAGACATAATAAAGTTCATGTCTCCTAACAGTAGGAGCACATTAGAGATACAACAATTTAAAGCGAGATAGCGTGAGCATGTGGAGAATTAGGTATTGTGATATCTCCCGAACGGGTTATGCTAGAGAGATGAAATTTGGTTTGTATATACAGCAGCACGAGAGGAGTATGTTGAATGTAACATTTTTGTGGGTGAACGTGGATCACGGAAGGGTGATGATCTTTTTTTCAGAAAATCAAACAAGAATGGAATTTTTCATAATGAGAAGCTATCATAGAAGAAGTTTCTGGTTTGAAACCCCAACACGAAATCCCCGAATATTGATTAATCGCTGTCCCTGAGGACATAAAAGTTTGAAAAACCTTCACTGGATAGGCCAGTATTTTAAAAAGACTTTGTTGGACTGGGTCTGAACTACTGACGCCGGAAAAGTTCAAAAACTTAAACAAATTTGCTTCTATGGCATCTTCTCACCATGAAAAATTCCACTCTTATAAGAATTAGTAGGAAAAAATTAATATTGCTGTTGGCTGGATACAATCCTCAGTGAATTTTATATACCCTAGCGAACAACCAAAAATTCAACCAAATTGGTTGAAATATTGGGTGATTTTTAGTACCACCTACCTTTAGTATAAATTTCACACCATAAACTTCACTGACGCCGGAAAACAACAAATACTTAAACAATATTTTAATCTTGAAACGAAGTAATGTGTTCGATTTATTTTAAATAAAAACACTGAAATTAAATTTATGGATTAACTGATGTGATTTTTTTAATTTGGGAGTTTACCCTTACTTGGGACAAGATGATACAACGATAGGAAACTTTTAAGTAATAATTTCAATAAAACAAAATAGTAAATGTAATTCATGTAAACGAATAGAAAAAAACTAACCTCCACACCCAATTTTAGCACTTGTCGAGGCTTCTAGTATGCCTAAAAACAAACACCTCAACATCAATCTTCTACAAAGTATGAACCTTCTGACATCAATCAATCGTTCAGGAAATATGGTGGTTTTCGCCAAACTTCCACCTTCCTTAAACCTTAAATTCCACATTTCAGCCAAATATCATATCGGTTCCGAAGATCTAAAACACAAAATGTTTCGTCTAAATTACTCCTCCATACTCACACCCTCCGTAATTAACCACTCCAAGAGAATCATCTAATCTACCCACCAAAATAATTTGAACTTAATATATTAACGGGTTGGTGAGTTACGTACCTAAAACATTCTACATCTACGGCAGACAGACGTCTACGCGGACAGACGATTACGCTGGACAGGCAGACATTTTTCAGGGTAGACAATTTTTGAAATTTTGGGTATATATCACAATACTTCATTATTAAAAAAATAATAAAGTATAATTCAGGATTTGCATAAACTCACAACCTCAGAGCCATAGACAAAATTTTAACATTCGAGTTTATAGTATCTATTCAAATTGAAAAAAAAAATTATTTATATGGGCAACGTCTAAGAATAAATTATAATTTCGAATTTAAAACCATATCTACCATAACTAAAAAATACAATCACTCGCCATGTTCATGGACCAAATGTCACAAAGCGAATATCACTTAAATATGTACCGCAAACAATCAATTTTCCAATTTTCCTTCAGGGTGATTTAGACCATAACACAGTGTAACCTCAAAAATCTGTCAGCAATATTCCAATTCCCATTTCTCTAGGTCTAATAAAATAAACATAACCGAGCTCATGTAAAATGTATATTAAGAAGAAGGAGAAGAAACCAGCACTGAAGATCCAGAGCAGAGGTCCTTCCTTTACTAAAATCCTGAACCGCACATTATCCCCGGGGTATAATAAGTCACTGCAATCAAAATTCAACTAGTTCACTATCCCTTCATTTAGGGGTGGGTAAATATAAATCACACACTGACTCCATGCATATACCAGCGAGCCTGGACCATAACCACTTCAGCGGAGGACCATCAAGAAGCGATACAACACATGTTGGAACGATTCGATGAAAGCAAATCGATTCGTAGTGATAACCAAGTCCTGACGGAAGGACGAAAATCCCGAACAAAAGTTTAATAGCGAGGGGTGATACAATGGAGGACGCCAAATAGACAAACAAAACAATCTCCCGAACAAAATGATGAGCAATAATTACGTGAGTAAAAGGTGTCGGTTGCATTATTTTGTCATTACAATAAATTGTTCCCTTTTCGTTGGGTCGGTTTGATGTTTTCGTAGAACACCCCTATCAATAAGGAGAGGAAATTCTCTCCCCTGTGTTACGGGCTCCTGTGTAAAGAAATTTGAACAGATTGCCATAATTGAGTTTCATCAAAGATTTAGCGGGTGGGTGACTTTTAATTTACTCAAGGCAAAGTATAAGGAATATTTTCTCTCTGCATTTTGTGGTAAAAATATGGGGAATAGAATCAAAATATAGTTGGGAGGCCTTTTTTCTAAATATTTCAAAAATTTCAATCGAACTCCGCGGTAAATGCGTTTCTACTTATAACGCGGTTGCAGTCATTCGGTGCAATTTTAATAGCTTTGATGATTCTGTGGTTTGAAAACTTTTATTCCATTCCAGCGCGGAATATAGCAAAAGTAAAAATCACGTTAATATCTCATCACTTCTCGGAAATATAGTCAAATTTGTGGAAATGGACACAACCCGTTTACATCTCTTGTGGGTTCAATATCACAAAATCCTGAAATAAAGTTTTAGGCAATTATGAAAAATGGCGTGAAAGAAAAAATTAATTTCATATCTTATCAGGCCTAAGAGATATGACTGAATTCGTGAAAAGTACATAATTTTGTGCCTCTAAGGAGTTGAATGCAAATATTCCTTAAATCAGTTTTAAAGCGATTAATTAAAAATTTCCGTGAAGTATCTATGCGATTTGTCAGAATTCATGAACATGTTTATAACCCCTTTACACCTTAAGGGTTGAATTAAAATAATCCTGTGAATGGCTTTTAGGCATTTATTCCAGAAAAACATTGAAGTTAATTTAATTTGATATTTCAGGAGACCTAAGAGATATTATAAAATAAAATTCGTGAAAATATGTGCACCTTAATTTCATTAACCATTTTGTTCATCCCATGTACATACACCAATGAATTTATGTATTTTCGTATCTTTTTTTCTATCTTAATACACCTAGCATGTTTCAAGTTTCTCGCATAAGCTGTTCCAGAGATAGGGAGTCCCCATCTCGTCCAAGCCACTCACGTATCATTCTATTAATTACAACCTATATAGCAGTACCATAAGTGAACTCCAAGTTTCAACTATTCATCATAAGCTGTTCTTGCAATAGAAAAATCAGTATTTTCTTATTTTCACTGTGTGCACCCACACACCCACACTTCTAATTTTGTTTGGGCTAGAGACTCTATCGGGTCTTCTTCGAAGGTAAAGAAGCTGTAAGCATGAAATTTAAGGAAAAAAACCTCAGATTTGCATTTGCAAAAGTAGAGCAAGACAAAAATTCGAAAAAAGGTGTTTGATTGCATTTTTCTTCGACATATCTTTTAGGCCTGCATCTGTATCGAATTACTTTAACTTCTACATGCTCTTTATGTAAGAACCCAGAAACTGTTTTCGTTTTTTTTGATATTCTACCGGAAATTGGCTGCAATGCAATTGTGTAGATTTTCACGACTTTCGATCCATTTCTTAGATCTAATAAGATATCGGTTTTTTTGCATGATCACCAAAAATCTAATTTAAGCTTTTTTCGATATTCAACCTGTGTGGTGATTGTGCAAGCTTTCACGAATTTCGACTGATCTTTTAGGTCTAATATGATATCGAATTCAAATTTATTTCTATGGCTCTATAGATATATAATCGACTAAAAATTTTTTTTTCAGAATTTTGCGATATCTAAACCCTAAAAAGTGTAAGTACAATATCTCTGTACGTACTTACGAATTCCGACATATCTTTTAGGTCTTATGAAATATTGTACTTTTTTTATAAAATTTTACAACTTTTTGGGACATAGCTCGGGAAAATTGAGCAGAACTGTTGTCGCCTGTGCGCTAGCCGTAAAATATCAACTTCGTTTTTGGGTCATAATTGGGAACGGCATCAAGGTCGAAATACAACACTGGTTGTGTCGCTCCAGGTACTTTTATTAATAAACGCGTTTATTTGGAAACCTAAACTTTAGGATGCCTGCTTCGAAGCAATCATAACCTAAGTACGTCCTAATAAAAAACACTGAAAACGAATTAAAAAAAACTTCAGCTAAAAATCATACTGCAGATATATTTTCACATTTTCTATTTTTTCCGCATTTTCACATATGACTATATGCTCACTCTTGGCACATTAAGACCTGGTACCAACTTTCTCCACCCTTAGGGAAAATTAAAAAAAAAAAACTAGTCGAAAACTACATTTATTTAGCAATAAATATATATATGATAAAAATAAAACAGTTGAAACAAATAACCACAATAAAATTGTGCACAAAAACCGAAAGTTTATTATTTAAATGGCATTTATGCATGAATCCATACCACCCACACCCGGCCCATTATCCCGCCGATTCATATGCTTGCATTCACCTCTCCGTGGGCACGAATTACCTTCAAGGTATGCGATGGATGAATTTCATAAATGAGGTGAACACGAACTTTATATGATTGGGAAGCATTTCCCATGTGGTTTAGGCACCTCATGTCGTTGATCAAACAAATTGTTGTAGTCGACTATGAAACATGTAATAAACAGTCAATTTATTTATCGAACACTGTTTTTAAAGACAAATGCTCGTACCGATAATAGAAGAAGAAAGAAGAGGGTGGGTCCCTGTCTGTAGGACACTCTATACGTAATTTAAGATCAACCGGGGTCAGAGAGCTCATATCAATGTTGAAAATGATTTTAGTTTGATTGTTTTCAACAACGAAAGTTATTAAATCTCATTTCAAGTAAATAATTTCGAAACATCAACAACTGTCGGCTTCATTCTTCATTACAATTACTTGGAGAGAAAGACGCCCCCAAGTGCTCCAAACTAATTAAATTATCTTCTTCGCTTGAACAGCGATGACCTTATCACCGAAAAATGACAAACGGAATACGCTCAGCACGATTACAACAATTATAACGAAGAAATTTATGTCGATCCCATTGAAGAATTGGAGTGTTTACGCGATAGCTCGATTCATTGATTTCGTAGTCTTCGATCCGACAAAGTATCAAAAAAAGAAGATTGTTTTATCACCAGTAGGGAAAGAAGCTGTCGGCATTTTTCTTATGAAGAGCCAGCTTCGGAATGGCTAACCCGCGATAACCTCTTTCCTATTGCAATAGAAAATTGTAGAAGTGCTGCTCCAATGATCCGTCTTTGGAGTACACATCACAATAGTACAATTATTAGATTATTACAAGTCGTCGCCAGATAATTTGTTGGACAAATTGTTTTTTTATTGACCGATGAGTTATGAAGAGGAACGAAAAATTTCTTAATGATAGTCTGATCCGATAGTCTACCGAACTGACCATGCGCTATCTTTAACCGTATGACTAGTAATAATTGAGGCTATGATTTACTAGATGCGATTGCTCGATGAGGTTATGTTTGTTTTTCGAATTTCAACGACTGGAAACAGTTCGATGACTTTCTAATCGGCTATTATGAAACTTCTGTCGATTGGCTTTTATCGATAGTCTATCACTTAATATATTACATAACGATCTTGTTGGAGTCTGTGCAGATAGCGATTTGGCGGTAATTCCTATTTCTACTATTTGCCATTAGGAAATAGCGAAAACAAAATAGAAAAATCTGCCAAGAAAATGGGCGTAATTTTATTGTCTTTATTTTGGTAAAAAATACTGGTCTTATAAGACAATTGTTTTTACTTCCTCGGACTATCCACACAATTACCTAAAATCTGATTTCAGGATTTCGCAATTTCTTAGATCGTCTGATTGGTTATACAATCTTAAAAAAATAATTTCGGGATCTTTCTACATATCTGTGGCCACGGGAAGATAAAATAATAAGGAGATAAAACTAAAAACAATTCAGTGCAGCAATTTTTTGCTAGTGTTACTATTGTACTATTCCTGTAAATCTATAGTTTTTGTGGAAAAATTAAATTTGTTTACATCTCAGTGATCAAATAACATATAATAATAACTTCTTCACAGTCTTATAAGTCTTGGGAGACGACCACAGTAAGTACACTTGTCCCATTTTACTATTTCTCGACTAATCAAGTTATTCCGTGTAACCACTGATATATTCATTCCTCAATATGAAAAGAGGTTGTAATTGTTTTCACGAATATCGGCATATCTCTTAGGTAAGAACATCAGTGCTTCTCAATTATGTTGGAATTATAATTTTCTATAACATAATTGAAAAGCATTGATTTTCTTCGATTTTTTAACTTACAAAAAAATTAGATAGAAACAAAAAATTTAAACTATTTTTTTTTTCAGTACCAACATAAACTTTCAATAGAATCGGCGATGATAAGGTCACAAATTTCGTCATTTTTGGTGATTTTTGATGGCATGAGTCAAATGCTAATTCGACACCTCATTTTAAAATTTTAAAAGAAATTTTCTGGGCACTTATACGATTAAGGCGATATCTCGGCAAAGCTAAGAGATATCGCGAAATTCGTGAAAATTGCCAATTTTGTTGGCTCCATCTTCGTACGCGAATACTTTTTTTTGGTTTGCCGTTTCTAAGATAAAAGATACAACCTACCTACTTCAATCAAATAGGGTGCGCTACATTGACTGTACATAGAAATTTTTGTTTTCCACCCTCTCCTATTCACACCTAACACACTTCCACCTGCAAATATTGTCTAGTTCACTAACTCTTTTGTAAAAATTGCAAGATCAGATCTGAAATGGTTTCTGTGATACTCGTATATATGAGTCGACTTTCTTAAGAAAATTGTTTTCCACATTTAGAAAAACATTTATATGTGTACGTCCTTCAACGAAAATTATTCTCGATTAATGGAAATCTTTTGATCGCTATGGCTCTTTTTTGGTGCCTAGTGTGCGCTGCAGCTCAGTGTGGCGGCCCTTCCTAAAACTAATGGAAATCTCAATCTGTTAAACCAAAGATTAAAATCTTCAATTTTGTGAAGAATAGGTAAATTATTATTATTATAATTTGGAAGATAGCTTAAGTAGGCTTATAGAGTTAGCTAGGTGAATTATTTTTTAATCGTAATAATGATTCATAAATGTACACAGCTAGCGAGTGAATTTCGAGTTCTGGGTGAATTCACTTTAAACTTACGAATTAAAATTTGAACTGGAAGGTTTTGGTTTATACAGTTTTTCTTTAATGTTTTTTGTGAACATTCTTACTTTATTATTTAAATAATAAAATATTGTTATCGATTTTTTAAAAAAAAATTTGTTATCCTGAAAATTTTTTTTACACGTTTTATGACTAATAAACGCCAAAAATGCAAAAAAAAAAATTCAGTCCGTCTGTGCGCCGTCCGCCGTACGCAAACTCGTTTGAGGAATTATAGTTGCCAAGCCCTATGAGCTATTAAATTCAATTTTTTTCTGAATAGACATGGTGAAACCCTTGAAGTCAAATTTTTTTGAGGGGTTGGGGGGAAGGTGGGGGAAGCGTTTTAGACGAAAAATTTTGGTTTCTAGATCTCAGCAACAGCTTATGGTAGGAGGCTGAAACTTGGAATTTCTATAGAGCTTTGATAATGGACCCATTTGCAAAAAAAATGCTGATATAGGTGAAGGGGTGTGGGAGTGGAGGGGGAAATAATGCGCCCGAAACGCAAAAATGCCGAGATCGACACATTCTAAAATCCATATCTCTTAAACCGTGGCAAGCAAATAAAACTTAACAAATATCTGTAGTAATACTAAGAGAGTAGATTGTAATAAAATTTGTTGGTGGGGGTGGGGGTGGTGGCGTACGGATATCTTACAAACCAATTGCACCAGAAAAACCAAAAATTCGGTTTGGGTATAAAGCTTGATAAATAAACATTGCTCAAAGTAAAATCTTTGAAGGGGGCAGGGGAGCATAGATGTGGGGGGATAAGAATTTTTCAAAAATATCACTTTTCATATCTCAATAACAGTGTAAGATAGATGCTTCAAATTTTTACCAGAAGTAGGCCCAATAGAACCCTAGTAGGGAAAAAAAATTTGAAGTTGAAAAAGTTTCGATGTTTATATTTTAAGAACCAGTAATGATATTAACCTTAAACTTCGTATTTAGATAAAACTATAGTAGTTGCATGGAGGAAAAATAAATTTTTTTTAGGGGTAGCATGGCACGAGGATGGGGGGTGTTTTTACTAACTTTAGAATGGCTTGTGCTAAAAAGTTGAAACTCGGTATGTATATGTAAATCAACTAGAAAAGTAATTCTGGATAAAAAAAAATTCTAATATTCATTGGCGTTCAGAAGGAGGGGGGAGTAAAAAAAAATTATCAGTAAATATAAAATGCATATATTTTCACGATTTTCGTTATAAAGTAATCTCCCGGTAACGTGAACAAGCGTTAACGTGAACATACCGATACTGTGAACAGCAAATATTTTCTATTGACTAATCTACAACGTGAACAAATATGTTACGTCAAACGTGAACAAAATCAATCAAGTGTAGTATATTTCATTGATCAATACTGGCAAATGAATAAGTTTTGGTCTTCTTTTGTCAGTTTGGGATTGGGAAAAAAAATTAGAAGACATTAGTCGGTTCCACGATACTGTACCTTAAAGATGTATATAGGTGTACAACTTATTAACAACTACATCCTCACGTTGAGTTTGAATTAAATTTTAAAACTTTTTTTTAAAGTCTGATTCAAATTTAAAGATTAACCCGCAAACTTAATGTTCTCTCTCTATGAAAAATCTCTAAACTGTATCGCAATAAAATTAAAAACCGAAAATAAAAACCCGACAGAGTGTGTAAATTTATAGTACGAGTCCAGGGGGGGGGGGGGGGGGGATTCGAAACCCAACCTGAAAAAACTCGTTGTTCGTTTTTCGCCATTTTTGAGTCGTTTTCTGTTCACATTTTTATAGGTAGAGATATTTTTTTATTTTGTTGTTTTTTGTTGTTATTATTTTTATGATTGTCAAGTATTTATAGATGCGAATTTTTCGTAGGTGCATGAAATTTCGTTTCGGGCATTTATCCAACAATATGGTCGGAGTTCCGGCACAGTTCAGTAGACTATGGATGATATCCTGTGTCTATCCGTCCATCGAGTAATAGGACTCAGGGAACACCTCACCTTTTATATTTTTTATGAACATTTTATGTGTTTTTTAATGTATGGTTTCCATGTATGTACCTAGTTGATCGATTTTTAGTTTGCGATTTTATTTTTTTTCATGAAGCGCTTTATTGTAGCCCAGAAGCGAAAATTTGTTTCCACTTGATAAGGGTCATACTTTGAAGCGAATAAATTTTTATTTACTTGAAAATAAAATAAAAAAGCGAAGACAATAAAATAAACTTTCCGATTATTTCATGAGATAAAAATGGTTTTATAATATCAACAAATTAAAAAAAAAAACAAAGGGACTTTAACTTTATTATAAAATTCAATTTTTTACAGCATCCTTTTTTAAGGATTTTCGTATGGTATTTATTCGAGAGAGTTTATAATTTTTGTTGGTTCCGTATTGTATACTAGTATGTATTTCAAAGTGATTACATTTTGCATAATTTTTAATTTCCTGATTATGGGTTCTCTGTCAATAATGAAATAAGTGTAACAAAGTTTTGAGTGTTAGACGACTACTAGAAGGTTTGGACGCTTTTACCACTTAAAATTCTACTCCTCTGTACTTTCCAACCATGTAAATGTTCATGGATGGATGGATGGTTCTGACTTATTCACTTCTTCTTTTTCCCTTTGGCTGTTCGTTTTCATGGGTTTTTTGGTCAAACCCATCAAACACCTTCCGTTTCAATTCCAGGTTAGTGGAGACTTTTGCATCAACTTCTCAAATTAAAACCGATTTATTGTCACTTTTGTCTCTACATCTCAATGCCTCCTTCTCCAAAGAACGTTATTCCTTTTAACTAAAAGCATCGTGCGAAAGGAAGGGTGACATCCTTTCCTCTTTGTAAACAGCAAACCTTTTGATTGCTATACAAATAAAACTGAAGAGCCATTTATACGTTTGAAATTTCATTTTTTTTCATTCTTCTTCTGAATCCCGATATCGTACAACATAAAACGGAAGGGGTTGGGAGATTGCAGGGCTTAATATGTACTCAATTTTCTTCTCAAATTTTGTTGCCGCAAAAAGCACGCATTAAACCCTTCTCACAAAAAGGGAAAACCGAAATCGGGATCATTTTGAGTGAATGAAGTGAAGTTATGGCATTTTAGCACACATAAAAATTCAGTTCTTATATGACACAATCGTATTGTTTTCCTTCTTTACTAAAGCGAAAAAGGTTGTAATCGGCAAATTTATATAACGATGTGGAAGTCGAGGGGAATATGTAAGTAGGAAACATATGAGAACCCTAACGATGGGATAATAATAACAAATTAGATCAAGAATATGTAGCATAAGTTAGTTGGTTTTAGTTGAAACATAAATATAATATGCATTTCGAATGCGAATATAATTTGCCATTCATTCATATGAAACCATATGTGAAAAGCCTGCGTCATTCTTAAATTCGCTTAAATAAAAATTAAAGAAAAACACCAACAAAACAATTTCTTCCAAAAAGGTCACGAAAGAGAAAACAAATTTAGGACAGATTTGTTCCAGTTAAATTGGAAAAGTTATCTTTGATTTATAACGCGACAAGTATTCTATGAATGTGTATGTGTGGCGAGAACTTTTTCGGTGAAAAATGTGTTTTTTACGGAACAATTTCATTTTCGCGACTGTTGGGCAGATTGTTACTTAACTTTTCTATTGTATTCAAACCGGCAATACAAAAGAGATAGTTTTCATTTTACATGCCATGCGAACAATAAAAAGTTTGTAGGTTTTTTTCAAGATGAACTCGACAAAAAGGAAACATCTTTAGTTACATTGAATCTATGAAGTACCAACCTTTAATACAAGAAATCAATTAAGAAACAATCGAAAATTATAATTTTGAACATTTTATTATTATTATTATTAGTAAACATCACTTCTTGTCAAATCCGTAATATACAGAAAATCTTAAGAACTCATTAAATCCGCGTCAGGATCCATCAACGGCAACTTCAACGATTCCTTGAACATAAAGGACACCATCCTCGACATATTTCTTCAATTGTAGCAACGTGTGCCCGTCAAAAATGTCCGTATTCGACAAAATCGAATTGATTTCATACTTGAAAAACAGCGCATCCTTATTGAATTCGACTCGTCTGTCCATAAGATATTCTACGAATCCTGCGGTATCGCGCAATGCCAGCACAGCCCAATTGTACATACAAAGTGTTTTGACCAACGATAAGCAAGCGATTTTAATATCGGGAAAAGGATTCTTGCAGAATTCTAACATGAAACGAAAGTCTTCGAATCCGGTCAATTGTTGATGCCACTTTTTAGTTATTTCACTGCGAAAGATAAAGTTTTGTTTTTTATTTATTTCAAGGATCCATTGATCAGAAAGCTTATAATTTAAATTATGAATGTAGCCGAGAACTGAAAAAAATAAATATAATGGTAGTGTCTTGCAGTCAGAAGTAGATTCCACGACGCTGAATAATTTCTATACATTTAATGATCAGATTGATACCTCGATATACATATGTACATAAATTTATATAATTTTCCAAAAAAAAAAAAAAACTTACCAGATTTCTTGGCTGGGTTGACCATCAGTTTTAAAAACAATTTCAAATGCATTGAATGCTCTCACTTTCATTTCGGTCGGGAAATTTCGGAAAGATTTTCCAATCGTTTGAAGTACCTCGGTTAGTCTTTCGGTGTAGTGTGATTCGAGGATTATTTTTCCTTGCGATGAATGCGCAAGATTGCCTGTGAATAAAAATAACATTTTGAGCTTTATTACTTTATTATTTTAATAATACAGTATTATGATCTATTTTAAAAAAAAAAAATTTGCTACCCTGAAAAATTTTTTTTTTTACGTTCCTTAACTAGTAGACACGAAAAAAGCAATAAAAATTTTCAGTCCGTCTGTCTGCCGTACACAAAATCGTTTGAAGGCTCGTAGCTCGTAGAACGCTTTGAGATAATAATTATATAGACTGGGTAGGCTCCTTGAAGTGACTAAGGTGCACCCTATGAGGGGAAAGCGTTTTAGACGGAGAATTTTGGTTTCTAGATCTTAGCAACCGCTTATGCTAGGAGGCTAACCCTTGGAATGCATATAGAGCTCTGATAGTAGAGCCGTTTGCATAAAAATTGTCAATATGGATGAAGCAGTGTGGGAGTGGGGGAAAAATAATGAGTCCGAAACGCAAAAAAGCCGAGATCGACACATTATAAAATCCATATCTGATTTTTTTTATTATCGTTTTGTGTAAGCTTTTCGCTTAACATTTTGAAAGCAATTGTCGGCTTTCGTTCTTTGTGACGTGTTCTTTTTTCCACACTCTCGATAATTTAAACTTCCCCAGGTGCTTTCTTTCGCTCTATCATTTAACAGTAATTTCAGCAATTCTGATAGCATTGTCAATTATTAAGGTAGGTGTATGAAAGTGCAATGATACGCATTTTGGCTCTCTTTAAATGTTGCTAAATTTACAACAATTGACGGTTTGATGTCACGGAAACTTTTAGAAACATTAAAATGTCTTTTGAAACAGTTTCTGTTTTGTTTTTGAGGTTTCATTCATTTTGAAAAAATATTTTATAAGGGGACTCATTTCACTTTAATTTTTTTTTCCATTTGAAATTTGTTTTTATTCAATTTGAAATTTTTTTATTTTCTTTCGAAATGGTGTCCTTTTGTTTGCAAATAATTTTATTTTATTTGAAAATGGTTTTGTTTGATTTGATTTAATAATATGGAATTAATTTTACTTTTGCCGGCTCTTTACCATACATAAGCGCGTATCCAGCTTTTTCGGTATTCGGCCCCTAAGTGGAAATAGTTATGTACGTTTTCACGAATTTCAACATATTTCTTAGGTCCAAGAAGACAACGAACTCGCTTTTACTTCCAAGTGCTTTAAATATAGTCGTCGAAAACCAATTTACGCATTTTTCGATATTCAACAACCAAGAGGTACAAGATGATTGAGTTTTGATGAACTTCGAAAAATCTTTTAGGTCAACTGAGATACAGCTTTTGCTTTTATAAATGGATTAATATACCATGGAGATGAAGATATGTAAATGACGGAGATGGCAGCACGCCGTTTCTGTATAAAGCACTTTGAAGCATTTTGAAGTTTAATCGAATGTTTTTGTATGGAGCTTTTCATGCCCGGTGGCAGTGAAATGCAAATAGTAGCCTAGTATTGGGCTTTTTTTCTTTTCAATACCGGAGTTCAACATACATGTGAATAAGATGCTGATAGTAGCATAGTGAATATCGCCACACTTTAAGTGTTACATTATCGCCTAAAAATTTATTTAAGATTTTTTTTATATGTAGCAAACCCCTCCCCCCCCCCCCCCCCGAATGGTTTCTTCCGATATTTTATTTCCCATATTTTTAATGAAATTGAAAAGGTAAATATTTAAATATGTTGGTTTTAAATTGATAGAAACAATTTTCGTGTTTTTTAATTGAATTCTTCAATTTACATAGTAGTTGATTTGATTGATTCATTTATTAATTAATTTATGAAAGAATGCGTTAGCTTCGCCAACAAAAAATTACAAAATCTGTTAACAATTTGAGAGCAACTTTGTTATTTTTCGGAATAAATTCCAGAACCGATTAACGTCGGGGTGCGACAGAAGTACTTTCGTTCTGCTAACTGTAAAAAAATAATTTCGTTTTTGGGTCATAATCGGAGAAATGATCAAAGTCTATAATAACACAGGTTTTGTCAGTATGTATTTGAAAAATAAATTATTTAGCCATATGTCATACACGCTGCAATATCTTAGCATTTGACTCTGATTTTTGTGGTCGGGCAATATCGTCAAGTTAGAAAAATATAAGTAAAGAAAAGAATTACCTAAATTAAAAATTAAGTTCTGGAGAGAAATTTTGAGGATTTTTCAACCCTAAATAATATAAATTTAATTAATAAAACAAATAACGCCATAAAATATATTATAAAATAAAACTAAAATAAAGGGAAATAACACTATAGAACGATGAGTGAAAGAAATGAAAAAGAACCAACAAATGAGTGTTAAGTGTTTTGGTATCATTGGTTTTTTTTTTTTTTAATTGGAGGTCCTTTTTTGATTTTGATTAATAAATTAATGAAAACCTCGGCAAAGGTTCATATGTTGCACGATATTTGATACAGAAAACCAAAAATATTGCTTGAAGGTACATCCGAGTAGACAGCGGAAAACTTGCTGAATTTTAGGAATTATTAACTCAAAAACTATTAGCTCGATTTTATCCAGGATAGTTTTAATCAGAAGTAAACATGTCGAGGTGTACTGAAGTTTTAGAAATATGTATCGAAAGGAAACGCTGCTGTAAAAAGTGTCCCTCGCTCGCACGGCCATTCTCTAGATTACGTGCATTCGGTTGAACAAAAACAAAAATATTAAAAAGATTCTGAAAATGTAATGACATTCACATCAAAGTTGTTTTTTATTTTTGGAAAAAACATTTTGTTCACGAAATGGCGGTCCTACCCTTCTGGCTTTATAAAATATAAAAACAAAATCCTACGTTGCGAACTAGAAAATCTATCCGAAAGTAATATGTCAAATTTTAATAGTAATCGATAGAGCCATTCTTCAAATATTTTGGGGACAGTCCTTGAAAACTATGTTTCGAGATAATCGCGTTTGAATGACGCTTTATATAGAAAAACACCAAGGGCCCATTCCGGTTAATTGCCCATAACTTTCACAATTATTGGAATTTTAATATTAAATTTACACACATTCTAAGATTACAAACTTTAAGATAGCAAAAAAAATTAATTTTGTTTTTGGATGTTACACCTTTAACAACTTGTTAGTTGGACAAGTGCATTACTAAAAATTTCAACGAACTAAACTCACCTAGGACAGTCAAAATAGGAGTTCCAAAAGTATATATAAATATCAAATAAAAGAATTTTTTTTTTTAAAAACGAACATATCAACTTTTGCCATAACGGTACAGATTTATAAACTTTATTGCATCCAATAAGGCTGATGTCGTATTGCTGCCTTTCTGAAATCCGTATTGTTGTTTATCAGAACCAATATGTTTCTTTATACAATTAAGTAACCTACTGTTTATTACTTTTTCGAATACTTTACTAACTGGTTTAGCTTTAACTAGCTATTGGTCGATAGTTATTAGGATCTTTGATTGGACTTTCTTTATGAATGAGAGAAATCATTGGTGTTTTCAAACAAGGGGAGATGTACCACAGTTGAGTTGAGATGATGAAGAGATGAGTGTCTTCAGATCATTTGTTGAAATGCCATCAATACCGTGGGCTATGTTGGATCATCGACAAAAAATAATTAGCATACACACACCTTTTAGAAACAATGGCAAATTCAGTCGAGAGTTTACGATGATAGCAAAAATGTGAATAATTATAGAAAAAAATTCGTGCATTCAAAAAATTACAGCATTTTCACCAGTTCTCTAAGCTGAGAAAGTGCGCCCAAATGGGGATTTCTTCTACAACTTTCGAGTTGGGAAGGAACCGCCCATTTTGCATGAAGGGACTAAATCTATTATTATTATTATTATTAAATAAGCAAATGAATTTATAAAATATTTACCAATCGTATCCAGCGCAGTTGGCAGTATTCCAATGTCGCCCGACACCAAGCAATCGAACAGCGAATTAACCATATCCGGATACCCCAAGATAATCTTCTGCGGCTGAGCGTATGCAATTTTCCCAAAGAATTTCATGTAGCCGGGCACCAGGACAGATCCAAGCGGATTTTTGTTGATCTGTTCGACTTGCTTTGTGACCATTTCGAAGACACGCTTGTTCTCCAGGTAAATGAGTCCGTGATTCTGTTCGGCCAGAGTAACTAGTAATTCGAGAATGTTCAGTTTGAGAAGAATATCCTCGTTGTCCAGTTCGATGATCATTCGGGCGAGTACGTTCTCCACCTTGTCGAGCATTTCGGCCGATGTTCGTGCCAAGTTCACGGCCACTTCATAGACCCGGCAGCGAATAATGTCCGGGCTATCGAGACGCTGAAGGAAGTTAACTTTCACGTACAATTCCGAGTAGGAGTCCAGTAAAATTCGAGAGAGGACTTCTATAGCGGCCGCCCCGACTGTTGTTTCCGGCGAGTCAAGGCAAGAAATTACGGCTAACGTTAGATTGCTGTCGAGCGATTTCATTTGCGGATTCTTTTGCAAGATGCGAATCAGTTCGTTGAGCGCTAGAAGTCGAACGTTCCAGTTCGCGTGCTGCAGCGACGGTTCCAGAAGATCGGAAAAGTTGGGCTCGTCGAGCTCCAGTTGTGACATGCACATCGCGAGAATATCGCAGGCTAAGGTCGATTGCTCACTGTCAGAAACGGTAGGTAATTGGATTATTGTTTTGAAGCCATCACGGTATGTTTCTTACCTTGC
The DNA here is from genome assembly GCA_949128065.1 of Beris chalybata. Classification (NCBI taxonomy): domain Eukaryota; kingdom Metazoa; phylum Arthropoda; class Insecta; order Diptera; family Stratiomyidae; genus Beris; species Beris chalybata. The sequence goes on along the minus strand of OX421896.1, from coordinate 26,352,120 downwards.
GCTGCTGGGCTCTACGCACTTGAAAATTTCCTGCGATGCCAGAAAGTTTGTGGTAACCACAGCCTCCAAATTGGAACACTGCGAGAGATGATCACGTATTTCGGTCAACGTGTTAAGGCGCGTTTCCTCGATTTGCAACTTCTCGAGCTTTTCACGACACCACTCTTCCGACATTTTTACTTATTTTAATAGTTTTCAGGCAATTTCAAAAACTAAACAAATCTTCTGCGGTAGCTTCAAAACCGAAATGTCATCCTTGCCTACTCGTTTTTTCTATGCTACTGTCATCGAAAAACTGTTATACAGAGGATTGCGCAGCTTGGCACCACTAGACTGCCGCTGTCACAGTGACAGGAATAAGTTTACGTTTTTTGTTTTGATTGGGCGGTATTAAAGTGAGCCGAACGAGCCTCGTTCTCGATGTTAGCTGTGTTTTTCTAAATTAATTCACCCGAAATTGTCACATAATTCCGGTCCGCAATGTACATCCCGTCCTTATCGGCCATTCTGGGATGTATTTTCCTGATTTACATCGGTCATTCGATGTGGTCGCTGGCCCAGTTGTTTCGCACGCTGCAATGTACCGGAACGCCCTGCTTCAAATCGTACCTGGCCGCTAATCCGCGCCTCCAGCTGGCACTTTTCACGTCGCCCACAACCAACCCGATCGGTAGCGAGGTGACAAAGGTCATCAATGTGCGGAAGTTCGACTACCGGAATGAGTTTTCTAGGTTGCAAAGTGGTTTGGGATTGGTGGCTAGGAGGAGGATGCTAATTTTTTGTTTTTTTTTTTGTTTTGCAGGGAGCTGGAGTTGGACGTTCCTCTGAAAACTCGCCGAAATGGAACTCTCTACATGCATGTTGTCGTGGCCTTAGATGATACGCCGCTCGAGTGGAAGAGTCTGCAGCGGGATGGCCCTACGGTAATACAGAGAATTGCGCTTACGGAGTACATGCCGCCCAAGGCGGCTACATTTAATCTTTTGGGAGACCAGGTAATTTTTCACTTCAAATTTAATCTGGTGGATGTGCTGCCAACCAGACTCTGGGAAACTTTCCAGGATTTTTCAATAATATTGCCCAACTAGAAACTAACTTTCATAAGGCCTTATCGAAGCTATTCTTGTACCTCGATAAAGTTTTGATAAGGTCTTTTCAAACTATTCTGGCACACATTTCCCCATGTTTCAACAGCCAAGCGCCAACAGTTGATATAAGGTCTTACCGAAGCTGTTCTTGTCTCCGTACGCAATATATAAAAACAAATGGATCGCTAAATGCGTTGCTAACCGCAAAACTCGAAAGCGGCTGGAACAATGCGGCTAATTTTTTTTTCCAAATATTCCCTGAAGTCTGAGGAAGGTTCTTATGAAGAGAAAACTTAGAAAAATTGCCCAGAAAAACGTAAAAATCCCATTTTCCCCCTAAAGGTGTTCTAACAATGTTGCTGCATTACCTGATAAAGCAAGGTATTCCACCAACATTGTTGGAAGGCGGTCAAACAGCCCATGCAGCGCTAAAATTTCCGTTATAGATGCAAAGCAGTGAAACTCCGACCTGCAACATTTCGAAGAACACTGCAATGGCAAAGGTTTTGCAGCAATGTAAACTGATATTATGTGATAAATGCACGATGGCACATAAAAAGTCTTTGGAGGCATTAGACCGAACCATGCAAGATCTGCGGAACAATTAAAACCAGTTTGGTGGTGCGATGATTTTGGTAGCACCGGATTTTCGTCAAACATTGACAATGATTCCACGGTCAACGCCTGCTGATGAACTAAATGCATGTTTAAAGTCCATCATTTTGTGGATTTTCAAAACAACTCATTGATAATGGCAAAATCCCTTTAGTCATTTTGACTGGCTGGATGACCTCTCTTGATAGTTTTTGTCAGTTAACTGAATGAACAACCGAACTCATTCAAACTATGTTCCCAAACGTTGATAAAAATTACCCAGAGTTTGGTTGAGCTAACGAGTTATATTGGCTGCCAAAAACATACATCCATGAACTAAATTTCAAAATTCGAAATGAAATTACCGGTGAATTGAGGACATACAAATCAGTTGATTCCGATACTAACCAAGATGATAACCCGAATTTTCTAATTCGCTGAATTTGCCAGGATTGCCGCCTCACAATCTTCAATTGAAGGTCGAATCGGTGAACATAATGTTGCGAAACATCGACCAACTGCGTCTTTGTAACGGCACAACGCTTGTAGGGAATAAATTAATGAACAAAGTGATCCAAGCAACCATTATAAAGGGAAAGTATTATATAAAGGAGAGTGTGTTTTGGTACCACGCACACCAATGATTCCAACCGACATACTATTTCAATTAAAACGACTACAGTTTCGAGAGCGGCAATAAAGAACGAATCAATTAGAAACGTGTCTGTACTAACATTTTTCTATATTTTTAAGTAGACCGGACTGAGCCACAGCAACGCGTGTCCGGGTCAGCTAGTTTATTATAGAATCTGAATTAATTTTACTTACAGCTTGCACAGTTTCGGATTCGAACTATGGTCCCGTCACACATTAGTCCGCAACGCTACCCACTAGGCCAATCTAAAACATTCCCATAATAGGATTGAAACCCAATCACTTTATGCTGTCCGCTCGCAAGTTTTACGTTAAAAGTTCACAAACCTCCATAAGACTGATGGTATTAACTTCTATAAGGCCTTATAGAAATAATTACCGAAGCAAAGGCTTCTAAGTGTTCAGCATCCACTCGCAGGTCTTACCGAAGCCTTATCAAAGTTAAACTTTCAAAACTTGCGGTCCACAGTCTTATCGAAGCCCTGTCAAGGTTATAGCCTCCGGAAAATCAAAATGCGAACTCTGATTGATAGTTGGGCGGCCCGCTTTTTTCCCTGTTGATTTTCTGTGCTCAGGCGAAAAAATTTTCCTGTTACGCGCATGCTTACTACTTTCATTATTCGCATTTAATATTTTGTCCATGTCACAATATTTGTAAATAGAGGAAAGACATTCCTGTAGATGAGTTCCACTCTTGGCAGTGCATACTTCATATTTAGGATGTAAAGATGTAAAGGGAGGATTCAGTTTGTTTTGCTTCCAAGGAACCACGCACTTGGTTAGGTAAGCTGTCAAATACATAGACATAGCCAATGGGTGCGTTGTGATCCCACATCTACGGGGAAGAAGTATCCGTGTGACCAAGACCGCCTCTGCTGCCAGTCTGACAAACCGAAGCAGCTTGGCTCGCTTCATGTTGACGAGAATGCTCCCAAGTCCTTGCTGAAAAAAACGTACGTATGTACGTCAACACACTGTGCGACTATCCTTGTTTGGTGCGAAATCCTTGTTGGTGCATTCGCACAGCATATAAAAAGTGCTTAGGTATGAAAATCGGTCCCGCCTCCCTTAATTTGAAGGAAATGTGCCCGAGAACTAGGTAAATGCTGATTCTCACGTAGCCATTTTCCAACATAGTTGGAAACATCCTGTTTACCTCCTGTCGTATCATTAATTTTTAGAAACTAAAAAAACGGTGTACAATTTCAGACTACAAGATCAACTGGATCTTCTAAGGTCGTCAAAAATTACGTTAAGCCAGTCGCTCATTTCAAACCCAAAGCGCACGTTGTAATCTTAACCGACAACATTGGCATGTCACATGCCGACATTCCAGGCGAACTTGCGCGTTTAATCCGAATTAATCGAAAACAAGAGTTTCTACCAATCATTCAGAGTGACTTCTTCAAGTCGCGTCTCACGGATTTGACCGAAATTACAAAAAACACTACAGAAGTTAAACTAGACTTCCACTACAACCCAATCGGAATTGGTAAGCTACGACTGATGTTACAAATCGAGCATGCAATGAAGTCGATGGAAATGTTGGGCTTCTCTAAAAAGGACATCGACGAAGTTAAGGGGATTTTTTCGGATACAAATGTTTATTTGTTGCTGCTAACCGTTTTTGTTGGAAGCGTTCATGTTCGTATTGTATTCGGTCGCCGAGTAACGAATCACTAAAAGCTATATATTTTCAGATGCTATTCGATTTCCTTTCGTTCAAAAATGACGTTATTTTCTGGAGGAGAAAACAGAATTACGCGGGTCTTTCGATGCGTACGACTCTCTGGCGAGGTTTTAGCCAAATTATTATCTTCTTTTATTTAATGGATGAGAATACTTCGCTACTTCTACTAATACCAGCCGGAATTGGAACTCTCATCGAACTTTGGAAGTGTAAAAAGATTTTAAAATTGGAAATAACGTGGAGCGGAATTCGTGCCAAAAAAGTTGACGATTCAGATTCGATTGTTAAGGCCGAACAGAAGACTCAGGCGATCGACAAGGAAGCAATGCGTTACTTAAGCTATTTACTGTATCCGCTGTGCATAGCCGGAGCAGTATACTCTCTGATGTATCAGCCGCATAAAAGCTGGTACTCGTGGACACTGAACTCTCTAGTGAACGGGGTGTATGCATTCGGATTTCTTTTCATGCTTCCCCAATTGTTCGTCAACTACAAACTGAAGTCTGTTGCAGCCCTACCATGGCGTGCCTTCATGTACAAAGCTTTTAATACGTTTATCGATGATTTGTTCGCATTTATTATAACAATGCCAACTGCACATAGAGTCGCTTGTTTCCGTGACGATGTCGTTTTTATCATCTATTTATATCAGCGATATTTATACCCGGTCGATAAGAGTCGTGTCGATGCTGGAGTTGCTTTCGACGAAGCCGATGATAGTATCGAACAGAAAGCTATTGAAAATAAAAAGGAGAAGTAGGGAACTTAGTTCTTTGATTTTTAGTTATACACATTTATCCGTCGAGAGGTTAAAGATTAGCTTCCATTTTTTATATCGTCCAACTTCTGGAACTGAAGTGAAAATATTAAATAAAAATATTCAGGAATTTTTTTTTATCGAGGTTAGTGAATAGTGTAACACTTAACTATATTGTTGATATTACATCATTTTCTTATCAAGTTTATGATAAAGAAAATATTCGTTAGTTTTTTTTCTTCTGTATTTTATATTCAAATTGTATTTTTTGTATTTTAAATTATATGTGTAACACGTTTACTAAGCAATTTATTCCGTAGTAAAATTTTGCCGAAAAGGAATTGCATTAAAAAAAATTTAGCAATAAATATTTGATAAACAAACAGTAAATTTTTGTTATTCATTTAAACTGAGATGTTCCATTCCATAAAAGCGATTCAAAGCTAACCGGGAAATAGTCCGATACCGAACAAAGCCAAAACGTTACCTTACCGTAAGTAGCGGAAATGAAACAGAAGTCGATTACGAAAGAAAAAAAAACGTGTTTATTGATGGAACGTCTCTTTGAAGAAGGTAAGGAGAACCAACAGGCAGTAGCCCATAGTCATTCGTTCGATACTGTAGATGAAAAGCTGATGTGCTTGTAATAAAAACTAGTGCAATGTGGATTTATATTTACTCTAGATATAAAGTGGATTTATACTTACTCTATGAATAAAAAAAACTGTACTCCGATTTAAATTGTAGTTGGGGATAAAGCATAATAAGGATTGCGCTTGTAGTTTCCTTTTTTAGGAACTCTCGTTTTGTACCTACTCGAGAATGAATGAAAGCATCTTCCGCTTTCAAATTCAAATCTGGAATATTATCAAGGACTGGATTGTTTGTGGTGTAAAATCTTAGCATTATCGTCCAGGTTGTTAGTCAATTACCTATAAAAACTTAGGGCTTTTTTCACTTGGATGTAGATTCTGTAAATCAAATTTCACATTAAGGAAGTCTATAGCGAAATATCATGTGCAACAGAATGCTTCGTGGAAGTTAAAATAAAATGTATTGTAATGAATATTTCATATTACAACAGCTTTTAAGGGCTCACACCCTTGTGCGCTGAAAACCGAGTAAATTTGAAAAATTATTATAAAGGTTTTATGGTGAAAAAATAAATAAATTGGTTCTTATCATATTATTTTATATATTTTACGGATTTAAATGGACTACTGATAAAAACTATGGCGCCTCCTTGTCGGCATCATGACTTCACCAATAATAATTCAATTTCCAAATATAAAAAATAATCTTGTAAAAAAATGTAGTTGTTAAGGGGTTAGGTGGGTTTGAAAATTTCTAAAAATGGATTTTTTGTTTTTTATCTTATTAAATAATACAACATGTTTAGAATATTCTCCCAAAATTTTAAATCGATCCGAGTAAAATTATAAGAGATGGAGCCTTCGGAAGCCACTTTACTTACTTACATAACTAACTTAAAACTTTAATCGCCTTTTTCTCGAAACTCTATTTTGGAAGTCGGGGGACACGATTTCTCGAAAAGTTATGGACAGACCTTGTTCAAATTTTGCACACTTCTTGAAAATAACATTATCTAGTGCTTGAACGAAGGATTTTTTTAAATCTTTACTACAGCTTATTTTACGAGGCAATACATGGTGAACATTTTACCAATAAATGGGATTTTTTGTTCACAGCTCCGCCAAAAATTCAAATTTCAAAATTTTTTGTTTTCCCTCGTTCAAGCACGAGCTCTATGCATGTACTAACGGAAAATATTTGGTTTTTTAATTTTGGATGAACCAGTCATGAGTTATCCTGTCCACCTGGGACCACTTTTTTTGAGAGGTCAAGGGAAATGAGGTCCCAAAGGGTGAATTTCTAAAATTTTAAAACAAAAATTTTACGAAATACTTACGAAATATGTATCTTTGATGTACAAAATTTTTTAAATAAAATATATCATTAGATATATGAAAAAAAATAGTGAAAATAACATTTTTTTAGGGCTCTGAAACCCACCTAACCCCTTAAAGCGTGACATAGTCGATTTTTTTTCAAAAGTAAAGAACTTACAGTATTTCAAACTTTAATAATCAGTTTTTTTTAAATAAATTTATGTTTAATAATTTATTAAAAAATTGCCCAACCATTGCTAGTCACCCATTCCAGCTTCGTATTGTACACATTCTTCCCCTTGTATCTTCCAATAAACTTGGTATAAACTTGGTATAAACGACCTTATTTTCTAACCCACTTTTTGCGAACATAATAAATACGAAACGCAGTTGTCGATTCCTTGCGAGTTACAATGGAGTTCCGATTTCAGAGAACATGCTCTTGCAAAAAGGAAGTCAAAATGAGAAGAAAACAAGGTAGTTATTCGAATCTTCCAGAAGAGTACCCAAGGGTTAATCACGGGACATTTACTAGTTATGGGCGAGTACTCCAGAATTAGTCCCATGAGAGACTTCTTTGAAAACTCCCTAGAAGTACTAGAATACTCTTGCAAAAAGAAGGTTAAATGAAGCTCCATTTTTATAATAAGAATTCTTCTAAGGATGTAATTTTTTTCTCCGCAAGAGGTCTACCAAACTTCTGCAAAAATTTCAAGGTGATATTTGATATATAGAAATTTAATTTTCTGTAAAATGATTGCCCCCACCCACTTCCGCCCTTCCTCCCACTTGAGCTTACATTCAGTAGACTCCTCCACTAGTAATTCTCTATACAGAAACCAAATTTTACCTCCTGGGATAATTGAGTCGGGAGATATTGTAATTCAAAGTTATTAACCACCCACCCCTATACTTCACCTCCTCCCTTAAAAATGTTAACTTGTTTCTAATCTTCTAGGATCTATTAAGCCAACTACAAAGTCTCAGCCATCTGACATTGATAGTACAGGAGATATGGATTTTTAAATCGAAAACGCTCCCCGTTCTCCCCTTCACACCAGCATCCCCTACAAAGTATACCACTGGAAGGTGTTTACACATTCTACCAACCATAAAAATTTCAACTTGATAACTCAAGGGGTTTGAGAGCTACTACCTTCAAACAGTTTTGCGTACGGCGGACGAAGTACGGTGTCTACGACGGTCAGACGGACATTTTTTTTCCTGCTTTTTTGGAGTTGCCTTGTCCTAAAACGTGGAAATAAAAAATTTCAGGGTAGCAAATTTTTTTGAAATTTCAGGTCGATCACAATACTTTATTATTAAAAAATATTATTAAAAAATAATGAAGTAAAATTAATTTCTATAAAATTTGAAATCATAGCTTAAAGCGTTCTGAAGTTTCAATAGTCGTGGACATGTACTTTAAGGACTTATGAGTGCTAGTCGAACAAGTGTGAGAGAGTGATTAGTATTGACATTGTATTCACTCAAAATTAATTTGTAAAATATTTCGACATCTTGACTAAACTATTTTTTGAGTTATGGTGAGTACCTACTTGAGTCAAAACATTTTTATAGGATTTTTCTATGGCACAACTTATGGAATTCTCTTTATTCATACCTTGAACTCTAAATTTTGTACAATCAACGTATACAAAATTTCAAATTTCTAGATAAGGTCAATATTCTTGAGCACGTGTGTTTGTTTATTGTGGGCGAGTAGAAGAAAGTCCTACAGGAAGAATACAAAACAGCTAAATTTTATTCGAAAAATTTTATTCTTATATAACTTATGTGATAGAAAAAATATTATACATCATTGGATACAATTAAATAAAATACAAATAGAGATGTGTTCTTAAAATAAAAAAAAATTATAAAATAAAATAATAAAGAGCGTGAATAAAATATGGGTATAAATGGAAATAAAATGTACATATCACTCAATTGGAGGTTCGATGTGATCAGAAACGTTCACTTTTTCGAGCAATTATGCATGAGTAGAATAATTGCAACTAAGTCCGGCTCTATTTATTTTCGGGCTTAACAGCTACTAGTGAGCTCTTTTGTTTACTTTTAAGGACATAATATTTTAAGTGGTTTGGTGCTTACAATTTTCCTTTTGTGACAAAAATAATTAACATAAAAACAATGAAAAATGTCGCCTTAATATCTAAGAATAATAAGTAATTCTCTTTGAACTCAAATAGATAACAGAAACTTAAAACGAATATAAAAAATTAATTGAGTTTCATTGGACACACAATTATCATTAATAATTACATTAGTTAGGTATTTAGCCTAGTCAGTCTTAGGCTAGTCGCTTTTTACGATTCGGGGACATTATTTTCAGCATCGTTACAACAGGTGCTTCGAACGACATTGAAACGATGAACGACAGAAGATAGGAACATACTACTAATCCGAAGAAGGTGATTACCTGAAATTAAATTTTTAATTAGTGAAGGTGACTTGCTATAGTGAACTCAAGACTTACCATCGAATCTGTTCCGAGGTGGAGAGGAGCATCGGAATTAAGCGCCAATCCTCGAATGACGATTGGATGAACCAGATATGCGCAGTATGTCACTCTGGAGAAAGGATAAATACAGGTAGCCGATAGTAGCGAGTTCACATATCCTCCATATCCTGTCGAGCATGCAATCGTAATCCAAGCTAATGCTAGAGCCCATGCCGAGTGACTCAACGAACTGTACGCTGCAGCTGTAGCCAAGGACAAGTTCGCATTGTATAGTCCGAAAATGAGTAGCAATAAGCATCCAGTAGATAAAGTCCAACCCAAGATCACAGTCATTCGATTCATGCGAATCTTGCAGTTTGTTCGGAACAGAATCCATCCGACTGACATACCGACTAGATATGGTCCTAAACGTGTCCATGGTTTGTCATAGATTTTATCGAAAAGAGCCAAAGGATCGTCCGAATTTGGCATGTGATTGTTCGAGAAGGCTATGAATGCGGTTGTGATCCAGGATGATACCATGAAAATACCCAGCGTACTGGCGGCGAGTTTAAAATGACGGACTGCAATAATCAGGATAATGGCTCCAACTATGTAAAATTGAGTATCGTTTGCCAGGTACCAACTCCATAGCATACACTAAAACAACAAAATTGTTTTGTTAAGAAAAAGTTTCGATACTGTACAGATCCTTACCATGTCTTCGACCGGGAACAAAGTATTTACGTATAAAATATTTCTCCACCAATATTTTGGACAGTTCACGTGATCCATAGTTGGTGGGTCGAATACGGATTGTGTTTCCATATGTTTCATTGTTACTTCAACAACACCGAGAACAAATAGGTATGGTGCTGTTAATCTAAGAGAAGAGATTTCCAAATTTAAAAAATGGTGTCATACAAGGATTCGTCATGGTCCGCGCTTTCCATTATATCCAGGTTTCCAGGTACGACCATATACATTTAAAAGCGAATTCAATAGCTCATTGAAGCTAAGAAATATGTCGGAATTCGTGAAAACGTACACGTCTACTTAACTCCACCATAGGTTTAGAATATCGAAAAATCTATAGAAACGAATTTTACCCACGGATATGGGAAGCTCTCAGAAAAGGAATTACATGTTAGGCCCATATTTTAGTATCTCATCAAGTATCCATGCCGAAGACTAAGCCCGAAGGACTTAACCGACATGCAGATGTAACACGCTCGGGACGTTGACTCCGTAGCCTTGAATGATTCCAGAATAAGGAGTGTGAAAATCGAGTAGTATTATTACCGACAATACCGACATACAGAACCTGCGAATAGGCCCACCAATCAAGGTGGGCACAATAAGAGCTTCCGAAAAAACCCCTTCACTGGTAGTTAACCAACAACCCATTAACTTGGAGCTATGTCATCGCCGATCCCAAGAGTCCATTTTGGACAATTGTGTTTCCAACGGGTATATTCATCGTCCGTAGAGTTACAAAGACTTATTGAGTTGTTATTTATTTATTTACAGAATGAAACCCCCTTACACATTAAAATTCGGTCAAAGTAGTGAGATATTATAATCTAGGCTCTTTGTTTTCGGAATTCTCGAGTAGTGAGAAGAAGCTTACAAGGGCCGTCCCTGAAGATTATCTATCAACTGGTAGTGGTACCTCATGTCCACTCCACTCCGCCTGGTCTTATACGCTTCGCCAAGCGAATGACTTTGACCTGTAGGATAAACGTTGATCCTCCATAGTTTAAGCCCGTCTTCAAGCTTCATGTCACTTGTGGTCGAACTCTAAAATTAATACATAAAGGCAATGACGTCTGCATAAAATGCAGATACTGTGTGGTCCGTATAGGTTGCGTCTATGGTACCATAAGGATTGAGAACACCAAGGGAGACAAGTACGAACCTTGAGTCACACCATATGTACCTGAAGTCGTTTGAGAAAAGCTTTCTAAGCTATTTTTTTAAAGAGCAACCTATCCTCCAATTATTTTTACGTATTTATTTACACGTAAACTGTTTGAACTACCTATATTTCCTAAAACAACTAAATAAGACCCTGACCTCTTTATTTTTCCACGTGCTTAAACCCAAACTTGGCTAGTAGGTACATATATCGATCATTCCTAATACAATCCAAATAACATAAGTACGTTACATACTCGGTATGCCCTCTGGGTCTTAATACTGTAATAAATCACAAATCTTCGTCAAGCTAACGATTGTCCACTAAGGTCATCAGGTGTGCAAATTCGGATAATTCTGATCGAACGCCTCTAGGTATTATCAATAATTCACAAGCATATTTTTGTTTTGTTACCAATGAACCGAAGTTGGTCAAACAAAGCCCCGGCGAAGTGTGGGCGTTTTAAGCCGGTAAAGATTTCAATGGCCTCCGATAACTGACGACCTTGTCCAACATTTATAAGATCATTGACCAAAGTAATAAATCATTTGCATTTGTTTATCTGAAATTAATCGGTTTTGTTAATATGTCCTTACCTTACGAAGCGATATCCAACCAATCCGAAGAAATGATACGTTCCGGCGGTTATTTCACCAACACCTTTCGACAACTTCTCCAATTTTCCCTTAGCGTTTGTCCTAAAGTAAATATACGAAACTAAAAATCCGCTTATAAAGAAAAACGTGTCAACACTGAATGCACCATTGGTGATGGCTTGGAAAAGGAAATTCTGCTCAACGACCTTCCGCAATTCCATATTATCGGAATACTTGAACACTACGATACAAGTGTGTCCGAGAATCACCCAAGCCATTGAAATAGCTCGCAATCCATGGATTGATGGAATCGTATCGGATCCAACGCTACGATCACAGATCGCATTGAAATTCGTTATGGCCGAAAAGGATAAGACGATTTCCGAGAAGATTCCCACTTTATGAGGATCCTGTAGCTCACTGGCCAAATGTTCGTCCGAGTTGTTGTTATTCAGGCTATGCGGAAGCTGTATGTCGACGGTAAGATCTTTTTTTAAGTCGTGTGGAACAACATCGGTAAGATCGTATGTGGTACATCCGATTCCTGATGAGGTTTCACTATTCGCCAGACTTTCGGTATGACTGCGATTTAAGGCCTTTTTGTAGCGCCTCGTCAATATGATGTCGTACGTCGTACCACTGATCAGTAAAACGAAGACTATCGTGGACACCACCCTGGAAAGTTACAATGTTAGGATTCGATTTGAAGTTTAGGAAGCTAAAGCAACCTACAGTAATACGATGAACGTAGTATCCGACCACATATCGTAGCTTCGATTTGTTGGTGATCTTATCGACAGGATCTTCATTTCGCGACTTGGCATCGAATGTTGGGAAAATACGGTCAATTTTTCGACATCGTTTAGCGAGCACGTTGAAGGAAGGCAGACACCAATATGAACTGTCCTAGACTGAAGAAAATTGCCAAATTAAGAGGTTCGGCTCAATGAAACTTATGAATGCTTACATTTGGCGCTAGTATAGAATCGTTGACCATTACTTTCAGTACGTAAAATCCAGGTATAAAAGGTGGATTATCATGCAGCAAATTTGCCGATCCAACGCTTGAAATATGGGAAAATGGAAGTCCTTCAGTCTTTTTGATTTTTGCTTGTGATGATTCTCCGCTTGGTTTGTGAATACTAGTACATAGTGATAGTGAACCCATCCAGTAATTGTTACCGTATAGGAATCCGGCAGTGTAGTGGCCTGTAGCATCGTCCACTGGAAAAATAAGAACAATAACAATTAACAATAACGTACTTAGATGAAATAAATGAGAATTAGGAAAGTAAATATAGTTCGCATCGTAGCTAATGTATGTAAGGTTCTTGTCCATGTAACCTGAAGGCAACCACAGCAATATTTGTAGTTTTATTGATTTGAGAAAGAGTACTAGGAGTAGCAGCGCTGGAATTACTCCTGGAATTAACAGACAGGCCAGCTTAACGGATCGGATTCCGTAGGTATATTCCGTAAGCGCGGACTGCAAAGCGCTCAGAAACTCCTGCGTTGTTTTAACTTCACGATAGATGAGAGAACTTTCTATAATGCTTACAACTGACTCCTTCAACTTAAAAGCCTTTCTTTGTTCATGCGAATCACATACCGATATTGATCAGACACTCGCTAGAGAATCACATACACAAACTGAGGAAAACGCTGAATGATTTGTTGGTGGAGTTGAGAACGATACTCCGTTTGAATGTTGAGATACGGCATTCAGCTTACAAGCAAGTGTGAATGTCATGATATTCGAATATCTCATATCAATTTATTCCTAATACCAGATATATCCTAATATTAGTAATACCATAGCGAATACAAGTATATTCGTCTCATCGCTACTTAACGCCGGGGTCAGGTTAACAACTTTTCCTATTTCGTAGTACGCAGCTGGCTCCAATCATTTCTCCTTGGATATGTACCTATACTCCAGTTATAAAGGTAAAGTTTCATCATTCAAGCATTTGCGATATTTTTGAATCTGTAAAGACTGCAGATTTACGTTGTTCAAACTACTACTAGTTGTTGTTGTTGTTTTACATATAAATTGTCTTATCTGCTCTGATTTGGAAAGTGCACAAAAAACACAGCTAATGTCAAGATAAAATTATCGCGATAGTGCTATCTAGTCAAACTTGATAGTGCGATAGTGCTATCATGATAGCGCGAAAGTAACTATCGAGAAGTTTACATGTTGATAGTTATGACGATAGTAATTTTCATGACATCGTAACTATCGCAAAAACTATCACCGTGAAAACGGGGCTTTAGTGGCTATCACAGAAAGAATTTATAGAAACCACAGTGCTGATGTTCTGTACCCCAGAAGAGGTCTTATAACCAATCACACTAAACAATAGAACTAAAATAAAATCAATTTGCTTTAATCCCCGGAAGCAAAACTCTTATATTGTCACTACTTATGTTATAATCGCTCGCAGCAAAAATTTGTATAACTCCAATATGATCAACGGTCATCTATAAATCAGTTGAAAGAAAGCAGTAACCGGTATTTTCAATTTAATCGTTAATAATTCCTTTAACCTTTGAAACGTAACAAACTTTAACTTTCATTTTCACTTCATCATAGTCTGTCAAATGCCTACGTCTTTTTTTTTTTTGTTTAAAAAAAAAAGGTTCATCAACTCGATAAACCGATGACTTTGCAGAGATTGAACGAACCGCATAATCTGAATATTGATATTTCAACATTGTTTTTATCACCTATCGATCTTCATCAAAAGAAATTAGTATAATTTAGCTGGCTGTAATATTGTATGCAGACCTTTCTTTATGCGGACATCTTGTAAAGGTATCGAGATATGTACTAGGATTGATTATTGATTGTCGAAGGTATTTTGTAGGAAATACTGCAAAATTTCAAATATGCGTTATGAAATTGCAATTGCACCAACATACATAGTCATAACAAAATATCAATGGTGCTGCTTTTTTCGTAGGCAGGTATTTAAGTATTTTTTTCATAAATGATTTTTTTAAATGCTTTCCTGAATGACTTAAATATTTCGACGCTTTTACTATTGATTGCCGCACAGTATAAACTTAGCTCAAAGAATGGCACGAATCGGGATTACCGAGGCTCTTCGTAGCCCACATCTAGGGCTCAGGATCAGGATGTCCAAATAATCCCGACGGAAAGAGCCGCGCTGACGGATAGCCAAGTGCTGCTAAGAGTGCTTTTCCCTTGAGAAAGTCTGGAAGGTGGAAGAGTTGGTCACTCAAGGATTCTGTCCAATTCATTGGGAGCCGCCATCCCATAACGCACTAAATACGAGACACCGTGTTGCTATTTTGGGCAAACCTTGCTTATTTCCACCAGAGAATGGCTGGTTAGAAAACTGTAGGTTGAACGAGTTCGGGAGTATTTTTTCGTGTCCTTGATATTATTCAGGCTACCCGATAGCTCGAGTTGGTTTCAGGCCAAAATTTTTGCAAAATTGTACAGGTAAAATGTGGATAGCCAGGTAATTGATTGAGGACTCAGTACATACAACAAAATCTAAGCTGGTGAACGAATATCAAAGATTTCTTGAGATAATAGTACACTGAAAATCTGTTGGATACCAGAGCACTGTGACTTCTTGGTATTAAAGTGTCGGATAAGCTTGCGATCACATCAGCGACCTACCTCTATTGGTAGTGTGAAGCGAAAGATTGATACGGAAAACTCAGGCTTACGGAATCCATTTGGGACAATCGTTGCAGACTATGACCTGTTCGTGAAAACTGCGGACAGGAGAAACTCTACAACCATCTTGTTCCTTCGTAGGAGACTTGCTAACCGCTCAAAGAAGTATCGCGAGAGTATGAAGGCTACACTGGAACATTTAGTATGGGTCTGTGAAAGTCTTGCTCACACCTTTGGGAAAAATGTTCTTAGCTAATTTATAGGAACTTGAGATTATACATTTATGGAGAACTTTTTTCTTCAGAGAGCACTATCCAGATCAAAACTCAAACCCCGCTTTCACTCGAAGGATCAGAATGGATACAGTACTACGGCTCACCTACCTCAACCTTAACATATTATTGATTGGCTCTATTTCTCTGACCGAAAAAACCGCCACCTAAGTGAATTTTGGAACAAGAACAATAGCATACTGTTCTTTTACATATTTTCGACATTGTTGCATGTAATATGTGTGGTGTCGGATTCAAAGTCTACATTCAATTGACATGTTTTTTAACTACTACCTTCACTGTATCGCTTTCCATATAAAGCTTGAAATTAATTCAAATAGTGTTAGCTCGGCAGGTGGCGCACTTGTGTGGCAAAATATATAAAGTATCCAGAATGCATAGGAGTTTTAGTAATATGTTGTCTAATGGTGTTGTTCCTAAAGAAGGTTTTTTCATTTTTTTTCTAATCTCTTCTGCTGTCAACATAATATGAAAACTACCACAATTGAGATTCTAGTTCCATTTTAGAAGGGTTAATGGAGTAGCAAGACGTGTTGTTGTTGTTTGGTGTGGGGAAGAAATGCAGACAAACAGCTCATCTTAATCGTTCAGGCCAACCCCCAGTGCCAGTCTCTACCTGAACTTTTTCGTCCTCTTCCCGAATTTCAAAAGCTCAGATAAGGAGCGAGAACGAAGTTCTTCCATCCTCATAACATCAACGCCGTATACGTGCATTCTCGCAAAAGAGTAAGCTGGACATTCTAAAAGAAAAAGATCCTTTGTGTCAATACTCTCGTCGCAAACAGTGCACATGGGATTGTCAATGATTCTTAATCTGACCATGTATAGGCCACACGAGTTGTCCTCTATGAGGACACCAACCACACTACCAAATAACTTTATATATACTTTTCGATATTAACCAAATTGAATATCAATTTGATCAGTTAAATTCGACATTATCTGCAGGTACTTGTTTTGTTTCAATCGAATGTTTCAAGCGATGCTCCGAACGCGCGCGAAATTCCAATTACATCGCGCCGCGCCAAATATTATGAAACACTACCATAATTTGTTCGCAGCCTGCGTATGTATGAGCTGTTTTTTTTTTTAATTTTATAGACATCCATTTCGATATTATTATTAATCTATTTACCATCTATTCTGCCAAATAGTACTATTAGAAACTGCGCTCACTAGCAAGCATTTATCTGCTCATCGCGTAGCATCGCTTTAAGCGCGCGCATCGTTCTCAATATAATTCCCCATTAAATTTTGAAGTTACATTATACGAGTTACGAACAAATGTATTTGTCAAATAGTACATAAATATGTAGTTTTATTACGGTGAAGGGACACTGACGAAGCGTTAGTCTGTTAGGAATTTATAGAATCTGTCTTTATCAGATTGCTTTCAATTAAATATTAAATTTGTTTTTTTCTAATTTTACGCTGTTCCTTATCATTTAAATGAACAACAAAACAGCGATTTATTTCATCTAAGTAAATATTGAAAAAAATTGTTATGAAAGCAAAAGTATAGCTCGATGCAAATAGATCGTAAGTGCTAAATGATTTCTTTTCCATTGTGGAAACTACAACAGTAGGGACAAACTTCAGAAAATTACCGAAATCTCTAAAACCAATTTCATAAACATGTACAAAAATCAAAAGCGCAACATGCAACATGCTCCAAATTAATACATCGTTTGTAACGGCGCCGAACAAAAATATGACTAGCACAAAAACTACTCAAACACTTGAGCTGAAATTCCCCAAATGAAAGTGAAACTGTGTACAATATTCCGGTTAAAATTTCAAATTTTTTCGTTCACCAAACAACACAACACAAACAGCGCGATGCAAAACAACATCGAATGACGTCATGATTTCAAATCAGTTACACTATAATGCGTCATATGAAATTCTCGTGCTAGATATCAGTGATGTAACCAGTTTACAAACGGTGTTCGGATGACCTAAGGTAACATTTTCATGCACTGATGGAAAGAAAGTATTTAAATAAATTATTAGATGACTAGTCGTTTTGTACCGTGTACTTATACGGGTCAGTAATTGCGATCAAACAATCGGAATTTGAAATTTAAACAAAAATCGTATCAAAAAAGTCCATAGTCATCTTGTTCAGGTCATTCTGATTAAAATTTTGGTTGTAATGATGATGAGTGATGGATGACTATTCAAATTTAGTAGGTATGTATGTTCATATGTATGTATATGATTTCCAAAATTTGGAAAGATTCCAGGTAAAATCACGCAGCTGAATTATGGTGCAATATGTTTTCAACACCTTTGGAGTTATTGTAAGCTTGTTTAAGTTTTTTTTAATTAGACACACCTAAATGGCGCTTTGTTTTGAATCCGGTTTAATCAGAAAATTGTGATTATACGGTTAAGCAAACCACTGCATATCATTGGAGCTGGGTGTTAAGAGTTACTGTGTACATACGCAATGCATCAAAACCCAAATTTGACAAATTTGTCGTTTTCGTACTCAAAAAGTGATAAATTGAAAATATCGCGATAAAATGCTGCGGACATTTTACGAATTGGAGAACTATGTATGTATCACTTAGAACATTTGGTAGTATTTCATCGAAGGTATAGGTACATACATATTGTGTATGTGATAAAATGAATTTTGATAGATATGAGAGAGATATGACGAAATTCGTGACAATATATGTAAGCACGCTTTTTGCACCGACCCCTACCTCCGAAATCTGGAATAGTGAAAAAAAAGTAACTGAATTGCAAAGGGCTTGTCATCAGCTGTAAGGGTTTGGGTATAAAGCTAGCAATCGACGACCATAACGAGGTGGTCCAACATCACATCATGTCGCATTGCCAGGTAACTCTAGACTTTTCTAAGAGCGAGCATAACGAAGTTCGTCCTACTCGTAGAGATAGGATTACTCTACGTATCCTAATTGGTATACTGACTGGGCATTGCCTGATCAGCCGAAATGCTAGAGGATGGGGCAGTATTTTCCACATGCTTTCCAAATAATGTATTCTCCAGACTTGGCCCCAGCGACTATTATCTGTTTCCAAACTTGAAAAGATGGCTCCGGGGAAAGAGATTTTACTCAAATGAGGAGGTCGAGTTCGAAACTGGTGCCTATTTTGATAGCCTCAACGTCGTCTACTATAAAAAAAGGTATCGAAATGTTGGAGGATCGTTGGATCTCCCTCGAAGGGAACTATGTTGAAGAATAAAATCGATTTGTATCAACATCATGTTTTCATCATTTTTCCCGGGACTTTTTGAACCATGTACTTGGGAGAATTCACCAACATGAAGCTAGAAAGGTAGCTTTAGCTAGTCAGCCTGGCAGAGTAGTTCACATAGGTTCACAAGGGTATATCTTCCCTATAGATATAGGACTACAACGGAACTATTTGCAGTCTACCATGTGTGTTTGGCTAGTTGCCCAGTAGGAAATGGGAGCAACCCGTGATTAATCCCGGACTACTCCTTGGGGAGATTTGGAGACCTCGTTTTCTCCTCCATTTGACCTCCTTTTTGCAAGAGCATGTCCGCTAAAATCAGATCTCCAATATACCTCCAAAGAAAGCATTCAAAAATACTTGTAAGGGAGCTTAAAACGATATCTCTAATGGGACTAGTTTAGTTTTGCATATAGTCCCATTTTCATCCATTCGGAGCAAAAAAAGAGAAGTTTTCTGGTTTTCTGCATAATTTTTTTATTAATCTCCTTTTATCCTCCATTGTGAGGGATAGTAGATACCTCGTTATTTGCTCCCTCACGGAGCTCTCCTCAAATTTCCTAGTGGGTGCAGCTACCCACCTTTAAGCTAAAATTTATTTGATATGCAATTCCACTTTAAGGAAGTGGCAGAATTTATTTCATTGTATGCCACAAGCTGGTATTTCCCTTATGGGTGGAACTTACAAAAATAACAGAAAAATTATTCTATACATGAGGAACCTGTAGAAGTAAAATTAATGCAATATCGGTCAAAATTTGTCAAAATATGTGCTGGTCAATTTTTAACAGTATACAAATTACTTTTCTAGTATAACTAGAAATATCTACATATCATGATTCAAGCTACTAACATAAGTAATGTTTGCGATAGGAAATGCACCAACCGTACTCCATTAAAAATTATATTTTTAAAACGTGGCACAAGTAATCTGAATTTTATTTTTTCACACTTCTTCACCACTAAACATTTATCCTCTTCTAGAGGCTATTGGGCCTATCTCCCGTATAAATTCAAAGATTTCATCTTAAACAGTGCTTGAGATTTAAAACCCGATTCTTAGTAAAAGTCGTAATCCTCATTTACACGCTGAATGGCCTACTTCAAAAATTTAATATTCAAAATACTACTCTTGTACACTTACATATGTATATATCTGCACAAAAAAATGCATCCACCTACCGTAATGGATTCACGAGATACCTTGATTTAAAATTTGTCACATTTCACCACGATAGAATACCGCCCTTTCACCCCTCCCGCCGCCTTAAAAGTTGTATTTTGAATATATTTTTCCAATATACCCACAAAAAAGTCACAACCTTATATCACATTCTCAGTATTGTAGCATAAACTGTTCAGGAGATATGTATGCACATTAATTGTTTGCTCCCGTACTCATTCACCTAAGTCAATATTTTTTGCAAATGGGCTCTACTATCAACGATTTATATAAGTTCCTAGTTTCAACTTTTTAGCGTGAACAATAAACACAGAAACTTCGTATAAAATCTTCTGTCAGTTCCGTCAAACATCTCCATTCTCCAACCCTCCCTACCCGCAAAAAATAGAATTGACTTGAATTTAACAACTCACAGGGTTTGTGAAATGCAAGTCTTCAAACGCGTTTTTGTACGGTGGACAGACTGATTGACATTTTTTTATGTTTAAGGTCTACTAGTCCTAAATATAAAATATAGGGGTAACAAAAATTTGTTTTAAAGTCGGTCACAATACTTTATATTTGAAATTATAAATAAATAATAATTATTAACAAAACAAAACAAAAAACAAAACTATATCGTTATACGAATATTTGTTCAGTAGGTTACAGTACGCTGAGCTCCACTTATTTCCGCTAGGTTCATGCATTTGTAAAATAAATTTCCGGTTAATATGTTGATAAGCAACTTAATAAAAAACAAAATTTTGCTATGCAGTGAACGAACAGAATGCCTGCATCTTTAAACTTTAATCTCCTATCTTTAGGAATGGTAATTTTCTAATAAGCTTGAAAATTATTAAAACAACATTTTATAATTAGGTGCTAATTTATCATTGCCATGAAATCGAAGCATTTGAAATAGGCCCAATATTTAGTCAGATATTAGGTTAAATATTTGTGATCATATCAACGCCTTCTTCTTCATATGCGCTTAAAGTATTAAGGTCAGCAAAAACCAACATAGGTGTCCTCTTATATTTTTTCTTGTTTTTGTGAAAACGAATACTCCATGTAAATTCCTTGAAAATAAGTATGCCGTATGATTTGTGAATTTTCAGGTGTGTTGAAGATGTCCTTCATTACATTGAAATTCGAAAGATTTAAATTACTTTAGAGTGTATTTAACCTGTTGTGGATTATTTTCGAAGGTGCTTTCTAGAGAATACTTTAAAAGCTAAAGATTCGAATTTTTTTCATACCTTGCAAACATTATGCAGATAAGGTGAGAAAAGTCAAGAGTGAACATTGCAAGGAAGAAGACTACAAGATGAAAATTTGTGACCGAACAACTTTCACTTAAATCTTTTTGTCGGTTTGTTTGCAGCCAAAAGTTTCATAATCGTAAGTGATTTTTGTGGCTACCAATACTACAGTTGAATGAGTCTGACTGATCCATTAACTTTGGTAATGTATAAAAATGCAAGCGAAATTCCTGACCAACAATGTTAATGTTTATAAGATCATCGAAATTGGGGCTTGATAATTTCGAAAATAGTAAGTAGGTCGCCGTTTTGAATCGTAATTAAAATTACTGGCATAACTCTGATATGTATGAAAAGTCGCAAACAATAAGAATTCGAAATTTTAAGGATAAGTGAAGAGAAGTGCAAATGTAAAGTCGCCGGACGGCATTTCATCAACTATATTTTATCTTTGACCGATACTGCATTATAATTTAGCTTGCTCCTTATTCAGATATGAGAATGTACTTAGAATGTCTTAATCGTTATACAAATTATGTAACTCCAATTTCTCATTGTTTTCCCATGTTTTTATTTTTGAGGCATTACCTGATTCAATTGCTTGTGGCATTAAACTCGTAAAATTGAGGAATATTTCCCTTTTTTGGTACGATCGTAGTGCTGCTAAGAAATTGAAAGTTGGCTGTTATATAACGTAGAATAAAATCAAGCTTTTTCAAAAGATCGAGGCTGGCTCAATTGTTCTGCGTCTTACGGTTGAATAAGGAAGAGATTTCGGGACACGTCATATGTCCTGTATATAAATGTAGCATAAATTCGCACCCAGGTCATCTTCCTTGATAAGCGAATTGGGTATTCGACGGGTCCTTGAACTGACTCCAAAAATAATCACCGAATCAGACCCTCGCCTCTTAAATCTTGACTCTAAAAATACCAGATGTCAGTAGAGATCTTGGCCGAAGTAAGGCTGTTAATAATAATAATAATCAATGGCGCAACAGCCCAATTCTGACCTCTAGGCCTTCAAGTAATGCTACAGTTACTTCATTGCGAGACCAACGGAACACTAGGAGGTGAAGTGGTCAGCTACACGCTCGTCCGTGATTATTACCCCGATTTTAGCTCAGGTACTCATTTACAGCTGAGTGAAATGGTAGTCTGGCACCCAATCCAATTTTCGAACATTACTTGTTGCCAAGGAGATTTGAACCTGGTACCAGGCGCACCGAGAGCAAGTGCTCTAGCCATTAAGCCACCTAGACTACTGGATATATGTATGTATATTAAAAAAGGTACAAAATGAGAGGTCGTGCGGGTTGTTGCAAAGGTTTTCTAAGAGTGGAATCGAATCGTGGTGTCGAATCGTGGTGTCGAATCGTGGTGTCCGCTTCGATTGACGCAGAACTATAGGTATGTATTCTTCGGCAATTCTATTACCATTGCTTTTAATTGAATGATGTAGCCATCATATCAAGCTGGGATGGCCGCTTATTATCCAGTTCTAATTCTGATCTTTTCAAATGTTTGCTTCAGGTGTGTATTTAAACCGAGCAATCAACTTTCAGGACTAGCACTAAATTAATTCCCAATAAATTATCTATACGCACGGGAAAAAATTGATTAAGCCTGAGTCGTAATCCCAGATTCATTTTTGGCATTTGATTTCAGAGGCTTTGCCCATGCCTTGGAAAAAAAGTACATAGTTGATGTCGACTTTGATGATATTTTCAAAACAAATCCGTCGAATTAATTAATCTGGCGAAATGATTTTTAAATTGATAAGAAAATTTGTTCTTCCTCACCACTCCAAATACATTCATTGCTCGATACTCACCTGAAACAAAGCAAAAAAAATAATTTATTAAATTTGTCAATCACACATGACTTATTATTTTTAAAATTGCTTCTAACAGTGAAATTAAATTAAATTTTCGAGAAATCTTTGAACTGAAATTTTTGTCACTCTATGGGAACACACACACCTTTAGAGGAGTTTCTGGCGCGAAATATATCCTCAATGGCAGTAGCCAGAACAGTTTCCTCTTAAGCCAAAGAACAACCAAAAAATCGAAAAAGTTAAAAATTTGTTTATCACAGAATACTTCATAGTAGACGCAAATTTGTTTGTCAACAAACTCGGACGTAATCGTACGTGACTTCATGCGATACTGTTCAAATTTTTGAAAATTAAGCCATTAAGTGGAGGTAGTAGACCTATCTAAAAGTATCTATAAAAATGTACAAATTACCGATTCGTTGTAGTTTTCTGAATTTATTAATTAAAAATTTACACATACTTAGTGGTTGTAATTACTTTCTTTTATTCTTCAGTATTATATCATAATTCATCTTTTAATATTTCATTATACGAGTAGCTACATGTTACACTACTAGAGTAACTTACAATTTCGTTCGTAATTTAATTTAATTTTCTTCACACAGGTAAGAAATTAAGAAAAAAAAAACAAATTTGCAACAAACACCATTTAGTTTTTGTCTTTCGCCGCGCATTGAAACATTGTTGATATTTAGGTCAGATTTTGATTAAATTGTTTTCATTTTTAAACATAACAATAAAATAGTGTTGTTGCTCTTAGCTCTTATGAAATGTTTCGCAATAAACATTTTCATTTCTTTTAATTTACGTTATGAGCAATGAGCATAAAGTTTATGAGTTGATCGTATGGAGCACATGCCATATTTCTGGGACACAAGTCAAGTGCAACTCAACAGTTTTATTTTAAATTTAATGTTGGTACATGCCGACATGTGATAAATTGCAATAAACATTGTCATTAGCATTTAGGTTTGCAATATTTTCTGATTGTTATTAGTTCTCTTCAGTTTGATGTGTGCTATGTATGGAAACAAAGTGATGTTCTTACGTATGACAGTAACGATTTTATTAATGAAGATTATATTTCAATGAGACATTCCGCACATGGAAGGTTAGTGACTCAGTCAGTTTTTAAAACAAAAATTACAATTTTACTTTATTATTTTTAAATAAGGTGTGCGGAGTGTTTTGGATGGAAATATGTATTTGGTTGCTAGATCTCAGAAACCGCTTACGTTAGGAGTCTGAAACATGGAATTTATGAAAAATTATGATAGTAGACCCATTGGCAATAAATGGTTGATAAGGCTTGAGGGGTGTGGAAACTGGAATTGGGAAGATCTAAAATCTATGTCTTATGAACGGTTGATGGTAGAAGGTTAATATATAGTTTGTTAAAGATTTGGCAAAAATGGTGTCATCTCCTCTTTGAAAATTCATATCTCTGTTAATTTTTAACCTAGAATAATAAAATATGACTTATTTTAAAGGGGAAGGTTGTCGCAAAACAATAAAAATACTAATCAAATTTATCCTTGAATTTTTTTTCCAGGGATAACGATTTTGTCCATTATCTTTGAATATCTCAAAAAGCCAATGTTTTTTCTTTTATTTTTTTATATTTTTGGTATTATACTGTTTTTCAAAAACATCAAAAAATCAACTTGGGATCTCAATCGGATCGGGGTAAAAAAAATCGAACACCATCAGTGCTAAAGTAACATTTAAAGCACTCCTTGAAGGTTTATTCGCTCACTTCCAAAGAAGTGATGTAATTTTTGTTAAGTTGTTGGATGTGCTTGGGAAAATAAAGATGCCTAGAAAACTGCGTCGATAGATTACCTTGCCAGGATAAGTTGAAGGAGTCTCGCAGCAATTACACTTAATTCTTGTAAAGAGCGCATCAGTAAGTCGGAAGCCCGTCCAGCTGTAAATTTCGCAAGACTGAAAGTACTTTGGGGAAGAGTGAAGGAACACGCTGAGGTTTCTAAATGGAACATGCGTTTCAAGAGACCCTTTCTATTTGGCATCATATGCCACACTATAGTGATGATGTAATTGCGTTTATTACCCGTTCTCTTGCCTCTGCTATTCCCCTATAACGAATAAAGTATTTAACAATATAAAATTCATTTTCCTCATATTCAATCAATTCCTCACCACACCTGTTTATTACCACGATCCAGTTGGCAACCTTGCTCATGCCTTATCGACTGATCTCCTTGAAGTAATTTCCTCGACCTCGGTTCCATATCTTGACCACTATTCCGCTGAGAACTGAACATTGCGAATTCTTTATAAGATCGAAGCCAAGTTTATTAAAAACAAAACCCGTCTTACTATTAATTTCAAGGCGCCGGTTATTGCATACGAAGATTACAGGTATTTTCTGCAAATTCATACCGTACATGTAAACACCGCCGCCTGTCTAGCATATGTACTCTGCTAATCCGCACCTTACACGATCGCTACAAGATCGTACGTATCGCGCTCGACAAGATCTTCGATCCGCACGTCCACTACGTATTATTTTCGTAAACAGGAGAAAGTCTTACGTAACACTATTTTGCGTTTAGTACAGCAAAATGCTGAATGTAACATCATCGCAAAATTGGCACAGCAAATACGCGAAGACTTGTCGAATAGATTCGAAAATTTGAAGATGAGTTTTCTATTGATGTGCGCGATCATTTAATTATGACCGCAGCGGCTATTACAAAATAAATCCGAGCATCGCTTGAGATTGAATGGCGGGTGCATGTAGCTTTATACGGCAAATGGAAGTTAATTTTTTCGATATGCATAACAACAATTAGCGATTTTGAAAGCATAAGGAAGTGAATTTTTGAGTTATGTACATATTTACTTGTACGCTGTTTGTAATCGAGTTACTCGCTTGAGTCTTTTGTTTACGGACATATCCTCAGTTCGTGAAGACAAAATCATATTGCATTATTTTTAATTGTTCGCTAAATGATATTGTAAATTTTCAGACAAGATTTGAAACACCTCGGAATTGAGGTAATGTATCAAGTCATTTTTTAATTGACTTTGGCCCGATGGGTTTGTAGAGCATGCAAACATTAGCGTGTCGAATATTTATAATATGTATTTCAAAATGTAGGTTTTTATATCAAATGTTTAATGTTTCTATAACTATCATTTCTTGTTCGAGTTGAAGTTTTTGAAACTTCAGCAATAAGTTTTTGAAATATGTTTACAAGAAACAGTGGGTGTAGTTCCCATTAAATAATTACATGTAGCTTATCTTCTTCTAATTCAAGATAAAAGATATAATTTATTTTGTTTCATCTACAAAATTCCAAAAAAAAACAAAAACTTCTTGCCCCTGAAAATAAGCAACGCTACAAATCATTCAAATAGTGTTGCTCAGCTCCTATTCATATTGAAAATCGGTGACATAATTGATTTCCTTTCAAAGAAAATCGTCTCGTAGCAATGTCAACCAAATACGTAAATGTACGACTGGAGGCAAACTATAAAGTTGTAGATAACGCTGAACGCCAGAACCAGTGCTGCCAAAAGTAAAGGCTTTTTCGATTGGAGCAATTTAATTTAAATTGTTAAAGAGGAAAGACTAGATAAGTCACTTTAAATACTGTATTTTTTGATGGTGTGGTTTAAGCAGAGGGGAACGTGCGTTTTAGATGAAAAGGAAGAAAGTTGGAAAGTTTGAAGTTGGAACTTAGAATTTATTTAGATCTATGTTAGAGGAAAAAAAAATAGTGACTTGGGTTGAGATAGAAAACCTTGAAACCATGGATTGCGACGTTCTAAAATCCATATATTCTGAATAGTTTATACCACTAGGTTGAAACTTTGTAACTGATTATAGATATAGAAGGAGCATACAGCGGGTGTAAGACTTTTAGGGCGGATAGTGACATGCAGAGTTGGAGTAAAAAATATTAGATAACAATATCACACAAACCAATTACATCAAAAGGATGAAATTTGGTTTGTGTATATAAGTTAGAGGGTTAGGATTTTTCTAATAAATCTTATCTAAAAAAAATTCAACTAATCTCTTAAGTACTGAATAGTTAAAGCTTTGGAATTTAAAGGGAAGTAAGCACCTTACAGTGAGAAAACATGTTTGGGAGTTGGATCCGATGAAAAAAAAAAAAAAACTCGATTCTTATATTTTGAGAACTAATGAAAGAAAGAAAAATCTGATATGCATATATTTTCACGTATTTCATTATATCTCTTAAGTTTTCTGAAATATCGAATTGGATTTACTTCTAAACATAAAAAACAAAAACCTTATTTAAATTAACCCCTAACGGGGGTATAAGCAGGCTGCATACATTTTCACGAATTCCGCCATATCCATTCGGTATGATTAGATATCGAATGAGTTTTTACTTCCTCGAAGTTTTCATATACATATAACTCAACTGAGTGCATGAGTTTTTGGTTTTAATCCCCAATGTAAGGAGTAAAAGGATTGTACAAGTTTTCATGAATTTCGTCATATCTCTTGGGTCTGAAAATATATAGACTTGATTTTTACTTCCTCTAGCTTTATAAATAATTGCCTAAAAACTGGTTTCAGGTCTTTTGGATACTCAAGCTCCAAAGGATGTTAGGGGGTCGCATACATTTTCACATTTCGCCAACCTGTGTCTACACTGACAATCTGGCAATGACAATGGCAATATTGTCATCGAGTTAAATGTCAAATCGCAATGAGTGGGCTTTTGACTGCCAGGCAATTTTCTTTTGAACGAGTGAGTTCGAAGTATCAAGTTGTAAAGCAAAGCAACCATAACTTCGAAAACTATTGATAAATTGAATGCTTTTTTCTTTAATCCTCTTAATTTCACTGATTTTGCGATCAATGATTGCCATGGCAATGCTGAGAGCCATATTGCGGTGTTTCGTGCGTCTACACTGTCAATTTGTGTATGGCAATAATGCCGTTGCCATTGACATTGCCAGATAAATTTGTCAGTGTAGACGCAGGCTTAGGTTTGATGAGCTACCAAAACGGTCGTTATCGCATCGTTCTCAACTAAATTTATATAATAATAATAGTCAATGGCGCAACAGCCCAAGTCGGGCCTAGGCCTTGAACTAATGCTAGAGTTATTTCATTACTCTACAAAGGGAACACTAGGAGGTGAAGTGGTCAGCCACACGCTCGTTCGTGATTATTACCCCGATTTTTAACCTAGGTACTTTTTTACAGCTGAGTCAACTGGTAGACCGGCACCCAATCCCATTCTCGAAAATTACTTGTCACCAAGCGAACCTGTTGTCAGGTGCACCGAAAGCAAGTGCTCTAGTCCGTAAGCCACCCAGGCTACAAATTTATATCTGCCCATGTTAATATTATAAAATAATCAGAGTGAGTCTCGAATCATCGTAATTTCCAAAGAAAGCCAATGAATCTGTGTTTATATATAAAAATATTGGGTGCTCATACCGGGTATTAATACCTTAAAAATATCTTCGTAATTCAATGTGACTTTCTTATGTTAAATTTTTGAATATACCACAGCAAATGCTTCAGTTAATCGTTGCTAATAATTTATTCTAAAGTAAATTCAAGGTTGCAATTTCACAAAAACAAAAGTCCATAGAAATGGTATCATCCATAATCAATTAATTGAAATAGCAATCAGCGGTTTATTGCACGTTCGAATTGTAAATCCGACCTTGTAATGAATTTCACGTCTATCAAATCGATATCATTTATTATTTAATGAGCATGAGTGACATTAATTGACTATAGAGTGATAATTTCATCAGTTTCAAAGTTGATTGTTGGTCGGATTTTGTAACAAAACATGAGCGCTTAAAGAATAGGCTTGCACAAACATAAAAAAGGCATTCAGTTTTCATCAACAAACCACCACTTTTGTTAGTCTTCTACGTAAAGCGAAGCAGCTTTGATAAAGCTGATGCAATTCAATCAATAGGCCTCCTTTTTTATTTACCTCTCAATTTCTTTATACACAAAGGCTTGGATAATCGCGGCTTAATTCTTAATCCAGCAATTCCAATAGACTAAATAAATAGGAATTTACGCAAGCCATAATAGTAAATACTTTATTATTGAAAATTAATAATGAAATAAATCGAATTAAGTTCTACAGCTTTTTCATAATCGATGAATGAAAACAAATTATATAACTTTAAAAAAAATTAAAAAGTATAAAAATGTAAATGCGGTCGATAGACAAAAACTTTCTCGAAATATTTAAGACCCTTTTATTCGTAGAATTGCCATCTTTTGTAAAAATTAGCTACGCCAGCTGCTGGTGCAAAAATTAGCAATTCAAAGTTGGCCGATTCGAAAATATGCTTAAATCGATTAAATTTCTGATTTTAGTTGACAAAAACATGCCTAAACTAATTTCTTATTAACGTTTAACACTTAAAAAACTTTCGAAAATTTAAATTTAATTTTTTATTTAGTTTTGTGAAATTATTGAAGAGGATATAAAATTTTGATTCATCCGAGCGAAAAGTATTGAAATAAACAAAAGGTTTCGATAGTATCGTACAAAATTTAGTCTTTAACAATCCTTTTCGGTTCACAATCGTGGGAAGCAGGTCTTTCACATCTCCTCAATTGACAAGCCCCGAAAGTAATGAAATGGTTTTATTTAAATGCAAATATCTTCACAAGAAATTAAATCAGCTAGTGCAATGAATCTTTCCTGATATGAAATGTAGCAAAATGGGTGTTTATAAAATCAAAAAAAAAGATTTTTTTATAGAATTGATTAAAGACTTAAAGAACTGTGATTCAGGAAATGAAAATATACCAAAAAATTTGTTTGTGGAAAGTAGTTTGTATGCATTTTCACGAATTTCGTCAAATCTTTTAGGCCCATCGAAGCATTGTATATATTTTAGTTCTGCAAGAACTTTATATACGTGTCTAGAACTTTATTTCCAGCTTTTCCAAGGTTAAAAGTAATTGGGTACGTTTTTACGAATTCCGACTTATTTCTTAGATCTACTGAGATTGAGAATTCGCTTTTACTTCTAAGGTCCTTAAAATAATCGCCTATAAGCCACTATCAAATTTTCGATATTTGTATGGGTTGTGCATGTTTTCACTACTACAGAAGTAATTTGATTCGCATTGGCTGAAAAAATTCTATGTGCAATGTTTTTTTTTCGACATTTTCACATTTTCACGAATTTTCTTATATCATCTAGGTCTGCCTAGGCGTCAAATTAATTTTACATTTACGTTCTTTTCATATAAAATCCTTGAAACGCTGTTCTAGATTTTGTGATATTCGACCCGTAATGTCCTGTTAGTAGATTGTATATATTTTCACGAATTCTGACATGTTTGTGTAGTCCAATAACATATCGAAATGGCCTTCACTTCTAAGAGATCTGTATGATCTGTATACCTTATAATCACAAAAAAGAGTTTCGATACTCAGCGTGTAAGGTGGTGTAAAAGGTTTGATTAAGTTTTATCGAATTCCGTCAAATATTCTAGGACTAATGAGGTATCAAATTCACTCTTACTTCTATCGGCAATCTTTGTATGTAGGTAACCATCTATAAATTAATCGCAGCATTTTGTGATATTCAGCCACTTAGGATGTGTAACAGGATTGAGTATGGCTTAACGAATTTCGACATATCACTTAGGTCTGATGGGACATCGAATTTTATTTTTCACTAATTATTGTTAATTTTGTTGCTAACTCTAGACAATATTCCTTTTGCTGGAACTTATGTAACTGACACGCATAGGCACATGTAGGTACATTACTATTTTAGACTTCTTTGAGCATATATGATGATTTTTTGCCAATATTTCCAAAACATTGCAGTATTTGGCTTTTCATCTTGAGCAACATCAATAATCGAATCACTTACTGGAGTCGATATAGAACGTGACTGATTGTTTGGCGTGAAAGTAAGTCATCAAATTTGCTTGATTACTTACGTGTAGTTTCATCTCTCATATGTATATCTGCAAATTGATATATCGATAGAAAGAAACAGGGAGTAAGAAGTTGATTTCTTGATTTTTTCTCGTATTTAATTGATCAAAAGTGCGATTTGAACCCGACAAAGTGTACTGCAAATTGAACGTTATTGCAGTTAATAATTTGTTCAATATTCTCGTATAATAAACATAAATAAAAATGGAAAACTCTTTTCAGAAAGTTCACAATTGTGATCGGTATTCAAACCGGAAAAAAATCAATTCACCACTATTCAAAAAAACTTAAGAATTTCTTGACTTAAAGTGAATATTAAATTTATTAATCATCATAGATATGAAGCATGTCTTTGCGTTAAATACTTGGTGCGAAATTTTTGAAATCGATACCATTTCCATCAATGTTACTTTTTTGCCTTCTCCCCCGCGATGTCATATCTCATGCGTTTTGATTTTTTTTTCTGCTTAGCTTTCTAAATGCAAACTACTCATTTAAAACGACTTAAATTCAAAAATTGCCTTTAAGCTGTGCAACTATTGGATGTGAATTAGTTGTGAAAGGACCAAAACGGTAACCTACTACACCTTTGAATTAATGTTGTAATAAAATTGATGCTAATTTCGCACGAACCGGAAGCTGACTTGAAGAAAATTGGTATCACAATCAACTGCAGAATGTTGCACGCATACGTCAAAAGAAAAAAATAATTTATTTAAACATACAGTTTTGGCCATTCCCTGGTAGTTTTGATAGGCCATAGTCCGTACATTTGTAAAATACCAGCCCAAATAAATTATTTCATAATAATTGTTTTAACATGCATACAGATATATGTATGCATTATGAAGTTGGGAAATAAAGTGACAGAAATAAGAAAAAAACCGAATTAACACTTAAGATGTCAAGGTAAACTCTTTCGGGGAATGTGAATATGTAGGTACTCGTATAAAAAAGGTGACAAATCAGTTAAAATGTGGATTTGCTGGAGCTTAAAATTATCAAGTAGACACCAAAAGATTGTATATCGTGTCATCAGAGAAAGTTTTGGGCATTTTTTTTTGCTCTGGCACAATGGCTAAATTGAATTAATAACAAGAAAGAAAATTGTCGTTGAAAATAGTATCGGTAAAAAATTTCAGAAGACTCTAAATTTTGTTCGAAGGAAGTTTAAAATGGAGCAGATATTTTCTAGAACCATTCAGTACTGAAAAAAAGTGTACCTAATGAACTACTCACCAGATGGAATGCTTACAATCACTGTACTGTAAGTGGTATTCTCAATTACAGTCAATAACCTACTAACCAGAAAAGAAACAGGTGCAAGTCAAGTGATCTCTGATGAAACAATCTAATTTTGTTATGGAGTCAAGTGTCTTAGGTTGACTCTTGTGAGTTGTGAACTGGATTGCGAATAGGGCTTTTGACCGTTGGGCAATGGTTTGAGAGTAGCATTAATTAGGCAAAAATATGTAGATCGATGGTGAAACAGATGAATTTCGGACATATGTAAGTCCAAAACGTTTTTCAAACTGATCTTTCCAGAGAAAGTTTTTCTTCTCTCATAGCTTTGATTGACAGTAGCCCCAATTGTGTAGGGTATTCCGAAGCCAAGTGGGTGGCACAGTAATTTACTGCACTATGCACTGGGATCGGGGTTTCAAACCCAACCTAGTCATGGTGATAAGACCAGGATTTATCACCAGCCATCACGACTACTCTGATACCGAAAAAAACCTGATGCAAAAACGCTAAAGGTGAAGATGAGAGCGGATAATCACGCATTTTAGTGATTGTAACTAGTTATAGTGATATCGCATCGCTCCAATCGCGTCGCTTTGTTCGACTATTTTCGTCGCGCTCATAATTTTTTTTAGAACAGTAAGATGCCAAACAGCTAATAAATTTCGGAAAATGAATGCCCACAACAAAAGCGATAATATGCACAAAATATTTAAGTACTTGCGAATATTATTTGGCAGATTGGGAAACGATTCAGCGCACACCCACTTAATTGGTATCGTGATATGGCGAGCTCGATGTTAGTGGTTTCATCGTTCTCACTATAATTGCACCTTTAAGCTATAAATATTGCAACAAATGACAATGTGTGTAAAAAAAATAAAAAAAATAAAAAATAAAAAATAAAAAAAAAACAAGATGGGCCACTCAAATTGTCGTTAAAAAAGGCTTATTATATTTTCTTTTCAATTGTGAAAAAACTGAGTTTTCGAGATGGGAACACTCTGATACAGCGTTGTCGTATTGAAAAGAAGGGTGCATCCATTTTTTGGGTTCAGACCTTATAACCTCGAGTTTCGTGAAAATTTTTATTGCCAAATTTTTATAGAGAATTCAATTCATTACAACTTTTATTAATAACTTTTTTATATTATGTATAAATATTTATAAATATATACACTGAGAGGTGCTATGGATTCTTTATATTCAATTTTGTGGAAAAGCATCTTATAACAATCACATTTTTTTTGTTAGTCTTATGGTTTGTTTAGCGTTACAATGAGAGACGAGTCAGGCGTAATTCATAAAAATGTGTGGTAAAAAGTTTATTTGCACATTATTTTTTTATGATGAACTTTTATATTACTGACTTGGATTATGTTATTATATTATTTTTAAACTATTTTCTATGCCTCTAATGTGGTGAATTTTGTAAGAGGAGTCTTTTTTACACGGTATCACAACTTACAAATATTATTAATGCAGTTTGTTGTTGGTAAGCTACCATAGAAGCAATTATGATTAAATGTTAGTTTTTTCCGGTATCAGTGGAGTGAAACCACAACACGTAATCCCCGAATGTTGATTAATCGCTGACCTTGAGGACATGACAATTGGAAAACCTTCACTGGATAGGCCAGTTTAAAACACTGTGTTGGACTAGGTCCGAGACAGCTGTTACGTCATCGGATGGCATAGACTCGTTAGAGAGTGTACCATGCCACCAATTACTACTATTACTATTACTACTATTACACCCTTACAGCTGGTATATAGGCAATGTTGAAACAAAATTTCATTATCGCGAATTATATTCTAGCGAAATTGATGCCATCGCATCCTTATACTAAAGGTAGGTGGCACCGAAGATCACCCAATATTTCAACCAATTTGGTAGAATTTTTGGATGTTCGCTAGGATATAATATGAAGCTATGACATCAAATATTTTTAACTTTTAGTGAATTCTATTATTAGAGATTATTATTATTATATACCTTGAAATTAAAAGAATATAAATAAATTTCCTTCTGAGCTGGGA
Source organism: Beris chalybata (assembly GCA_949128065.1). Lineage (NCBI taxonomy): Eukaryota > Metazoa > Arthropoda > Insecta > Diptera > Stratiomyidae > Beris > Beris chalybata. The sequence goes on along the minus strand of OX421896.1, from coordinate 26,317,775 downwards.
CGAAACAAGTAGAAATTTTCTTTTTAGAACACCTAATCAAAATTATGTTGCGTCGAGGTTGACATGGTGTCGAAATCATTGGGGCTACTGAAGATAATGACCCACAATCTGAACTTTAAAACAAACAAAGATTTGAGTAGATATATTTATGTACGATACGTAGCGAAAATTTGAGGAATATGTCTGAATAGGAATATGAGAAATAAGTCCATCGAAGATACTAGGTTTTAAGAATGTATCGACAGTCTGATTGTAGCTTCATTACTTTTTCTGATATGCGGTGCATGTTGCAATGCAACTGACAACATAAAAAATAACAAGGAGTCTTTTTTGTTAAATTTGTTTGGATTAACTAAAAAGTAACCAGTAGGGTATTTGGAAAGTTAATTGCTTCGCAACATGGATCCAACTAGTGTTAAATTTCGACTTTGATCACGTCTCGACTATACAGTTGGCAGTGGCACTTCTATCGCACTTCGACTTTAACCGCTTCCGGGTTTCGCCGCGGAAAATAATAAAGTCACACCGAGACCAAATTAGCATAATTTTTATATTATAATAGGAGAGGTCCTGCACACCCTAAAAATCCACTTATTCTCAGTCTGTAGATTTGATTCCCTATTTTTTTCTATAAGATTCGGGTCAGGCGCAAATGCTTCAGTTTTTTAAATTTTTGTTTGAGATCTAAAGTGTCTCACTTTTCAAATAGGTGAAAAGTGAGCTTAATTCCATAGAAAGGAAGACGCTAACGTATTAGTAGATACTAATGTTGTTGAAAAGTTCAAGATAATATTCAGCAGGAAATCCATCGTTGTTCGGGAGATTATAGGTATTTGTCAATGCCTTGCAATATTATTTTTATGGTGCAGTCATGCACCCATTTCTCTTTCCGAGTACTACGAGGATGAAGAAAGAGTGAGTGCAGAAATTACAGGTATAAAACTTTATGCTACAGTTGTTGTAAAATTAACGATAGTCATACCACCTACTGGCAGATTCTTGGATTGTACTGCGAAGTTGTAATAGTCTAATGAGTCGGAACACAAATTTCTCGATGCAATAAAGCGCGGTTTCATAAGTCAACATTTTGCCGTATAAGATTTTGATTTTAGAATACATATGAGGCTTATACCATGGATGATATCATACTGTCTTTAATACCAGCAGTGTATCACCCAATACTAAGCATATACGAAACAAACGAACATTGAACCTGTTTCATGGTATACAAATTCGATAATTTCACCTAGTATACTATGCATTTTACTGCTAGTAGTGCCATTCCCCAATTGTGTGGCGAGTATCGCAACTAAATCTCTTTGTTTGCTTTTACCAGATACTCTCAAATCATACCATATGTACAGTGTATCATGTGCAGCTAGTTTCAGTACTATGATTTCAATACCATGGTTTGTATAATAGCTGTGTATCCATGGCATTAGGTGAAACTCTGACTAGTCTTCAAACGTTCCTGCGGACCTGAATCTTCATAGCGATTGTTCAAAAAATTACATTTTTATATGTATCTCAGGAAGCTTGAACTTTAAGTGAAATTTTGGGTATGATAGGGGTGATAGTGAGAGGGCGTGGACAATAAAAAATATTTTATTTTACAAAAATCGCAATGGAAAGAAAGCAATTAATTGATAACCTATAGAACAATTATATAGAGATCTCCATATTTCTCAGAAACGGCTTATGCTAAAAAGGTGAAACTTAGTACCTATATGTAGATGTGCTTCTAAAATAATTCAAGCTAAAAAAAATTAATGCTTTCATCGGCATATAAAACTGGAGTAAAAAATTTTACGTGAAAAAGGGTTTTCCCACATTTTCACAAATATCGTTAAATCTTTTAGACATGTCGAGCTATGTAAGCGCCTAGAAACGTTTTTCCAATTTTTTTTTCAATCAATCGAATGGTATTTTGGTATTTTTTTTGGATTATTAATCGAATAGAGTAACCAGTGCCGCATATCAGCATTAAATACGTCTCGGACTTCTACCCAAAAATAATACAGTTGTGTCCAAACTGTTGGCAGATTTTTACTTGTATGGCCGAAAATAAGATTATTTATTTGGGTAGTTTTGGCAACTGTGTATGGTGTTTTTTTAATCCAGTAACAAAGATTCACTCTATAAAGGTGAGAGCCTAGCTGCAGGACTACAGTTGGTTACAATAAAATAGAGTTCATGGTTACAGCGTAATAGTAATGCAGGGACATTAATGCACTTTAGTAACTATATAATTTTTTTATTACCATAACGGGCGTACTGTGAATCTATAAGACAATGGTCGGGATCTCGACACTTGTACTATGCGGCTTCTCTGTGAAATCTTTACAGATGCAGAAGCCTTAGCTTGTTGTACAGAGTATGAAAAGCCAAAGATTAGTTGTTTTTGTACAACGACCAGTGACTATCCACTTCAATGAGATCCAATTAAAAAGACATTGTCACATTTACGCGACAACAAGCAAAAATTACCAAGCTAAAGTGCAATTGTCTAAAACTTGAGAGTTACATGATATCATAACAAGTGCCTACATTACGCTATTATTCTTTCCAATGCTTAATACAATGGTGTGCTCATATACACAAAAATATTATTTAATAGTCACTGAAATCTCTTCGTAGTCTGTCCGTAAGTTTTCCTGACCATTAAACCTGCAATTAGACGAATGGACAATTGAAATGTACTCAACCCTGATATCACATAATAAGAAGAGATTTAGCTGTGAACGAACCTTTGTCGTTAAGCTTAGCAATTTTATTATTTCTTACCTTTTTTCATTATATTCCGATGAATATAGTACCCATCTTTCCGTACAACACTCGTCGTTTTATTCCACGTTCAATTTATCATTGTCCAACCGATAAAGCCCACTACCCGGAAAAAAACATGTAAAAGGTACGAGCACTTTTTATTCGTACACCCCAGGTACGGTACCAACACCTGACATAATAGAAAGTGAAAGAGTTTTCGGTACGAATAGCGAAAATAATATAATAATAAAAGTGAAAAGTTGAAGATTAGGTAAAAATCTTGAGAACAAAAATAAGTGCTTTATTTACTTCTGGGATTTTGCTCACTGAGGCGTGTACGTACACGTTGAAGGCAACAGACGATAGATCATTAACTAACCGGTAGACAAATGGGTTAATATACCCATTATAATGTGACATATGTTAGATATAAAGTAGTCGGTAATTCCATGCGGAATTTACCGTTTCGACTAATTAAGAATTTTAATGGAGTCATTTGAAATGTTCGCAGATAGATACATTTCTTGAGTTCAATCTTGACATGAAAAGGAAACTTTTGCTGAGTGTTCAAAATGAAAGCATTAAGTGGAATTTTTGGATAGGGTCAAAGTATCAATTTAAGTAACGTAGGTGGTCAGCGCCAACTTTTTGAAAGACTTAAAGTAATAATGAAAGCATATGCATTACATTATGTAGATAAAGGTAAGTTAAGTGTGGGGTTAACGATTCTGTGAAAATGAAAATAGTACCTAGATTATAGTATACAGAGTACCTACAGTAAAGTTTGAGAGATGTGAAAATGATAGAATTTTATCAGAATGAACTTGAAAATACTATCAGCAAGTAAGGGCTCCCGTTTATGGAGTCAAGAAGGATTTCATAAAAATGACAATTTTCCAACCAGTGTGACCCAAATGTTTTGCAATTCACTCTAGAATTATTGGAATTATTATTTTTTTCTGGTTTCATACATCGCTGGATCAAATCCAGCTCGACGGACTAAAAATGTTCGAATATTATTCAAATATTGATTTATTCGAATTTTGTCCGTAATTTAATTATTAGATACAAATGCAAGTATAATTTTTACACAATCATTCCCAAAATGAAGAACAATGAATTGTTGCCAGCGTTATATTTAATTTAGTTGTAAAAAAAACAGTTGTGTATCATTGCATTATAATATGTAGGTAGCGCTGCATGGACTCCGGTTGCAGGCGTTTTCAAAGGATTGTATTTGGTTATTTGACTATTCATACAAATCGCGAGAATATCCAGTTTCAATTGGGTTCTTACTGTTGGCAGATTTTTGTAATTAACTATTTTCTATTGCATTTTTAAGTACAAACCAAAGTTTAAAGCCATTCTTTTACCAACCTCATGGTTGACCAATAAGAACAATCATTTAAATACATATTCAGTTTTTCATCCAGAGTACCTACTATCTCACGAGGTATTTTTTAGATCGCGTAATTTAAAAAAGTCCAATATTAACATTGAATTATAATTTTATGACTTATTCAAATTAAAAACTTTAATGTTGTACGCAAGGTGTTTTAATAAGATATTTCTGTCGTGACCGAAAATTCTTTAATAGCAAACAATTAGACACATTAGATCTTATTAACTGTATTAAAATGCCATAATATTTAATTATTACTCTTGAACTAATTGTAAAACTTCTTTAATTGGTTTGCAATCACTTGTATACGAGTACAATATAATATGCGATCTTGGACTTGATATATGAGTGCCTTACTTGGATAATACACATAAATTACCTTGACACAATCTGCAACCTTCTTTTAGTGGATGAAAAACTAATAATCAATCAACTATTAACTCCTATGAGCTGTCTAGAGCATTTCAAGCCCAGACCCGAGCATTGTCAAGAAGCTGTTCTGATCAGCCACAGACCTACATAACGCACTCGAATGTAGGTTCTATGGTTCTATCTTAGAGTTCAACTGAAGTTAAAGTAGGATCTACAATATTAATTTATCTAACATTATTCCAAGGTAGCTTATGCTTTTATTAACCTTTCTCAATTTTTAAGTCAAATGAATTTAGCTTTTTTTTATAATAAGAGTATTTAATATTCAATAATCTACTGGAAAATGTAATAGTCCAATCAAATATCTACATTTTTAATGAACCGGTACATGAACACTTGAAGTATCTGCCTCAGAAAGAATATATTGTATACATTTTAGATACAATAAAATGGGGTAAATTTGGCTCAAAATTTTATGTTTTTCTACTTTTCAATTAAATTTCGAACCTTTCAAACTCACTTATAGACTTTTTGATGTGTTCAGTATAATAAAGGGACAAATTCAGTTACTTTCTTAACTTTTTTCCAACATTTCAAAATTAAATTTTATTTTGTTGAGTCTAATCAGAATAGCGTATATTAATTGATAGAAAAAGAAAATAAATACCTTTTGCGACAAAAGGACAAAACAATCTATTCATTTTTAGAATAAAATAAAAAAAATGATTTTAAAACGGAAGTATTTCGTATTATGGTTACTTTTTGACCTCAGAAACAGAATATTAACTCCGTTTCGAAATTAATAAGATCGTTTATTTTCAAAAAAAAACTATTATCCCATTCGTATTGAATACAGTCCTTCTTAAAAGGTCATATCCAGATTTCCAGTTGGTTCTTCCTCTGTCCACACCTCTACATTCTCCTCGAACAATTTTCCCATTCTTGGTTTATCTTCACAGTTCCCGAACATTTCACATACACTATTGAATATACTAAAAATCTCTCGTTCAACACATGCATGAAAGCGACGCAGATCTCGAATATGAGATCAATTTTACTACTAGGAGTATACGATAGTTCGACTATTGAAAGCGAATTAATGAAGCTTTGTTATTTTGTATTTTTCATTTGAAATTCTGAAACCAGGTGGGCTTGTACCAATATTTAATATACTAATAAATTTTTAAAATTAGCATTACTAATTATACTACTTAATTAAATACATCAGTAGATTAAAAACATTTGATTAAATACATCAGTAGACTAAACACATTTGATTAAATAGATCAGTAGAAACATATTTGCTTTTTTTTATTAAAATTTTCAAAAACAGTAGTTTAAAGTTAGTTTTTTCTCCATAAGTTCTTAGCTTAAATTTGCTAATAGAATATCAAAATTGTAATCATTAACAGAATCTTTACCATAGTAAGTTAATAATTGTGAAGGTTAATCAATCTGGTGTACTTAACGATTTAGCATGCATACGATGTAAATAATATGAGTAGTTTTGACTTTAGGCAAATATTAGATGTAGTTTTTATCACTACGGACATAGGTAGCAAATAATCTTAGTCATTTAATTAGGCAAATAATTAGTCGTGAAGACATTGCTTAAGATAAAATTAATTTTTTTAAGCATTATAATAGGGTTAATCTAAAACATTTCACATACTCTGCTTAATTTATTTAGCGATATATCGTGATGTAAATCTTTTCATCCCCCAGCTACACAAGTATTAATTACTATTACTACAACTAATTTCAATTTTCAAGTTTCATGGCTTCTAGATGTCCTGATACAAAACTAAAAGGTGATGTCTTGATATAACAACTATACTGACATCCAAGAAAAATATGATAGAAGTTGCAATGTACAGTGACGGTTTTTGCATCTCAGACTCAGAAACGACTGATTCTAAAATCTTGGTGTGTATACTTTAATGTACCTACTGTTAGAAAAATAATTTACGCAACGAAAAAATGAAATTTGGATAGGGGTACATAGATGAGAATTTTTTTTTAATGGCATTAATGTGTACACATATTCACGAATTTTGTCATATCCCTGCTATATCGAGATTCGATTTCAAGTTAGATTTCACAAATTCCTACATATTCCTTAGATGTGATGAGATATCGAAAAATAAAACGAATTACCAATATTTTCATGTTTAACGTGTAAGGGATTATGTCGATATTTTATTCCTGTTTTTCTTGATATTAATTAAGAAAAAATATGCAAACAGTCTAAAATCTGTATTTTTTTTTCCGGAAATGGTAGTAGTCCGGGACGCCATTGATGCTGAGATGCTGAGAGGTTATTTGAAAAGCTATTATTTTAGGTTGTTTATAGCACTGTAACCTGCACTACATCTCAACTGTGAATGTGATACGGAATTCTACCGAAAAATTATTGAACTTGCCTACAGACTGTTGAAATATTTTTTTATTTTTTGGACAAAATTCGATGAGTATCGAAAATAGTTTTCTATGCTTTATAAATTTTCAGTAGGTACAAGTGAATAACTGGCATTGAATGTTATCAATACTTAAAAACAGTCAGTACTCAAAATGTTCTGCTAGTGCAATCATACTTATTAGTCGAAACGGAAATTAGTTCAGCTCAAACGCTACAACAGTACCGCTGTGTTATTAGTATTAGCAGGTTGTTTTTAAGAGACCTGTTCAATGTTAAGTCCACGGAATTTAAATAATGTTTTAAGGGTGATTTGACTATAAAGTTTGAATATAATATCTCAAAATCTGAGAAAATAAGTCAATAATTTGTTTTTGTAGTTTAACAATCGAGGTTCTTTTCAAGCTCTAGAGGTGTGTCGAATTTTCTATGATACGCCCTTTGACTGCCAATACAACAATAAAACAGTTCCTTCAGATCTAATCCAACATAGTTTGTGAACGCCACTTCCCAGTAAAGTTTTTTTTTTACTATCCCAAACACCTTGGGCTGTACCCTGTGGTGTCTTTAATGCTTCACACATTTGACCCAAAAGATCGCAAAATAAAATTTAATACCTAACTAAATATGTACTAACAATAAAGTATTCTTTCATTAAAAATATAATTAAATAACACATTAACCGCAAGATCTAAACTGCTAAAAAAATCTTGTTCAATTGAAGACTAATAGAGTAATTAATTATTACAAATCATAAACCGCAGAAGAATCAATAGATGTATCTCTCTCAATCAAAAAACATAATTAATTTAAGACGTATAGCAATAACTCACTTTTTATCGCCCACAACTGCCCACTTTTCAATCCGTTCAAATAATCCACCATATCGTTCGAGCAGTTCACATTAATTTCGACATCCAGAGTGCTCCACAGGTCAGCCAATTGTTCAACATTAAAAATGTCTAGTAAATCACCGATTCGAACTAAATGTGTTGAGTTTCCATTGAAGTTGTGCATCTGTTGATCCGCTTCTGGCGTTTTCAAAACCAATTTTGACGCATCCAATTGTGCCAAAAAATCACTAAAATTTGACGATTGTAATTGGCGCGAAAAATTTACATCACCGCTCGTTATTTCACCACGGCAAAGTGGTGAATTGTTTGCAAAAACTAAGCATATTGCTAACGCCAGAAGTTTTAACGATATTCCGGACATCTTTTGTTAAGATTTTTCTTAATTTCAATTTTAATGTTTGATAGTTAAAACACCTTTGTATTCGGCCCTGTATATGAATAAAATTCGTTTCGATTTTATCTTATAATTTCAATGGTCCACATTTTCACTTTGGTCAGTTTTCGAAAGATCGATTTTTAAATAATTCGCTCATTTAGGCAAAAATTTTGGCCACGATACCCGACAATATTAAAATCGATTGACAAAATTTATAATGAAAACGAAAAAAAAAAAAATTATATATTATCAAACTTTTCACTTTCTTCGACGGTAACGTAACGTAATCGCAATAAAAACGAAACCCGAATACGGAAACATACAATAGCCGTGTGCAGAAATCACTTAAACAGCAAAACCGCGGGACAGGTGAGATACTGAGTACCTTAAGTGGTCGTCTTTCATTCGTCTTAAAGCGATTGCTTTTATTCACAACTAATTAACACACAGGTGTGTGTGTGGATGGTTCTCGAGCAAGTGACCAAGAAACAAAACCGCTTTACACTTTATGAACGTTTCGATATACTGAAGACGACTTGAATTAATACTTAACTAGTCTGCAAACGAAAGTGAACTAAAAGTCTTTCTTTTCACGGTAAGCCCGAAAATTCATCTTTTCGTTTCGATGAGGCTTTTCTGGTGGAGTAATGGTAAGAGTCGGATCGAATGCCACACCACCTTTCCTACCTTAACAATATTTTCTTCAAAATCATGACAAAGGTGGGATACAGTATTGTGTCGCCGTAACCGAATTTGAAAAAAGAGAATTCAAGATATCCGATCAATTTTTTTTTTTTTATTACAATTGAATAGTTGGCGGTATGTAGTCGACCCCAGCACTTCATACCTACTTACCTGTACCCGATAATTAACAATTATTGTATTTCCCACCAATACATGAAATTTAAACGTACTATTACGACGCGAGCGTGAAATTTTAATTTCAGCCGACCATCAGCAAGTTATGCAATATTTTTATAAACAATTTTCTAAACAAAATGTTTGTGTCATGAGAAAATATTTTTTTACTCTTTCGAGGCAGTTGCAAGTTTTTGAAGAAAGAGAAACGTCTTCGTGAACAAATGCACCCTACCTTTGTAGGCAGACCATATTTAATAGCCATGGGAGAAAGACTTTCGTTTTTATTATTTTTTAAATATAGTGAATATTAGGTCGTGTTCGGATGTTGATTTGTAGAAAGATTGTAATGACATGTCTACATTTCTAATGCTCGTACGACAAGATCTTATCAACAACGGTCCAACAAATCGGAGGTGATATATTTCGCTAGGAACTGCGATATATGTACATTATGAGGTTGGTTCGATTGTATTGGTGGTGTTGTAAATTAAATTGTAGTGCGAATTTTTAAGTGTACTACATCCCACGATAAACAATTTGCAACATAATTTGAACACATCGCGATAGACCCCACACTAATTATTTCTGTAAATATTAAACCATTTATAGAAATAAAAATTAATCTTATAAATAAAGAGATAAAGTCTTAGACAGTGTTACCTGAAGAAAAATCTGCCAACAGTCTGGACTCAACTTTATTATTTTTTCGGTAGAAATTCGGAACGCGTTTAATTCTGAGATACGGTGTAGGATACTATGTAACTGAAAACCTAACAAAAAGTTCGGGAAGCGGCTAGAAAAACATATGCATTACATAATTGGGTCATATTCCATTACATAATTGGGTCATTTGCGGTCTAGGGGTTGCAGAAGGAAAACGATTACAAATAGGTGATTAAACAAGCTCGTGGAAGTGAAAATCTGATCAGATCTGAGAGATATGGCAAAATTCATGAAAATGTATACAACCACTTTACACCCCCTTAGGGGTCGAATTACAAAAAATCTTGAAAATACATACATATGAAGAATCCGCAGTATAAAAATGAGTTCGATATTTGGGAAGACCTAGTAGATATGACGAAAATCGTGAAAATACCTACATGCAATCTATTTTCACTGATATTTTTTTTTACTTCTTTTCGAACGCCAATGGATGGATATTGGAATTTTGTTTATCAAAATTTCTTTTCTAGTAGTTTTACATATATACATATACCGAGTTTCAACTTGCTAGCATAAGCCGTTCTTTGTTGTTTTTTTTTGCTGTGATTTGATCTACCGAAACAGCAATGCAGTATTATTACGTTTCGGACTTCTAAACATAAAGTAATAAAGTTCCTTCCCCTCCCACCATCACTCCCTTCATCCATACCCTCAAAATTTTTTTCTTCGCTAGAGATCTAGTGATCCTAACTTCTGTACAATTTTAAAGATCATATATTAGTATGATACAGTTTTTGAGACATAAAAGTTGAATTTTTTTGAAAATTGATCGGATTTTTAAAATTCGAGTTCAAGAAACCAAGTCCTTGAAATTTAAACAGTTTTATTTTTGTTTAAGTTTGAACTACATTTATATTCGTTATCTGGACAGAGTAAAGAAAAAGTGTAATTTTTTTAATTTATTAGAAATTATATCATTTTTATAATTCGTTTCATTGATTTTTTGTTGAATGAAACTATTAATTTAATTAATTTTAATAAATACATATTTTTTTTAAATAAAGTGAAACCTTTTTTTAATGTTAGTCAATTTTTTATTATAAATTTCGTGTCTATTTTTTACGAATTAATTAACAACAAAATATCTTCAATTAAATTAAATTATTTAATTATTTTTGAATATTTATTAAAGCAGTTCTTATAAATTGACTAAAATTAAATATTCCACTAGAATTATAAATAAAAATAATTTAGTAGAGCAATGTTAAATTATTATATGAGCCGTTGATTTTGAAATTGGAATAAGTCCATTTCGTTTTTAAATCGACATGCTTAACGGTTTACGTTTTAACATGTTTAAAAATATTTATGCGATCTTTCAGAAAAATTTACTGGTATTTGTTAAAAGTGTGACGAAACAATTGCATCAACAGATTCTCAGAGAGTTGCTTCGTGTTGTATAGAATAATGTTACAATGTCACAAAAAATATTTTTTTCAAAATGGACTTATTCCACTTTCAAATACAACGGCTCATATATGTTATTAAATATTTTATAAGCCAATAGAAAAACTGCCAATCTTTGACAGTGTCAGTCTGTGCTCAACAACATTATTTTTCGCAAAAAGTCTAGAGTGCCTTAAGAAATGAAACATAGCCTAACAATTTGAAATGCATCCAACATTAACCACATTTTTGGATTTTCCCGAGGAATTACAAAATTGTGCCCAAATTGGTGTCTAATTTTTCAAGACTTTAGGTGTTCGAAATTCAATCGAAATCTGTCCATTCAAAATCTAGTTATGGACAACATACAGACTAACAGCAAAATATTAATAGATCTGCTATAAATTTCATAGAAATGAAATACCTAAAGCTATTTATTGCATCAATACCAAATCGGTAGTATCTACCTATGCAGTTTTAACCGTAACTACAAGAATGCTGAAACTGTGACAAGTTCAATTGGTAAAATATCGAATTAACCGTCCAAACTAGCCACCAAAATAAATGTATTGAAAACAAAAATATTTGAACACTATTTATAGGAGCAAGGAGTATTAGCTTTTTAATAGCATTTACGTGTTGAGACTCAAGGTTGATAAAATTTGGTGACTATTTTTCGGCATTATGGCCCGATTAACCTAGTTACATATCGATACTGTTCACATTCGCAATTCGACTATATTATAATCCGACAATTTGTTTGCATCAAAATATTTCAGTTTTCTATTATTGTTTTTAAATTTCTTACCAAATTGAACACATGCAGCCGAGAGAATTCACCACCAGCTAGCTCTAAAAAATGTTAGTCTTTCAGCGTTTTTCACCGTCTTTTATGAAAATTCCACACACTTAGCATATTTTATCCACGTGCTTTTAAGCCCATTGTTACATAGTTAAATTAGATTTTGAAGAATGCATTTTATGTATGAACTTCGCAGTTAGTTCTCACGTTTTGATGTTACCATGCGATTATTCAAATACGTACACGTATTTTCATGGACAACACAATTGGTTAAGAATTTTTCCTGTTTCGTTATGTGTTAAGTATCTAATTTTAATAAATTTCTTTTAAATTTGTGTTAAAATTTGTGCTAAAATTTGTATCAAATTTGTGTCAAAATTTTAAACTTAATTTGTAATATTTTGCATTTTCAGTGGTGGAAATTTATCCTGCATCAGTAGAAATCAAAGAATTAAATTATTCAATTCCAAACATTGCATTTGAAAGATTTATTTGAAATATGCGACACTAAATATTGTGGTGAAATGTGAACGTGGTGAAACATAACTTTCAGGGATGTACAGGCCGGTTTCAGTAAATTTGCGACTGGATTTTGTCGTAATATCACTATTTAGATATATAAATCTCATATGCGAAATTTAGTAGATTTGCGTAATTGCGACCAGATTAAGGGGCAGTGGAAATATAGCATAAGCCTTACAAATTCGACGAAACAACTAAATTCTAACAACCTATGTAGTTCAAAGCGTTCTGCAGTTATTATACAGAAGAACAGACTGACGGACGGACAAACGTATGAACAGACATAATTATATTAAACAGTTTTGAGCTTTTTAGTATTGATAGAATACAACAAAGAGTCAACAAGTATAATTCCCTTAAAAGAATGCTTTTGGTTCTGTTCGGCAGGACGGTTTGATCCATAACTTGTGCAATTTTCCATCTAATTAAATTAATACTTTCGTTTTTAAAAATCGGAACATTCGAGAATAAATAAAATTTAGCACTTCTAATAAAGAACTCCAATAAGGAAATAAAGATAAAGAACAATAACAATATTGATTGTTTTTCACAAAACAAAAGGTATCTTTGTACAATATAAATACACATTTTATTTTTAATAATGCCAAATTTTTCTATGAAAACTTACAAATTCAAATAGTTTAAACTGCTTATAAACAAAATACATTTCTTTACCTATAGCAAATTCGTGCACTTTGTTTCAATTTGTATGGGGCTGCAATGTTTGTTACGGGTCCGATGAATAAATATTTTATTAACTCCACGTCGGTGCCACCAGTCTATCAAGACCCCAATAAGATGTGATCTACCCTTATTTTATTTAAGTGACCTACCCGCACCTCCAACTTCATCTTTAAATATTAGAGGTACGAGTACGTCGCAAAATACAAACAGCGGACATTTTTCAAGATTCTTTTTATTTTCAACAATTCAAACATATGCAATTTTCACAATTCAGGTACATACTCAAATCATTGGAGCGATATTTGCAAACCTTGATCGCAAAATTATAAATATTATCATATTCAAAGTTTGATCAAATTTCTGAGGAGTCTATAATTGATGTAGGAAGTATGCGATCTCGAGTTTATTTGTTATAAATATTAATAAATCAAAATTCATGCGAGTTTTTGAATTTCCTACTGAATAAATATCTTTATAATACATTAGTACATTATGATCTTAAACTCATATTGTTATTCACCGTAATTTGTTATGTTCACTGGAAATTATACACGCATGCTCGGAAAAATCTTCACTATGAGAAGACGCTTGCAAACGATTGTTTTTTTTTTCGTTACTATGCCAAGTGATTTTAAGCCATTTTCGTATTTCAAAACATGTAGCTTTAATATCTGTATGTAAGATTAATGTTATATTAAATATATACATAATGCATTTTGAAATCTTTCTCTTTCTCTAAGAGCATTATTGGAGGTATATCACACTTTCATTTCTTCGAGCATTATGGCGAGTTGCGATATTGGCAAAGATTTCCCGGAAGTTATCGTTTTCTGTTTCGTTACCTACAGCTTTGTTGAAAAGTAATGAGGTAAATTATCTGTGCCAAGGTGGAATAATATTGTTTTTCCGCGATAAAGTTAGGTGGAACTAAATTAATAGAAAATAGGTTTTGATTAGTGCTTCTGGCTTTACAAGCGCTTTTAAAAATCTATTCAAATTAATATCAGCCTACGTCAGAACGCAACAAATTTTCTTTTTGGTTTGGTATCATTAAAAGAACCCGAAACTGTCAAGAGTTTTTAATATAGCGTCATAAAATATATCTTGAGAATCCCTTTTACAATGAAATTATCCAAACTTAATGTGAAACCTACACCTAGAAAAAACGCCAGGTAGTATTGACAAAAATTAAGTTCAATTCGACAAAACTACGGTCAATATACGGGCAACAAAATACTTTTAAATTTTTGTCAATTTAACGAATGGTTTTGTGAATATAACATAATCTTGCAGCTGGCTTTTGGTCATTTTGACAACATCAGAAGACAACTTCTTTCAATACGATAAAAAAAAATGTTTTTTTGATGAAAATATTTTTCAATATGACATTTCAATAATACATGTTTTGTTTAAAAACCGAACTGGAACTTCGTCGAATTTTTATCAACTTGACAAAAGTTTAAGAAATCATTTTTATTTAATTTAATTTTGTAGTTTTATTTTTTATTTATTTTATGATATTATTATCAATATGACAAAGGTGCACTGTTGAAATTTAACAAATACTTTTTTGTTAATGTTACTAAGGTTTTTTTTCGAGTGTACGCTTAAGAGCTCTTTCTATTCTGAAGATTTATTGTAGTATATGTGCACGCTGTACAATATTTGACTGTAAAATACTTTCAGATAATCCAATCGTCCAATTTATGTTGGTTACATTATTTTATTTGCGCAAAACAAAGTCTATTTCGCCAGGTAAAATTTGTCAGAGCTTTTAGTCAAATTTTATAGGTAAACTATAAACTATAAATTTCATACGTAATTTCATAGTAAGTTGAAGATTAGACTTTGCATATGACTTTAAATCTTCTAAGTTGTAATTTATAGTACTAATTAGAAAAAATTAAAAAAATAGCTTAACTCAAAGCTATTTTACATGATAATAGAAAGAAAATAAAATAAGGAATATTAAGTATAGTCTGATCACTGTAGAATATAAATTAGATGAAAAGCTATAAACACATGTAGGTACATATCAAATTAAAATAAGGAATAAGGGAAAACCTTATTACACTGTATGCCACTATGTCAAATATTTGGCTATTCAGTCTATCAAATAAATTTTTATTTGCTCTTTTTTGACAGAAAAACATTGACTGAACTTTTCGTCAAGTTCTTGGAGTCAAATATTTGATAGCATAGCATACAGTGTTATACTAGCTTTGGCATTGAATAGAGTTTGAACCATATAGCTCTATGGTTTGAAGAAAATTAATAAATAGATTTTGTGCAACTGTTGTAATTCGAAGTAATTAAGAAATTTCATGCACACGACGCATTGAGAAACGAAAGGGTTTGTTAAATATGATTTGAAGCCCTTATTTTGTAGAATTTGTAATTTCTTTTTATGTAAGATAATGAGTCCAGATTGGTGAATCATAACGATTAATTAGTTGCATACTCACCTTAAAAAGTGAGAGTTTATTAATGTCGCACAGTTGTGATTTTCTGTTAATAAATGATAAATGATAGGGCGTAAAGTGATTGACATTTATTTCTTAGATCAAATGAGATATAATTCAAATAAGATATAAATAAACCCACACTGATGATGTTAGGTATTTTTCAACTTTTCACGAATTCCTAAAATCTTATGGGCTTATTAAACATTATTTACTTGTATTTAATTTTCTATTGAAAAAAATACGTAAGTGAATAAAAAAGCTTTTGTATTCAAATAATAAAGTAAAAATTTTATTATTTTTTGGGTAGCAGTCCGGAATGCGTTTAGCTATGATGCGATGAAGGCTACTATGCTACTTACAATCTAAAAAGGAATGGAATGGAGGGATAATCATTTAAAAAAAAAAATTTCCCTCATAGACTTTTTCTGGATTTACACCCAGTAAATAATTGGTGATAGGGTGTAGGAGGGTGGGTGGTAGGGGTGGAGTGCAAGAAACAATGATTTTAATTTTTCTCGAACCTAAATAAAGAAATGTGGGAGTTTATGTCAGTATAGAGCCACTGCAGCAGTACGCAAAACTGATAAGAATAGCAAGAGGGTTGGAAGGTATTTTTAGTATCTCAGGACCAATGTTCTAGATAAGTAATTTAAACAAAAAATAGTTTAGATTTTCATAACGTAATAGGATGGTACAAAAATTCTTTTCCTTTCTTATACATTTTTACGAATTTCGTCATATCTTTTTTATCGAGGTCTTGAATTTATTTTAGTTTTGTGGGTTCTTTATGTAAGCACTTGAAACTTGTTATTCACATTTTACGATATTCAATCCGTAGTAGTTGTGTACGTCAGGATCCCTAATTCCGACATATCTCTTAGATCTGATGGGATTTCAAATTGGTTTTTACCTTAATGAAATTTCTATACACTCGTCTTAAAACCGGTTACAGATTTGTTTTTTTTTTTTGTATTTATCTCCTAATAGGTTATTTTATATTTTTGCACGTTAAATTTAAATTAAAAAAATTGATAAGCCAAAAATTTGCACAAGGTTCTGGTGGCAACTTTATTATTTTTTTGGGTAGAAGTTCCAAACGCGCTTAATGCCGAGATGCGGTGGAGGTTTCTATGCTGCTGATAACCTAAAGAAGAACCAGGAGGTTACTTAAAGCGTTATTTTTGTTAGGTTGATCTGAATTTTGGCTTTAAACTCTTCCCTAATTAATAAAGTTGTACCCATATTGCTGGAAGATTGTTTTTTTATATCAATTTTACGTCTTTCATGCACCTACTTCATTACAAATTTTTTTTACAATATATTATTTATAATATTAAATATACCTATGTAACTTGAATTTAAAATAGTAGGCAAACAACTCATCGGCCGATTTCTGTTATCGGTACATGGGAAGTAAAAGTTCGGATGTCACATTTAATAAAATTGGCACAATCGAGAAAAACGTGCAAATTTCCGAAATTTGTCACTTTTGTAGTCATGCATAATGTACAGTAATTTAAAATTTCTTATAAGAAAACTCTAAGAAATTAGCCAATAACTGGTACAAACTGTATTCGATAAAAAGTAGACATCCGACCTTTCACTTCTTTTGTACAGAAATGAATTATTATTCTTTATTAAGTAGGCATCTTAAAGTGTAACGGGTATCTAAATTTGTTCACATATGGAAATATGGGTGCTTGACTGCGGGTTCTAGAATTATAGATACATTGTACATACATATCTCCAATACTCAGAGTGAAAGCTTAAGTTTGAGATTTTGGTGACGACTGACAACGGATGTGATAGGCTAGTGCCTTTCTTTACTTTTTCATCCATGTTTTTAATTAGTTATGAATATTACTGGCCCTCGACTTTTACATGTACTTAGTAGACCTGCTAATTAAAACCATACTGCAGCTCGGGTGATCTCGTCACTTATTTATCATGGTATGTTTTTTCTACGATCCAACTATTCAGTTACTGATGACCAGCAAAAATTTAACGCTCCATAAATAATCACGGAATGTAGTACAGTAGTCCGAAATTTAGATGTCTTGCAATGAGAAAAAAACTCAACGTCTTACCTACTTCCCATAGGAAACATTCAGTGCTCGAATTCGAAGTTATGTAATGTCCTCGAAAAAAGTTAATAACACACCGTTGTGATGATGGCAGACCAAAAACTACTCAAAAAAAAACCGTAACGATCAGTTGCCGTGTTGTAATCGGCATTAAAAATCGACAAACCTCTCCAATGTCTCCACTTCACTTTCCTTAAGACTTAGTACAGACTACAGACGAGTAATTCATCCTCAGAAGTTGATGATGGCGGCCGCAGTATAGGCAAATAACCACCGCCAATCGCGCATTTTATAGTACAAAAATCTCTGCACACTTTCAATCTTACATGCGCCCAAATGAAAAGATCTTTCCTCTATCGTTGCATGATGGATGTCTTAACCTTTACAAATATTTGCTTCAAACAAAGATCAAACTGTTTCTGGCGACAACTTTCTTCGGTAGATCGGTCTACAATCACAGCAAAACCATAGTGGGTTTATGGTCATATTGTGGTCATTACCGCGATCAATGCTCATCTTTCTTATTGTATATGACCCACGAAAAATACGCCACCACCAGCACCACCCACTTGCTACTTGTTACAGCGGATCTGCAAGATCGCTGTCTTGATCGTGTTCAGGGAAGAGAAAGTGTCTCCAGCTTCACTACGGAGCCAAGCTGACCGTACGTACGTACCACATGTCAGCTTTTCAGTATATTTTCTTAAAATATCAAGTGACCTTCGAAGACTGGTGGTAAGTTTTCGTCACAGCATTACGCCTCGATCGCCACAAATATTTTGATCTGATTCCAAGTGCAATGATACAAAGTGAATGGATGGAATATACAAGAAAATCAGTCAAAATTTTAAGACCGGATTGAAAGCAGATTTTATTTGTATTGGGCGGTTGCAGCTTGAAGTGATCCGAAATGATCAGTGGATGCGTCTTACATCACAGCAGTGCATTGCACAGGTAAAGTCGAAAAGTCGAGACGATATCTGCAAGTATAGGTATGTGGTGTGGTTGTTTATTGACTGGTGGACCAAATCGTTAAAAGTTAGATAAATTGGTGCAACTCCAGGACACATATGACATTATCATATGATAGTGATCTTTACAGCCTACGCATTTACATAAGATATTTTCGATGGCTCCATCCATTCAGATGTCATATTGCAGGGCACCGTTAAGATACTAAGGTGTGAACTTGAAAAGCCTTTTGGAGGAATAATGAATGAAAAATTTGAATTATTTTTAAATAATTTGACGAAACTGTTATGATAATGTTGTGATGTTGATACTTCAATTTATTTTCAACATTTAAATGAATAATAATTAGGTATTATGACTCTGGATGAAATATGGTTTTTCTATGTCTGTACGTCTGTCCATCTTAACGCAACCAAACGATAGTTCCTCTCGAAGGCCAACTCAGCGTTGTTCCCCTGCTACAACTGCAGTAGATTTGCTACTTTTTTCATGTAACCAAGTGTTGCTAGTACGAATACGTTCAATTGTACTACTTTGGCTACCAAACGGCAACGCTCTTTCTAAGATAAAACTTTCAAAATTCATCAGTGGCTCTTTATACATACATTGATATAAATAAGCTAGAAGAAAAATATGGAAAAATCCTTAAATCAATTTTTAGGTGATTGTACGATCATATAGACTGGTCGAATTTTGTTCTCACTCTAAAATAAATCGGCCAACAATCTGCGCGCAACTATATTATTTTTTGCGATTAAGTCCGAAACGTGTTTAACGTTGAGACTGGCAACCTAAAAAAAACGTTCCAAAAAGTCTCTTGGTTATTTCTGAAGTTGCCAGTCTCACAGCCACCCACATCTTAGTATTAAACGCGTTTTAGACTTGAACACATAAAATAATAAAATTGTGCCTAAACTGTAGTCCGTTTTTGTTCAATTTTAACCAGCCACACCCGTACCTTGCTACCACTATTTAAAATTTTTAGTTTTCTATCCTTTGCGACTCGCGAGAAGTTAAAATCAGAATTTTTTTATTTCCACCCTCTCTCACTTGCTCTAAAATCGGATGAATGGTATAGAAAAGCGTACGTGACAAACACACAAAGAATTAGAGCACTAAGGTACTGAAATCGTGAAAAAAATTGAAAAATATCAACAACAAAAAACCGAACCATTCCGGGACTATTCTACATGTTCCCTGGAAATTTGATCAAAATCGGTTGATAATAACTCTGTGTAAGGCGGAAACCTATTTAAGAGCGAAACACTTACCGGTCCGTTGAGATTCCGTCTTAGATAGGTTTCACTGTATATAGGTAGATATGTATACGAACCAAATTTCGGGAATATAATTATGTTCTCGACCTGTCCGGTAGTCTCAAGAATGTACATGGAACGATTGGGAGGGAACGATTCACAGGGGTAGATTTCCATTCGACCCAAGCATTGAATGCTAGTATTTTTATAAATAAGATAATAAAGAGCAATTTGTGAAACGTATACGTAACACCTTCACATCACCTCGGTGGATGAATTTTAAGAAATCGTGATATCAGTTCTAAGGCGATTACATAAAAACCAATTTCATCAGACTTATGAGAGGCTGGAAATTGCTAAAGCGTATGTAACCAGACCTACACCACCTTGAGGTTGAATATTCTATTATGTATATTATAATCCTGAAATTAATTCTTATGAGAATCCATTTTGATTCAAGAATGCGATTCGATATCATATCGCTGCTGTGACCATTTTCGATTTAATTATTTTTAATTATTAAAGGTCAAACAAATTCATTTAGGGCGATGTATTTTTGAGATTTTAAAATTTAGTTGTTGAGTTCTGTTTATTATAAATTTTAATAAAGTAAATATAGTAGAGCATTTGTTAAACAAAATACAATGCTATGACAATTATTTTTAATTGGTATTTTATTCTCCAGAAAATATTCAATTAAAATTATCAATTCAATCAATCACCTTACTATTCAGTATTTAATAATTTACAATTTATTTAAAAATTTCTTCTTCGATGTTTTATGACTGTTTGCTTTTAAAATATCAGATTAATGTTTTAACCGATTTACTAATTTCAAACTCAAAACTAATAAGTATAACAAAATTTTTATTTAAAATAAATAAGTTAAAAGGTTACAATTTAGTATTTATACATTTGTTACTAACACACACAAATCATATTAAATTTAGAAATCATTTTTCCTATACATTTTATAAATCATCTTCAACAAAACAAGAAGTGGCGCTTCAAAGAGCATATGTAGCAAAAAGGCAGCAAAAAACGATGACACAGTAAATCCAAGAAAAGCGATAAACTAAAAACAACAAAACAGAAACATTACAAAACATTTAATACAAAGATTTGATACCGAAAATTAAACAAACTCAAAATACCAGTTGCGCAATCGACAAATGAACTCCACTTTCGTTAGATTGCAGCATTACTCGGATAATGAGCGGTCCAATCAGCAAACAGCAATTTGTCAGTTTTCCTAACGAACTGCATAATTTCGACGCTAGGATCTCAGATATTAGGCCTGAAAAATTTTCTTTGTAAGCTTATCGGATATTCATATGATTTCGGTAAATATATACAAATAATTCGTTGTTATGCCCGTTATGTTTAAGTTAATTGCAAAAATCTTTTTGGGATACAACCGAAATGAAAATTATAATCATTTTTTGGGTAACTTTCCTTTTCAACATTTAATACTAGTTTAGAGTCTGGTGTTGCTTAATAAAGCCACCAGCCACCAGATGCCGGATAAGCGCAGATTTACCAGCCTAATTACTCTACGAGAGATACAGCGATTTTTACCAAATTCGCCATGCCACGACTTTCCAACATTACAGCATGGGAAATTTCTGCGCAAAAATGGACAAATAATTCACCGAAATATTACATTTCTTATTTTCCTTATGTTTAAAAAATCGTAACAACGTCAGAAAAAATGTTTTTCCGAAAATTCTGGCTATGGCAGTCACGTAGGTTTAATTGTTGTTAATCATCAAGTGGAATTTATGCAGTCGTGAACCGTACGACTCATAAGCAAAATATCAGATAATCTAATGAAAGCATAAAAATATCTTGCACAATATCACATAAAAGCAAAATCGAGGTTATATGATAAAAGTAAGGCGTTTGCTTAATATCTGAATCTAATGAATTTACCTGTGACACCTTGCTAAACACCCGACAACCAAATGCAGCTTTGATTCGTGCGCAAACAATGAAAAATGTTGGCCATCGTTTAGCTACTGTAATTATGATTATGAAGAAAATTAATTTGCTGGCTTGCCTAACCGACTATCTAGCAGATATTCGTATCTACAGGTAAGTTAGGTTCGAACATTTCCGGACAATTATATTTTGCTATAGGCTAAAGCTCCGCACTAGGTACGGACTTTCTTCGGCTTTCAGGTGAGTCGAGCAATAAATTTTTTCTCTTAATTAAATATCGAAGAGAGATATGAAGAATGTACGTAATTGTGTTGTGTTACCAGAATATGAAAAATATAGAAATAGATTTTTTTCGTCTTAGGAAGGAAGTGTGTGTCTGGGTGTCTTAGTTGCTAGGGCACTTGCCTTCGGTGCACCTGGTAACCAGGTTCGAATCTGCTTGGCGACAAGTAATTTTCGAGAATGGGATTGGATCCCACACTACCAGTTCACTCAGCTGTAAATGTGGGTTAAAATCGGGGTAATAATCACAGATGAGCGTGGAGCTGACTACTTCACCTCCTAGTGTTCCGTTGGTCGCGTAATAAAGTAACTCTAGCATTACTTGAAGGCCTAGGCCCGATTTGGGCTTGCGCCATTGATTATTATTAGTGGAAACGTATTTTTCATGGACTGGGATAGAACGCAACATTATTGGCGAATGCTAATCAATGCGGAATTAAGCCTTTGACGGTATGATAGTTTAAAAACTTTCTTTAGAAAAACCAGTCTGAAAACTGGACAAGGCTTTATTTCAAGAATCTAATATGAATTATTACATCAAGCGGCAGAAGTAACTTTCCGACGATGTAAGCAGAGTCATCATATACAGGCGCGAGTAAGAGCAAAGATAATTCAGAGACTTCGAATACGTTAGAATTAATATCGAACGGGAGGTGTGACGGGTGTCAAGCAATCCAATTCCACCAGATGAAAGTCCTACAGTTGTAAACGCTAATGTATTTCAGAGTTCACCAGTAACTTTACCAGAAAGGAAAAAAATCATGAAACCTTGTTTTAAGTGATTATTAAACAAGCCGTGAAAGTGAAAAGTTATTCTATATCTCATCAGACCAGAGGGATATGGCTCAATTCATGAAATGTAAACAGCTCATTTACACCACTTAGCGGTATGTGAAGATCTTGTAGAATAAAAGTCAATTTAATAAGTTTAGAATTACATTTTCCCATTTTTTTATATAAACTACTTTCTACAATATCTATAGATCTAAGTTGTTCTATTGATGGAAAAAATAACTCTTACCCCGTACCATACTACCACTAAAAAAAATTTATTTTTTCGACGTGTCATACAGCTCTATCTAAATACCAAGTTTCAGCTATTCATCACAATGGTTACTAGAGATATAAAAATACAGTAGGTACCGCTTATTGTAATCGTTTTGGGATCAGCCAAAAACAATAACATTAACCGGTTTATAAAACGAAAACCAAAAAACGAATGTTTGTGGAGAATGGGAACTGTTTTGATCAGAAAATCCGGATTACAATAGGCGGTATCCACAGTATTAACTTTTTTTTTCAACCACACTCTCCACACCTACACCCCAACATTTATTCCTCTGCTAGGGCTTAGGCGTACTTCCAGTACAAATTTATCATAAATCGGTTTTGAAATATGATACGTGATTTTTCACAAATATTTTAATTTGCGTACACGTGAAAATAATTTGCAAGGTAGCAAGAAGCAAGCTATTACTTTTTTTATTAAATTGAACTTACCGCCATATTGCGAAATACTCGCTAATATTATCCAAAAGAGAACCATACTCCAAACGGTGTGACCCAGAATACTGACAATGGCTCGTACCCAAGGGTTAATACGAAAAGCAACAGTTTGAAATCCGTAGCCGAAGCCGATTATAATAAAAATACAAGCAATCCATCCTAAAAAGACAATAATAAAAATTATATAAAATCTTATTAATGTATGAAAGGTACAAAACAGTTCACGATTTTTGTAGTTATATAATATAAAAATAGAAAACAAATCTACTAAATTTTCACCAAACTCACCAAATATTACCACAAAAATATTTATATCAAATTTTCCCTGCGTTTTGTACAGTGTATAGCCGAGACACATACCCAACAGGTAAGGTGGAATTCTCACCCAAATTTTATCGAATATTAAATTGAACGACATCAAGTCGTCGTCAATGGTTTGCCTACAAAAAGGTACAAAATATCAGTAAAGTTAAGACAGAAAATTATTTTCTAAATGTTGCATACTTTACAGCACTAACGAAATGTGGCGAATCGATTTCAACAACTGCTGCAGCCATAATGGAACTTACGAAAATTCCGGTACAAACTGCGCCGGCGGACTTTGGATGAATTTGTGCCAAAAGTAGAACTAGACTTGCGGCTATGAAGAAATGAACTTCAAGTGAAATGAACCATGACCACAGCATGCACTAAAATTATAAACACAAAATAAACCTATATAATTGATAGTGGTGCATATGTTTTTGGGGTAATAATGTTATTTAAATTTATTTTAATATGTTAACAACTGACTCACATTGCCAGATTGCCAAATATCGAAAACCATTAACATTGCTCTGAAGAGATTTCATTGCCATTTCAAAATTTGTCAAATATTTGAAATTGTGTTGTATGTCTGTGAAGCTAATGTTACATTGTAAGCCATGCTTTCAAATATTTGACTACATATTTCCCCAGGCAAATGTTATCAGGTAGTATAATCATCAAATTTCGTTTGACATATTATTTGATTTGCTTTGTATAATGTCTATTTTGATAGAAAAAAAATTTGACAGAATATTTGTCAAATTTGTGTGGTCAAATATTTGACACGATGGTGTACAGAGGAGCAATGGAAAATTGAACAGCATATTTAGAGCATGAAATTTGAAACGTTATTCAAAATATGTGACAGCATTGGTCAATAGAAAGTTCAGGGCTCCCTAAGCCCATTCGAGTGCATTTCCACAAAATCTAGTCATTTACAGATTTTAAAATTGCTCAAATGTATTGGAAATCTAGTCAATTTCGACAGAGATCTCGAGTTTTCACTAAATCCAGTTCGAAAACTTACGATGTAAGTCAGCTATTTTCGAAAACCTTATGTAACCACCTTATTTAACACAGAGGCTATTGAGAGGCTTTGAACTCAGCGTTCGAGCTGTCTTACGTTACCCCTTACAAAAGACATAAATTATTTATAAAATTCCGCAAAAATATTGACCGCAAAAATATTGACCGCAAAAATCTAAAATCTTATTTCCACACTCTGTATTATAACCAGAAAACTTGATTCATATATAAAAAATATATGCACTATATTTTAAAGATATAAGCCTATTATAAATATGTAATATAATAAATAAATAATAAATATAATTATATTTAAATATAAATAATTACCCTTTCAACTAATGGAACAAACTTATCGATGTACAGCACGTTGAGCCACTTGTCGTTTTCACATGTGATGTGATCCAGAGATGGAATATCCAGCGCCGAATTCGAATAAAAATATTTGGCAGTTAGCTCCAATATGGTGAGTATAACAATATATGGCAGAATAATGCTAAACAAAAAAGAAATATACTCAAATCACACCGAATACTAAATTTTGTTCACAAACCTGCAAATTTTATAAGTTATCATGGCAAGAAAATGTATGATTTGCTCCAGAACGTTCCACTTTCCTTGGCAGCTTGTTTTAAAGTAGAAATATGTTAAGTGAGCACCGCTACAGAAAGATACAAATGAAAAATATCTCTCATCAAAAATACAGAATCCTATTTTAACCTTAAGAAGAAGAACATATCAATCAAATATGTCGAATGTCCTTTAACAAATTTTAAAAGTTCAAATGTAGCCGTTGACAGTGTGTATCGATTGTTCGTTAAGTGCTCCATAACAGCGCAAGTATGACCCAAAATAATGAGCACTGTACAAACTACTTGCAAGCCACGAATGGCCGATATGTCCAGTTCGCTTGATGTTCGTTTGGTGAGATTTTCAAAATTTAATCGCCATGAAAATGAAATTAGAATTTTCCAAAAAGGTCCACGTGATGACATCATCTGTAACCTTCTGGTCGCTTTTGCTGCAAGTATATGTAAAAATTCATTATATTTTTCTAAATGCGAATCCCCTATCGTAGCACTATATAAATTCAAAGTTTAAATTTCTTATCATAAGTAAATACAGAGATAGAAAAAAACCACCCTTATCACCAATTTTATTTTCGGAGGACGCCAATAGTCTGGGCAAGACATTAATATTTTTCTGGTCAAAGTTTGAGAAGCGGTTAAGGTGGACGTGTAAATGAACTGCTTAAGCCACCACCACTCTTAACATTACGAATTACGTTTTTGAGCCTTAGCCAAGGATTCTAAGTCGAAAAGTGGTAGCCCTTTTTTCGAGACAAAGGAAAGTTTATCAGTGATTCTTTCTCTAAACATTGAAATAAATATCGTGCCCATTAAAGTAAAAGAATCCTCAAATCGATTAAAAGCATAGATACTTCTCGAATCTAATCATGTCTTCGTGCAAACGTATAAAGCCCCTTTACACTTTCTTGGGTGTTGAATATCAAAAAAATCATGAAATCAGGCTGTAAACTGAATTTATTTCATCTACAAGCCCAAGAGATATAACGATATTTGTGAAAACATTTAAAACCCATTCATTTTTTTGGCAGAAAGCTGCACCTTCTCTTGCCGACTCATTGGAAGTTGATTATCAAAAAATCCTGAAATCAGTTTGCAGGACATTTTATGAACAGTCCCTTCAAGTAAAAATCAATTCGATATCATATCAGACCTAAGAGATATGACGGAATTCGTAAAAACAAACAAACTTGTAGGGGCACCTATGGACTTGTGGATCTGTGTTGTGGACCAATCAATGCAGTTAGCATTATTGGTTATCTACACCGTTTCCTAACAAAAATAAGTTCGATGGTGGGTTGAGTGAAAGCTTGCAAGTGGAAAATAGAGGGTAGAAGCTAGTTTTTTAGAATATACCTAAGTCATGAAGAAGTATGCCTTTACACCTACTTATGGGTTGAATTTAAAAGAAAACCCAAAATCATTATCTTGATAATTATCTGAAGAACCCCTAGAAATAAAATTAATACAATATTTCAATGAACCTAATAAATATGATGAAATTCGTGAAAATATACACCACATTTTTTGTGATCTTATTTGTTGATCCTACTCCGCACGTACAAGACAGTTTGAAATTTTTTAAAAATCTAGATTATGGTTCTCTTGTAATCGTCCAGTTAATATAACCATGTTTTTTAAGGACTTTCGTACAGGAGCAACCTAAAGAAACAGCGCATCGAATAATCAGCACTTATAGTCACATAAAATAGAAGCTTCACAGATCAATGCGTTTTCAAGTGGTCGATACAGATTTTTGTTTCGAAACATTTGAATATTGAATGATAGCTTGTCGAAGTAAATTTTAAGTTTCTAGCTTCTGGTTCTCGTTTGCTGTTTATTCTGTAATAATTTCAGGATTTTTTTATGGTTATTTTATCCGAAAAATTGTCTGAGTCAAAAGGAGCTATGCTAATTTTAAAATTAAGCTTACCGAATTCACAATTTCCAGCAATAATATCTAAACTAATCGTAGCCGAATTTCTCGTTTTCACTTTCTTCACTTTCACCAAGTTCACATGATTATTGTTATTCATATTATTAATAGTCATACATTCAGCGGAGTGGTGCATGTTTACTTTGGTCAGCGAGTTTTTGTCACAACTGCTTAATTTCGATAGTTGTTCAATAGCACATTCTAAATCATCGATGGTTATATCGCTCGGAAGTGATGAGGAATCGACTTCCGAAATTTTCTTATCGGGCGTTAAGTCGTGGTCGTTATCCGAAATCCGTTCATAGACATATGAACATGATGTTGCTATGAGGACCATTGCGAACAAACAACTGAATGAAGAAAACAAATCATTAAATTAATAAGTAATTATTAGTATTAGGTAAAATTCAATCAATGCGGTTCAATTTACTTTAAAATTCCAATTTATGTGACAACTAAAAACGTGATTTCATTCATTGTGAAAGACAGTTGCCACTGAAGGGGAGCTTGTAGTGTAAAAAGAACTGACTATTAAAATTTATATATTCCCCGTTCAAACAAGACCAAAATCGCGACATTTCAATGCAAGTAGTAAAAAGTACCTAGAAATACATTTTGAAATTAAGAAGCACCCGCCAAGTACAAGTATTATATACTAATGTTGTAAACAAATAGGTTTCTTGAAAAATCATGTTTTCTGAAGCGTTTGCCCCGTTTTCTCGACAACTACTTATCAGAATTCATTAGTTTTTATTTTCTTTGTTTTGGATAAAAGAATTAATTGATTAAAGGTTATCAAATTTAAATAACGCAGTGCCTACCGATTTGTGGGCCATAAGGGATAGTTCAAAGAGTAACTGTTTTTAAACAGCTGTTATAAAAAAATAAAGCAATTTTTTTCAAATGCTTCGATCAAATTGGAGTACTAATATGTAGGAGCTTTACAAATAAAAATTAGAATGATACGATTAGCGGTTTAAGAGAAAATGGGTCTCAAAAATTGACATTTTTGCATACCCTACACGCTCCCCTTAAGAAGCGTTGGACGCTCCAGTTCTTTCAAATTATTATAAATTCAGAAACCAACGTTTTAAACTTGTTTTTACAGAAAAGGAAAATTCCGCCAACTGAATCAAATAGATTTTAGGGTCGAAAAAGGATCACGACACTGGTGAATCAGAAAATTAAAGGCTCATATCTTAAACATAAAATTGACCCAGAGTATGTATTCTTCTCAGTAATTCAATATTCAATATTCCATCGTATTAATCGAATGGTGAGGCAAGACACCTACTGTATAAATCATATATGAACAGAAATGAATTATTGTTTATCACAATGTTTATTAAACAAATAGTGCATTACATGTTGTTTCGTTTAGTCCGTAATGTAATTAAATACATCACCTTAAAAGTATGTTCACCTGCAATTATATTTGTGGACGTAACGTAAGACGCACGCTACAACATTATGCTTGGCGGTAATGTGATGCCATAAAGAAATTTTTCCAAACAAAATAACTAAAGAATTATAAGCAATTTTCTCAAGAGAAATATTTTAGTACATGCACTTTTTATGTGTAAATAATTTAAAGATATTTAGAATAAATCTAGTTTATCATAAGAAGTCGCATTTTCAACACATTTTTGTTTATTTTTTTTTATTTTATTTCAAAAATAAATTTTTATTAATCTATTATTAAATAGATGACGCTGCATCTAAGGTAATTTTCCTATTTCGACATTGGCGGATTTCTCTGAGGACGTGTCTCTAAACCGTCAATTTTTCTCACAATGCGTCTGAAAGAGTCTGGCAAACTAACATGATTCCAAGATGCTACAATCTCACAGCAACATAGCAACATATTTTCTCGAGGACCCCAAAACAGTTCCCATTTTTCCTTCTGTTTTTATTTTTGATGCCAAAATGTTCCCATTTTTCGTTTTTCTTATTTTTAATGCCAAAATGCCAACATTAAAAAGAACAATGTACAATGAACTCACCATTAATTGCACTTATTACTTAGAAAACAAAAAAAATATTGAAACTTCTTACTTTAAGGTATAAAAACTGCCATCTTCAAAGACATCATAGCTTCTATCAACAGGACGAAAGCTGATTAAGGTCATATTTTTCACAATACGATCATCCGCCTTTCCCGTCGTCGCCAAAATCTGATTCAAATCGTTGGCATTGCACAACTGCGGAAAGCAAATCGATTGTTGAACTGTAAATACCTAAAAATGGATTAAAAATTTAAAAAAAAAAAATTTACTTAAAATGTATGTTAGCCATAAGTCAAACCTCGTACACATTGTAATTCATTTCAATTTCATATTTTGCATTTAGCAATTGCAGTGGAAACGGAATAGCAGATGTATTCGTTTTCAAACTCCAGTGCATCTTTAAGATGTTGTGATACTCCTCCTGAAGTTGGCGACATTGGGACGAACTTTCAATCCGATATCGATTACCACTAAATGCACTTCCGCTATAATAGTGGATGCTGTCGTATACTGAAAAATAATAATAAAAAAAAATATTCAGTCGTCGTTGTAGACTTATAAACGTACATAACTTTCATTTTTCTTCTTCTGTGATTCAAATTTAACCAACATGTCTAATTATCTTCCACGTGTGCTAAATCACGCACATACTGGGCTACATTAGGTGGCCTATGCGCCTATGTGGCTACTCAAATGTGGGCATAATAAGAAAACGAAATTAAAAAAAATTTCAATCATAGAAATGCTAAAAGAGATCGAAATGGAAAATGGAAAAATTCACGGATGGTTAATTGCTTCTGCAAGGCGGTTTTCTATAAGAGCGGATAATCGAACGAAGATTGCTTGAAACTAGACAAACTGATGTCTTTATGTAATCTAAAGACTAGGTTTTACCAATTTGAAGATACACATCACCTGTAATCAGTGGCATGGAGTGGAAGATTTGGAGGGTCAGAATCACACCCGCCTATTCGGCAAAGTGTATACATTACTCTAATACATTCCACTACTAGTTTTCGGAAATACCTGCTTTAATAAGATTGTTTTTACTTTATTATTTATTCACTGCTGAAATTTCTGCTGATGATAATGAGGTACTACCCATGGTGAGCAATTCGGGTTCAGATCCAAGCACTGTACGACCTCACTGTTGGTGAGAGTTGTTAAGCACATCACATATGAGGTCAACAGAATACAACATATCGAAACTATGTATGTTTTTAGATATCGAGAAAACTTTCGATAATGGGATTCTTCTAAAAAGTGTGCTTCAGATTAGCTCTGTTTTAAGGCATAGATCGTTCAAAGTTAGGGTGAACGGAAAAGTATCTTCCTTAACGTATATTGGGGCTCTCCTTTTTTGTTTTTGTAGCAAATGCCCCAAGATGTGCGTGCTGAAGAAAAGTAAACGCAAAGAACAATTTGCGAAAAGGACCCCCCCCCCCCCCCGGTGAAGTTTAATTTTGGGGAGATTTAATTGCGTGGGAACCCGTTTTTAAGTACCTTGGTGTTAAACTGGATAGAAGACAGCATATCAATCCTCACATCTAAAATGTCGTAGGAAAAGAAAACGTTGCAGTGCAGTTAGTGAGTCTTATGAGTAATGGGAGACTCTTGTAACTCTATTCTACTACTCTTGTAACGTTTTGGAATCATATATCGAAATCACATGTGATCATGATTGACATAAAACTATATACCTAGATGCCTCAGAGCAGGTCTGAATGCATTTGTGAAAAAGTCACAAATTCATCATGATATGTATAGGGATTTCCATCTTTAGGTAATTCGCCAAGTAAGTCTAGAAGTCTTTCATTGCGTCTGTCAGACAGACGCTGGCAAGGTTCTTTTTAGAAGAAACAAGCGTCCTAAAATAGCGTTGCTGGGAGAAATTTTTGCTGTGAGAATATGTTGGCTTCATTTAGTACGGCGAGGTTTCCATTGAATCTGTCCTCTGATTCATTCATATCAGCTGGTCTCTCCTATCTATTCTAGACAGATATAGAGCATGGTATCTTTATATATCGCCATTTGTTTTCCATGGCATCCCTGATTTCTCAGATGAAGGAGTCAGCACCTGGATCGCGACTCATCTCATAAATCATCGAAGCCCTAGGCTAAGCATATGCCATTACCTTTGGGCCTAATATTTAAAAAAATTTGAGCGAAAACGGGCGAAAATAGGCAATATAAAGACAAATAGAGCACCGTATTCTCATTGAGTAGGTATGTGTATTTTTCCTGTGCTACAGGATTATAGCGTATGAAGATTGCAAAATTTTATTTTTCCTAATTACCCTTAGAACTTTATAAAAGTCAGCTACACTGCCAGGATAATACCTACTTACAGCACGAAAAATAGAAATTTATTCACTGGGTGAATTTAAATGTTTATTGATGAAATCTCTTAAAGTTTTCACAGGGAATTATTAATCGTTGAAGAAAGGTAGTATTTTATTGAAAACATAATATTTAATACCAGTGTAAAGGAAGTTATATTCGCTTTTAAAGATTTGAACAAGACAAAAGACTCATTTCCTAATTACCTGGATGATTGCATTTCTCGTAGCTGATCTCGCATATTGGTATCACATTTTGAACTTCCGTTGAAAGAAAGTGCGAGTTGAAGATACTATTAAGTTTCTTTTCCGCAATAGAAGAAGATATCACATTTCATAGTGATTTTGATCCTCAGAGAACCTAACACATTACACATAAGTAACAACTATTGTCTTTTATCTTTATATCTAATGTAATTTGCCTTCGTCAACAGGTTTATTATTATTAACACAGATATTATTTTTGTGATCCTAGCAAAGATTTGTCATAAAAATCTTCCCGGAAAGACTTTCATAGAGTTGTTTTACGCGGGGGTGGGGTGCTTTGTCCAATTGAAACTTGATAGGTACTCGTACATGCTAGTAAAGTAATTAAGATTAAAAAAATATTTTCCATCTATTACACTGGTTTAAAAAAAAATTATTTTCAATCCTATTTTTAACTAAAAATTAATTTCAATTCAATCCAATTTTTACTCGAAATTTCCGGTATACCATATTTAATTTTTTCAAGTAAAAGTAGACATTTCAATTACCTTCACACGAAAGTACTGGTATTAGACAATTATTCATGTACATTTCAATTTCAATTTGAACCGTACAATTTACATGAGAACGAGCACAAACTTTCCTTTATTTATATTTGAATTGAAAATTACATTCTTTTTCGTGTAATTCTACTTATTTTTTTGAATTTTACGACGAAAATCATGCAATTAATGAAACCATAAAGTTGGACGTTTCGTTCGATTTTGTTCGGGTTCGATACCTACCTATAGCCAAGAGTTTTATTAATAGTAAGTAAGAAAGAAATAATATTAAGTATAAATAGGTGTATCTTAAAGAGTGCCATTTATACACTTTTTTTAGAGTGTAAATTCAATGAATTTGTTGCTCTCGAAGTTGAAATTTATTAATTGCATATTGAAATCTACTAACCGAAAATTGATAATTACGTTCAAATTGATCCCAATGTAAATTTACTTGAAAAAGAGTGGCATTTTTGCCTACTGTACAAAAGATCTAAAATTCAATAGACTTATCTTCCCTTGTGGCGTACGACAGGGGGAGATGCTAAAAGAAATGGTAACTGTAAAGAGGGTGTATATATTTTACAGAGCTTCTAAAGTATTGAATAAGTTGGTGTTAAGTGGTTGAATGCATTTTCACGAATTCCGTCAAATACCTTAGGACTGAGAAGATACGAGTATGAAATAGATTTTTCCTTGTCAAGCTTTCTATGTAATCACTAAAAAATTAACTGTTGATGCTTAACCTCCACGGGTGTTTTCACAATACTCAATTCTCTCCTGTTTGATTAGATATAACATAGGTTTTTACTAATCGCCTAAAAACCAATTTCACGTTTTTTGTGGTGGTGTAAAGAGGTGAACACATTTTCTTGAATATAAAAAGACCTCTTAGATCTGATAGGATATGATGGAATTGGTTTCTACTTCCTCGAACTTTCTATGCAACATCCTAAAACTTATTTTAGAATTTTTGGATATTTCAGCAAATTTGGATATTTCTTCCAAGGTTTTTGTGTTTGTAGTCGTTTTCAAAATTTTCCCCATATCTCTTAAATTGGATGAGATATAAAATTGGGACGTCCACGAACATTTTATATAATGGTCCAATCAATTTTAGAATTTCTATATATTCTATTTATATATTTTAATGGAGTTGCGTGAGTTTTTACGAGTTTCGCCAAATCTTTTAGGTATAATGAGATTTAGAGCAGGTTTTTAGTTCTACGGGCATTTGTCGTTTTATCACTTAAAAACGGATTTCGAATTTTTCGAAATTCAATCCGCAAGTAGGTAAAGGTAAAGGAGTTGAACACGTTTTCACAAATTTTGCAGTATCTCATACTACTATACATAGTATATACTAAATTGGTTTTATCTTTCTATTTGGACACAATTTTTATGAAATTTCTAACAACAAAATAAAAACAGTTTTTAATCATATTTTTGCTTAACTAATTTATGAAAAGTATATAAAAGTCCTAAAAGGTTCGGCCATAGTACATTTATGGCGAGTTTTACTAGACTGAACCCTTGAATTGATTATAGGCATAAACACACAATCAGCTGGATTAGATTCAAATGTTCTATAGCTCCAAAATTAAAACTTTGCCAATTAAATCATTGATCACTATCACAATGTTTTTTCTTTTTTGCTTAATAAACTTGTTATTATTATTTCTCTTAGTGTAACAACATATTGCTTAAAAAAAATCTTCACTTTTCTATGTGAATATCTTTAAGTTCGTAGAAAGTGAACTTTTCTTTTTTTCAAAAAGTGTAGACCAATTCAAATCGATTTTCACGAAACTTCATTGACTTTAACGAATTTCAATTTCCTTACACTTCACAGCCCAAATCGATCCTCTCTGCAGCCCCTCCAGGAAGCTGTACATATTTTTCAGGCAGTCTTCCGTAATGTTCCATCCCTTGTCACTGAACTCGAAAAATTTGATCATCCCGTAAGGGCTGAACGTTTCGAAGATGAAATTAACACTTGGCACCGGCCCGCTCCTACACTCCGCGGCACTTAAAAGAAGAACAATTGTTGTTGTAACACTGATCAAACCAACTGACCGCAAACGTAAGAAATGCATTTTTGAAGTGCGCGATCGCCAACGAACGTTCGCGTTCTGAGTTTGAATTCAATTTGATGCGATTTGCAACGGTTTCACTGTTTTAACTTCTTGGCGTTCCGCGCGAAATCGCTTGCTTGCATGGATGTAAGCCACGAATACATTTGGTTTTGTAATCGATAAAGTTACTGGTAAGTACGATCTAGTTGATTGTTGTGATTATTTTCTTGTTTAGTTAAGAAAGGCACCCATTATGTAGTGCTTGTCGAAAGAATCGGACACCATCACGAAATATTGCGGATGAAAGAGCTTCCAATGGAAGAAGTTCTTGTTTGCGTGTTGCGTGACCCTTGCTGAAAGCATGTGACCAAACCTTACGGGACCGCACGAGATAAACGTAATCCCTTGTACACCAGTGCCAATCTAAAAAAATGTCCTACTAACTGATGAGCATCACCAACTTGATGCTATTTATTGTTGGTGAAATTCACTTAACTGTAGCTGATTAACCCTTGGATAAACGCAAAAACTAAAACGAAACCAGCCCAAATTGGGTCTTGGTCGTTTAGTCAATCCTTCGGAGGTCGTTCTCTGGTTTCTCATAGTTTGTGGTAATGCGTTGTTAGCACCTCGCCAAGAACCGTCGGGGACTTGGGGAACAGGTACTACTTATTTATTACAGTCTGGGTAGGAAAAGAGTGGGAGTTTCCAACTAACTATGGCATGTTGGAGGTCTCCAAACTAAGCTGCGAGTCCAAATATGTCCTTTTGTTTGCCTATTTTCTGAGTGGCACTCATGTTACTGGCCATTCAAGATAACTCCATGCTCCCTCCCCTCCTTTATCAACTCTTTTTTACGAAGTTTCTTATTTATTTACATTTTCTTTCAATTACAATAAAATTATAATCGATTGTATAGTTAGCCCGTTAAAGTAAAAAACAGTTCAATATCAATATATTTACTTATCAGACGTAAGTGAAACTCTATTAAGGGTTGAAAATTGCGAAATCACCAAATTAATTTTTAGATTATTTTATATAAGACCCATAGAAGTAAAAACAAATTCGATCACATGAAACCTAAAAGATTTGTCGGAATTCGTGAAAACTTGAACAAAATCCGCTCTTCCTGGGGCCTTTAGAAGTAAAAATCAGTTTAATATCTACTTGTACCTCAGAAATATATTAGAATTATTGAAAATGTAGGTACACAACCCCACCCTAGGTTGCTATCAGAAAATTTTAAAATCCTTTTTAGGCACTTAGCCCGCAGAGGTAAAATTAATTTAATAACTCGACATGCCTCATAGATATAACGGAATTCGTGAAAATGTGTGAAAACCCCTTTTAACGGACATTCGAAACTTATTTTAAGAAACGTAATTAGCTTCAACTTTCTATAATACACCATTTCCGAGATATACAAGACCATCCCTCACTCCAGTACCTTGCAAACCTATTAATTTTACGTTGTCGCAAATTTTTACCTTTCTTTTTTGAGAAATAAACATCGGAATTCTTTTTTTACACCCCCTCTAACCGTCATATTTGGTACGGTTCTTGAATTATTAAAATTTAATTTTTTTAAAAATGGCTATATTTTCACTTCTGTGCTCCACCTGTCCGCCTAACAATTTTAGATTCAATGGACTCCACTTATAACCCAATATACAAAAACTAAATTCAAAAGATAGTGTAATACAAAAGTTGATTCTCTAGATAAAATACTGTACTCCGATTTGTATTGCAATTGGGGGTATGGTAGAATAAGGTGTGTCCATGTAGTTTGTCCTTTTTTTAAGGACTTCCATTTGGTGGCTACTCCAAAATAAGAGACAATATCAGTATTTGGGTCATTCCATGAAAAATCGCAAAAGTTGTGACCTTACAACCGTCGATTCCTTTGAAAATTTTTTTGCTTGAAGAACTAGTGAAAAAAAAATATAACTTCAACTTTTTTTTTCTATCTCATTTTTTTTTTTGTTAGTTATAGTATGTTAAAGATCTCGCAAAAATGTTGTCCAAGTCCCCTTTGTAAATTCATATCTCTGTTAGTTTTTATCATAGAATAAGAAAATGGGACTTATTTTAAAGGGGAAGGTTGTTAAAATTTTTTTTAAGGATAACAATTTTAACCTTTATCCTTGAATATCTCAAAACACCGTTTTTTCTATTTTTTTTTATTTTTATTTAATTTTATATATTATACTGTTCTTCAAAACATATCAAAAAATCAACTTGGGATCGGGGTAAAAAAAATAGAGGAACATCAGTCTCAATTTACTTTATAGAAAAAGGGTCATTCCATCAAGAATCGCCAAAAGTGTTACCTTACTATCGCCGATTCTTTTT
Organism: Beris chalybata; assembly: GCA_949128065.1. Lineage (NCBI taxonomy): Eukaryota > Metazoa > Arthropoda > Insecta > Diptera > Stratiomyidae > Beris > Beris chalybata. The sequence continues at coordinate 26,280,726 of OX421896.1, read as the reverse complement.
AAAATTTATCTACTCGAAGAATTAGTGAAAAAAAAAATGTAGTTTAAATTTTTTGTTTCTATCTCATTTTTTTTGTAGTTTTAGTATGTTAAAGATTTCGCATAAAAAGTGGACAAGTCTTCTTTGAAAATTCATATATCTGGTAATTTTAATCCTAAAATAATGAAGTATGGCTTATTTTAAAGATTTTTGTTTAAGAATTTCTGTAATATAAAAAAAATATGAATAAAAATTATCCTTCAAAGTTTTTTTTTCAAAAAAAAGATTTGGTCCTTTATCCTTGAATATCTCAAAATACCGTTTTTTCTATTTTTTTTTTTTATAATTTATAGGATTTACTATTTTACACAACACACCCAAAACTTAACTTGGGATCTCAAGGGGATCGTAGAAAAAATCGAAGAACATCAGTACTTCTCAATTATCTTATAACCTGTAATTTTTCTAATACATAATTGAAAAGCACTGATATTCTTCGATTTTTTTTCTCCGATCCCCTTGAGATTTCAAGTTGGTTTTTTGATATGTTTTGAAAAACAGTATAATACACAAAATATAAAAAAAATAGAAAAAACCGTACTTTGAGATATTCAAGGATAAAGGACAAAATTGTTATCCTTGAAAAAAAATTTAAGGCTAAATTTGATTTGTATTTTTCTTATTTTGCGACAACCTTCCCATTTAAAATAAGTTCTATTTTATTATTCTATGATAAAAGCTAACAGAGATATGAATTTTTAAAAGTGACTTGGACACCATTTTTGCGAAATCTTTAACATACTATAACTAAGAAAAAAATGAGATAGAAAAAAAAAATTGAAATCATATATTTTTTTTCACTAGTTCTTCAAGCAAAAAAATTTTCAAAAGAATCGGCGATGGTAAGGTCACAAAATTGGCCTTGTTTTTGCGATTTTTCATGGAATGACCCTTAATTTGATATCGTGAATTGGGTGAACCACTTTTTTTTCCTTTTTGAAGGACTTTCACATAGGAGTAGTAGGCAGGACTCACTTGATTTCTTACATATTTATCCTTTTCCTTGGAATCATTTAATTACCAATGTGTACAAGATTTCAAATTCATAGCTTAAAGCGTTCAAAAGTTATAGGAAATATTATTGAACAAGTTTCTTTAGGATTTCTTGTATGGAAGGTACCAGAAGGAGCATGCGCATACGCACAAAATTATTTCTGGAGGGATTTACAGAAAAGTTATATTGTTAGTAGAATACTTATTATAAAAATTAGTTTCCATTTGACTTCCTTTTTACAAGGGTATGGATCCTCAAATCAAATCTGTATTGTACCTCTTTAAAAATACTTCCAGAGAAGCTTAAAACAAGGTCTCTCATGAGATTAATTCCGGAGTACTCGCCCAACTAGTAAATGTCCCGTGAATAATCTTAGAGTACTCTTCAGGACTTCAGATGGATTAGAAGATCTCATTTTATCCTCCATTTGACCTCCCTTTCTGCAAGTGCATGTCCTCTGAAATCAGATATCCATTATAATTCCCAAAATCATTTAAAAACTGGTGTAACTCAACTAGCAAACAATCTTCGCATTTTGATTTTACGGAGGCTATAACGTCGATAAGATTTCGGTAAGAGTGCATATTTATTTTTCTTGAAAGCAATGTGAGCTTCCGCACGAAATCTAAATAGCTTCGATAAGGCCTTCTTCCAACTTTTGGCGCTTAGCTGATCGAAGCTCGCTCTGGTCTTACGGAAGCTTTATCGAAGTTAAAATTCCATAAACCTTCATAAGACTGATGGTATTTACTTCTATAGGGTCTTTTAGAGATTAAGAATAATAGTAATAATAATTCTTTATTGTGCTACCCTTAGTATAATGAAACAAGCTTATGCTATACTTATAATAATGGAGATCAGACAGTCGTCCCTACAGCCAAGCCTTTTAGTTATTACCGAAGCAATTGCTTCTGAAAGTTAAGCCTCCGCTCGCAGGTCTTACGCCTTATCGGACTTTAAAGTTCACAACCTGCGCTCAACAGTCTTACCGAAGTCTTTTCGAAGTATAGCCTCTGGAAAATGAATATTTGAGTTTTTTGTCAAAATTACTTTTCTAGTTGATTTCCATATAGATACCGAGTTTCAGCTTTCTAGCATAAGCCGTTCTTTAGATAGGAAAACAAAATATATTTGGGGGGGGGGGGGGCCATTTTCATTAGGAAGTGAAGACCTTTGTTTTTAGGTCATCACATTCAGTATGGTAGGCAGTTGATAATTTATTATAAACCCACCCCCCCCCCTCCCCCCCATACAATCATACAATCCTGCGCACGGGCCTGCCTTCACCCATTTTAACGCGATGAAACCATTTCAGACACTTTGATTCGCTAATAGAAGACTCGCCATAAGTTTCTCTAATCACCTGACGAGCCTCAACCGCAGATTTCTTTGAATTAAAACAAAATAATAAAGTAATTTGAGGGCAGCAAATTTTTTTTTTTTTAAAATCAATAACAATACTGTATTATAAATAATAAAGTAAAAGTAAAACTTCCCGCAAATGGCGTTTATTTGGCTCGAACTCCGACATGATTAAGGACTCATAAGTACATAGCTGACTCCGATAAAATTTAACAAATCTTATGATGGGAATTGTTGCAATATGTCTGAACTTGCCATATTACGAGTTTGATCCGCCATTTTTTCCCAGTATTTCGTGTTAACGCCATCTATTCGAGAATTCCGGGAACTTATTTGCACACCTAATATAAAATTAATTTTTTATTAATTTTTGCGACGTAGGAAATCGCCAAGTATGCCTACAGCTGTACGCACGGCTGTGGTCAGATCCCCCCATGACTAAAATATTTATTTCTCTCTTATGAAATAAATTACCACTCCACTGGCGAGTTCGAATTCGAACCGTTTCAAATAGAGAAATTCGTCATCCCAGCCCCTCATTCCACCACCCACTTCCGCAAAGAAATGATCCACGCAAAAAACTTTCCATAAAACTCGATAAAAAGCTTATACAACAGGCAAGTTGCATCTCTTTCAGCCTCCGACCCAACGGATACGTGCATCGCACATGGTTCATTCAAAAGCTCCGGCATCCAAATTCGCTCCCACAAGGTCCACAATCGCTTGCATCTCCAGACAGGTGTTGCGCACCTTTTTATCTCGCGAAATGGCAACTCGTGTTCCGCGTTGCGCGGTGATTCCCAGTGGCACTTTGACATGAAGCGAAATTGTAAGAACCGGTTCATTTGCCTATGGCGGAAAGGGACCGGGACAGGGACCCCTGCAAGCAGTTGCTTGACCGGAACGCACACAATTCCAAGGAGGAGAGAACAAGTCGGCACGTTACGGAAACGGAATGGCGACTAGGAACGAGACCCTACTCCGTTCCGTGCCAGGCGGACGCGATTGCTGAGTTCAGTCAGTTTCAGTTCGCGTTCAGTCAGTCGAAAGCTCGAAGTGTAAACGTCGGGAAGTCGTCGATTACGTTTTGTCAGCGTCACAAAAATCGAATAAAATTCTCCAGCCAACTGAAAAATTCGTGTGTGAAAAAGTGCAGTTTAGTGTCACGAACATTCCTGTCCGCCGCTAACTACCCAAAGCCCGAGCACGTCCTTAATCGTGAGGTCATAGTCCTTGAACCGTCGCCAGGTGCGAACGAAAAATCTCTTCCCGTTCGAAGACAGGAGCCACGGTCAAAACTCGCATAAAATCAATCGGCGCTTGACGTCCGAACCAAATCGATTCGCCTGGAAATTCGATCCGGAAGTGATACGTCGTTCCGCACGAACCGGAAAAACTTACATAACCCGTGAAAATTTTCGCTGAAAACGTACGGGGCGACCGTCAGGGGAAATCGATCAGGAGGCTTGGCCGCCTGGAGAACGCCGGAATCGAGTCGTGTCGATTATCAGGGGTGGTTTGTGTTGTGTGTGCGTCACTACGTCGACCGATTGGGGGTGTGAGTTGTTTCCTGTCCCGGCGAATCGAAACTTCGTCCTTCGTGGCGGTTGTGTAACTGTCGAGTTGTTTTCGATTTTTGTGTCGGTGACATTTTACTGGACGGGCGACGACGGTTAACATTTTGCCACTTTTCGATTCGTTCGCGAGGCAATCGGTCCGTTCTTCTGGTCGTGAAAACTGTGCAAAAAAAGGACACCACCCAGTGATTTATTGCAAGGATAAATTTGGCTGACGCGACACCCGAAGTTGTGTAATGGCGTTTTTGCGTTCGATTTGCCGTCACCGAGCAGCGAACTTTGTCTATAGCAGCACCAGCGGTTCCTGGACATCGTCAAGGAAGTTCAGTGGTCACTCGAGGACATCTGTCACTTCGCACCAGCAGAAATCGTTCGAGCAACAATTGTTTCAGAATTTGCGGCGAGATGACAAGTTCCTGCGTTTCGTGGTGGCTCGTCACCGATCCCAGACTGTAGCAGCCACGGCAGCCGCAACGACAGTAGCCGGACATCGGAGAAAATCGATTTCGGTCGACCCGAACAATCCCGCGAAACCAAACAGGGATCCGCTTGATGTCGGCTTTTCGGACCCGCTTGCGGCCTTCAAGAGCAAAACCACATGGGAACTGGTCCGGGCGTACCTCGTCTACCTGTTGTGCTCCAGCGAGAAATTAGTCGAACACAATATGACGGTAAGTGCGAATGGGAACGTCCTTGACTTCCCATTCATTTTTAATGTCATTGAATTTTTTTTTTTAAATTTTGGCTGATCGGAGGCGGTCCTATAAACGGCTCCCGATCAAACGACGGCGGCGAAAAAATGTTCCACTTCCTGGAAAAAAAATCGCATCATTTTTCGTGTGTCGTCGGGTTACATAACCGTCCCGTAAACAGCTACAACGCGGAGGGAAACCACGTCTGGCACTTTGGCGGCGTTTTGACGACGAGCGGACGCAATTCGATGAAATGTTGCCGTGCCAGCTGAAGTGCCGGGGGTGAATAAACTCTCTGAAATGTGGAGTTGCGCGAACTCGCGTTCTAGTGGGTCTTGGGGTGGCACCTCCCACCTGACGTGCTAAGAAGATGGAGCTGTTTGCTTTGCTCGTTGGATTATTTTTTTTTTGTTTCCATCAGACTCAACGACCATTTACGTAACTTTTAACTCCCACGAAGAACTTGGCAAAACCAAAATCGATTTTCCAAATTGCACGACATTGTCGGATGGCAGTAAATCGGACTTGCCATTCAAAAGACGTTCGGTCTGCTCGAATAAAATCTCAACGTCGATTCAAGATGTCGCCAGAAATGCACGGACACGGCCTTACATTTGCGAAGCCCCCCCCCCCCCCCGCAAGGCAACGCTAGCTAGAGGCTGGCGTGGAGACGCCGGCTCGCTGAACAGGTTCAGCTGGCCGGCAAACCGGTGCGGCCGGCCTTTCAATCATTTTCTATTTTTCTGACCTCGTAAATCTCGTTGTGCGTTGACCGTGTACCGTTCTTGGAGAAATTACCTCGAGGGCAGTGTCGGCTTCGGCGATGCGGATTCAATCGCTTTATTATTTGAATGAGGTTGAAATTGGCTGGACAGCGGACGGTAATGAGGAGTGGAGCTCGTTTCGGTTTTGGTTGAACTGGTACACACTTGATCTCAAGGCAGCTTCAATTTTCGGATATTCTTCAAAAGTGAGAATGATGTAAGAGGGAGCGACTGAATTCGACATCGAGACTATCTGACAGCATTTGCAGGAAAAATAGTCATATATTTGACAGCGTGCCATACAGTGTGGTTGGTACTAGCTGCGCACCTACATTCGTAGATACGGGTCGGGTTAAAAGTCTTGAAATTTGAATTTTTTAGTTCTAAACGTGTTTTGCTCTATAATCATTTTAAGGGGCTCGTTGCAAATTTCGGGCTCCCTTACATTTTGTATGGCGAAACACGTTATCCTTCGGTACCTGAATCTCAGCTTCCACTTAAAGTCCCATGTGCACGTTAAATGCGATTTTGTGGATTTATGGCTGTTTTCATGCCAATTTTTACGTTAACAGCAACAACAAAAAAAAATTACACCACTTTATTAGTAAGTATGTAAACTAGGTCACTCATAGAGAAAAAACTCAAAACTGTATTTGGAAAAAATGCTATTAGAACAACAACCCTTGAACATTTGTTAAAATGCGTAAATTCGAGTTTTTTAAACGCATATTACCTATTTCTTGAATAATTCACATGTCATTTTCATTAATATAAGAAAAATCTTAAAGAATGTCCTCCATAAATCAAATTTTAAAAAATTTTCATTTTTGCTAATAATATATTAAGTCAAACTGAAGTAATTTTTCATGGGAGAAATTACATAAGAAAAGCGCATTTCATTGAAAAATATCGTACCGCGGCTACGCTCGCAACGCTCGCAACGCTCGCAACGCTCACGTTGTTCTATCGCCCCTGTTACTGTCTTTCCCGTTGATCCCGTTTCTCCGATTGATCCCGTTTCTCCGATTGATCCTGTTTCTCCCGTTTCTCTCGTTGATCCATTGGTCCTGATTCTCCCGTTGCTCCTGTTTCTCCCGTTGCTCCTGTTTCTCCCGTTGCTCCTGTTTCTCCCGATGCTCCTGTTACTCCCGTTGCTCCCATTTCACGTTTCTTCCGTTGCTCCATCCTCTATCCACTTCCTCCATCTACCACCCTCCATCTTACACCCTCCATCCTTCACCCTCCATCACCCATCCTCTATCTGCCATGCACCATCTTCCATCCTCTATCTACCATCCACCATCCTCTATCCACCATCCGCCAACATCCTTCATCCTCCATCCTATATCCACCATCTTCCATCCTTCATCTACCATCTTATATCTACCGTACAACATCCTCTTTCCACCATCCTCTATCAACCATCCTCCATCCACCATTCACTATCCGCTATCCAACATCCACCATCCTCCATCATCCATTTCCATCCTCCATCCTCTATCCACCATCCTCCATCTATCATCCTCTATTCATCTTCTACCATCCTATATCTATTATTCCCCATCCCCAATCCACCATCCTCAATCAACGATCTATCATACCCCATACCCCATCCCCTATCCACCATCCTCTATCAACCATCTACTATCCTCTATCCACCATCCCCCATCCATCCATTATCCTCTATCCATCATCTACCATCCCTCATCCTCTATCCCCCATCCTTCATGCACCATCCTCTATCCACCATCCTTCCTCTACGAACCACCAACCTCCATCCTCTATCCAGCAGCCTCCATCTTCCATCCACTATCCTCTATCTACCATCCATCGTCCAAGTTTACCATAGGAATGAATAACTAATGCACCGAAAACGAACGAACTACCGTTAAATCATATTAAATATGTACTCTCAAATGTTGGAATAACTCAAGTACCACCAATATGATTTTGTTAACGCAGAAACATTGGCGGGCGTGTGCTCAATATATCAGCGAAGTTTTGCTGTAATCGCATGAATGGTATAGGAAAGGGCAGACAAACCATTAGAGCACCAAAAAAAAATTGTTTTTCATTCGATCTGAACCAGGCTTTACAGGAACCATCCCGGGACTACTCTATACGTCCCCTGAAAATTTCATCAAAATCGGTTAAGCGGTTTAGCAGCTCGTAGGGAACATACATACATATGTACATCCTCTTTTATATATATAGATAGATAAATAGATATATATATGTAGATAGATAGTAAAGGGTTTTCCAATAAGGACTTGACAACTTTGAATTCAATTTGTCAACGCACCCTTTCACTAATCATCGAACTGTCACTGTCAATTTATTCAGTAAACTTAACATTTTTATCATTTTGAGAAAAACGCGGTCAAAGTTTAAAAACTCTTGCAAACGCTCAAAGACGTCTTTACAAAAATGTGAGTGTAACTTCGAGAATATTTGTCGAATTGACATGAAACTTTGAATGTACTTAAATACATAGGCCGCTATTCACAGTCGTCATAAAGTTGGTTTTGAGTTAGAGCTGACTTTAGTGTCATATTAATAATACGACACCAAAGTCAGCTTTAACTTAAAGCCAACTTTATGACGACTGTGAATAGCGGCCAAACTTGTTAGTGATGTGCAATTCAATTACTTTTCGGTAACGAATAATTACTGGATACTTCTTCAAATACTTTACCAGCCATGAGGTATTCATTTGACTATATGCTCACATATACTCGGATATAGTGAATACCTGGCATAGTATTCAATTACTTCGGCATTCGATACTTCTTCAAATACCTTGAGTCAAATATATTCTGTTTCATTTGAGGTATACTATTGAGTGGTATTTGAAATGAGGCAATATCGAATACTTATCAAAAGTGGTATTCGATACTAGTAATTATTTAAAGTATCGAATACTAAGTAACGAATAACTACTTTTGGCAATTAAATGAAATTAAATTGGAGAACAGACTTATATTTAAACCGAGAGCAACTACTTTTTTTTGTGTTTAAGTTCGGAACACGCTTAAGAGGGTCGTCTTATGTGACGTCCAGTTTTTCTCCGCTTTTTTCGCTTTTAACGGGGGACGTAAAACGCAGAAGGTGGGAGACAGTCATTTTTCAAAAAATTAAATTTCTATATCTCATGAACCGTATGAGATATGATCTTGCAATTTTTACTGGAGTTAGGAAATTTTTGGGTGAAAAAGAGCAAACGAAGTGCACACTCTTCATCCTATCATATTTTCAACTGCAGGTCGGAATGCTAGAGCCACAGCATTTGCAGAAGTAATTTTTTCACTTTTCTTACAAGAAAAACTGAAAGTAGGTTAAGATAATAATTTAATTACAATAATAATTTTTAATATCTCACGAACTGTACCGAATAGCAAATAAATATGGGTATAGAGAGTAATGTTAGCAAAGAGTTGAAAGGAAAAAAATGACGATTATTCCTCGAAAATCACAAAGGAGCGAAGCTAAAACATTATGGCTATAAAAAATGTTGACTACCAAAGAAATATTTTAAAAAACAGAACTGAAGTGAATATTTCCATATCTAATATCATTTTAGCCGATCACACGCTTATCATTTTGTAATTTAATTATATAGATATCTTTATTTTAATAATTTAGCAACCTTAATGAAATTGGGGCTAAGAACCTCATTTAAAAGCACGAACAGACTATTAGTCAACTTTCTGGTACTTATCGCCTTTTCAAACCGAAAATAACCAGTCACCACTTAACGAGAACAAATTCTACTGTTTATAAAACGAATCATTCCTACGCAACGCTCAGTCTTTATTTGAACAAATTTACGTAAAAGACCCAGTTTGCATTACAATTAGCACGAACGAAATTCAAGAGATAATAACTCTAACATTTTGATGATATAACTGCTACACAACCCCAAGTAGAAATCGGACAGAAAGTTTGAGCAAGACCAGTTTTGCAGGTAAACCGAGTATGTAACCTGTTCTAATGTACAACAGGAAGATAGCACAAATTACTTGTTACATAAGAACATTTTTTAATCACGGTTTTTGAGTCACATGACTTCTGAAATAACCACCCACTGTATAATAATCTTTGACAAGGTCATATCTGCAATTATATTTGATAGTTTTAAATTTGCAGTGTAATTTTTAGAGGGGAATAAATTTCCATGTACGTACTAGTTCCATGAATTGCTTTCGAAAAAATTTGCGGAGCGAAAGAGTCACCTTACTAATTTCTTAACTCAATAATACCTTGTAATTCGATTCGTGGCGCCTGCACTGTACCTGTATAAATTGCATAGGTGATTGGGAAATCGCATTTAACGCAGCTTTGAACGGAACTACTGGGGTTTCAGTGGCGTAGTGACGGCATGCAATTTACAGGTAACCGGAAAAATGCACGGAAGTGCTTTTGTACATGTAAAAGTTGAGATATTTCGTTTGATGGGTGGTAAGATAGGGAAACGGTTTTGATTTAAATATCTTAGGAACTGCTTACGATAGGAAAATTTTCGGTTTGGGTCGAGAAATAGAAGAGTTGGAGCTTATATATGAAAGTGGGAATTGAAACATTCCAAAATCTAGAGCTACTGAACGGTTCAAACCACAAAGCTTAAAACTGGTGATTATTTGTAGGTGGACTAGGACAAAATGATGCGGATGATGTTAAAAAGTTGAAACTTCCAATCTATCTGAAAATATTGTTTTTCCTAGGAGTGTTTTTTTCCTATTTTTGAAACGGATTATGCTAAAAACTTGAAACTTAGACGTTGTATGTAGATGTACTAGAAAAGTAATTTAGGTAAAAAGGAGTGGTTTTCGCTATACCGTAGGTTTGATTCGATATATATATATATACGTGAAATGTGTTACAGATATGAACAAGTAAATAATTCTAGTTTTAAAATTTACCATTAATCTACAACTCCAGGACCATAAAGCTGTCCTTGTAAGTTGGAATATTCCTCTTCAATCCCTTTCCACGACGATTAAATGGTGGAGCGCGCCTATTTTGCCGCATCTGCCAATGCACTCTCAGCGTGCTGGATTCGCTTAACATCAGATTCGACACACAAATTGTAGTATTAGACGCCAATATCCACATATCCAGAACCTTCGTAATCCATAGTATGTTAGTCAGTCCATCATTAAAATTGCATACAGCGATATCCGTTGCTAAATATAGGATTTTTAACTGACGCTATTCTAACGAAATTCTGTGTGAAAATACATCCAATGGAACGCAAAAACTTTCTAGCGATATCTATTAGTGTTATCCAGAAGTTAGAAACCAACAGGTAAATCATTAGGCAGTACCTTCTCAGATGGATACCTGATGCGACACAGGTAGTCGTTTCGAAGCAGCCTGACGAGCTCGGTAAAGAGATCGAAATTCCAGGATAAAATTCATTTTCATGTTTTAAAATTTTTTCACCATATTCTCCAAGGTTCAAACAATTTTTTAAGCAAAGAAAAAAAAAATTGATTTTTCCAAAACCAATTTTCCAAATAGTGGTGTAACACCTTAATTTAAAATAACTAAAAAATTGAGGGTGATGAGAAAACCCGGATTTGCATATTGGATAAACAAATTTATTAAGCCTGACATTGTTGACTAGAGTTATTTTTTTATAAAGATCTATCACTTTTTTATTGTGTACTGTCAATCAATGTCCTCCACTCACTCCTCACTGTATGAAAGTAGACACCATGCCATTAATCTTATTGCTGGCATGGTGTCACTTAATATATAGGCTAACATTGTTAACTTACTATAAAAGTTTATGGCACATACCATATAAAGCACCGAGGAAAGGTTTTATACTTTTTTACGATTTTCTAAACGGCTATAAAGCCAACTCCAACGACCCCAGCTAATTGAGAAAATAGGTACAATATAATAAAAAAAAAAAAACCACTCAATTAAATTACTTATAGTATCGCGTATCTGATGCGATGTGTGATGCGTTCGCGTAAGAACGGTGAAGACAATGTATGTTAAGCTTGCCTGGCTTAAAATTCATAAATTTAGCACCCAGCTAAAAAAAGAATACCCGAAGAACAAGTCGCTACGTAAGTTTGTCGTGACATAACATACTCAGCCATGACATTGAGTACGATTTTACGTAATACCAATTCACTTTCAAATTAATATAAATTGTTGCTATTTGCTAGTAGCAGAAGTTGCGAATTGCCCACTTGGATACTGAGTTGCACTATTCTTGCTTGGATGATTTCGTTGTAATTGGCCAATTCATAAGATTGTCCACTTTTTGCTGGTTCTGAAATATTTCCAGGTATATGTGTACGAACAGAGATGATAAATTTATGATTCCTTATTTTTTTTTTAATATTTTTTAATTAAATTCAATTAATCTAGACGAAAACTTGGGCACAATAAACAATCAATTTTTTTAATAGTCATGCAATTGTCTTTTTTGCCGCATTGTTCGCAATAGAAGAACTAGTCAAGTGTTGATTGATTCTATTGCTGCTAATAAAATATTCAACGACTTTGCTTATTCGCTACCTCGGAACAAGACTGTTACAGCTCATAAACTATCGATAGGATGGTCTACTTTTTATGGATGAGTATCATAATTGTAACTTCTAATTCTCTACACCGCAGAGCAGATGTTTTGGTTCATTCAGTGAATTTAAAAAAGTTATTTCCCAAAATTAAAGTTTTTGAGTTGTGATAACCTTGTTCTAAAATAAATATAGTAAATAATTATAATTTGGTAAGTAACAAACATAATAAATAAATTCTTTTCTTCCACATTTGACTCGCTTCCGCTATCCCATCACTACTAGCGAAAAATGAATATTAATAATGGGCTAGTGGCTAGAATTCAAAATCCGATTATGTACAGAATGATTCAGAGTAGATAAGATAAATGTATAGTATGTTATAAATCAAATAAAAATCTCTATACATTAAAAATTAATGTTTGATTGTTTGTCCCGTTTGCGCTCCTAAACCATTCATCCGATTGCGATGAAACTTTGGTGATTTGTGGATGATACGCACGCAAAGTGTGTAGTTTTATGATTAGAGCTGAGAAAATTGATAATTTTCTTCAATGAGTGTTTGTTTGTTTATTTGTACCGAATGAGTTCCAATACAATTCAGAGAAATGAAAAAATTCTGATTTTAATTTCTCGAAAGGCGCAAAGAATAGAAAGATTAAAATTGAAAACTGTATAGAGCTACTAGAGAGACATCTCAGAAAAATAATTTTGATAGTGGTAGCAAGGTACGGGGGTTGGGGATGGTTTTTCATATCTCAGAAACAGCTTATACCAGAAAGTTGAAATATAGTACCGATATGTAGATGTGCTCTAGAGTAATTAAAACTAAACCAAAATCCTAAACTAAACCAAAACAGTCTGGGTGCAACTTTATTATTTTATATCCGTCCGAAACGTATTAAATGCTGATATGCGGTGTAGGTGACTATTGGAGTGACAACCTAGTGAATAACCAGGAGGCTGTTTGGAACGATATTATTTAGGTTGTCTGTCCCATTGTATCCTAAACCGCATCTCAGCATTGAATACATTTCGGACTTCTACCCATAAAATAATAAAGTTGCGCCCAGACTGTTGGCCAATTTCTTAAGTTATCGGTCGCATCTAACGCGTTCTGAACTCCCACCCAACAAATAATAAACTTTTCCACTCGTTTACATGAATATGGTGATATAGTTAAATAAATTTAAATTTCAAGTGCAAGGTTACACAAGTGAGTATAAGTGGGACGTCTGATTCTGATAGCTCCAATGAACCATATAAAATACCGTCCGTTACGAATTCTGATACGAACAAAACGTCTTAATAAACGCAACGACAATCTCAAGACATCGTCTTATATAAAAGCTGCTGGCCGGCATAACCGACATAAACTTGCTATGCAATTAATACTTGGGAGGTAAAAAAATTGCACTTTAACACGTTTGTCACGCGATTTTCAGACGTGCTGTCAGTCGGTCAGAAGATTATGCCACGAGAAATTACAGGCAAACGGAACTTTATTTGAGTAAGGTACGAGCAGTTTAATGCTCGATACGAGAATGAAACGAGTAAAAATAGCACTTTGAGTGACACTCGCTTATGCAGTAAAGATTAAGAGACCCACTACATTTCCCAGTCGTTATACGCGCCAGTCTATTTACATGCGATGCTAGTTTTATGGTTTCACTTTTACTCGATCGACCTTGTCGACTAGATAGCAGCTGGCTGCAACTAGTACTGGGGGTTTGTCTACATCAATTCAATCTAGATACTATTACTATAGCATGGCTCAGAATCTGGGATTTCGTTAATGAACGCCGTCTTACTTACAATTTAATTAGATCTCGTGTTGCGATAGGGATTTGGCTTGATTTAGAAGTCTTCTTTGTAATTAATGAACAAACATTAATTTTCTTATGATTTATTTTCGATTTGTTAGTGATAGCATGGAAATTGCTTCTAATTACTGTTTCGGTTTAATCGCAACTATTACATTGGCTGTTTGCTGTTGTATGCAAAATTGACGTTCACGTCCCAATAACATCAATTACAATGAGTGTAATTACTCGTAGATATCGTGATAAGGTTGAGGTTGATATCCCCGTAGCCTGCACTCTACAAGGGTGTCAACCTCAACTTTATCACCGTTTGAAAGGTACTCTAACTTTACATATTGGTGAACTGCAAAGCTTTATGCCACTTTTATAGGGTGTAAATTGCACAGACCTTCAATAAAGTGAAAAAAAAAATTAAATAAAATAATTATTACATATTTGAATTGGCGCATTTTACTCATTTGTTGTTCATTGGGCGATTTTATGCTTAACCTGTGGCGATCTAATTAATTTTTACTTGGAATTGTGATAAGTACTCATTAATTTATCGCGGTTAGTATTAGATCGATGACAATTTTTATTGGTCTATCGATAAAAAGTAATAGTTAGCATATGTCTCATAAATATGACAATTATCAATATATTGATACCTTTTCTACGAACTTTCGATAGTACCTGCCTATAATGAAAATAAATTACACTCGTGTCCATTAAGAACAATAATAACAGTGAGTAACAAATCAATTCTCTTACCTAAATAACAAAGATATCGAGTCTACTGATTTCGATACGAACGAAATGAGATATCCTAGATATCGAAGGTTCTTTTGATAACACTGACTATGAAAGTGATCCGAAAGCCTGCAGTTGGATCGATGTCATCTTGGAACGTAAAAAACACATTCAACACTAGCATACTCAACAGTTGAGTCATATCTGCGAAAGGTTGTCCAGAGAGCGCGATGCTATAACCGATCCTTGCTTAAGACCCTATGTGCACGTTAAATTCGATTTTGTTGATTTATGGCTGTTTTCATGTAAATTTTCCACTTTAATAGCAATAAAAACACAAAATAAAATAACATAACTTTATTAGCTGGTATGTAAACTAGGTTGCCCATTAAGAAAAAATTCAAAATTGTATTTGAAAAAATAACTATTAGAGGAACAACCCTTAAACATTTTTTAAAATGTGTAAATCCGAGTTCTCGGGTGTATTTATTACCTATTTTTTAAATGGTGAACATGGCATTTTCATTAATATAATGGTAGAAAAATTCTTAAAGAATATCTTCCATGAAGCAAATTACAAAAAATTTTCAATTTTGTTAATAATATATGAAGTGAAACAGAAATAATTTTTCACGATTTTCATGGGAGAAATTACATAAGAAAAACGCATTTCATTGAAAAATATCATAGATAGTGTAATTGGTATATCTAGAAGATAAATCGATGAAAAAATTATTGATTTTTAATAGTTATGCGTTTCAAATAATTTGAAAGCCTATAACACTATTTATTCTGTAAATTCTAAATTAGTTCGCTGATAGACAGCGATCGATGTCAAATTACACGAAAACGATTTAAATTGACCTTTCTCAAGAAAGAAAGATCGAAATGGGAAACAAAATTGTTGCACCGGACTCATGGGGCCTTAAGTAGTAGACAACCTTCTTCCGGATCTATCAAGAGCTGGAATTACCGTAGTTCTGTTTACATTCTTATCAGATTTACAAATATCAACAGTAGTTGATTTGCTATGGGCAATTTTGCTGAAATTCTCTCTATGAACCTGCAGGAGCCTTTTCAGTAAGAAATGCAGACTAAATTCGAAACTAACCTAATGAGTGTATACTGCCGTTATTAGGCCCATTTTGACCTCTGGCATCTCAGTAGTGAAAAAAAAAACAAATCAGAAAACTGCACAGCTTAAACTGGCAAAACTGCAAAATATTTGTCGTTTCTAGGCGCCTCACATGCCAAAAAAGAATCATCAAACTCGTTGCCTTTGATTGGAACTCATTGAAAGTATTTAACGTGCTAAAAATCTTAACTCATTGCCGGTACTTTCAGAATCACTTTAGCTTCTCTTTTTCTCAACACTTATCGCATGCTCGAAACTCTCACACAAGAGTGTCTCAGCATTTCTCAAGTTTATGCCCGGCCGTGTATAAGATATTTTTTCTATATGCTCTAACTATGTCATTTCTTCACATGTACCACACTTGAAAACTATGCAAGAAGCTTTTCACTGTGCGATGTCTCCACATTTGATGCATGCATCCAACATATGGGTTTGACCAGAATTGCTACGGGTAAAGTCAAATTAATTTTTTCTGTGTACATACTGTGAATATTCGCTAAACTAGAACACCACTTAGTCAATTGTTATATGGACGGATTTAGGTTGATGAATTTTACATAATAACTTCGAGATCGATCCGAAAAACTCCAATGCCAAGGGATAATTTTAGTTTGGCGACCGCAAGTCTGTACGATTAGACGCGAATAATTTAGAAATTTGCGATCTTATGTTAAGGACAGCTAAGTAATAGCTTGAGTGAAACAATTACCTGTTGGACGTAGGGTGTTATGTCGACTTCACACTTTCGCCGAGTCGTTGAGACGAAACATACGTCCAAGAGTGCTCAATTGTTAAAAATAAATACGCGCTTAAATAAAAAGCAAATAAATAGCTAAATTTAATTTAAAAAAAAAATGTCGAACAAAAATAGAGAAATAGAAACATGAAATCGAGAATGTGGAAAAAACTCACATTGCCTCCCATCTCATCTCATCTCATCTCAATTACTCACCACGCGAACGCTGACGAACCAATACGCGATATAGCGAGGCGTTGCGTTGCCTACACATTACACTTGGGTGTGCTTTCCTACTCTCCGCGAAAATGTAGTGTAAGAGCTTTTGAAATCTGGCGAACGAAATTTGTAATTTTAGCAGATGTTCTGTAATATTTGTTTGAAACCCCCATCCGGAATAACTTTCTGCTTACGCATCTGCCATCATCTCTAAAACAAATTTTAGTAAGTAGATCTGACAAATATCCAAAAAATAATATTCTCCCAAATGTGTTTTCTGGTACATGTTTTTTTGATATTTCCAAATCTTGTCAATCGTCATGTAATTTTCGCAAAGGTAAACAAAGTCGATCTTTATTAGTAGCAGAGTAGAGCAGAGCAGATTAGAGTAGAGTAGATCAGAGCAGACTAGAGTAGAGTAGAGTAAAGTAGAATAGAATAGAGTACGGAATGGGGGTGATATTTAATGTCGGGCTAGCTATATTAGAGATGGGCACCACTTCCTTATGGAAGTTAGTTGGGTGTGCAAGTATAACCCGAAATATAATAGTGTTGCACTTACTTTCATCATAACCAAGCCAACGAGCAAAGCAAATCGTTTTCCTACTTTCTTTTAATTCAGTAAAATTTCTTTAATATCGAAATATTGTTTGAGAATTTTTAAACGAATCGTAAAATTTACAGCTTATGAAATGGACTCGAAATATTCTCGGTAAAAGACTCTTCGAACTTCTAATGAAATCAACGTTTTATGGACATTTTGTCGCCGGCGAAGATCAAATTAAAATTATACCGACATTAGAAAGGTAATTGTTTGTATAAGTTTTCAACATATCTAATGTATTTTTCTTTTCTTTTCTTTTTTTTATATATATTACAAATGTATTCAAAATACCACACACACACCACCTGTTCTATTCTTCCCGTTTGGCTCTTATTATTTTTGATATTTCGAATTCGGTGTTTTGATTTTGATAATTTGCTTTGGTAATTGAACTGGCTGATCCGATCTACATGAAACCGATTACACTAATATCAATTTATTATAAACATACTTACGAATATTGATATTACGGAACAACAAAATAGATCATGAAAGTGACCAAAGCCATTATTGGAGAAAAACTATTTACGATATTGATGAAATCTACATTTTATGGACATTTTGTAGCTGGAGAGGATCGTTTTAAAATTGTACCAACATTAGAAAGGTTCTTTTTTAGTTTGTATTTGCTTTATTTAAATTGTTTTAATCATTTTCTATAATTTGTTTTAATCATTTTCTGCATTTTGTTTGATTTTTTTAACTGGATTATTTCATAATATAATCACTAACAATATGGAAATATGAAGCCGCTGTAGATTCAGCGAATTAAAAAAGGACTTGCACGATTATTATCTGCCTTTTAAAAAATCACGGCTTGATATCAGCATTAAGATCACATAAATCTCTATCAATATCTCGAAAAACCTTTTCAATTTAGATTCAGCCCCCTCCCCCATTCGATAATAACAATATCAATAATATTCCGTAGATTAGCAACTAAACAGCTAAGTATGATTGTTGTTAGGTAATACTAATAAATACAAAAACACAACAGTAGCAAGAAAAATCAATGTAAACATAAACATTGATACGGAGGGTAATTATGTTTAGAGCAAGAAACAAATATAATTAAATGTTTTATTAAATAGGCATACATACCTACACCTTTAACAATGTTTACTTTTTTATCCCCGTGAAATGGCGATTAAGCTTATCAATGTTTAGTTCAATAATAATCGTTTTGATAAAAATTAAACACGTGCTATAAATAATGTTCACTACTGAAAAGCACGTTTGGCAGAATACAGGGTGAAATATCATTGTATAATCTTGTAATAGGTAAAGTTAATTTCGCTCAAAAGGTATCCTTACCGGACGAGGTTGTCATGCTAAGAGACTCGGCTTCTTTTCAGTCGACTCCTGTAGAATCTGCTTGGATAAGGTAGACATGAGTAGACGGTCCTTAATCGCCACTGCATCTGCTAGATCTATGTATCTGCATTTAGGATCCTAGTTCTTTAACTCTTACCTCCTCTAAGGGGACCCTTGGAAAGTTATGAGTTGTCAGTTAAAACCATGGCATTTCGGGATTACGACATCCCTTGACTTGAACTAATATAAAAACAAATTGATTTCTGGCTAATATGACACCCCTCTGTCCCGCTCTTATGAATATTCACTACGTATGTATTGTGCATGTTCAAAATTCGAACAATGGTTAGACCGACCACTCCCAAAGTGATTTTATAGTCGTAACCAGTAACATATTTTTCTCGACGATATTTAGGGAAGAAAATAATTCCTTCATACTTATAACTAACTCTTAATATTTTCCTTATTGACCATCACATTTTAATGGATTGAGCGATTCTTAATTTTGCATCAAAGCCTGTTTGCATTTTCAGCACCTTTCCTAAAATAAATTGCTTTGAAAATTTTTAGACGAAATTTCCGAATAACCTTCATTAATTTTAACAAATCTTTCAGATTACGATCGTTCGGCGTCAAACCAATCTTAGATTATTCCGTTGAAGAAGATTTATCACAAGAAGAAGCTGAAAAGCGAGAAGTTGAGTAAGTTGGTTAGCATTTCACTTTATAAATTCGTTTCTTGTTAACATTCTCACTTTGCATAAATTTCATAATTACAGATCGTCCGTATCGAGCTTAGGCGATACAACGGAAGAGGAAGCCTTACCGCAGTATCATGTCGATAAATCATTTGCCGATCGTCGATATAAAGTCAGCAGTGCTAGGACTTATTTTTACTTAAACGAAGCAACCTGCGAGCGAAATATGGAAACTTTTATTGAGTGTTTGGAAGCTGTTTCAGGTATGTCGACAAATTTTTTCCCAGTTTTAAGTTAGTTTTAGTTAGTCACCTATCAGATAGTAGTATTTTGTCTAGTCGGTAGAAATCGCTATTGTAAGGTAAATGCAAGTGAAAATATCAGAGATCAGCATTTAAATATAAGTGAAATTTGTTTAATTACGAATATCATTTACCTAGCACTCACATTCTTAATTGAGCTTCAAATGATGATATACACAAGTTATCGTCAGTTGGTAATAAAAAGGATAATAGTTTCGGAAAATACACTCTTTCGACCAGAAGAGATTGGTGTAAGAGCGACCAGTAAACGACAAGAATGTGGCTCACTCTCATCGCCAACCAAAACATTATTGTATTCACAGAACTGAAAGAACTTTATTCTAAAAAACCGTGTTCACACCAAAACTTGTGTACTACAAAGTTTTCTGCGTGAAATAATTTCTTCATTTTGACTCTTGTCATGGGTTACAAACAGCAAACTGCCTGAAAGAAATACTGTTGTGTTCTGAGCATAATACGGGCACGAATGAGAAGATCTTTTTCGGGAACTCCGTCAAAAGACAAAGTTGGACTGGCGCAGAAGTTACACTTCAGTTTCTGCTGATTTTGACTGATTCTAGAATCAGACTCTGTAGAGTACGTTAAAAATATCTGAGCTCTCACCATCTTAGCAGATACTTTCACGAACCTCTATTTTGTCGGAGAAAATTTCACTGAACTTTTCGTCAACTTTTGACATCATGGCACACAATGTAGTCTAATACAATCTTAAGATAAATCTTAAGCAAGAATTAATTAAATTTCGGATCGCTTTAGAGATTACCGAATGAGAAGAGGTTCGGTACATGCTACGAGTTCTATAATTGGCTTATGCACAGACATATTTTCATTTGCTGTACTTTGCGATAGTTTTAACACTTTTTAACGATTACAAATATTAGAATACTGTCATCGGTTGATTACTGTTTCGTAATGACTGTAAACTAGAATTTAAATATTACTATCAAATTTGAATTAAATCAAACCAACACTTTAATTTTTTCTTTGCGTTTGGTTCAAACTGAAATTTTATGTGTATTTGCACACTTCTTATTTTCACACATTTTTAGTAAACTAATTCTGCAATTTGTACATAAATACAAAGTAGCGGCTGTATCTATATTTAGAAAGCTACAAAATCGACTTTGTACTACATTGAGTTGTGCCATTTATTGCTTGTGATGCAGTTGAAAAATATCGCAAAATAAGAAATTGACAGCTGACTCTGTTTTTTATTATAATTTATTATGTTTGAAAATATTTCAACAATATTAAAAAAAAAAACGCACAGTTTTTAACTAGGACGTGTTGGCATAGGTAACGGCACCATTAAACAAATAGATATTCGTCTTTTAATTGCCACGATTTTATTCTCTATGGACAGATAGTTATAAATCTGTATCAGTTTCGTAGAGAAAGTACATGTACTAAATAAGTTCCTTTTTGTAGAAAATCGTAATTTGACACATAAATGGTTTATTATTATACAATTAAATGGCTGTTACAGACGTATCTTATCTATAGCTAGACTCGTGTATATTTCCCTTTGAAATTATTATGACTAAATTTTTGACAGTTCTAATGTATGTAGTTTTATTTTTAGGAAAATTTATACACCATGAAGGTACGTCGATAATCCCGATTAAACATGAAGCTAGGCCGATAATACAATAGTTGGACAATGTCTCTATATCTGCAGTAATGAGAACATGTTAACATTAGGAAAATTGCTATACGCTCAAAAGTTCGATGATGAATTGAAAGAATTAGGCTAGTAGGCTACATGCCGATTCTTTCCGAGTCACTATGGTTCTAGATACTTCTACGAAACAAGCTCGACCGTTGATGAATTTAAAACTTCGTTAATCGGTTTTCGAGTCATTGCATTCATTACTACAGCCTGACATTCAAGGATCACGTAAACTCATCTCAGGTCGTTAGTTCTCACCATGGAGATATATGGTATGTAGTGGAGATGGCGTGCAGCGACTGTTTTGAAGCCGGACGATTTCTCGCAAAGGACCGGCGATATTCACTATGCCACTATCAGCATCTTACTCACATGTATGTTAAACTCCGGTATTGAAAAGAAAAAAAGCTCAACCTTTAAATACTACGCTACTATTTGCATTTCACTGCCACTGGGCATGAAACGCTCCGTAAAAAAACGTTCGTTTAAACTTCAAAATGCTTCAAAGTGCTTTATACAGAAACGGCGTGTTGCCATCTCCGTCATTTATATCTTCATGGTTCTGACCAAACTGACATTAGAGATTAGAGTCACAAATATTATTTCCCGCCAATGCTCTAAAATGTATGTAATCAATAGTTCGAATAGGCTCATCCACCAGCAAAAGGTTTTATTGAATTTTTGTTTAACTCACAGCTAGGCTTAAAACGAATATACTATATTTCACTATTCGGTCTGGGATGATACATGTTTTGGAACTTCGAGTTGTCACCCATTTGAATAAGGGTATAAAAGTGTGAACGAACTTGATATCTCATCGACCCTAAGGGAACATGTTTAACTTATCTCTAATAGAATTGTGCAGTTCGCGAATGGACTAGTTCAGAAAAGCGTTCGCATAACTGCAATAAACGAACTAGAACTAGTCACAGTCAGTCCCGGCCCAAGTTCCCTTTTCATTGTCGTTCGGAACTCTGTGAGACAGTATGCTATACTAGATCTAGTGAATTTTTTTTTTACTCATCTTGTTTTACCAGATCTACTGAGCTTTTTTTTGGTCATCATCTTGTAATAGATGTTCTGTCTTCGAACTACGCCTGCTTATTACTGAACTCCCTTACTTCCTTGAAGTAATGAACTATGAACTAAAAGAACGAACTAGTTCGCGAGGGATCGGTAATCGGGTGGACTAAAATGCGAAAAACCTAATCTCTAACCACTTTCGCAAAAACAAATGCAAGCACAGGCGTTTTTGTGAGTAGTCTGCAGAAGTGAAATCAAATCGATATTTTCATTGTTCTTGCAGGATATTGAGAACGTGAAAAAGCATTTATTCCGTTTTTAATCACTTTAGCAGTGAAATTAAAAAGAAATCGCTTCTTAACCCATGCTACGTCATTGAAGGTGTTAATACGTGATCTTGCTCTCTTCTTTTATAACAAATTTAGTTCTTTAGTCTACATGCATACCCTGTAATTTTGATGGGTTCAAATTACCTGATAAATTTGGTAAAACAAAATTCTAAATAAATGCCTCGATTAAATTACTCGCCAGATAAATTGATACAATTGTATCGAACATGCGCGGAGAATACTGCGAATATAATTTTTATTTAATGGCATAATTCTTTATTTACAAAAGTGTGCTGCACGGAAATTTAATTCTGCAGTACCTATGTATGTCTGAATTGGTTCCGAAAAAGGTGAATTTTGGCTGGCAGTGTTTCTTTATTCTTAATTTTTTTTTTCATACACACAATATCGACTACATATAGTCCATGATTAATGTAGCCTACATGCAAGTAGATGTATAATTTACTACTTATTTATATTGTACCCGAAGAATGGAAAAATTTCAAGGGTATTCAATCTCGTGATTGGTGTGTTTCTTGAGCAATCCATATAAAGCTTACCTTTTAAATATACATGCAGGTTCGTGTCATACTCATTCCATTAATTTTATAACGAAAAAAAATCACGCGACATTAAACTACGTCAACTAAAATGCTTGGCACTTTTCTTCCCGCTGAGAAATTGAAATTAGTTTTTAGACAGTCTGACGAATGTACGAACTATTTGCTTCGTCAGCCGTATCTATTTTTATATTTTCTGCACATGATTATCTTTTCTTGATCACAGCATAAGATTCATTATCGCTTTTCTCGTGCTTCAGGCACGTTACTTTCTCGTTTTATATTATAAGCAAATGTTTGTGAAATATATCATCAATCTGCAACATAAAAATGGTAAAAATGAAAAATTAGTTTGCAAAAGAGTCGAAAATATGAGCAGGTGTTGGTTTGATTCAAATTTGAATATATTTTTTTTTTAATTTTTCCTAATTTTATATTCTTACTGTAAGATTATGTATTTAGTTAATTACCCCAATATAATTTCATTAATTTTTCTGATTATTTTCTTTCTTTCTGTTTTTTGCAATCGTTTTACGCTAACACATCCCATTCTAACTCCAAAATCAAAAAAAAAAAATATGCTACTAATCGATCATGATACCGCCTAACATTTTATTGGGTGTGATGTGCATAAACTTGTTACTAATTCTTTATGGATCTTTATAAAAATCATTGGTGACTGGTGTTTGAATGTACACACTAAAAAAAAACTCAATTTATTGCAAAAATTTAACCAATACAAGTTGATGATGCTAAATACCCAAGAGCTTATTCTGAGGGTAAGATAACACGATCTTTTTGTTTATTTTGTAGTGTTGTAGAGAATGTTGTAGTTGTTTATGTTTGTTTGTTTTTTTTTTGCTTTTTATTTACATTGAACAGCAAGCTAACAATTATTAGCATTAGTAACTTTCACGAATTCTACCACTGCGACTGAATACGCTATAATACTATTAAGGTCGCTAATACTCGGCATGTGATGGACTTCTTTAAGATTGCCATTAGCACTTTGATTCAAATTCAAAAGAAATTCATTAGAAACGTATATGTATATATACATATTTTTTGATTATATGGAAAGCCCGCAAGTGAAACCAAATTCGAGATCTAATTAGATCTAAGAGATGTGTCGGAATCCGTGAAAACGTATACAACTACTTTATACCACCTTCGGATTTGATCTGATTTTTGGTAGCTTAAATAACTTTTCTAGTACATCTGCTGTATAAAAATACTAAATTTCAAATTTCTAGCATGAGCCGTACGTATATTGCTGCTGTCCAGTGGATTCGTTACCAATCCGAAAATCTCCTGTTTTATGAAAAAGCATTCATGCCCAAATTACAATGACTACATTTTAAGCGAAACAAAATTTGATTGCAATAAATAACTTTTTGTATTTAAGTCTTACAATCAAAATTGAATTCTTCGATTTATTTCGCTGTTATTTTTCTTTGCAATGAGGCAGGTGTGGAAAGAAAATGCACTAGACTCCTTCTTTGTATTTAGTTTTTCCTTTATGTTATTTTTGTTATTAGTTTTCTTTTTCTTAAATTTGTTTGCAGTATTCACACAATATTTATTCTTTTAATATAAATAAATTTACATTTATGTCTTATAAATTTTATTTTACTTTATCATACCACTTTCAATTGACGAAACTTTCAGGAGCAACATTTGGCACCGGAATTACAGCTATTAAACTAACTGCACTTGGTCGTCCGCAACTGCTTGTAAGTGTTAACACCAGAAATAAGTATTGATAAAAATAATTCATTATTACTTTTCCATTCTTTCTATAAATAGCTGCAATTATCCGAAGTTATTATGCGCACACGTAACTATATGGAGGATTTAATGGGCGGACAAGGAAATGTTTTAACGCATCACAAGACAATTAAAGATTTAGAAAAATATTACAGTAGTATGGGTGACAATAAAGATGTTAAGGATTTCCTCAAAAATGTTACCTCCGATAAAGAAGGGTTAGAGAATTTTTTTTTTAATAAATACTTCATTTAAATATTGGGTTAAAACTATTTTTCTGTAACTTTTAAAACCGTTATATGTTTTCATGCGTGTTAAATAATTGGAGTTGCAATTGTCCTAATCAGAAGAAAATTGTTTGAAGGATTTTCATAAGGATAAAGACAAAAAAGCCAACAGTATGGACGCCACTGTATTATTTTGTCGGTCAAAGTTTGAAATTCAATCGGGGTTCAACAAAGTTTGTTACGCCATTAACATTCTCAAAGTTTAATTCTTGAACACTATGCGTATGTTTATGTGGGGAGTATTTTAACAGACGATTTTTTTTACTTCTATTAGAATTGATGTACGAGTTTGTAAAAAAGTTAATCTATTGCAATTTGCGTACCTTTGATTTCGAAAACGGATCAATTTTGTTTTTAGTCCTTGTTAAAAAATGTATGAAACATGAAGTAGCAAAAATTTTAATTGTAATAAGAAAGAAATTTTGAAAAAAAAACCTGAATGTATTGTTGAACTGAATTCGAATTTTGGGCAACATTCATTTTGAGAATTCTCTTTTTGCAATTTTCCATTATATTTGTTTTATCAAAACGGAATTTTAATTAATTGTATCAGTATTTATCAGCTGTATGAATTTCGTTTTTCAGGGTCGAAGCAGAGCTGTAAATGGTGTGAATTTCTTGGAAATTGTACGTTACGGAGTGTCTCTCAGATGAAAGAAACAAATATGTACTAGAGACTTTAATGAATATTTTTTCTTGTTTCTTCTTCTTTATGAAGTAGTCGTGCGTTTTCCGAATTGATAAAGTTAGTACTGTATTGATACCGAAAACGACATAATTAAAACTTAAAACAATCTAGTATCTATGGAGAACTGAGTCTCTAATACTGAACTCTGTTCAATATAAACTGAATTAACTTAACAATATTCAGTCAGTACAAGAAATGTTTTGTTAGAGTTTCGCATGTACTAGGGAAAATAGTTCGGCTGGGATACCGGTAGAGTACCAATTCTTTGAACGAATGAATACATGTATAAAAGTTGGTACATTCCATTTGTTGATTTTTTCACCAAGTTTCATTTTGTTGAAACAGCTTAAATAAATGGCAACGTTAATTTAACGAGAGAACTTAACGTTAACTTTCTACTATTTATTAAATTTAGCACCGAATTTAATGTTAACATTATACGATGAAACAGTACCTTAGAACCTTGCCTACATTATTCCAAAAACTGGTATTATATTTCCAGCATAAATTTTTTTAAGCCTGTCAACCTCTCAGCTGTGGTAATCAGACGTGGTTTTTGTAGTCCAATATTCACTTGGGATCGAACAATTGAAAATTAAATTCTATTTGCTATTAAAATAATTGACTATGCTTCCACAACTGTATATGCAGTGCCAAATATCTTTACTTGCCCCTGAGAAAAACTACAAATTAAAATTTTACCTCGTACCAACTGGAACGTTTGAATTTGAGTTCAGTAAAGAGTAAACTGAGTTAGCTACCACCACATTAATATGAGTATTATAATTACGACAGGGGTGAATTCTACCCACAATAAAAAAAATAGAATTTACAACAAGTTGACCGGAAAGCTACAGATGAGTGTAAATTGAAAAAAACCCAAATGAAAGTTTTGTATGGGATTTAATCAATGAAAGTGATATCTACGGGAGTATTGTAAAAGCTCTACAACGAAACGTCTCGGTAAACCCGTAGCTCGCAACAATATTTTAGGAAAACAACAGAAGCAACGGGGTCCTACGAGTCGATAAAGCAGTCACCCACTCTACCTAATCCAATAATTTAATCTATCAAATTGGTTGGTGATACTGTGGATAAGCAGCTTACATATAAAATTTTTATATGAGATCTCAGATTCCTCCTCTAAGAATCTGATTAACGGCAATTGCAACAACAGTTTAATATTATTCTAAACAATTTTCTTTTAACCAAAATTGTAGTAATTAACAATACGTATACAAAACTTGTAGGGAAACTTCTTCAGAACAGCGCAGCACAACAGGAATGTGCGTAATACCAAATGCAAGACATCAAGTAATTTGTAAATACTTGTTCAAAATAGCTCCCTTACAGCTTTAATAATTAAAAATCGTAAACTTTGCCTCATCTTTTAATACATTTAATTTCATATTCCGGCGATTTATTCATGTCCCGTAAATTGATCCAATGCTCGAAGTGTGCCCCTACCCGTTTTGTATACATGACACCATCAAATATCAGTCGCACTAAAAATTTTAAATCATATCTCACAACATTCTCATGGTAGCTTAGTCAATCAGGGCCTTTTTCAAATATTATTGGCATCATCGACGACGTTAATTTAATATTTTATTATTACTTTCAGTATTTTGCATTTGTTCCCATGGTCTGGTATTGTTGACGAAGACAGTCAGCTTAGTGATACTTTCCGGGTACCAGATCCACAAACCGGTCAAATGCGTCGATTGATCTCTCAGATTCCGCCCAAGGAAGAGGAAATGTTCCGTAACATGATTCGTCGTTTAAACACTATTGTTAAGGTGGGTGAAATAAACTTCATCGATTAATGAGTACCTACCACTGATTTTTTTGTAAACCAATAGACTGCCGCTGATTTAGATGTCCGCATAATGATTGATGCCGAACAAACCTACTTCCAACCGGCTATCTCACGAATCACTCTAGAAATGATGAGAAAGTACAATAAGGAGAAAGCTATCGTTTTTAATACATACCAATGCTACTTACAGGAAACGTTTCGCGAGGTATAACGAGCAGTAGTATATATCGGAATTCGACAATTGACACGAAATTTTATATTAAATTTCAGGTTTGCACTGATTTGGAGCAAGCTAAACGACAAAACTTCTACTTTGGAGCTAAGTTAGTACGAGGCGCCTACATCGAACAGGAAAGAGCCAGAGCAGCAGCACTAAACTATCCCGATCCAACAAATCCATCATTTGAAGCTACCACCGAAATGTACCATAAAACGCTTGTAGAGTGCTTAAGAAGGATAAAGGTATAGTTTTCCGTTTTACTGTGATAATTTAATGAATTGAAATTTATTTCGTTTTTTTAGGCTTACAAAGACAGCGGTGAAGATGCAAAAATGATTGGTATTATGGTTGCATCGCATAACGAAGACACTGTACGATTTGCCATTGAAAAAATGAAGGAAATCGGAATCGAACCAGAGGACAAAGTCATATGTTTCGGTCAATTGTTAGGAATGTGTGACTACATCACATTCCCATTAGGTAATTGTTCAAAATCTTTTTTTTATTATTAATTTTGGTGGGCATGAATTTCAAAATATGAGGATAGATTAAATCTACTAAAAAGTTTGATATGAATCGAATATTGTCACGAAGGAAAGGAAGTCGGACTCCTTAATTCAAGAACGCCACCTCTCAACCTCCTATGATACGAACTTTCAAGTTCATCCCTCATCAGTAGCTCAGTTCTGTAACTTATGAGTGAGAAATTTCTCACCAAAAAGTCAAAATGAGAATGAATTAATGCAGTTTTCTCTCTGTATTCTCACCAAATGAGAAATGAAAGATTGCCAAATGCGTAGTCAAGTACGGTGCTTTCTCATTTGGTGAAAATACATAGAGAAAACTGCATTAATTCGTCCTCATTTTGACTTTTTGGTGAGGAATTTCTCACTTATAAGTTACAGAACTGAGCTACAGATTTGAAATATCTTAGGACTCTACACGAAGTGTAGCTTAAATCAAATTTAGATTTTAGGGTTGGACAGGGCCGTTCTGTGATGATGGAGGTTTGTGGTAGACAAGAACAATTAGTAGCATATAAGCAAATTAATTTGTATCCGCTTCCTGAGACATAGAAACCAAATATGGCCTAATATTCTCTCCCCCACCTCACGAAAAAAAGCCCAACAGAAAGGATTTCCATCAATAAAATTTTAATTTAATACCTAAAGTGGTTTGGGAGCTACGAGCCTTCAATCGATTTGAATACTATGAACAGATAGACTGAAAACTAACTTTTAAAGGTTTTACCTTAATATTTAGGGTTTCAGTTTTACTTTATTATTTCCTACTAATAAAAGGTGTTGTGTAAATTCGATCGTAATGATGTCATTGTAGAAAATGACTGAATTTTTATTCACGCCGACTATGCAGTTCACATTCGATTCCTTTTTCCCGGCATATGCGATCGTTGATAATGTTCGAAAATTCTTAAACGAGTTCTTCTCGGGTGTTTGAAACCATATTTTTTGGTAGAACTCCACTCACCTTTCGTTTCACGCCTCTACAAAAAGTCAGCACTTAAAGTGTTCACCCTAACCAACTACTAACCAAAAAGACCATACAGAAGACAGACAGAATCTTCTGTTCAGTTTTAGATTATATACCTAAAAGGATTGGGCATGCCACAATAAAAAAGAGCCAATTTGTTTTATGCCAATGTCGAAGTAAAAACTGCATGGGTGTAAATTTTAAAAGGAGGAGGCTGGCTATTAAACAGAAACAGCAGTATAAGCAAGTCAACTTCTAGTAATTTTTAAAAATGAATAAAAACTAATTTCGGGTGTTGTTCAAACATAACTTTTTAAAAGTTCAATGAGTACACCACGTCAGAAATGTTCGAAGAAATCCATGATATTGTGATAGAAGATCGTCGAGTTAAAGTGCGTGAAATAGCTAAGGTAGTAAACGTCTTATCTGAACGTGTTTGGAATATTTTGAAACATTATTTGGACATGAGAAAGCTATTCGCAAGATGGGTTCCGCGTTTGCTCACAATCTACCAAGAACGGAATCGTGTGACAACTTCACAGCACGGTTTGGAACAGTTTCGACGTAACTCAAATGAATTTCTTCGTCGATTCGTAACTTTTGTTGAAACATGGATCCACCACTTCACTCCAGAAACTAGAACAGTCAAAACAATGGATGGAAGCCGGTTCAAGCGCACCGAAGAAGGCAAAAACCGTTCCATCGGCTGGAAAGGTTATGGCGACAGTTTCTTGGGATTGGAATGGAATAATATTCATCGACTACTTGCAGAGAGGGAAAACAATAACTGGAGCATATTATGCTACGTTATTTAATTGATTGAATGCTGAAATCAAGGAAAAAATGCCTCATTTGGCGAAGAAAAAATCACGACAACTCTCCGGCTCACACGTCCGTTGTTGCATTGGCAAAATTGTTTGAATTACGCTACGAATTGCTCCCTTACCCACCGTATTCTCCAGTTTTGGCCACTGCGACTTTTTTGTGTTTCCAGACATGAAAAATTGCTTGTTGAAAGAGATTCACCACGAATACTGATGTCATCAATGGAACCAACGCCTATTTTGAAGGGTTGGAAAAAGTTTATCGAGCTAAAGGAAGACTATGTTGAAAAATAAAAGAATTTTTTTTCCCGTGTTCTTCATTTTTTCAGGTCTTTATCAAACAGTCCTCCTATGATCTGGTGCGAGTCTTTAACTGAAATCTCGGCCAGAAACGTGAATGTTTTTGAAATGCGTGTTTTTTTTGATAAACACCATATTTTGATATTTCGTCAAACATATTTTGAACAAATGCAATCAATTTAATGAATTGTGAACTTAAGAGAGACTAGTCACCGAAAAGATTTCTTTCGTTGAAAAGCATTTGTAGGGAAATGGATATTTTAATAAATATTTCTTTTCAAAGTTGAGTTGCATATTCGAAATGTGCACCTTTGTAACGCCCTCAATATAACGTCACTTTGCTACGCCATTGGATCCAAGATCCAAGTCGTTTAAGTTATCATGACAACCCATAAAAATAAACAACAAAATATTCCTTCATAATTATTTCACGTGTGTTTTTGACAAGCATGGCATCCCATGGTGATGTCAAAAAAAATGTTAATCTCTATTTGTTTCGTGCTTTTACACTGGGGTATCCTTCCTATCCTTTTAGGTATATAATTTAAGACTTATGTAGTTCAATAAGTGCGGAGCAACGTTCCCATAAATAAAATGAGAAAAGTAGGTCGTATTCAGTACCGCTTCTAGTTCGTTTCGCTTAATTACAAAGTAAAATTATTGTATATTTGTTCCGATCGGGAAAAAAAATCTGTTGGGTTCGATTATGTTCCGAACCGGATCAGAATCGAACATTCTGTGCAGTCCGTTATATTTTTGTTCTTCATTTTAAGGCAATTTTCAGTTCGAAACTTTCAATTCAATTTCAGGTCAAGCTGGTTACTCGGCCTACAAATACATCCCATACGGTCCCGTACAGGAAGTCCTGCCATATTTGTCGCGACGTGCTCAAGAAAACAAAGGTGTCCTGCAGAAAATCAAGAAAGAAAAACGTCTCTTACTATCCGAAATACGTCGACGCTTGCTACGCGGACAATTATTTTACAAACCAAAAGGCAACTACGTCCCCATTTAAGTTAACTTTCGAAAAAAAAAACCAACTGAATTAACGTATAATTCTTGTTAAAAAATATTCTGATTTTTTTTTAAATATTATTATGATTCCTATCTATCTATTAACTATTATTTATAATTGTGTTATTGAATTAAAAAAAAATCAGGCAGGCAAGTGATTCAGAACACAAACAACAAGAAATCTTGAAATATGTTAGAAGTACTTTCCATTTGTTGAAGAAAAGATAAAAAATGATAATTAGCGTACATAGAGATATTATTTATAGTTCCAGCTGACATTGATATTTTTTTTTTAATTTTTACAATATCAGTAGTTTAAATGAAAGAACAACAACGTACATAAATGCGATAATTTAGAGATATAATAAAATTAATAAGAGATGGTTGATTGCATCCAACTTCACTCGTGTACCTCTTAACTAACTGTGTGGAATATTTACTCTACTTGTTTTAATGTTTCAAACGATCGTAATCATTGAACTTAACAATATTGTTCTATTTTATAACAAAGTTGTTACTTATAAAAACTATCAAATAAACATTTAAATATTCGATTTTATCCATCCACAAATTAATTGAACATTTTTTTGTTATGCCTTCAGCCTATGAATTAAAAATTTATTGCAATTTATATATTTTATATAGGAGGAAGTAGTTTTAATCAAAATAAACTTGTCTTTTGTTTTTATTGCTGTTATTATGATTAGTTTGTTAGTTTTGCAGTTAAGATTTGTTTTCTTATTGTTTTTAAGTCAAATTCTTTTTACCCCATTTATGTTTGTTGGAAGAGCATTCTTATTTCGATCATAATTGAATGATTGGTTAACTAAGACAGTATTTAAATATTCTGACAAACGGAGTAACTAATAGACTGTGTTTTAATAGATATATAATTGTAAATAATAAAGTGAACATTTTGAGTCGAATAAATTTGATATCTGTGTCGCTCGAAAATGTTAATTATTTGTCTATTTACTGTGTTATCTACAGGTCAAAAGAAACCATCCTACAACAATTTTGCCTTCCTCAATATGTATTTCTCTCTCCTTATCGTTAACTTTATGTTGGAAATCATCGGCCTTGTCTTTATATAACTTACTAACTTTTGTCGTCATAGTGAAAAGACATTAAAAATATTTCAAACATCTTGATGTTCAATGTTATGTACACCGTTGTAATAAACAAAGTTGAATAACTACAATTCAGCACTCATAATAAAACGTTCATAACATTTTTTTTTTAAATTTTAAAAGAGTCATTTGATGCTGAATGTACCTCATTAAAAACAAACTGAAATATTGAAAACTAAATTATCGAAGTGACAATAATAGAACAAAACCTAAAAATGGTATATAAAAATTAAAGAACTATTTGTGTGTGAAAAAATACTATTAACTAAAAAATAATCTTTACAGAACTGAAATACGAATTATAATAAGATAGAAACGTTAACTGTTATTCAGCAAAAATAAAATCAATTATTCTCGCATTTACGTTTTCTCGTTTTCGTCGAATTTGTAGTGACTGAAAACGGAGAAAATCTTTGATTTGTTAATTTTCATTTGCAACAGTTCCTTTTCACGGCGCTCATCTTTTTTTTGCGAAATATTTAATTAATTCGAAACTACAGCAGAAAGTATAAAAACAAATTATTATTGTATTTATGTTACGCTGATAGCGTAGATTGGACCGTAAACATTTGTTTATTAAGTTCAAAAAAACTATACGTTAAATTATGCTAAATTAGTCTCAATGAGAAAATTTAAAGTCGAGCAGAACGTAATTTAATAAATTATTAATCAGTTGAAAATAAAAATAGAAGTAACATGCAAAGTGAAATGCAATTTGTTCAATGAAAGTTTTCGTGTAAAATTATATAGTAAATTAAATGACAAAAGAGAGAAATGAAAATGGCTGTAAAATCTTTAATTGAAATAAAAAGAAAGAAAAAAAAATATGATTTTTTGCAGACATAAATTCGACATTTACACGCAATTGCCTGAGCAGAATGAATTGTCCAATATAATTTCTATAGATTGAATTTTAGGAAGGGAGCCTCCTTTTTCAGTTTACTCGAATTTTTGTTGGTCTGCAGAAATTTTTTACTTTGCAGTTTAAGGTAATCTCTAACGAGTATCATAGTAAACTTCTGTTCGATTATCGCTGACAGAAAGGCTGGCGTTCAGTATTTCGAATGACTCCCGATTATGCCGCATCCGGGTCAGTGAATATACAGTGCAACCCAGTTACAACGTACCTCGTGGGGACCACAACAAGTAGAACGTTATAAACGATAGAACGTTATAACCCACATATGAAAAAAACTTGTTTCCATTTATAAGAATAATTTCTTTATTACAGAATAGACTCCATAAATTCATAACACAAAATTGTAGACTTCTAATTCAGATAGGATGACGACATTCAGCAAAATTGAAAAGGATTCTCCCATTTATTTACCAACTACATATTGGGTCATTCCATCAAAAATCGCTAAAAAATTCCGCCAAATTTTGTTCCTGACCGTAGTCTAATGTTTGTGTACTTGAAGAATTATTAAAAAAAAATATAGTTTCAATTGTTTTTGTTAGTTATAGTATGTTAGTAAGTTTTCGCAAAATTTTCGTCCGAGTTCTCTTTGAAAATTCATATCTCTTGTAATTTTTATCCTAGAATATTTTTTTTTCTGGAGCAATAAATCATGATAATATCAATCAATCAATCAATATTTATTAGTTTAGTCTATCCACTTACATATGTTTAACATCTTATAATTTATGATTTAGAAAACAGGTAATTCAATATCTTAACAGCTAAATTAAACCTAGTTAGCACAGCAAAGCAAAACATTTATGACAATTTTAGTTACATCAATTCAAGGAAAAATATGTGCAAAAAACCTATCCTAGAATATTGAAAAAGGGCTTATTTTAAAGGAGGAGGCTGTCGCAATATAAAAAAAAATACGAATAAAACTTATTCTTAAAACTTTTTTAATTCGACCGTAAACGGATCGAATTAATATTGTGTACGTTATAAAGAACTCAAGTGCTATGAGAAAGGATACGTTTACTAGTACTTTATAAGCGGGTTGCACTGTATGTGTTAGAAACTGTATTACTAACTGTACTTTATAGGATGTTTCAGTAGGAACGCTCGGAATTTGTTAGCTTATAGCGGTTATGTTACTAAAGCAAAATTTGTCGAATTTGTTGCGAAACGTTCAGTGGTGTATGGCAAATCACCATGGAAGGTTGTAGCGTGTGGAAATCATCAAATTTTATTTTCAAAATAAAAGCTCCGTTGATTTTTAAAGACGATGCCAGGGGCCTTATTATTGAATACGATACGATCAAAATCAATCGTAAATTCTAAATTTCAGTATGCCGAATTTAGGAATTTACGATTGATTTTGATCGTATCGTATTTCGTATTCAGTAATAAGGCCGCTGATGAAATGGTGTGAACAACCAAAATAGTCAAAATTACTTCAATACAAAGTTGTATGAGCTCGACTACAAGTGGGTGTCCGGATTTTTTTTCAATGTGATTTTGTCACGTGTAGTCGAAGCTGTCCGGAATCGGTTTTTTCCGAGTGGAAAAAAAACGGACCACGTAGTCCGGGCACCGGGCCTTAATAGAAAAAATCAGAATCGGATGCTTGACTGAAAAATCTTGTTAGTCCAGGGGAGTCGGAGGAACACTTCATTTAAATTATAGGGTTATAATATATTATAATACTATATAAAATATTATATATTGAATAATATAAAAGTATATACATTTTCTTAATAAAAACAATATTTACGCTTTTGTAAACGTATGTACTAAGAAATAAAATTTTTTATTCGTCTCAAATCAATAAAAATAAATCATCTCTGTTTCTCGAATAGACGAAATTCAAAGCCAACAATTTTTTTTTTTTTGCTGAGAAGCAGAAAAACAGCGACGCGAAAGGTGCTTGCTTAAAAATTTTGTCTAGCTTCTTAAAATCTAAACATTTTTAAGATTTTTACACCGATAATTTAAAATTAGTTAAGCCTAGTTAATACTTTAATTTATCTGGAGGCGATTTGGAACGTTTTTGTTTAGGTTTTTAGTCCAATAGTAACACACCGTAGTACACCGAATCTCGGCATTGAATACATTCCGGATTTCTACCCTAAAAATAATAAATTTGTGCTCAGGCTGTTGGCTGATTTTTTTATATCTTAAGCCAAAGTTGATATCAATCTGAAAATGCGAAATGCTAGCTGAACTTATTATCTATTTTGTTTGTAAGTTCACAACAACTCCAAAAACTTCAATATAATTTTTTCAGTTAAGATTTAGGTACATGCCCCGGAGTATCCAATTATCGTGGAAATTTCTCGAATTCAACTTGGATAATATCTCCAGGAAATAGGTTTTCCCTAACACATATTAAAAAAATGTTTTGCTATGCGTTTTAGAACAAACACGTTATGCTCACTCGTTTTTCACTAAACTCTCATTCGGTTTAATATCTTCTATTTCGGGAAATCAATTTTCATTAGTTTTAAGGCGCGATGAATTCCCTAATGATGCGACCACGTTCTCTTTACTGGGCTGAAAAAAATCCTTGAAATACAGACTTGGATTAAAGCAAAACAAATCAACACATTATTCAATTATCATATTACGACATTTTCCGAATTTCCGTCTCCTCTTGGAAAAAATAAGGCAGTCTAATTCGAAGCTTCTTAGGACCAAATTTTTTTACTAATAACATTCCAATTTTTTGTTACCCTCTGTTTTATTTTTTAAATATACTAATTGGGAATTGAGAACATAATGGCGTTTATTTAAAACATAATAAATTTTAAAAATTCAAGATTTACCTCCTTAATATGAATCATATTCTTCAGAATTTTCTTGGGATTCTGTTTGAAGTTCTACCTCTCGAAATAAATCTGCAATAAATTAAAAAAAATTAAATTAAAAATTTAGGAGTTCTTATTAAATTATCGATTGATTAATAGCATTTGTACACGCGCAAATACGTAGCATAGAATGGCCACGGGGAATTCTTTGAAGCTGAAATCTTATAGGTATTAGGTATATGTAGTTTATAAAAAATTGTGTGAAGTCCTAACGCATTAGAACACTGCAGCCAATGTCAAAGTATTACTGCATTTAAAGACTTGTTGATTAATTTGGAGGATGATTATAAAAGACAATTAACTAAACGCAGTTTAATCTTCTACATCCAGGTAAGTATAACAATTATATCGTAAACTCGTAAGTAAAAGAAGAGATCGTTAATCGTTTTGTTTAACGAGGGTCACCTTATCGCATATTAAATTGATGAAGCTACATTAAATTTAAACTCATTCGCAAAAAGCAGCATTCCCTTGGGATTATTTTTTCATGTGTAGACGGATCCAATAAATAATGTATTAGAATCGTATGTTCACATCGAATTCCGTATATGGTATCGATGCACACGTGTGTACACATTAAAGTGATAAAAGATATATATGTAGAGATGTTCTAAATGGTAAACAAACATGGTCACAGGGGAAATATTTCTGTGCCAGATGCAGTCACAAGAAATCAATGGGAATTCAAAATATGTACCATATATTTTAAGAAAAAATCTTTATTTAAAATAACGAAAAGATCAACATAGTTGGCTATGAATTTCAATTCTTCATATCATGAGATAAATTAAAGATAGTCAGTTGAAAGATAATTACAAGATAATTTATTGAAGCTCAATCTCGTTATTCGCAAATTTTCTTTTCTATTTTTCGTATTCAACGTAAATCATCCGCATAGTTCTCGCCTCAACCCATTCAGTTTATAGTATAAGCGCCGCAGAGGTTGTACCAGTGATCAGTTTTTCCACTGTAAAATTCTACGAATGTGATTGTTAAACAATTTTTATTGCTAGCAACGATCGAGTAGCAAATTAAATCGGGAAGCGTTGCCAGTAGTCCGATAAAATAAAGCTTTCTTAATTTGTTTAGTAGTCTGAATTAGAGTCACTGTATAAGAACTAACACAAACATCCACTATCTTGAGTACGGACAATGACCGCTTTTGGTACCTTTTTAGTACTCTTGAACCCTGCGAACTCCAAAGTTCGCAGGTTTCTTAAATGGCATAGTTTTAGTGTGTATACGTGTAGCAGATGGATTTTGATTAACGTTTCACGGAATCGAGATACATATGTCTTATGAAATGTCAACTAAATACAGCGTTTATCCACTTTAGTGGAGATAAAAATGAAAAATCGGACAACTGCAAAAAAATTTCAAATGTACTGGTTTCAAATGAAACACACATATTCCGTACTCAAGATAATGGATGTTTGTGTTAGTTCTTATACAGTGACTCTAGTCTGAATGGCTTAGTGGCTAGAGCACTTGCCTTCGGTGCATCTGGTACCAGGTTCGAATCTGCTTGGCAACAAGTAATTTTCGAGAATTGTTACCGGACTACCAGTTCTTACTTACTTACGTACGATTGCGCTACGGTTCGAATCGGACCTTGGCGTCCTGACTACCAGTTCACTCAGCTTTAAATGGGTACCTTAGTTGAAATTGGGGTAATAATCACGGACGAGCGTGTGACCACTTCACTTCCTAGTGTTCCTTTGGTCTCGTAATGAAGTAACTTTTGGCATTACTTCAAGGCCTAGGCCCGATTTGGGCTGTTGCGCCATTGATTATTATTATTATTATTTTTTCCTAATATGATTACTTTTAATCCATTTATGTTTAACTTGAAATCCCGGCAAACTACTAGCTCGCAATATGAATATCACCAACCACTGACCGCGGGTGATGAGTTATTTCGGTTGTATCTTAGAGTTCATCTTTCTACACAGTACACAGGACCGTAAAAAGATCCTAGTAAATAATTAAATGATTGGAACAATTTCAAGATAGTGTGTTGACCCCTTTCTGCGATATTCATGATGTCGTATTTATGTAAAAACTTTCAATTTGAAAAGACCATAATAAAGTCTCCTGAACCCTTTGAATGATTAAAATTCAACCTTCAAACGATTTCGTTTCTATTACGAGCACCCGATTCAACCACCATCAAATCCTTTTCGGCTCTCCCTTAATATATTCCCTGTTCTCGTTCTTACCAGCACAAGTGGATTTTCCAACATCCCTTAAATTCCGTAAATACTTCATAAAACGAAAAACTGCCTCTTCTCCTATTCCGAGCTCTGTGATTTTTTCATTCCCGGTTTGTAAATAAATGAGTTTGTAACATGGTGAAAATTTGATTATACACATCCTCACCGAAGGACTCAGTCAATACTCTGCAGAGTGGAAGCTTTTAAGCAAATTGCAGGTTTAGTAGAGTCTCGTTGCCGTTTGTCCTCTTCATCGAGCAGATACGTCCGTCTCATCCTTGGATATTAAAAGAGCGGAAAAAAATTCGCATCAGACAATTTTTGACCCTTGTCCAAAAACACGCACTCTACGATCCTTTTCTTCACACTACCCCCAATTTATGTAATGACTTGTTTGATTTATGTCGCGCGAGTTTCGCTAAGATGGTTTGGGTCTGAGGCGTACTTTAACCTTTTCTGGGGATAGAAAGAGCGCTTCTGCACCCCCATCCCACCCTTCGTACTTCGGAAGAAAGGACTTTGCTACTCCTTGCTAGCGCCGAAATTTTGATGTTCACCGGAGGCTTCTATTTGTTACATTGTTTTCAGTTGTTCGTAGTCCTAGGCTTTTCGCCTAATTTATGTTATGATAATGGAAAAATTTCGCCATTCATCAAAATCTCCGGTATCCTGGGAACTTCGTACCTGGGGAAGTTTGAACGATTTCTTGGGAAGTAATTCGAGAGAAAGTAAGAAGTATGTGAGGAAGGAGCCTAATTACTTCAGGTTAACTGACTTAACTATAATACAACACTGTCTCGGGAACTTGGGAAATTTCTCGTTTGGTTGTATTACTTACCCCGAGTTCTGGTGATTTAAATTTCTGGTAATCGCTTTTGACGGCACGGTCTTTTTGTGTACGTACAATGTTTTTGTACCCAAGGCAAATCCCGCTTTCCTACTTGTCGTACAAGGTTTCCATTATACAAGAATCTCGTTGGTTTCTACTCCTACGATAAACTCGAATCTTATTGACGTCATTGCTACTCGCAATTATTCGAATCGCACTTTAATTTTAACCAGTTCAGTTCAGTTCCATTACAGAAAAGCTGTTGGAACGTTGCCTTGGTAAATTTGATTTTTTTTTTAAATCGGGATAATAGAGAAGGGCTTCCTTTTACATACGCCATTGGGTAAATGCTGTGTTGGTGAAAGGAGCATTTTGTTCAAAATATTAATGAACGGATTACATTTGTTAGTTCATTGAAAAGGTTCGGATTGCGGTTCGTGTTTATGAAATGTTTGAGAATCGCGTTAATTAAAATCAAGATTTCTCTAAGTGCTGGCGAAGTTCACGTCTAAGGCGTAGTACTAAATTACGAAAACAAAATGTTAAATCCCACACGAAATTATGCCAACGAAATAATTTGCTAACAGTCTGGACGCAACTATATTATTTTTTGGATCGAAGTCCGGACCGCGACCAAAAATATTAATGTTCCAAATGGGTCATTCCATCAAGAATCGCCAAAAATGATGAACCTTACCATCGCCGATTCTTTTAAAAATTTATGTAATTGAAGAATTAGTGGAAAAAAATATATAATTTCAATTTTTAATTTCTATCTATTTTTTGTTAGTCATAGGTAGTATATTAAAGTTATCGCAAAAATGGTGTCCGGTCCTCTTTGAGAATTCATATTTCTCGGCTTATGTTAAAGGGAAGAATGTCACAATATAAAAAAATACGAATACAAACAATTTTTTTTAAATTATTTTTTATTCTTGAACATCTCAAAATACGTTTCTTTTTTATTTTTTTTTATATTTTACAGTTGTTGTTCTTCTCAATTTACTTTATAGAAAAAGGGTCATTCCATCAAGAATCACCAAAAGTGTGACCTTGCCGAAAATACATGGCGTCAATTGTCAATTATTCAGAGAACACAGATCGCAGCGACACCGTTTCGCTGCGTATGGAAAGGTGATAGTGCGAGTATTACTGGGAGTGTATAAACATCGAAATTGGTGCAGTGATTTTAAAGTTGGCTGTGTTTGAAAATGAAGAAAAGAATTGAAAAATTTAGCTAAATTTTGCAATATTATTATGGCAAATGGAAGAACGCTACGCAGGCTTGTGAAAAAATTTGTGCTATGTACGGTGAAGGTACTTTATCAAAATCTGTTGCTCGGAAATGGTTCGCTCGCTTTCGCTCTGGTAATTTTCATGTAAAAGAAAAGTCACGCCTTGGTCGTCCAATCACTGAAAAGGCTGATGAAATTCTTGAAAAACTCCAGCAAGATATGCATATCAGCAGTGTCGATATTGCTATGGAGCTAGGCATTGACCAGAAAACGGTTTTGAATTATTTAAACAAACAAACCATGGCTACAAAAAGAAGCTCGACGTATGGGTTCCTCATGAGTTGTGCTCGAAAAACATGAAAGACCGAATTAACATCTGCGATGCGCTGCTGAAACGCATTGAAATCGAGCCATCTCTGAAACGTGTCATAACCGGTGATGATAAATGGAAAACGTATACGACAATCGGAAGCGTCAAAGATCGTGGATAAGGGATGGTGACCCGTTACAGGCGTTCGCGAAGCCAGGATTGACGCCGAATAAGGTGGTGCTGTGTGAATGGTTGGTCTTGAAGGGAATCGTTCACCATGAGCTACTTCCAACTGGTCAGACGATTTATTCACAAGTCTACTGTGATCAAATAGAAAGATTACGCCAGATAATTGAAAGAAATGTCCCGAATTGAATAATAGGAAAAGTGTCCGTCCGTGTTTTCCGCCATGACAACGCCCGACCACATACTTTTTTGATGATCCGTCAAAAATTGCAAGAGCTTGGCTTTGAAGTTTTGATGCATCCATCGTATAGTCCAAATATAGCACCCTCAGATTATCACTTATTCCGATCTCTGCAGAAATCTCTGAATGGAATGAAGCTGTTTTCAAAAGATGCCTGTGATAACCACTTGATACAGTTTTTCAACCAGAAACCACATGTTCTTTAGCGATGGCATCATGGCTCTACCCTAAAAATGGCGAAACATTGTCGATAATAATGGTTCAAATAAATTCATTTTCACACTATAAGAACACCAGTTGAATTTTACAATAAAAAAACGCCACGACCTTTTTTTTTCCCCATACCCAATATTAAAATCAACAAAAAAAATACAATTTTAGGCAAATTACGCGTTTATACACAAAAATCAAACGACATATTTTAGGTCACGTAATATGTAAATGAACGAGGTTAGGCGAAGTGTTTCCAGCAGGCATCCTAAATAATTTAGGTCAAATGTGAGGTATAGGCCCTCTAAATACTGGATGTAAACTTGGGTGTATGTATAATTAAAGTCTTTAGAAGTCAAAGCCAATTCGGTTAGATATCGAAAAATTTTGAAACATTTTTGTCCTTTCCACCCTCTACCACCATCAGCACCTACATCACCACCTACACCATCACCTTAATTTTTTTGTTGTCTCTATGTTTTTAAGTTTTTAAAAAGTTGAAGATGAAATATTCTAAAAATCATATATACTGAAAGTCAGAAAGTTAACTCTTTTTGCTTGTGTTAAGAGATACTAGAACCTAAGCAAGGACTAACATTTTGATGGGGAAAGATTGGGTGATGGTGGATGGGAACCGGATTTTGGATTACCGAACCAAT
Organism: Beris chalybata; assembly: GCA_949128065.1. NCBI lineage: Eukaryota > Metazoa > Arthropoda > Insecta > Diptera > Stratiomyidae > Beris > Beris chalybata. The sequence goes on along the minus strand of OX421896.1, from coordinate 26,238,406 downwards.
TGCACCAGGAAGAATGTAAAATTTTTGGGGAAGAAAGTTGCGCAAAGAACTGGAGGGATAGCCATTTTTCAAGAAATTAAATATTTTATCTCAAGAACCTATCAGATCTGATGTTAAACATTTTACAGTACTTAGACCTAACAGACCTCTAGCGGAGAAAAAATATTAAGAGGTGGACCGTCTAGAGGATTATAGTGGGAGAATATAGAAAGGTAAAAAAAAATTATTTCCCGAAAACCGCCAATAGAAAGCTAAAATTATAAAATTATATAAAGTCGTGAAGAAGTGGTTGTCGTGTGATTTTTATATGTTAGAAACTGGAAAGATTAAACTTACTAATCTGCTTCATACCAGACAAATCTTTTTACATATTAAACACAAGAGACGACCAAATGCAAAGAGAAACCCGGTTGCATCCTAATAAGTCACTATGCATATAAAGGTTCCTTCCGATAGTTTAGTCGCGATTCGGTCGAAAGGGAATCGTCTGGCATATTCCACTATTTAGTTTCAACCAATCGAAACGATCGTTGTGCGCACATCCATAAAGCTGCATAGCCATTAGCCATTCAACGAAACTATCGCGCGTTTAAAAATCATTCGGGTACTCTAAAAGTTTTAAACTTTCTCCTTATGCGTTCTCAACTATTTATCTCGTGTTTGAAGAATCATCCGGTTAACCAAAAGGTATTAGCTTCATATTTCTCCATAGTCCGGTTTTTTTTTATGTAACTAATTAAATTTTATTATGTGTGTCCTGATTTTTTCTACCCTTTAACTTTTCAGTCAACCGTTAGGAAAAAAATGTCAATCGAACCCTATACAAATTTGAAGGGATGAAAGAAAAAGTCTGGTCTGGACATGTAAAAATTTACGTCGTAGCCTTTCAAAATAAGGACGAAAAACCAATTGTAAGAGTTACCCATAGGAATAAAACGGAAAAAAATGTGTAAAAGATCCTTAAAGAGAACACCTACAATCACAACCCTGGCGATTCCGCAACAAAACGAAAGAAAGGTACGTACATCGAATTTTTCTCTCCTTTGATACAGTCTGTGTTTCCCGAGAGACAGGACATGCGCATCCCGGAAAAACCTTACGGATGAGTTTTCCGTACAACTCAAAGATGTGTACGCTCATCTTTTAGCTTCACTTTCAGTGCAAATATTGACGTTCTTCCATTCGTAAGCGTAACTTAAAACCCGATACTTGTGCGATTCTTGTAACTAAGGAAGAATATTAGTAAACCTGAAAATTGGACTAGAGTATGTTATCAATAGAGACTTTCAATTAGATTGCGGTGTCTTGTAATGTGTCCAATTAGTGCACCTATCATCCAGAAATATCGAGTTTTTTCTCGTCAGGTGGGCGAAGTGAAGGTTTTCCATATAGTGAAGAGTTCATATCATTTAGATTACAGACCTATCAAGTAACCACGCGGAACTAAGTGTGTCTGTGTTAAATTAAATTCCAGTTTTCATGCTTTTATACGGCAAAATAAACCGACTAGTTATTTGACACTTTGCTGTCCCATTAAATCATTAAATAAATCCGATAACATTGTGCCTGAATTTTGATTTAGTGAGTAGTGGGCTACGTTAAGCTAACAGATTTTTTTTTTAAATACCTACATGGTATATGATAAATAATAGTTAAAACGGATCGTTTTTATATGTTGAGAATTGCAATTATAATTTGGCGATAGTTTTCAAGTTTACAAGATTGCAGAAGAAAGGAAATACAGAGAACAAACGGAAAACTGTGTCCTAATTATTGAAGACCTGATAAGCGTTCTACGTGCAACTGTGCTTAAACAACATCAAAGCTTAATAGAGTACAAGGTTGAAAACTGGGATATAATCCAAGGATGACAGCATTGTTACCTTCAAGGTTTGTTTGTGCCCAACTATAATCGTGATTGAGATTGTTTACTCACTGGATGTTACTTAAGTTAAGCGTTTTGATTGGACAATATTTACGAGTAGAAACAGGATCTTTCTGTTTCAGGTATTAGTCGTAGCTACTGTAATGGAAATCCCCGTCTGGATTTATTTGCTATAATTTGTACGTTTCCGAAAAAATTAATACCCAACGCAAAATAAACTTAAACCAGAGTCAAAAATATCCCTCTTGCATTAGTATATACGAAGCCTCTAAAAATGAATCTATGTAGATAGCACAAAATATCGTTAGAGTTGTAATAAACAGCGCTGAAATTATACAACCAACAACATTGGAACAGTATTTTTTCACTAAACTAATGAAAATATTCATCAATTTTGGTCCAATAAACTCGTGCATTTATTTGATGTATCAGGGTAATAATCACGGACGAGCGTGTGGCTGACCACTTCACCTCCTAGGGTTCCGTTGGTCTAGTTATGAAGTAACTCTAGAATTACTTCAAGGCCTAAGCCCAATTTGGACTGTTGAGCCATTGATTATTATTTATTTGATGTAGTCATATTCACCAAATGATGAACATGTTCATCTACTGGTGCCTTTTTCATCATAAACAAAATTTTTCATACTGACGAACAAATAGAATTAAGACTTGGTAAATACTTTTTTCATTTGATTAACTTTGGTTCATACTAACAAACGGCTACATCTGAACATTGGTGGACACATGCATCATTTGATGAATACTCTATTTAAGTTACGACTTTTAAATTTTGTATACGTCGATTTTATAATATTCACAGCTGAAAGTATTAATATGAAAATATCCTTCATTTATTATAGTTGTCATACAAAAGTTCTGTAAAAATGTCCTTACTTAATTTATGGAACTGAAGAACTAAAGAAATCATTTGAACATCCATCGAGAAGCCACTATATATTATTCAAATTTATTATTGTCGTGAACATTTAGTAGTAATAATTTGTGATCAGGCTGGTACCTCTACAACAATGGTGTGAAACTTAAAACTAACAATGGCTGTATTAAAATAAAATTGATTAGATTGGTTTGAACGAAAAATGGTTAAGAAAAACCTTCGGAGAACTAAACAAGGAACAGCACAAAATGAAATATTAAAATAATAAAAAAATAAGCCACTTTACAATAAAAGATCATGCAATAATCGTATTCCACGTTGTTTTGATATATTCTCTAAAGTTTGTAACGCATAGAAACGAGCCTCAAACGAAAAAAATTCAAGTAAAATTTTTTGTTTATTTGGTGCCAAAAACGCTATATCCCCTTGTTGTTCGAACGTCCGTCCGTAAGTCCGTCTGTCTGTCCGCACGCACGATAACTCAGGAACACTTGGTCCTTGGATCTTTGCGATGGTTTGTCTAATTTGAATTTAAATGGCTAAGTTCTTTAACAAGCAAAATCGACCAATTCCTTTGGATAGCTATTATTTTTTTAAAATAATAATCAATGGCGCACCAGCTCAAATTGGGCCTAGGCCTTGAAGTAATGCTAGAGTTACTTCATTACTAGACCGACGGAACACTATTAGGTGAAGTAGTAATCCACACGCTTGTGCGGGACTATTACACTGATTTTAAGTCAGGTACTCATTCACGAAATAATACTTGAACACAATTTTCGCTTTATGTAATGTTCATCAGCAGATGACAAAATTGTTCATCAATGAGATGACCACAGTACACTTATCCCATTTTTCGACTTACCAAGTATTCCCTGTGACCACAGATATTTTACAATTTATTCAATAATTTTAGATTCGTTACCATATATACATACATATCTACATTCTACATATGTGCATTAACATTTTAAAATGAATTAAAAATTAAATTAAATGCATATAATTTTTCCGTGTAATAAAGTGCGAGTTTGTAACCGAAATGGCCTGTGTTAGCAAAAGTATTTTGCTAACTCTTTTTTCTTTGACTGAAAGGGTGTGGTCTATTATGAATTCCTTCCATGAGGTGAGATAATTAATCGTTCACATTACCTTGCCACCCCAAACCATTTGCATGAGGCTAGGTGAAGGAAGAAACCTGAGTCGTGGTATAGTGGGGAATGTGTGCTGCACAACGACAATACAATACGTTGCTAATTCGCGATTATTATCTTAAAGTCCTCAGTATCTTTCAAGAATATGAGTTCTCAAGGTTGGTCCAGCAAGGACATGAATTATTTATTACTGCTTATAATAATATTATTGAATCTAAATTTTAGAGCATAGCCTAATTTTTCGAAAGAGTTAAGTTGCAGTACAATAGCAAGTCTCAATCACGTTCTTTAAAAAGGTCAAGTTACTTAAAGACCAATAAAGACCATATACTCGTACACCTTGTGTGAGCCCAACCAGTCTTGATTGATTCCTTGTGCGTTTGCACTTCATTATTAAAATAGGCTTAGAGGTATCCCTTGTGGCAGCCCTTTCATGAATCTAATTAGCAAGTCGAGTATTTAATATTTCATAATAAATTTTAACGAATCTTTTGCCCGAAGTCCATCAGAATCAGCCACACAACGTTTTTGTGTTCTTTACATTTAAGTTCTGATTAACAGGTTCTTTTTATAAATTCTGTTTTATCTTTTCTGAAATTCCATCTCTGGTAGGTATGTTAATTTTACTTCTTCCAAAAAATACCCTTCAAATGTCCTTAATTAATACAAAATTAACTTTAAGTGCATAAAATAATATAGGGGACGTAGTATTCTATCCTGTAATGGAATGAATTATGTTTTTGTTTTCACTTTCAAATTTACTTAGTAATTAAGCATAAAAAATCTTTCATGATCCCAAAACATGTAATTATGGCTGTATCTACATGAAGTACCAAAAAATGGGGATTTATCCGGCTTTGTGGTTAAGACCGTCATCTAAAAACATACATATTAAAATTTTTGTAGTAGCTCTGAGGCAGAAAACCGAATAATTTATCTTAGGTACGACAGAATAATTACTTGTAATCAAAACAAGTAATTTTATTCTATTATTCTTAATAGCCTCATCGCGCGCTTACAGTACCTATACAATACTCTTCTACTGTACTGAAAACAAAAGTGTCTACTGTAATCTGTTTTCGTCTAATTTTTGTTGTCTGACGTTTCTAAAGAAAATAATTTTTCTAAGAAAATTACCAGTTGAGGGGAGCAATCCCTTTAGACGCCGAAAATGAGCCATTTTTCATGATTTTTTTTTATGGTGATAAAATAGTCGCATCATTTAAAAATTTTGACATGATATTATTAGAACTTTCAAGTGTTGACAAAAAAATTTATTTTTTTGTTACAAAACAAAATGGCGGCGTTATAGGGTATTCCTTTAGGCGTCTTTCGCGTGACATCGAAAACTGTTCCATTTGTCATATTTTTTCTATTGATCTTAAACTGAAAACTAAAATATTTTTGGAATACTAACCGATGAACGGGAAGGATGTACTTAAAAAATTATAAAAAAAAAACATAAAAAAAAGATATGAGGCTTTTCAATCAAATGTTAATTTTTCGACTATTTTTGATAGTTTTTACTCCTAAATAGTGAATTATTTACGCGATATTTTCAAACCTTTAGGTATATCCTTCCGATATATAGGTATATAGGCAAAAAGTACAACAAAATTCAGCGAAATCGATCCATAACTTTTTGACCTAGAATAGGAGCAGTTTTTGAAGATGCAGTTTCGAGATAATCGCGTTTAAAGTTTCGATACAAGAAAGCTATAAGGTTTAGTGATTTACTGAATCAACGATTCTAGGCGTATATAAGAAACCTTCAACTTCTAACTCACTCACACCGTCACTTGTACTCCCCTAGCATATATCTGTGAATTCATTTCCGTGATATATCCTTTTTAAGAACATTTTCGAGCTATATTAAATCGCGTTAATTTAGGGTAGTTTCGTATTTTAGTTTCGAAATTCAACTGTAAAGGGATTACTCCCTTAAAGATCGCAGCGGACAACCACGCATCTCGTTGTTGAAGATCACAAACGTAAGATGTAAAGGTGTAAGATGTTTTTTTTTCAAAAATAAACCTTTATGGAAACCACTTAGACTGCGAAACCGCTATCCACAGTATCATTTAATCTATTAAGTATTCCAGCAACTGTGTAAAAAGCACCAGGAAGTACGAATGCGGTATCCCATCAGACCCTCTCGTATCACTTAAGATATTGCGGAATTAGTGAACATATGTTGTGGACCTTTTCACTCTCTTGGGGATGGTAAAACTTTTTCTGACCTAAGAGATTAGGCGAAATTCGTGAACCATCATTAAACTACTTTTAACCCTTTTTTCTCTACCTTCGCACGTCACATAAAGGTCTTGTGGTTTTTCAGTCAAATATTTCTCTTCGGAAATTTTCAGATTTTATGACGACATTTCTGCAAAAATTGCGGTACTGGACTATACATACGTAAGTTCCATATTCCCACTAGTGGAATCAAGACCTATCTAAATCTCTACCGGCTTGGGTGTCCCGTGTGTGAAACATTTCATAAACTTTTTGAAAGATCTAAGCCTTGTGATGAAATTCAAAAAAAGTATTCACCAATTTCATTGACAATTTTTTTGACCCCATCTTCAAACTTCAGTTCAATTTTAACTTTCTTGCTCAAACAAATTTCACGGTAAACTACATATATAGGTATGTACCGTACCAACTTTCAAATTTCTAGTGTAGTTTATTTCTAACATACAACAAAAACCCCATTTTTGATTGGTACTTCTATCATTGTCACATACAGAAGTCAATTCTTAGATTTGTATCCTTAGTGGTTCTCGGGAAATAAATTTTCTTCTTCTCATTCATTCACACCCATATACCTTACATCATCACCCCAAAAGAATTTCCAGTAAAATTACACTGGGCCAATGTAAATTTCAAGATTTAAGACTCGATTATCTTGGAAAATTGTTATCCCCAACTTTCTTGCTTCATCACTCCCTTAAAAATTTATTTAATTTAAAATTTATTTTTTGTTGATGTGTTTGTAGTTAGTTTGGATGATGTTGTAATCCAAAGTGTTTCACCTCTACCTACCGTACATCACCTACTCTTCTAATAATTTATTAGCATTAGCATATATGTATGTACATATAAACGTTTAGTATGCCTACAAGTAATAATTGGTAAATGTAAGGTTTGTGGTATAAACCGTGCAGGAGGTATAGATTTAAGTTTTTTTCATTCCAGCTTTTGAATGTTTGAGACGAACCCAACACCGAAGTCTACAATATCTCGAAATTGCTACCAGCTACTTCTTTTACGGCTTCTTTAGAATTCCAAGTTTCAACTCGTTGTCATAAGTCGCTCCTGAATATGTACCCTCACAACTTCGTCCCCAAAAATTATCCACTTAAAGGATACACTCAATCTATCCAAAAAGGATATTTGAGCTTGGCACGAGTATATCAGGTTTGTGAGGCCTTCAATTGGATTCACGTACAACTGAGTGCGGATAGCGTATTGAGCGCACTTTTTATTTCTTTTTTTGGGAGTCTACGTGGGAGGTCCAAAAGTTCTTGCAGATTAGATAAGAGTTAATTATTTATACTACCAGTGTAAAACAATTCACAATATCGAAAGTGTTTCTTGTCTTCGAAACATTTCAATTTCTTATTATGGACAAAATAGAGTACAGAGCAATGGTACAATTTTTAAAAATGGAGGGTAGAACACCTTGCTGCTTCCTCCTCTCCTACGCTACTGTGAATAACTGGTAAACACTTCTTAAATAGACCACATATTCGTTTGAAGACGATCCGCGGAGTGGTGGACCAATTGCAGCCATTTGGTCAGAAATTGTTAAGTTGGTGGAGGAGCTGGTCCCAAATAATTGTATATCCAAATGGTCATATAAAAAGTGAGCGCAATATAGGACCCCCATTTCTTTGCCCGCGGTATAGAGACATAGAGGGACATGAACAGGCTGATGAACTGGCCAGGAAGGGCTACGCTCTTCACGGCTCTCCTGCAGAACTAGTCCAGGTTCCTTCAGGAGTTGTCAAGAGAGACATACACTCCCACTACCAATCAGCGGTTAATTCCAGATGGAAAAAGCCTAACCACCTGTGCCATATCTAGGAAGATGTGTGTCTTACAACTGAGTCAAGTCAGACGAACTTTTAAACAAGACCCGGGCAGACATCTCCAGAATCACGGCAATTATCACGGGTCACTAGCCAATTGGGGATCAGGCTGCCAAATTGGGCATTCCGTTTAACGCCGACACTCCCAACTGCGAAAGTTGAGCGAAAGTTGCTCGTTCATTTCCTTTGCGATTGCCAAGCTTTAGCTACATAGAGCCCTTCTATGGATACCTGAGGGAGATTTCAGTTAAGAAGATTGGAAAGTTATTGCTCTTCCTGGACAGTACTGGATGAATATAACAGATCAATTTTCCTCGCACTTATACTTTAAATTCCCCAGTCAACCGATAACATCCGGATCAATACGAGTTTATGGTTTCAAAACCACTAAGCTAATTGAGCTCTGTCTAGGGGTACAGAGCTGCCACCCAAACGAACCCACCAACAAACCATGGGACTTTGAAACTTTTCAGCAATTCACAAAAGTGTTCCGACTACTATGAGAGCCCGAGCCGATATAGCCCAGATCTAGCCCCCCAGGGACTACTAACTGATCCCGAACCTTAAGAAGGACCTCAGACGTCGTCGTTTTGAGAGTGACGAATCACTCAAGGAGCCCTTGATGAAGAGGAATATTATTTTAGAAGGGGAATATTATTTTAGAAGGGGCATAATGCTGTTTTTTAAAGAGCCACTTAGTGTATTCGACGTAATGTAATATTTTGTTAATACTCAACACAAGAACTTTTGCATCTCACCGCATACTAGCACCGAAACGTTCCAGTACAAAACTTCTGATCCATTTCAACACTGATAATAAATTTTCTTACCATCTATTTAATATTAAAAATAGCTTCCATTAAAACATGAGGCAGTTAAAATATGTAAAGTTCTTCCGTCACAGTAAGGACACACTACAATAATTTTGTTTGAAAGTAACATCGCTTCCATAATAGACTTGATGAAGAAGCACGTTGGAAATTGTATTTGTGAATAGATTCTGAAATATTAACCAAGTCATAGCTGTATAAATATCATATGGAGGAGCCTGGGGATAGCTTATACAAAATTGAAGCGTTCAATGCTTCACACGAGACGTAGACACTCAAAATTTTCTTGAAAAAAAAAACTTCAATGAAAGACGCTGGCAGATTACATGATGAAATATTCAGAACTCGCATTGACTTTAAAATACAACGTACTACCATGTAGGAGTTTTGGGAACTGTGAAAGTATGCTATTGTTCGTTGTTGTTTTATAAGCATGTCGCGACATTACAATGTCGCTCTTCAAACAAATCATGTAGGAAGTTTGTAATATTCGTGAAAATTATGATAATCGAATCAGAAAATACATTTTCCCACAGAATACCGTCATTTCTGCTCCGAGGAACTTACAGGACATGATTATTTATTCGTGAGCTTTGAATGGGGAAAAAAATTGAAGGATGTTGACTCAAAACTCAGTTAGTTCCTACTTCGAAACAAAAAAAACGTGAAACTGTCCATAGGCTACTAAAGTTCAAGGCATCCTTTTCAACGTTTTTTTATTAAACATTTCCGTTTACATGGCTTTTAGTTTTATTCTGCAATTCAAATTACATACATACACCCAGAGTCGTAAGGATATCCTTGGGTTGGCTGAGTATGCGCCTTTCAAGAGAGCCGGACAAGGAGTCCTCTAAAAGGACATTGAGTCCAAGATGAGGTCTCTATATGCATATCATTTGCGTTGCATCGTTCGAGTAAACAAACTACTGTCATGCATAATGAGGCATAACCAGCAGCAAGGATACTGTCCTTTGGCTTTGAACTTCACATCAAGCGCATACACATCCAAACCCTCATGTATATATAATTTAGATCAAGGCAAGCCACTTTAAAACTTGCGAAGTCAAAGACAAGAGAGTGGAAACTCTTTTGTCAACATTCTAGAATCTAGAACAACAACAACTGATATTACGGTGAGCTGACAAGGACGAGGACAGGACACTCCGTTTGTTTGCACAGTGTCGAATGACCTCCTGTTATAATCGTATTCTTGTCAGGTACTTAATTATGTTAAAGAGGTCTTCTTTAGTTCATAACGTCGACTTGATGCTAACGACGTTTGGAACATAATCAGAATTTTAGTGGGTTGGAAAAAAAAAAGCTTGAACACAAAGGACTTGTACACGTGGACCGATGACCATCTTATCAACTCACTGATCAAACACGGATAAAAGCAATCTTCGGCCGAACTGATAGTGAAACCAAACTGTCTCTATTCGACCTTAACACAAAGTTTCGTCCTTGTATTGCTGCATAATGTCGTCGTCGAATTAACCCATGGTCCCATAGACAAAACTACCACGTCGAACTCATCTAATACTTATCGACCGTAAACTTGGACAATAAAAGGAGCGGAAACAACAACGGACCTTGTATACGGGTATGTCGAGTATATGGACGAATAAAAAAGGAGTTTTCCACTGACCCAAGAATACTTTTCATAGAACTTTCAAGGAGCAGTGCGGTTGACCACCCACAGCAACTTCAAAACGTATTGTTATGTAAAAAGTTCGGCGAAAAAAGGACATTATCGTAAGAACAAAAAAAGGGTAGCTTTGAATTTTTCAAGTGTAAATGCTGTTCGGGGATAAGCTATATGGAACTGTTCCACCCTTCTTAAGAGGACATAGATCTAAGGATTTATGCCCAAATTCACGATGCTTTAAGAATGTTCTTCGTCGCGTCGCTGCTTGCTAAACCCAACCCTATTTGTTTTCGAATTTCAACATGTACCAAGAAATTTTCACTATTTGCTTAAGCATCGTAAAAGAATGGGAATAACATTCGGGACATAACCTTTTCCGGTTCATGTATTAGGTAAGGCAAATGAGAGAAAATTGTGTGTTTTTTTCTTCGAAGAACATAAACCTTTCAAATATTTTGCATTAGTTATGAGCTATGGTTTTGCCTTTACGTTTTACGGATTTCGGTAACTCAATTTTACACAGCCTCATACACGGTAATATGAAATTATTCGATTAAATGAGGAATTTTTTCCCGGAAAATCAATGGTACGCAAAATCAAAAGGATTCTTGCCCGGGAGCAATATTTACTTGGAAATGTAACTTCAGAAGGACGTACTTTTCTCTTCGGTAATTTTGTTTACTAAAATTTTAATTAAACCCGCGTTTAATTAAGGGATTTTCGAAGTTTAAGGAATTGTAAAAAGTATTATTTTTCCAGGAAGTTAAAAAAATATCGTAGTTACGATGATGCTCAATGTAATACTGAACAGTTATATAACTTATAGTTGAAGAAACTTTTAATTAATTTGTGATCGAGGATGCGTAATTATTAATTTATTTGTTCAAGGACTAAAAGAAGCCACAAGTGAAAAAAAAGGTATACGAAACATTGTTGTGAGCTATGGGTCAATTAAAATACAAGTAGATTTAAAAAGTAATAGATATAACAACGTTTTCAAATACAACGTTTTCCGATCTTATTTACCACTTGTTCGCTTTTATCAATAAAAACCACAACACACAATTGACGAAATTTGCCTAATACATTTTCAAACTCACTGTCGCGTAGAACTGACTGACACTAGAAAAATTGGTCCAGTATGCAAGCTGGGCAGCGCTTGTATACTGCATGTGTTGTTGAGAGTTGAGACGACAGTGCATGGAATTTTCAGGAAGTATAGGGTGGGGAATATGCAGGAAAGTGATCAACGTTTCAAAAAAAAATAGGTTTAGAGTTTTCTTCGCTATTATCCTATTAGGCTGTCAGATTGGGCTATTTACCGCGGTTGGGCCTATTTAAATTCTCGATTCGCGGCCATCTGGCGACCGCAAACTGTGTCGTTTTGCTAGTTTAATACAGAGGCGATTTACGAGAAAAAATAGAAATGTACGAATTACAATACTGAATTTTAGACGTCTCTTGGACAAAATCTACTAGTGTTACCGGCTCAAATACAACGTTTGCAAATTACATCATTTCACAAATTGTTTTGCCACTCAGTTCTCGGTTCTCTCTAGTGAAAAATAATAGTTCACACGATATCACAGTGTTTGCAAACTGAAATGCATTTAGAATCTGTTTATTATTTGTAGACTTTCTACAAATTTACCTGACTGACTGCCGTAGAGTTCCATTTTTCATTATAATATTAAAAATTATTAGATTGCTGGGTACAGACAAGTGTTGTAAAAATTAAAGTTATTACGTCTGTTCTTTTTGCCTGCACTTGTTACACTTTTTTGCACTAGCTCTCGAGCTAGTGCCATGTCCTCTTTGAAAATGCATATGTCTGTTAGTTTTTATCATAGAATAATAAAATATGACTTATTTTAAAGGGGAAGATTGTCGCAAAATAAAAATAAAACCAATAAAATTTAGCCTTAAAATTTTCCAAGGATAACGATTTTGTCCTTTATCTTTGAATATCTCAAAAAGTACATTTTTGGTTTTCTTTATTCTTTTATATTTTCTTTATTATACTGTTTTTCAAAACATATCAAAAAGTCAACTTGGGATCTCAATGGGATCGGGGTAAGAAAAATCCAAGAACATCAATGCTTCTCAATTTGTTTTATAGAAAAAGGATCATTCCATCAAGAATCGCCAAAAGTGAAACCTTACCATCGCCGATTCTTTTGAAAATTTATATACTCGAAGAATTAGTGGAATTTTATTATTCTACAATAAAAACTAACAGAGACATGAATTTTCAAAGAGGACTTGGACCTCATTTTTGCGAATACTTTAACATACCATAACTAAAAAAAAAATGAGATAGAAAAAAATAAATTTTAGTTATATTTTTTTTCCACTAATTCTTCAAGTACCTTCACAAATTTTCAAAAGAATCGGCGATGGTAAGATTTTTTTCTGCGGTTTTCGATGGAATGACCCACTAGTGGCATGTTGGAAAAATATAATTTTTTATAGGAGAAGTACCCTCGGTTGGGGCGTTTCTCAAAACTATAGAACGGCGTATGCTACAAAGTTGAAACTAGCTATGTATATCAATCAACTAGAAAAGTAATTTAGATAAAGAAATTTTTGAATATCTAATAGTGTTTCGAAGGGGGTCAAAAAATATGATCGGTGAATTTAGAATGCACATATTTTCACGATTTTCGTCATATCTATTAGGTCTTCCCAAATATTAAATTGAGTTTTATTCTACGGCTCTTTCATATAAATACCTAGAAAGTATTTTCAGGATTTTTTGAAATTTTACCCCTAAGGGTGTTCAAGTGGGTTGTATACTTTTTCACGAATACTGCCATATCCCCCAGACTTGATAAGATATTGGATATCTTTTCACTTTCACGGGCTGGCGTAATAATCACCTAAAACTTTTTTTTAAAGTATTTTTTCCTTTCCAGCCTCTAAGAGGGTATAGAAAGGTTAAACACGAATTCCGTAGTTTCTTTTAAAAGTGATAGAAATTGAATTGGTTTTTACTTTCTCGTGCTGCCTTTATATTTATGTATTAATTCCTATTAAGATTTTTGGATATATATATAAGCGCCAAAAAGTCAATTTCAGTATTTTTAGAAAATTTATTATTTTATGGATAGAAGTCCGGAACGCGTTTTAAGCTGAGATGCGGTGTAGGCTACAATAATACTGACCAAAGAATAATCAGAAGGCTATTGGGAACGTTATTACTTAGGTTGACCGTCGCATAGTTACCTACTCCGCATCTAAGCGTAAAACGCGTTCCGGACTTGTCTGATTTTTTCCTAAATCAGTGGCGTTCAGAAATCTATAGATTATAAATTTAATGTTTCCATAGATCATAAATATTTATTATCTGTTTTTACATTGAAAGGATTTGCTTGTACAAAACCTTGCACGCAGATATCTAATATCATAGTTCTACCATTACCTGGGCAAAATAATGTACCCTTATTATAATCGATGATACTCTCACATCGGAACTCTCCGGGACTATAGCTTTCAGCCTTTCAGCCCATCCACGAACAATCATGCATTCCCCGACAATCTTTGGAATGAGGACTCTATCGTCGGAGGTAGGCATGCCTTTTCCATATCTATTAGTTTCCATACTATGGAATATCGCATTTTCAAATCGAACAAATATTGGCTCAATCGAGTTGGGGCGTATCCAGAAATATATTGCGATACAAACGACATCTTGACACTGAAACCATGTCAAGAATGTTGACCTCAACTAGTACTCAAGGCAATATCAAGTAAACTTCGTATAACGTTATTAGTTTACTCAAGGACCGTCATCATGTCTACTAGGACGATATATGTTACACCTCCATACTTTGCCACATACGTGATGATTTTCATTCATTTCCTTTTCAACATTTTGTGTGCCGTTTTATGCCATTTTGTGTGACGTGTTTAGGGCTCCTGTTTCCTGTACATACACAACATGTAGGGGAGACTGGGGGTATAGTGGCTATCCAATAATAGCAGTCATGGTGAAATTTCATGAAATATGTAAGTAATTGTTTGTAATATGATGGACTATCTCTCAGATAATTAATTCCCAAAGACATTGTAATCTCCCATTTACTTCTAATTTTTATGCGTTCAATTTGCAGCTCTTGTGCCTAAGTGAATCTAAATTGTACGTCATTTATTTTATATCTCAAATTAGGTATCACTAGTTATCTACTGAGGGATAGTCTATCAGGCCTATTCAGGATCAGAATCTCATATCAAAAAAGTGTCAATTAATTCAAAATTGACTTGTGACTCGGTCCGGAATAGGCCTGTATAATCCATTTGTAATTGATCTTAAAGTATAGATGTAGAATAGGTTTCCGGTATATTGGTCGCCACTACCTAATAAGTGGAGCAATACCGGTTAAAGTTTCTTTAATTCAGAAAGGTTTAATTGAAGTCTGCATTTTTGATCACTGCAGTTCAGTGTTAAACAATTAACGCTAGTTATAGCTACTATATAATTTAACGCTTTGTCCCATCAAATCAACTGATTTCTTCCAAACTTAGAAGACTTTTCACTTAGGTAGCCGACATTTCACCGGTCTCCCCTAGTGATTTAAACGGCACCCAAACAGTGAGCCTCAATGTACGAAAACAGACAATTTTTTTCATTTAGATAAAATACACCAAGAATCATTTCTACTTAATTCCATAAACTTTTGCGGTTCTAAGTATCTAAGTAGCTTTGATATAATGAGGGACAGATTTAATACAGAAATGGACAACTCCTTGGTGACTTACATTCCGGAATGCGTAAATTGCTAAATATCCAATGATGAAAGTGTATCCTTCTTTCTGTTAGTTAGTGTACGCATAAATTCTCGTTCCTAAACTTGATGAATTTTTCAAACCACTTTATAGCGTTTGGGGGTTTGTTTTTTTTCCATAATTTATACAGTTACCTAGTCCAGGTGTGCTCTATATTCGCAACAATAATACAGGATATCTAAGCAATGTACGAGTACGTATGTCCTGACAGCTTTTTGTCCACATTCAACGTCTTTAGTTGGTCGCCCGGGAGTCGTTTAGGACTATTGTGTCGAACTTCTTGAAAGGGAAGCAGGAAAATTCAATTCCTTACTTTGTTCGCTAGTATCCTGGCCGGTAGTTGGCAATATAAAGTAGCTTGTGTTTCTTCGAGTTGGACGACTCTCTTGAAGGAGTCAGCCATAAAATGTGCCACAATTGCAGCCGAATTCACTATTTCGTCCTTGTACCAACTCAACGACTTGTGCTTCTAGGGATATCCGGATCATGTCATTGTTTTTGCTTTTCGTAGCCAAATTAATGGGAACATGTCTCGCGTTAATTCAGAGTGGCAGCTGTTTTTTCCCGGGATATTCCTTTGAGATTGACGAAAGGGAAAGAAAAATTGCGGGCTTGGTATGTGTGCTGCGAAGCATTTAGAGTCTTTTAATCCCAGATCTGTGCCTGAATCCCTGAATTGTTTATTGCCACAGTGTACAGAATTTAATCTATTTGATTAGGGAACGAGAAATTTTCATAGAATGAAAATCGATTTCTTAGAAGAAATTGAATATTCCACAATTATGCTGTGTCTGTAGCGTCAGATGGCTCTGCTAACTTCGAACCGAATCGAAGATTCATGCTGTGAATAACTAGCAGTCTATACTATACAGTTCTGGCCGTATACTATCAATATTTGAGAATACTGCCGGCCTATTGAATTGAGTAATATCGGTCAATCACTAGGCGTGGCCACTAGGAATAAGTTAAATTTAGGACTCTTCTATCTTCGTGGCTTTCGACTGAGAAGTATGCTTGCGCATTTTAGTTGATCATAGTGAGCGATCATTTCCGATTCTCGTTCACTCGCGAACTAGTTCTTTCTTTAAGTTGGCGTTGTGGTACAACTTGATGATCAAATAAAAGGTCGAATGTGATGATCCAAAAAAAGGGCGTCAGTCAAGTACCTATGTATATTCTAGCACCACTGATTTCCAAACGGCAATGAATGAATAGAAACGAGCGAAAAGCGGGACTAACTGCGAACTAGTTCGTTCATTTCGCTTTTGGACACTTCCGAACAAGTTCGTTCATGAACTACATTATCCTACTGAGGAGGTCCATTTTCCTTGATACGCTTTACGGCATAGCTCCCATGCGAACTGCTGACATCAACGGTCTGATCGCTCCCCCGAGCTACTATACAATTTGTTTGAATATTCCTTCCGAAAGAAATGATACCTGCACACCCATTAGACATGCAAGCAAGCAAAAGAATACATCAAAGGTTCTGAAATAATTTCTTCTATGTATCAGATTTTTTTAATTAGAGGACCTCCACTAGAAAATAAATCAAGTTTATAATCGTGTTAAGAGTCAAAGTAAACGCGGTATGTTGATACCTACCCAGGGTGCGATTGACTTGGAAAAAAGAATGTTGGCACTTATTGGAAATCACTGAAAAAATCGAGCTATGTTGTGTGCCATTTTTCATATTTAAGCCTAGTACTGTGTTCCTAGCGAAACGATATAAACTGTCAAAGTCCATACAAAAAAAATTTAAACTTCGTTCATTTTTCGCGACGAAATATTTCGTTCGTTTTTCAGTACTGTGTTTATGGACGGGATGGAAATTTGTCGTAGTCACTAATAGATGGCGCTCGGTTCAGTTCATTTTTTTTCCAAGGGTACGGTATCACTGTATGGCAAGCGAAATATTTGAAAATTCAAAATTTTCAAGAATTTGCTGTCAATTCAGTTAGTTTGTGATCGGGAAATTTTCGTTTCGCCGAACACAGTACTTTACTTTAGGGCGGAATGTGTTCGACGATCATCGAATAAAATTTCGCAGAATAGCTAAAAAGAGGACTCTACTATGTTTGGGTGGTTGTGGATCATAAAAAAGTAATAAATAGGTACTGGAAGGAGTGAAAGATACAGCCGGATATACAGCATTGCTGGGTGAGCTCTGTTTTAAGTAGACCATGGTAAAAAAAAGTGACTTTTTGATTAAACAAATTAGTCTCCATACTTCTCTAACAGACCTCGTATTATTCATATAATCACCGCCTAGTCCTAATCATGCCCATACCCTCGACTCAACTTTATAATTCTATCCTATCACAATGTAAATCGTTCAGTATGCCTAGTCTAGTCCTTTTCTTCAAGGTTATAATCCAGAGTAACTCTGATTAGTTTTCGATTTCTTCTTTCGTTTGGCCTCTCTAGTCGTCTTAGAAATCATCTGTTCTTAAGTGTTATCGGAACTAGAAAGGTTTCTCTACCATGCATAAGCCCATATAAGTGAAGGCTATGGAATTAACGGATTAGGAGTGAAAGAAAAAAAAACTGAATGGATCTTTTCTAGTTTAGACTAAAATGAATGACACTAATAAGGGCGCAACTTCACTAACTTTCTGTCAATGCTATGGATGCAAAATTTCTATTTCGGAAAAGTGTAAGATCATTCAAAATAAATTGCAAATTTTGACACAACAGTCACATTAATAGAGAGAGCGGTGACACAAAGAAACATTTTATTTTCAAGTATCCACCTTACTCTTGCGAGTGAATGCATGTATACGGCGTTGATGTTATGAGGATGGAGGAACTCCGTTCTCGCTCCCTATCTGAGCTTTTGAAATTCGTGAGGAGGACGAAAAAGTTCGAGTAGAGAATGGGCGATTCGAGTATAACGGGCCGTGGTGTCCTGAATGCTCAAGATACGCTGCTTTTCTGCATGTCTTCCGCACATCAAACACAACAGTCAGTTGTTATAATTCAAAATCTCAAGGAAATTTGATCAGGGCGATGTAATCGCATTTTGAGATTTTGAAATCTTTTTACCAAATTTGACAATGTAAATCAGCTATTTTATGATTAATGATTGCTGGAATAATACTTGTAGCTCAAGTGTCAAAATTCGTATTAATACTTATACCCTTCATCTACTACTTAGTTCAAGCGAATAATAATAAATATTCAAGTACGGTCGTTCTTTATTGTGGGTAGTGTTACGTTATTGTGGGTGCATACTCCCGATTCTTTTTTATTTGATATCTGAACATTCGAAGGAACAAATAAATCTGTTTATTATTAGAGCAAGTACCTAATTTGATTTGATATTTGACCACGATTGTGTGAAATGATGTTACAAATATATCTTATGAGTTATAATTGCTATAGAAAAACAACAACAATAGCTTCTGCACCCGATAGTATGCTGAATGTCTTTCATACAATCTTACATACATATGTAACATACTTATATGATATTTGTAAGCAAGCCAATCAGATGATATAGAAATGTGGGATGTGAAAAACATTTGAAAGATATTCGTATGGAGTATAGTATGTCGCTGATGTCGATTAATCACTGAAAATTGTCAGTTCATCAATACCCTCAG